>JBBGZY010000494.1:1805000-2405000 GCA_037952925.1 Lithobates clamitans
AAACTGTGGCACCATTAGGGTTAACTAGCAAGCAATTTATAGGCTGAGATATGCTATTAACTAAAGTTTTTACTTTGTTTCAAATTCATTCTGGTGAGGGATAAACATGCCTGTCATGCAGAGATCGGCAAGGTGTCCGCACACGGACATTGGTGTCCGGAAGCGGTCCTTGCAGTGTCAGCGGCCGCCACAGACTTTTCTTACTCTCCTCCTGTACGCGTGTACTGTTGTAGATCCGGCTGGTGCTGCCCACTCAGTAGTGGAGTCCTGCTGAAGAGTTATCTGTTGGAGGGAGGGACTGGGAGTAGTCCAGTATGCTGCGCAGTGCGGAGTGATATCTGTGACCAGGGCAGCCATCAGAAATATTTTGGCCCCTTACACAGCTTTAGGCTTGGCCAGCCCCCCACCAACTGAGCCTGACTACCAACATTCCCCAGGGCTTGCCCATGGGCCATCCTACCAAATCTACACACTGGCCACCCCACCTGTATGCATTCAGCCCCTCTCAATCCTGTAAGTCAGCCTTCCTCACACCTGTATATTTGCCAGCCCCCCCCCCCCCACACACACCCCTGAATATATGTCAGCCCCCGACACATAAATTACAGCCCATCCCCCCCCCCTCCCCACACACACACACCTGTATACAGTGGTGGCTGGTGCTCAAAATTTTTTGGGGGGGCACAAACAAACTGAAAAATTCTGAAAAAGAAACATCAATTGCAGCCTCACTGTGCCCATCAAACGCTGCCACTGTGCCCATCAAACGCTGCCACTGTGCCCATCAAATGCTGCCACTGTGCCATCAATTGCTGCCACTGTGCCCAACACTGCCACTGTGTCCAACACTGCCACTGTACCCAGCAAATGCTGACACTGTGCCCAAATGCTGCCACTGTGCCCATGAAATGCTGCCACTGTGCCATGAAATGCTGCCACTGTGCCCATCAAATACCGCCACTGTGCCCATCAAATGCTGCCACTGTGCCCATCAAATACCACCACTGTGCCCATCAAATGCCACCACTGTGCCCATTTAAAAATTAACACTGTGACCTCCCCTGCCCGCTCGCTGTCTGCCTGGCACTTACCCTATCTTGGTGGGGCAGCGGGTGACGGCGGCAAGCTGTGTCCTCCATGCGTCTCCTCTCCTCCTCCTGATAGGCATCCAATCACAGCGGCTGTCGTTTTAGGCAATCAGGTAATGGGTATCACACCCGCACTTCCTGATTGGCGGAGAGACGGTTCAGTGTTAGAAAAGCAAATATTCATTCGCTGTTCTAACACACCTGGGTGAACTGCAACGCAATGCTCTGCGCTTGCAGTTCATCTTTTTTGAAACCTATTAGAGCCCATGGCTCTAATCAGGTGCTTCAAAAATACCCCCCGCCACTTTAATTCAGGCGCCCGGCGTCTGAAAGGGGGCCGGATGCCTGAATGGGGGTGGCTACAGCGGCCATGGATAGATTCATGCTATGTAATGCATATGTCAACTTAATCCCCAAATAAGTAATATGGGTATCTTGGCACTGAAAAGGTAAGGACGCCTCCATAGACCCACCTTCTGATTTTGTCACATTAACGGGGAGAATCACTGATTTGCCCATAATAATTTTTAAATTGGAGAGGTCATGGAATCTCACAAATGCTCTGCTGAATTCCATCATTCAATCATTTGTAAGCCAGAATGCATTTTTTTTTTAAATGTTCCTTGCATGTGATTGGGTATTATTTGCAGTGTGAAGCTTCACCCCATTTACTAAGCCCTGGGGCACCTGCACTTGCAGACTGTAACTGCACTTGCAAATTGCACAGTCTATTTGCCTTTAGTAAATCAACTCCATAGCTAAGTGCCGTCAACTCAGCTTTGAGTCCTAGTGACTTGAAAGATCTTCCAGTGTCATCCCCAAAGCTGTAGCCAATATGGTTGATTTACTAAAACTGGAGAGTGCAAAATCTAGTGCAGCTCTGCATAAAAACCAATCAGCTTCCAGATTTTCATTTTTTTTTTTATTGACTACCATCAGCTACATCAGATTTTGCACTCTCCAGTTTTAGAAAAAAACAACCCCAATGTGTCCAACCATCTAGTAGCCAGTCTCCCTCTTCACCTTGTTCCCTCAATCTTTCCAAACATTATTTCCTTCTCCAGTGATCGCTCTCTTCTGACAGTGTGACCAAAATAGGACAGTCATAACTTCATCATTTGGTCTTCTTGTGACATAACTAGTTTGATCTCTTTCAAAATCGATCTGTTAGTTCTACCGGATGTCCGAGACACGCATAAAATTCTTCTCCAGCAGCAAAGCTTAGATGAGTCGATCTTTCTCTTCTGTTTCTGTTGTGTCCAAATTTTTAACAGCCGTGATTAACAATTGAGGAAATGGGTGCAAGGACGAGTCTGATCTTCATTTTATGTGTAATTTCTTTACCTTTTAATACTTTGTTGAGAGTCTTCATTGTGTAGCTATCATGTGCAATTCTGTGGAGTATTTTGTCACTATTAATTGCTTCCTTGTTCATGAAAGAGCCCAGGAGATTAAAATGCTTTACAATTTCTGTTCTATGACCATCAGTCTCAAAATTGTTGTCATATTCTGTGTTGTTCATCTTGTTTACATTCAGTTCTAATCCCATGTTACGACTTTTGGCTTTGACTCCACATAGTGCGTTGATCTAAACAAAATGTTTTCATATATATATATACTGCGCTACACATTTGTTGTGCTTTTCTGTTTTGCACTCCATTAAACGGACCTTCCCCCTCCCTCCATTCCTCAATAAACTGCGAGCATTATTGAAATATACATATGAAATCAAAAAAGTCACTAACATTTACACGCCGCTTTACTCTACTTGTCCCTAATGCCCCTAGTCTGCCCTGCCCCTGCTTCAAACCCGCACTGCCATTGTAAAAAAAATACATTGGTAGACAGCTTGTTCTTCCGTTTGTTCTTTTTGCCAACCCACTCATGATGTTTATACCAGATCTTGCACATGCACTGAATGAGATCTGGCACAGTGTGTTAGTGTTTATATGCTGCCAATGTTTATAATGTGAGTGTCCTTATACCACTCACATTGCTCAAGTCATGGCAACATATAAATCTCTTTGCAAAAGAAAAAAGTCCTTTTCCCAAAATCTTGGAAGATTTTGCTTTTTCCCCCTTTTTTCTTGACAACAAGAACTTCCTGGAAGGCACTGGTGACTTGGCCTGATATGTTTCTAGTGCCTCAGAAAATCCAGTAATTATCTTCCTGCTGATTTTTTTTTTGTTTACTTTTATTTTGTAAAAGTATTAATAATTAAAAAAAAAAAAAATGATTTCATTTGGAAATACCTTTTCAATGCTTTGTATCATTGCTGACAGCTGAAGTATAAACAAAACAATTGCAGACGGTATCAGTATTTGTATTGACGAGTACTAAAAAAAAAAGAATCGGTACTCGTACTCATAAAGTAAATGGTATTGGTGCATCCCTAATGTAAATGCAATATGTTTGCGAATAAGCTTGTAGAGCTGCATGCACATTTTTAGAGGTAAAGATCCAATTTAAGTTGATGATAGGTAGATGATCTAAGCAGTTATAAAGAAGGAAGGTTAAATGGAAATGAGTCAAATAAAGAGCTCTCTCTAGTGGATAATGCACATCATTAACACAATAATAAAACTATGTTACAGTATACCAGTAAACATTGCAAATTCAGAAGAAAAAGCTATTTAGGAATAGCATGTCAATAATAATTCAAAATATATGGTCACTACAATCACAGGATATTATTTTCCTTTAAAGTAGAAGAAAAGGCTAGAATGACCAAGAATGACCAAGGTTTAAAATATTGCTTTCCCTTTCCTTGTATACATGCTGCATGTTTGTAAAAATTCTCAATGGAAATACTTTATTTGAAAACACTCAAGGACAGTCGTGTTACATCCCCATTCTGTCCAGGCCATTTTTAGCGCTGTGATAGTTTGAATGATAATTACTCCGTCATGCAACACTGTACCCAAATTCATTTTATATACAGTGCATTCATAAAGTATTCAGACCCCCTTCACTGTTTTCAATTTTGTTACATTGCAGGCTGATAATATAGTTATATGATATGTTTAAATTATTTTTTTTCTCATGAATTCACACTCAGTACCCCATAATGACAAAGTCAAGACATCATTTTAGAAATGTTTGCAAATTTATAAAAAAGGAAACACCTAAATATCACATTGGCACAAGTATTCAGACCCCTTGCAACAATACTTTAGCTCAGGTATCTCCCATTTCTCTTGATCGTTGCTGACATGTATCTTTAAATGAAGTTGACCTGTGGTAAATTACGTAAATTAATTGGACATGATTTGGAAAGGATTTGGAAAGGCACACACCTCTATAAAAGGCCTCACAGTTGACAATGCATACTGTATCGGAGCAAAAGCTAGGAGGTTGAAGGAACTGCCTGCAGAGCTCAGAGACAGGAGTATTGCAGATCTGGCACAGATATAGGGAAGGCTACAAAAAAATGCCGGTGCACTGAAGGTTCCCAAGAGCACAGTGGCTTCCATAATTCTCAAATGGAAGAGGTTTGGCACAACCAGGACTCCTCCAAGAGCTAGTTCGTCTGGCTAAACTGGGCAATTGGGGGAGAGGGGCCTTAGTAAGTGAGGTGACCAAGAACCTGATGGTCACTCTGACTGAGCTCCAAAGATCCAGTGGAAAGATGAAGATAAAGGGGTTAATATGCAGATGTGCAGGATAAAGGAGGTGAGGGTCAAATAACCTAATTTTGCTGCCCCACTGTACTCCCACCACCGCCTCCCCTTCCCAATGCAACCCCCATATGGCATACACTTTATTTGTGCTCCATGAAGGACGTCAAATTTGAGCTGTGCTGAAGTGTCACTAAAACAGTAGTGTGTAATAAGATTACAGGGTTATGCATTCCCCACTTCCCCTCACTGGCTACGGGCATCTGGCAGTTGAGGAAAACTAAAACGTCCACAATGCGCCCGGTAGGAGAGAGGGCACAGCATTAGAAAATGGAAGACAGGTTTTTAAAAATTGTGACTCCCCAGCAAGTGGCTGGGGATTCGGATTTTTCTGCTCCACCTATCCTGGCGCCCTAACAGTGGATTACACTGTTTCTAATACTGCTGGCACTCTACTGGCATATATGAAGCTTTTTTTCTTCTCACACACTTTAAAGCCCCTAAAAAATTGGCCTTTTAAAATGTCACCCAACCCGCAGGCATGTGCCTACTTTGGAGCGATCATGTGATCACACAGCACTGGCTCCTCTGTGTCAATTCAAGGATGCTGTGGCTAGTGAGAGGAAATGCTGACAACAGGGGAGCAATGGAAGCTAGCAGGCGATGTCACAGCTCTGTTCATTTCAGCCCCATTGTGGAGCCGCTTATTGATACAGGGGAGATAAAGCTGTGCGATCACATGACCGCTCTGAGGAAAAAGTTAAAAAAAGGTTATTTTGTGATTTCATACATACAGTATGCAGCATGTACTTATATATAAGCAAGGGGAGGGAATGTTTTAAACCTTGGTAATTAGACTTTTCTCCACAGACTTACCTCGCAGACTTCTTGTAGGTGAGAGCAGCGACTATGCAGCACTCAAATCCAATAGCTTCTATTGTGAAGTTGGGCTGTCTCCTCTGATGGCGCCTTTCTATAAGCGAAGACAGAAATTCCTCCAGGCTGCTGTGAAATCTTTTACTTTCCTCCCTGAAGCATGAAAACAACATTGGATAAGCAAATAAGATGAACCAAGCCAGGCATTTTTTTTTTTTTTAGATTAGGTGTGCAGACATGGGGGGGGGGGGAGCATTGACATGCAAAAGGTGTAAATGTATAATAAAGGAAGCCTAACATGTAGACAGTGTAAATAATGAGAGTTAGTACCATGTAATTGTTATTATTGTATATTAGATGGATATACTCTAAAAAATGGATAGAATCTTATCTAGTTCTGTAGGGCACATGGGCTGATATTTTGAGCAACCATTTGGATTCCTGATTTTGTTTTAGGAATGCATCAAACATGTTTGTTTGAATCGTACTGCTTAATAGGGACAACAGATTGTCCCTTTTCCTCTAGTTATCCTGAACAAACAACAAAAAAAGAAAGATTTATTTTAAAAAATCCCCCCAAGAACAACATAATTTGCATACACAACATACAGAACCGTGTCATGGTTTCAAGGGTAAGAACATAATTCTGACCATCAGTTGTAACACCCATATTTAGGGTGTAACATGAAACATGGTCACGTTCTTCAGTATCCAAATTACTGAATACGGAGGTTTTTCTCCCTGGAGTGCCCTGTGTATTTTTTAATTTGGCACACCTATGCATTGCTTTGCCCACACAGTTACGTCATTCATTTATTCACAGGATATGAAAATACTAGAAGTCCTATCTGCAACCACAGCAGAGGCACTCATACAACCCCTGGCAAAAATTATGGAATCACCAGTCCCTGAGGATGTTCCTTCAGTTGTTTATTGTTGTAGAAAAAAAGCAGATCACAGAAATGGCCAAAAACTAAAGGCATTTCAAATGGCAACTTTCTGGCTTTAAGGCAAGCATACTGGTAGACCAAGGAAGACATCAAAGCGTCAAGACAGAATTGTAACCTTGTTTTTTTGTGTTTAGGTGTTAGAGATGGCTTTCTTTTAGCTTTTCTGTATGTAAATCCCATTTCCTTTAGGCGGTTTCTTACAGTTCGGTCACAGGTGTTGACTCCAGTTTCCTCCCATTTGTTCCTCATTTGTTTTGTTGTACATTTTCTGTTTTCAAGGCATATTGCTTTAAGTTTTCTGTCTTGACGCTTTGACGTCTTCCTTGGTCTACCAGTATGCTTGCCTTTAACTACCTTCCCATGTTGTTTGTATTTGGTCCATGTTTTAGACACAGCCGACTGTGAACAACCAACATCTTGTGCAACACTGCGTGATGATTTACCCTCTTTAAGGAGTTTGATAATCCTCTCCTTTTTTTCAATTGACATCTCTGGTGTTGGAGCCATGCTTCATGTCAGTCCACTTGTTGCAACAGCTCTCCAAGGTGTGATCACTCCTTTTTACCTACATACTAACAAGCAGATTTAATCTGATGCAGGTGTTAGTGTTTGTAATGAAAATTTACAGGGTGATTCCATAATTTTTTTCCTCAGAATTGAGTGATTCCATAATTTATTCCCTGTGCTTGTTCTATAAATCTAACTGTTACTGGCCACCACAATTATTTTTCTTGATTTCTTTTAGTGTTTCTTAAAGCCAGAAAGTTGCCATTTGAAATGCCTTTAGTTTTTGGCCATGTCTGTGATCTGCTTTTTTTCTACAACAATAAACAACTGAAGGAACATCCTCAGGGACTGGTGATTCCATAATTTTTGCCAGGGGTTGTAGATCTCAATGGAGCACAAGTGTGGTGACATTACAGCACTTGTAGTCCATTGATAGTTTCTCTAGCTCCATAGCCAAAGGTCTGTACTGAGCCTGGCCTGGGACCCACAGGAGCCTGATCGCAGTTGTAATGCTTTGCAGGTTCTAATGCAAATGAGTAAACAAATAAAAAAATAAATAATGCATTTTTTTCAATGTGGGTAAATTATCTAATTTTGCAAAATGTGGAATTAGCCTTTAAGGAAAAGATTTGAGTTTTTTTTGCCAGTTTCAGAAAGTCATTGCGTCTGCAGAGGGACGTGGAAAAGTCTTTTTTTTTACAAAAGAGCTTGTGCAGCAGATATAAATATCAGTGTTTAGAGAAAATGGAGCTTTTTACATGTGAATTGTTCATAGTGCTGTGGATCTCATCTTATTGAATTTATCTTTAATACTGTATGTCACAGCACAGGGGGGGCAAAGAACAGGAATTCGTATTCAGAAAAACAATACATATGCGTGCATGGAGTAAAGGTTATTCCGACACACAGGAATCCAAATCAAAGGATTTTTGTAAATGCTCAGAATGCTGCAAGCCTCTTGAGAACTGAAGAATCTTTTATAGGTACTGAAATAAAGTTACTGTAAAAGCAAGGCACAAAACCTGCAAAAACTGAAAATTATTGTAAGATGTTATGGTGTCTCTGAACAAAATATAAAGAGTAGGATGTCATCTTATCATCCTAGACCCTTGTACTGTGACCCCAAAAACTGTGATACACAGTGGGGGTCATTTACTATAGCGCTGCAGCGCTAATTACCGCAAATTAGCCATAATTAGCGCTAATCACGCTAATTAGCGCTAAAACGGTATTCACTATAGCGCTGGTAAAAAAAATACTCCCAAAATCAAATTTACTATAGTTCTCTGAAAACAAATAGTGCCCAAACCCTTACTTTGCTAAAACCTGGAGTCGTGCAAATGGAAATAATGCTTAGAGCATGATATAATTGTCTAAATGGTACTGAAATATGTGATATATTAATTAAATATTATCTGCTTTTAAACTGTGTGAAAAAAGTGATTTCTACACGTAAATATCTTTAAAAGTCTGAGAAGAGATAAATTCCCCATTTTTGTACAACTAGGTGCCAACACAACTGAGCATGCTCAGACCTGCAAATAGCTCTCATGTGTTTTTTACAGGGCGCTTTAGTAAATATCAGAATGAGCGCTGTGTTAAAGAGCATTGTTTGGTGTTACAGGATGATAGTCTAGGTAAACCACTCTCATCATTATATAAGTCTCTTCAACCTTTCGTTCATGTTGGCCTCGACAAGTTATTGTCGCGCTGGCGGGAGGAGGTCCCAGTGTTAGATTCCGAAGACTGGGAGGATGTTTGGGACTACCCTATGCAAAGCTTGGTATCAGCCAGAGACAGATTAATCCAATTTAAGATTCTTCATAGAGTTTATCTCACACCTCAATGGTTACATAAGATTTATCTCTCACACTCCTCACAATGTTGGCACTGTACGGCTGACCCTGCCACACTCCTGCATGTGTTTTGGGAGTGTCCGGGCATAAAATTACTTTGGACAGCGGTTTCCCGAGGTATTTGCACAGTCACCACCATTGTGGTACCATTATCGATTGATGTTTGCATTTTAGGTCTCGTTTATCTACTGGCTATCTCTAGATCTATGAGAACTTTGATAGGCCTCTTATTGTTTTATGCACGTAAGGCTATACTCCTTTAATGGAAATCTACCCAGCCCCCTACCAATATTGGAAGAATATTATCAATAAAACGGTTCCATTGTATAAATTTACATATGAATGTAGGGGATGTCCAAACAAATTCTCCAAAGTATGGGATATTTGGACAGAGTCCAGGGATACTGTCGGTTCCCCAGCAACCCCTCCATAAGATGCTCTGTTTTGCTTCTGTTTAATTCTTAGATGTGGATCTGTATACAGGGAGAGTACCACCTGATTTTTTTACTTTACACACTCCAGTTACCTTGATTCCAGTTCCCTTAAGCCTTGGTTACCAACCACCTTGCTTTTTGTTGTTGTTTTTTTTTTTTTTTTGTGTGTGTGTGTCTAATTCCAAGTCTGGGTATGCCCAATAGGCTTTGTTTTGTATTTCACTTTATATTTTTACAATAAAAATAATTTAAAAAAATCTGTGCCTTTATAGTCCAATGCAAGTTTTAGCCATTGATTCGAATGGTAACTTCCCCAAATAAATCCTTTTAATGTTGAGATGAAATATAGCTTTCTCTGAAATAAATTTTCATTTGCAACATTGTTGCTTCTACTTTAAAAATTTTGTTTTTAAGAATGCTAGAATGTGGAATGTTTTGGTAAAATATATTTTTCTCTGTCACTTTCACTTGTTACTCTCCATCTCACAACAATCTCACACAGGTGTCTTTACAAACCACAATGAAAATTTAAAATGAGTCACATTTTTTGTGCTTTTTACTATTTCCAAATAATCATAATTTGAGCCCAAAAATGTGATATGTGTACCATCATCAGAAATCAAAATGTAATTCCCCAAAATTTCAGGATAACATCACTATTCTACACTCACCCACAAAGAACCACCAAATATCACAGAATAAATCAAGAAGAATAACTCTTGAGTAATGTAATTCCATCACCTGTATGTCCAAAGAAATGCAGTATTTATGTGTATTTATGTGTAGGAGGTTTTCACATGTGGCACCTCCATGGCTTAGAGATTAGAACTTCTGCTTAGCACCCCTGAGCGTCTGGGTTGAAATCCCAAACATGCCACTTCATGTAGAGAAGTTGTCTCATCTCCCAGGTCCTAAAACTATGTCTAAATGTAGTATTAATGTGTAGGAGGGTTCCACCAATATTGTATATCTTGCCAGATACACTATCTAGTCAAAAGTATTGGGACACTATCTTTACACACACATGAACTTTAATGACAGCCCAGTCTTATTCTGTAGGGTTAAACATTGATTTGGCCCACCATTTGCAGCTAAAACAGCTTCTGAGAAGGCTGTCCACAAGGTTTAATGTGTCTATGGGAATGTTTGACCATTTTTCCAGAAGTGAATTTGTGAGGCCAGGCACTGATGTTGCATGAGAAGACCTGGGTCGCAGTCTCTGCTCTAATTCAGCCAAAAGGTGTTCTGTCGAGTTGTCAGTACTCTGTGCAGGCAAGTTCCTCCACCCCAAACTCACTCATGCATGTCTTTATGGACCTTGCTTTGTGCACTGGCGTGCAGTCATGTTGGAACAAGAAGAGGCAATCCCCAAATGTTCCCACGAAGTTGGGAGCTTGAAATTGTCCAAAATTTCTTGATATGCTGATGCCTTAAGAGTTCCCTACACTGGAACTAAGAGGCCAAGCCCAACCCCTGAAAAACAACCCCACATCATAATTCTCCCTCCACCAAATGATTTGGATCAGTGCACAAAGCAAGGTCCATAAAGACATGGATGAGTGAGTTTGGGGTGGAGGAACTTGACTGGCCTGCCCAGAGTCCTGACCTCAACACAACAGAACACCTTGGGGATGAATTAGAGCGGAGATTGTAAGCCAGGCCTTCTCGTCCAACATCAGTGCCTGACCTCACATATGCACTTCTGGAAGAATGGACAAATATTCCCATAGACAAACTCCTAAACCTTGTGGACAGCCTTCCCAGAAGATTTGAAGCTGTTATAGCTGCAAAGGGTGGGCCAAATGAATTTTGAACCCTACGGACCAAGACTGGGATGCCCTTACAGTTCATGTGCATATAAAGGCAGGCACCCCAATACTTCGGACAATATATTGTATATTGCTTGTGACATTGAGCATGGCTATGGACTTAGGGCTGGTTCACACCACAGAGATGCAGACAACATGTGTGAGGCTGCCCTCTGGCTAAATGGGCAGTAATTCCGTCTAGCAGCACTGGGGTTGGTGGTTCAATTCCCCAACATCCTAATGCTTGTGTTGAAGTTTATATGTTCTCCCTGTGTGGGTTTCTAACCACAATCCAAAGGCATGCAGGCATTTTATTTGTCTCCTGTCAAAATAGTCTCTAATGTAAGAAAGTTAGTTTTGGACTTTAGATTGGAAGCTCATTGCTGCCAGGGACTGATGTTAATGTTTGTTAGCACTAATCATGCCCAGGAACTTGGACATTTAAAATTGTAGAGTTTACACTGCACAGGTACATATACTTATGCCCTGTACACACGATCGGATTTTGCAACAGAAAATGTGTGATAGGACCTTGTTGTCGAAAATTCCGACCGTGTGTGAGCTCCATCTGACATTTTCCATCGGAATTTCCGACACACAAAGTTTGAGAGCATGCTATAAAATTTTCTGACAACAAAATCTGTTGCCGGAAATTCCGATCCTGTGTATTCAAATCCGACGCACAAAGTGCCACGCATGCTCAGAATAAATTAAGAGATGAAAGCTATTGGCTACTGCCCCGTTTATAGTCGTACGTGTTTTACGTCACCGCGTTCAGAACAATCGGATTTTCCGACAACTTTGTGTGACCGTGTGTATGCAAGACAAGTTTGAGCCAACATTCGTCGGAAAAAATCCATAGATTTTGTTGTCGGAATTTCCGATCAATGTCCGACCGTGTGTATGGGGCATTAGAAAACTGTTGCTTTGTTTATGTGCATGCAAATGGACTTTGATCTTTGGCCTGTAGTTGGGGGTTTGATGTACATAGCCAGGGGCTAACACAGTTGTAAATAGTATTATGTGTTCCTGCTCATCAGGTGGAATCACTTTAGACATACATGAAGAGACAGATTGAAAAATAATGGTGGGCGTGTACTTCTATTGGGCGTGTGTAAGTGTGCTAACAATACAACCTATCTTATATATAGGGCTGCAGAAGGGGGGGGTCGTTTGGTCTGAGAAGGCCAGTTTTTTTGCTGTGATTTGTGGGGGAGAAGGAATGATATTGTGCATATTGACAAACGCCCAACTAGGGCTGTTTGCTGAGTGGTATGGACTGGTGGGGCGAACCTACGCTGTTTTTTTCTTAGATTTTTACTCTATATTGCCGGGAACCGGCAATTCATTACAGCCGCGAGCAATTTTGAATGACATTTTTTTCCTTTAGAAATGTCATTTTGCTGCGGTACAGTAATAAACATGGGAAGGATGCGCTACTTTACAGGCATACTAAGGACACCCCCCAGGCACAATATTTAAAAGAAATTTAAAAAAAAAAAAAAAAATATTCCAATTGATACATGTCCCCTGGGGCAGGACCCAGGTCCCCATACACTTTTTATGGCAAAGAACTTGCATATAAGACTTCAGTGAGAACTTTGGATTTTGCAGGTTCGAGCCCCATTGACTTCCATTATTCCCGCATATGTGATCTGACAGGCATGTTTGCCAGCAATAGCGCTGCTTTCCATATGCATTAGTGCCCATTTTCTGAGTGTTGAAGTCTTATTTTGGCCTTAATTCGGTGCTATATTCCAGGACTGCAGGATCATTTATCGGCGCTATAGTAAATGACCCCCAGTAGGGATCAGCCCGACATTCGAGTGGTACCAAACCTTATTGGGCGATTGCGGGAAATTTGAGCGCTGCGGAACACCCCATAATGCACTGCAAGATCGCAGTTCATTGATGTCTGATGATTGGCCAAAACATGCACCTAACCTGCATGCTTTGGCTAATCACAGCACGCTCTGCTGTGAGATCCATGATTGGCCAAAGGCAGGGCGCCTTTAGCCAATCCTGGCTCAGGGGCTAAGTCCACGCCCCACACTATATAATGCTGCTTACACGGCAGCCGTATATAGTGTTATGAATGAGAGAAGTTAGCTAGAGGCAGGTTAGTTAGTGGCATGCAGGCAGTTTAGTGTATGTATATATACAGTCAGGTCCATAAATATTGGGACATCAACACAATTGTAATCTTTTTGGCTCTATACACTACCACAATGGATTTGAAATGAAACGAACAAGATGTGCTTTAACTGCAGACTTTCAACTTTAATTTGAGGGCATTTACATCCAAATCAGGTGAACGGTGTAGGAATTACAACAGTTTGTATATGTGCCTCCCACTTTTTAAGGGACCAAAAGTAATGGGACAATTGGCTGCTCACCTGTTCCATGGCCAGGTGTGTGTTATTTCCTCATTATCCCATTTACAAGAGCAGGTAAAAGGTCCAGAGTTCATTTCAAGTGTGCTATTTGCATTTGGAATCTGTTGCTAGCAACTCTCAATATGAGATCCAAAGAGCTGTCACTATCAGTAAAGCAAGCCATCATTAGGCTGGAAAAACAAAACAAACCCATCAGAGAGATAGCAAAAACATTAGGTGTGGCCAAATCAACTGTTTGGAATATCCTTAAAAAGAAAGAATGCACTGGTGAGCTCAGCAACACCAAAAGACCCAGAAGACCACGAAAAACAACTGTGGTGGATAACTGAAGAATTCTTTCCCTGGTGAAGAAAACACCCTTTACAACAGTTGGCCAGATCAAGAACACTCTCCAGGAGGTAGGTGTATATGTGTCAAAGTCAACAATCAAGAGAAGAGTGAATACAGAGGGTTCATCACAAGATGTAAACCATTTGGGGAGCCTCAAAAAAAGGAAGGCCAGATTAGAGTTTGCCAAACAACATCTAAAAAAGCCTTCACAGTTCTGGAACAACATCCTATGGACAGATGAGACCAAGATCAACTTGTACCAGAGTGATGGGAAGAGAAGAGTATGGAGAAGGAAAGGAACTGCTCATGAGCATACCAAGCAAAGCATACCACCTCATCAGTGAACCATGATGGTGGTAGTGTCATGGCGTGGGCATGTAAGGCTGCCAATGGAACTGGTTCTCTTGTATTTATTGATGATGTCACTGCTGACAAAAGCATCAGGATGAATTTTGAAGTGTTTCGGGCAATAATATCTGCTCATATTCAGCAAAATGCTTCAGAACTCATTGAACGGCGCTTCACAGTGCAGATGGACAATGACCCGAAGCATACTGCGAAAGCAACCAAAGAGTTTTTTAAGGGAAAGAAGTGGAATGTTATGCAATGGACAAGTTAATCACCTGACCTGAATCCGATTGAGCATGCATTTCACTTGCTGAAGACAAAACTGAAGGGAAAATGCCCGAAGAACAAGCAGGAACTGAAGACAGTTGCAGTAGAGGCCCGGCAGAGCATCACCAGGGATGAAACCCAGTGTCTGGTGAAATCTATGCGTTCCAGACTTCGAGCTGTAATTGACTGCAAAGGATTGGCAACCAAGTATTAAAAAGTGTAAGTTTGATGATTGTTAAGCTGTCCTATTACTTTTGGTCCTTTAAAAAGTGGGAGGCACATATACAAACTGTTGTAATTCCTACACCGTTCACCTGATTTGGTTGTAAATGCCCTCAAATTAAAGCTGAAAGTCTGCAGTTAAAGCATATCTTGTTTGTTTCATTTCAAATCCATTCTGGTGGTGTATAGAGCCAAAAAGTTTAGAATTGTGTTAATGTCCCAATATTTATGGACCTGACAGTGTATGTATATATATATATATATATATATATATATATATATATATATATACACACACATGTATATATATACACGCACACACACAGTATACACAGTGTAGTGTAGACTATATTTACAGTGCAGGCAGTGTATTAATATACGCGCGTGCTCAGCGTTATATTCAGAGGTTGTCTTTGGGAAATAAACATATGAGTGCTGCCAGTATTGCTGTAGAGGTTGAAGGGGTGGCTGGTCAGCCTGTCAGTGCTCAGACCATATGTCGCACACTGCATCAAATTTGTCTGCATGGCTGTTGTTCCAGAAGGAAGCCTCTTCTAAAGATGATGCACAAGAAAGCCTGCAAACAGTTTGCTGAAGACAGGCAGACTAAGGATATGGATTACTGGAACCATGTCCTTTGGTCTGATGAGACCAAGATAAATTTATTTGGTTTAGATGGTGTCGAGGGTGTGTGGCGGCAACCAGGTGAGGAGTACAAATACAAGTGTGTCTTGCCTACAGTCAAGCATGGTGGTGGGAGTGTTATGGTCTGGGGCTGCATGAGTGCTGCCGGCACTGGGGTGCTACAGTTCATTGAGATAACTATGAATGCCAACATGTACTGTGACATACTGAAGCAGAGCATTATCCCCTCCCTTCGGAGACTGGGCCAGAGGGCAGTATTTCAACATGATAAGGACCCAAAACACAACTCCAAGAAGACCACTGCCTTGCTATAGAAGCTGAGGGTAAAGATGATGGACTGGCCAAGCATGTCTCCAGACATAAACCCTATTGAGCATCTGTGGGGCATCCTCAAACGGAAGGTGGAGGAGCCCCAGGTCTCTAACATCCACCAGCTCTGTGATTTCATTATGGAGGAGTATAAGAGGACTCCAGTGGCAACCTGTGAAGCTCTGGTGAACTTCATGCCCAAGAGGGTTAAGGCAGTGCTGGAAAATAGTGGTGGCCACACAAAATATTGACACTTTGGGCCCAATTTGGACATTTTTACTTAGGGGTGTACTCACTTTTGTTGCCAGAGGTTTAGATATTAATGGCTGTGTGTTGAGTTATTTTGAGGGGACAGCAAATTTACACTGTTATACAAGCTGTACACTCACTACTTTACATTGTAGCAAAGTGTCATTTCTTCAGTGTTGTCACATGAAAATATATAATAAAATATTACTTTTATTGTGAGATACTGTATATATATATATATATATATATATATATACATACATATATATACAGTGCAGGTCGTCTGGTGTGTGTGTGTATATATATATATATATATATATATATATATATATACACACACACACACAGTGCAGTCAGTGTACAGTATATAATACAGTGTATTGAAGTGGTTAAGGGGAACCCTGTGACAGAATTAAGGAAAAAAAATGGCATGGGTAGATTCTAAGGGGAACTACACGCCAAAGTGTAAAAAGAATTTTTGCATGGGGTCCCCCACAATTCCATACCATACCCTTATCCGAGCAAGCAGCCTGGCAGGCCAGAAAAGGATGGGTCAACCAAGCGTCCCCCCCCCCGAACCATACCAGGCCGCTTGCCTTCAACATGGGGAGGGTGCTTTGGGGTCCCTACCAAAGCACCTTGTCCCCATGTTGATGAAGACAAGGGCCTCATCCCCACAACCCTTGCCCGGTGGTTGTGGGGGTCTGCGGGCTAATCAGAATCTGGAAGCCCCCTTTAACAAGGGGGCCCCCAGATCCCGGACCCTCCATGTGAATTTTTTGGTGAATACCCATTCACCAAAAAAAGTGTCAAAAAGTAAAAAACCACAATACCGTTTTTGACAATTCCTTTATTAAAAAAAAAAAAAAAAAAAGAAAAAGTGTCCTGCGATGTCCATCCATCTTCAATCACACCGCCGGACGGACCCAAAAAATAGGGGAAAAAAAGCTCTGCCTCGATGGGAAGCGTCCTGCCGACTGTTGTCTTTTGCCTGTGACAGCTGTTATATAGGCAAGGGCGAGGCCACCCAGTGACGTAACCAAGTGACCCTGCCCCTTTTAACGTCATGTGCCATCAGAGGGAGGCTGGGGTCAACCGTTTACATCAGCGTATATATAACAGCTGTCACAGCCAAAAGGCAGCAGTCGCCGGGAGGCCTCCCAAGGAGGCGGAGTATTTTTGTTTGTTTTTTCTATCTTTCAGATCCATCGGGCGGCATGAATGACGATGGATGTACATCGCGGGACACTTTTGTTTTTCTATTTTAATAAAGGAATTGTCAAAAACTGTCTTTTGTCGTTTTTACTTTCTGACACTTTTCTTGGTGAATGGGTACCCCATACCCATTCACATAGGGTGGGGGCAGGATCTGGGGGCCCCCTTGTTAAAGGGGGCTTTCAGATTCTGATAAGCCCCCCGCCCGCAGACCCCCACAGCCATAGGCCAGGGTTGTGGGGACGAGGCCCTTGTCTCCATCAACATGTTGAGGGCAAGCGGCCTGGTATGGTTCAGGAGGAGGGGGGTGCTCGCTCGCCCCCCCCCCCCCTTTCCTGGCCTGCCAAACTGCTTGCTCGGATAAGGGTCTGGTATGGATTTTGAAGGGGGAACCCACGCCATTTAAAAAAAAAAAATTTGGAGTGGAGTTCCCCTCAAAATCCATACCAGACCTGAAGGGCCTGGTATGGATTTTGGGGGGGACCCCACGCTTTTATTTTAATTTTGGCGTGGAGTTCCCCTTAATATCCATACTGGTATGAACTGGGGGGGGAACCCACGCCGATTTTTTCATAGATTTTCATCTATATTGCCGGGAGCCGGCAATACATTACAGCCGCAAGCAATTTTTGGTTACATTTTTCCTTTAGAAATGTCATTTTGCTGCGGCACAGTAAAACACGAGACAGATGCGCCACTTTACAGGCAGGCTAAGGGGAACCCCCCCAAGGCACGATATTTAAAGGAATATTTCATTTTTATTGTTTCACTTTAAGCATTATTAAAATCACTGCTCCTGAAAAAACGCCAGTTTTAAAAACTTTTTTTTGCATTGATACATGTGCCCTGGGGCAGTACCCGGGTCCCCATACACTTTTTATGGTAATAACTTGCATATAATCCTTTAAAATGAACCCTTTTGATTTTTCACGTTCATGTCCCATAGACTTTAACGGTGTTCGCACGTTCACTGTGTTCTGGTGCGAACCGAACTGGGGGGTATTCGACTTATCCCTAATACACAGTGACATCACATAACATGAAAACACCAGGGCTTCCACGCTGGCCCACCATTTTCATACTTTTTCACAGGAGCACGTGGGATACAATGAACACTCAGGGCTCTTTCACACTGGTGTGCTTAAAAAGGCGGTATGCATTTTGTAAAACACATATCCCTTTTTTTATCACATTTTCAATGCGTTATTGCTATGCTTTCTGGATTTCTGACTCCCAGCATGCACTTTTTAAACTTAGACCCATGACTCAAAAAAACGCACACAGAACAGCATTTTTGGTGCATTCCCATTAATATACAATGGAGGGTGCAATTTTGTCGTGTTTTCGAAAAGCTCACAACAGATGCAGCATGCAGAACTTTTCAAAATTCAGTGCATATGCAGCACAGTCATATAAAGAGTTACATAGGATTTAATGGGGAGTGATTTTCATGTGCTTTTGTTGCTCTGGAAAGGTGCGTTTTAGCATGGCAAAAGTGCACCAGTGTAAAAGTGTCTAAGAAGTTCATAGTGCAGTCAACTACAAGTTGTCAAAGAGGCTGTGCCATGCATGGTGCTATCCACCTGGCCATTGACTACTATGCATAGTAGAACAAAACAGCTGTGCTGTGGCCTTGACGGCAAAAGGCAAGTTACTCATTTCATAATCTTATATTTTTTTTGGATGCAGTTTTTTCTCTGTCCACTGGGGAGATTTCTCTTCACTTTCTTCTGGGAAAACACAACAGGAAGTGGGAAAAAAATCTCTTGAAAGTGAGGAAAATCTCCTCTTTGGCCCCATTCCAAAAATTCCTCTTGTCATATTTTCAGGAGGACATGATCAGAAGCTCCATGTCTATAGGCGGGTGGATGTAAATAGACCTGCATCAATTTACATCTGCTTACTTCTGAGTCTGTCCAGGTCTGGAAAAAAAAATGCAAAAATCTGTGCCCTTTTTTATTTTTCCATTCCTAAAGGTGATGAATCGGAAGTAACTTGATGTAACGGATGCAAGTCTGTTTGCATCCGGCTGCCCATAGATCAAGCATGAGTTCAGAAGGCCCCGGTTTTAAAATGCAGAAAAAAATGAATGGGCACAAAGTGACATCCATCTCATTCTGCTCATATTCAGCAGGGCATCTGTTCATGGACCAGATAGCACCCATGAGAAAGGGGCCTTAAACAGTTGTCAGCATAACAAGTATTCCCACTAGAAGATTATCCCTCTATTCCTGTTCTGGTGACAACTAAAAATTTGTGATTTTCCAACATTTTCACCCCCTTTTTAAACAGGTGATCATCAGGACAAAAAAAGATTTCTCCCGCGGGAACATAGACAGCAATAGAAACCTAATTACCTTTATTTCAATGTGCAGCTGCTATCATTAAAGTGTAATGAGTACACTTAATATATGAAAAATATAAAATTGTGACAGTGCTACTATATATGTTCTAACCTGCAAAATTAAATAAACTAGAAAAGACTGTGTATTCAATAAATATGTGTAATAAAAAAAGTGTCAATTCATCTCTGTGTAAACTACTTATCAAACATCATATCAATTCATAATTCATAAATCATCATGTAAATTATCATTTAACGCAATGTGCAAAGAAATGAATTGTGCATCCGAGAGTCCAAAAATCAATGCAAAGTGTCCTGTGCTCCAACATTAATCAATTTAAATTGCATTCAAAAAGTGTTCCAGGTGCAAATAACATGTGTGTGTGTCATAAATATATCCAATCTCTTATCTACAACTACAATGTGCACACCCTTGTGTGGCCACCACCTTTTCACTCTAGCAACTCACCAGAAGGACTTTTATCCCTGGCCTTTTATTAACTTATCCCTTTATTCCCTCTCCTCCAGCCTCCAAACAATTTCTTCCTTTTTACCACAGATATATCCTTAGCTATCATGTAGTATCCCAGAGAAAAACACTGACTAAAAAGCAAAGAGAGCACCCCTATTTTATTCAAAACTGTATAAAATATTGCACTTACATAGAAAGTATGTCAATACCGACACTTAGGGACACAGACACTTACTGTATATAAAGCTTTAAACTATGCTGGTTCCAGCTGCAATACACAAGCTGTGAGCTCGGCCACAGGTGTGCAGGATGACATTACGTCCAATAAGCCCCGCCCTACGGGTTTTGTCTGATTGACATCCTCAGGAGCAGTTAGGAATCTGCTCCCTGTAGACGTCAATCAGACAAAATGAATAGCGCAGCGCTGGAGCCAGAATGACTAGTGGGGAGTGTATCAAGGGATAACATAATGAAAGGCCGGTGATATTAGTCCTTCTGGTGAAAAGGTGGTGGCTACAAAAGGGTGTGCACACTGTGGTTGAAGATAGAAGATTGTATATATTGAAGACACACACACATTGGGGAAGATTTACTAAAACTGGAGAACTCAGAATCTGGTGCAGCTGTGCATGGTAGCCAATCAGCTTCTAATTTCAGCTTGTTTAATTGAGAGAATAAAACCTCGAAGCTCATTGGTTTATATGCAGAGCTGCACCAGATTATGCACTCTATAGGTTTAGTAAATAACCCCTACTGTTTTTATTTGGAACACTTTTTGGATGCACTTTAAATTGATGCACTTTAATTCTGGAGTACAGGACACTTTATATTGTTTTTTTTTAATTTATTTATGAATTTTTTAAATTATATGATTTTTATTAAAGCCGAAGTAAACCCATCCATTTAACCATTTCAAATAAGTTACATTTCCGGCACGTGCCGAGAATGTAACCCTCCCATTGGTTGTGCTCTCAACCAGACTGTCAAACCATCCAATGGCTAGTGTCATAACTGGTCACATGTGCAGCATCATGGCAGTTGTAGATTAAACAGAGACCAAGATGGCAGCTTCCTTGGCAGAAAACGATAGGGAGGTTTACTTCCACTTTAAGTACTTTACACAAAGATGAACTGATACTTTTTTATCACACATATTTAGCTAGTACACTGTCTTTTCTAGTTACATTTGTTTGTAGTTTAGGACATATATACAGTAGAAGACTACAATTAATTAATTACAAATAGAAACCTGACAGTGGTTCTAAGCCTCCTACGCTCAATCCAAAGCTAAGAAAAAAAAGTTGATTTTAGACATATTCTAATACATTTCACCCTATGGAGATATTTAAGCAAAGGTCATACTTTATTACAGTTATTTGTTTTACATGCAAATCTGCACAAAGCATTAGGTATCTGGCAACCATACACATCTGTTGCATGACCAGCATTGCAAACATGTCTTAGTGGAATGGACATTTGATGTCCAACCCGGAATCTTAAAGAGGAGTTCCACCCAGGGGGGCCATTAAAAAAAAAAAAAATTAAAAGTCAGCAGCTACAAATACTGCAGCTGCTGACTTTTCATTGGACACTCACCTGTCCCTGGGTCCAGCGGTGCGGGGGATCGAAGCCCCGCTCGTCCCCCCCCTCCGCTCGTCGGCGCCGGCATTTCAACTGTGGGCGCCGGGCTGTGGCTTCACAGCCTGGCACCCACTGCGCATGCGCGAGCGGCGCCGAGCGCCGTGATTGGCCGCTTAATTACCTGGGACCTGCAATGGGTCCCAGATGATTGACAGGAGGGAGGGAGAAGAGCCGAGCCCTTCCTGTGCCAGGGGGAAGTGATGTCACTAGCCCAGGCAGACGAAGGGGCAGACTACGAGGGACCACCTAGCAACAGGCATTTAGAGGTAAGTAAAAAAAAAAAAATATCCAAATGTTTTTTTGTTTTTTTTTTTAGAATTATTTAGATATGTTTGTTTTTTTGGGTGGAACCCCACTTTATGTTAGAAACGTATTGTCATATTGGGCTAAAACATCTTCAAAACATATCTGGAAGTGATTATCTTACTGGTCTGAATCAGAATCATCCTCTTCCTCTGAGCTCTCAGGGTCACTGAACACAGCTGAGAATGTGCTCTCATACTCTTCCTCATTTTTAGATTCAGTGGGAGATGGTTTTGCCGGACCTTTGGGCCAGAAGTTGTCTTGATACTCCTTTAGCACCTCTACAAATAATAAAGATAATTGACTATTATTACAGATCAAGTAATACCTTGCATGCAACAGTTTTATCACAGGGCAGTTTATTTATTAACAAAGCGTGGAGAGTAGTTGTGCAGTAACCTGCTGCAACCAAACAATTATAACCATTACTAGTCTGATTTTAATAAATTGATAAGAGTTAGTATGACTTACAAGACATGATACTAGGTACTTATATGACAAGTTAAATTGTTGTTTGATTTTGACACAACAAAGCAATCATCTGTGTATGATCAAACATGATAATGTTCAACCTTCTCAATGTCTGCTAGACAAACAAGAAAATATTCAGCAACTCCTTTGATCTCTGTTGAATAGGCGATCTCTGCTGATTAAGGAGAGATAAGCATTGGTGACTCATGTACTGCTTTATTGCTAATTCACTATAAATCAGATGTGCATGCTGGACAAACAAACAATTGTTCAAGGGTCTGAATTGGGAGGTGTCATATATGTATATTTTTACATTATTAAAGCATAAATCATCAATAAAAATGTAAAAAAAGAACAGCACTTCTTGCTGAAATAGTCACATTTAACCACTTGACCTTCGGAACCCCCTTCATGACCAATTTTTTGCTATTCAGCACTGTGCTACTTTAACTGGTAATTTGCTTGGTCATGCAACACTGTACATAAATGAAATTTTTATAATTTTTTTCACATAAATCAAGTTTTTTTTTGTGGTATTTGAACACCACTGGGTTTTTTAATTTTTTATTATACAAACAGAAAAAGAAAGAACATTTTGAAAAATTAAACCAATATTTTCTACCGCGCCCCCCCCCCCCCCCCCGCCCAATCCATGCATCCGGTCCCCTAATCTACATGCAGGGCGCCAGACGCATGTATTTCAATCAGGGTTTTATTTTTTAGCCACGTGATTAGAGCCAGAGGCTCCAATAGCACTGCACCCCAAGCCCACCCAGTTGTGTGGCAATAGCGAGTGAATATTCACTATTGTCACACTGATTCTCCTCCCGGCCAATCAGGAAGTGGGTCTGAGACCTATTTCCTGATTGGCCGAAAGGAGAAGCGTTTCAACTGGCCTAGGAGGAAGGGGGAGGAGACACACGTCAGAAGCCACCGTGGTGCCAAACCGAGGAGAAGACACAGGGGAAGCCGTCGCCTGGAGGGAAGCACTGCCCTCGCCATAAATGGGGTAAGAACCGACCGACTGGGGGGGATGGATGACCCGACCGACCGGACCGGGGGGTGTGGGGGGCATGGTGGGTGGCTGTGGGTGCACTGTTTGCTGCCCCCCCCCCCACACTGCTTTCTGTTATAAAACATATCCAATAAAAACATTCAAAAGATCGAATTTCTTCATAAATTTAAGCCAAAATATATTCTGCTATATGTCTTTGGTGAAGGAAAAATCGCAATAAGTATATATTGATTGGTTAGTGAGAAAGTTATAGCATCTACAGTCTATGTTATACATACTGGAATTTACGCAGCTATAGGTGCTATACTGTAATGGCGGTGATTAGCAACTTATAGTGGGACTGTGATAGGGTCACAAGCGATCTGGTGCTAACAGAAACTGGCTGGGAGGGTCACTAACTGATGCTGACATAGCTAGTTACGCTAAAAGTGTGATCAGTGATAATACTGTACACTGACACTGGCTGGGAAGGGGTTACCATCTAGGGACAATCAAGGGGTAACTGTGTGCCTAAAAATGTGTAACATGTGCTGTTTTACTTTCTGATCTGGCTGTTTTTTCTCCCTGCTTTTGAGAGAGAAGAAACAGCCAGATCATTGCTCCTTGTTTTTTTAACACTGAACTCTGTGTTTGATTGAAAATAGCTGATCAGCAGGATTCAGCTGAAATCATTGGCTAAAATCTGCTGCTAAATTCGTGCAGTGCACAAATACAGCACAGGTTAACAAGGGGCGTGCGTATGCGCACCTCACACCCGGAAGAAGGCTGGTCACGTACAAATGGGTGACCGCGCCTGTACCTGCCGCCAGCTAGCAGTATATTAGGTGGTTAAATCCTGAGCTGTCGTCTGCAGTACTTCTTTTTTTGCCACTAGATGTCCCCAGTCTTCCAGGCTAAATGAGCTCCGGCCTCATTCAACCCATTTGGATAGAACAAGAATGGTTAGAACCCCTGTCAGGTTTTAATACTACCTGTAGCTGTAGCTCACTTAAAGTCCATTTACACTTGTGTGACTTGTCATGCAACTTTGGACCCCAAAGTCGCACCCCATGTTTCCCAAAGATAACCGTTCATATCTGTGCGACTTCAAGTCGCAGCGATTTTAAAGTAATTCCTAGACTACTTTGGTCCAAATTTCATGTCACTTGAGGTCCATAGACCTCAATGTAAACCCTCAAAAGTCGCATGAAAGTTGCACCTGCACGATTTTGATGCGACTTGTGTGCGACTTGTGAAAAGAATTCTGGCAATGAAAAAAAATGAAAAAAAGCGTGAAATAACTAAAAAAAATGGCATGGGATCCCCCCAAAAATTATACTAGACCCTTTTGCGAGCATGTAGCCTGACAGGTCAGGAAAGGGGGGGGAGTGGGACGAGAGAGCAGCCTTCCCCTCCTGAACCATACCAGGCCACATGTTCTCGACATGAGAGTGGTGCTTTGAGTCTCTCTCTGCCCCCCCCCAAAGCACCTTGTCTCCATATTGATGGGGACAAGGGCCTCTTCTCCACAACCCTGGCCATGGTTGTTGGTGTCTACGGGCTAAGGTCTTATCACAATCTGAAAACCCCCTTAAACAAGGGGGCCCCCAGATCCCAGCCTCTGCCCCCATGTGAATGAGTATGGGGAACTTACCCCTACTTATTCACCAAAAAAAAGTGTAGTGTAAAAAATTACAGTAGGCAGTTTTTGACAATTCCTTTATTTCAAAAATAAAAAAAATTGTCCCCATGTACATCCATCGTTAATCACGACGTCCGCCACCACCGCCCACTAGAAAAAAAGAAGAAAAATATCCAGTCCCTATGAAGGCCCCTGCCACCTGCTAGCAAAGCCCAAAGACAGCTCTTAAATACCTAAGGGACGAGGCCACCCAGTGATGTTGCTGGGTGGCACCGCCCCATTGTAATGTCACTGACCCAGAATGCCCTTGGTCGATGACATTACAAGGGACGGTGCCACTTGGCGGCGTCACCGGGTCGTAACAAAGTCATCCAAGGTCGCATCAAAATAGAATCAAAGTTGCAGGGTAAAGTCACAATAGAAATTGCACAAAGCTGTGAATGGACTCTTGGGGAGATTTCCCCTCACTTTCTGGTCTGGGGAAAGTGAGGGAAAATCTGCAAAGATGGAAATAGACAATAAAAAAAAACTGGCGAAGTTCTAGCATTCTCTACTTAACTTAAAAAAGTCAGCCTTGCTACTACAGAGATTTTCTCTTGCGTTCTGTCAACCTTTTTACCTTTGACCCTGCCCCTGACAGCCTTCCATCCTCTGGCACCACCATATTTGTAAGTTTGGTGCCTGCGTAAATGTGCTTAAGGGCTCTGCATAAACAAGAAACAGAGGACACACAAGTCTAGCGCATTACTTTTGTGATAGCTTTATTGGTTTAAAAAATACAGATGTATACTCACAAATGGCAACATCAAATAGACACTTCAAAGTTCACAATGTACTCCAAATAGCTCTGAGGAAGAGGGGATCCCCCTCGAAACGCGTTAGATGTTTGGAAATCTTCTGGCAATTGGGACTTGCCCAGGTGATGTGACTGTTTGGACATTGGATATTGCATTGTGGACTTTGACGTGCCTATTTGATGTTGCCGTTTTTGAGTATACAACTGTATTGTTTATACTAACCAAGCTATCACAAAGGTAATGCACTAGGCTTGTGCGCCCTCTGTTTCTTGTTTTTGAAGTTTTCCTCCTGGGTTTCCCCGGCCCGTTTTTTGGGGAGCAGCAAAGCCGGGGCAAAGATTTGACTAGCCAAAGACTTCATATTGTATGCGTGCCAACGCACTCCTTTTGAGCGCAGGAGATTGGTCTATTATGTGTGCAGATGGGCTCTGCCTGATCTTTGGGTCCTGGTAGAAAGATGCATCCAGGTTCAGGCATCCATCCCTGGCCATGCAACTGCTGAGTGTGCAGCTACAAGCAAACAGCTATGGTTTCTCTCAGCCTGTCAAGAATCTGCTGTATGTAGGTAAATGTGAAAGAGGTCTTCTCTCTCCATACATGTCTATGGGTAATAAGCCTGAAGCTGGTCAAATGCAGGCCAGATGGTCAAGCGCAGATCAAAAGCAAGTAAAACAATTCTAAAGAATTTCAGAAACATCTCAAACTAGATCAATGTGATATAGACACAAGCTCTCAGTTTAAACCATTACAATAAGAGATACTTAATATTAATAGCAGCATGCATACCTTGTTGGTCCCGTAGTAGAAGAATGGTCTTTGCTCCTTGGGCACACACAGTAGATCTTAAATTCTCCACTCCAATATCAGGCAAGCAAACGTCATATAGAGCAATAACAGTGTTAAGTAAGTCCCAGTTGGATACCTAGATGAAAAATAACAATTTTACAGGTCACTGACTCAATCTCTAGGTGTGTCTGCACTGCCTGGTGACCACAGAAGACTCTCCTTGGGGATCTTCAATCATTTATCACTGGCAGGACAGCTAAACATAACCAGTCAGGTAAATTAACTTCACAATGCAACATGGCAGCTGCATTTAGGATCCCCAAGAGAGGTAAAGACAGCATAATATTACTGTACAGGTGCCTTAAAGATCCTGTTATTTTTAAGTATAAACCCTCATTTGTGGATAAAAGTCCATTTTTAATTCCTGTGAATATTTCATTTAGTTTTCATTTTAATAATATGAATACATAAATCAACATGCCTTTTTATACATGAAAAATATAAACCTTAGCCCCTTTGGATAAAAGAACTGATCATCAAACTCCAGCTGCAGTTAAAAAACTTGCTAATAAGCAAATGGCAAAGAAGCAAAGTGAGAATATAAAAAAAGTTTGCTGCGTTAGGGTTAATCACATTCATGTAAACATCCAGAACACACAAAAAATGAATAAAGTCCCATTAGGTGATGAAACGAAGGGGGTTATTTACGAAAGGTAAATCCATTTTGCACTACAAGTGCAAACTACAAGTGCAAAGTGCACTTGAAATTGCACTAAAAGTGCACTTGGAAGTGCAGTCGCTGTAGATCCGAGGGGGACATGCAAGGAAGATAAAAAACAGCATTTTAGCTTGCACATGATAAAATCAGCAGAGCTTCCTCTCATTTCAGATATTCCCCTCAGATTTACAGCGACTGCACTTCCAAGTGCACTTTCAGTGCAATTTCAAGTGCACTTTGCACTTGTAGTGCAAAGTGGATTTGCCTTTTCGTAAATAACCCCCAAAGTGCCCGTGCTTGAATAGACATCTCCTGTGCAATGGTGTTCAGACTTGTGCGCCCTCTGTTTCTTGTTTTTGCAGAGCCCTTCAGCACATTTATGCAGGCACCAAACTTACAAACTTGGTGGTGCCAAAGGATGGAGGTTTGTCAGGGCAGGGTCAAAGGTAAAAAGGTTGACAGAAAGCAAGGGAAAATCTTTGTAGCAGCAAGGCTGACTTTTTTAAGTTAAGTAAAGAATGCTAGAAGCTTTTCAGTTTTTTTTGGTCTGGACCACTTCCTGATGATGGCTTTGTGACAGGTCGATACATTCGAAGGTTTCACCGTGTCATCGCGTTACTTCCACCCATACGAAACTACCTGGGAATCGAGCTGAACGCTACAAACAGCGGCTTTTCCTATCAGGGCCGATTACCCTTAATAATCACCTGCTGCACACGCCGGGTGCCAGGACTATAAGGCACTTTTAAATGCTCCTTCGGGGTATGCCCACATGCCTAAGCGACCATACTAGCGATAGTTGGTCAACATCCAGGGTGAGTGTACATCTTGTGGGGCACCCAGTCTGAACACTATTGCACAGGAGATGTCAATTTAAGCACAAGCACTTTGTTTCATCACCTAATGGAACTTTATTACCATATTTATCAGTGTATAACACGCACAGGCGTATAACACGCACATTCATTTTAAGAGGGAAGTTTCAGGAAAAAAAACTTAAATTTTAAATAAGGAACTTTGAAGTAAAATAAGGGTCAGTGCCCATCTGCAGCCTCACCATTGCCATCAATGCAGCCTGATCAATGCCCATCTGCAGCCTCACAAGTGCCATCAATGCAGCCTTATCAGTCCACATCAATGCAGCCTCACCATTGCCATCAATGCAGCAGCCTCACCATTGCCATCAGTGCAGCCTGATCGATGCCCATCTGCAGCCCAGAGGGGACAGGAAGGGGGGCGGGACGAGTGTCGACAGATTACATACAGTGAGAATCTCCTATGATAGACAGAACAGTGGTCCAATGGCGGCCCAGGAGACAGGAGTTTCTATTACAGAGGCCGCCAAGTAAACAGGAGATTCTCACTGTATGTAATCTGTCGGTGCTCGTCCTGCCCCCTTCCCTGTCCCCTCCGAGGCAGCTAAAACTGAAGTATTGGCGTATAACACGCACGCACTATTTGCACCCGATTTTCATGGTGAGTGTTATACGCCAATAAATACAGTAATATTTTGTGTGTTCTGCATGGTTACATGGCTGTGATCAACCCTAAGCGCAGCAAACTTTTTTATATTCTCACTTTTTATACATGCAAATATTACATTCTCTGGATAGAATTTTTTTTTTGTTAAAAAAAAATGACTTCCACTGAAATGAAGGAGGATTTACTGGTTGGCATTGCACTGCCTGATACTGTATACTGCTGACCTCCACTGGCAACAAATATAATATGTAAGTGAAAGATTACTATATGAAATATTAACCAACATGCATGCAAAATATGAAAAGCTTGCATTAAACATTTAACTTTTGTTACAAAACTGAAAAAGAATGACAGGCAGCTTTAACATGGTAATTTTAATTCCAAGGTAGCTTTCAATATACCCGTATTTAAGGTTTCATGCACACAGGATGTTTATGTAGGATCTCGCTGGCAGCATTTAAAAATCTTGTCTGTAAATCGTATGCATGTAAAGCTGTGCCAACGTTTACACGCATAAAGCATATATGTACCCTATTACCACAGCCCAGTGCTGACAATCAAATATTTACAATGTGTAGTCAGTGCCGCTGATTACACACTATTGATAGGCCCCTGCTACCTAGTGTCCTTGGTAGCTAGGACGCAGGCAGCCATTCAGAGCAAACAAATATTGTGTAATCAGCGGCGCATGCACCACTAATTATTTATTTTTTACGTCAGCCCTGAGCAATGGCGGCACCCGAAAGAATGCACAAAGGTCCTTAAAGTGGTTGTAAACGTCAGACATGAGATATGAACAAAGCATATCCTTTTATAGTGTGTACTTGTCGCAATAAAGAGCACTAAGTGTCATTTCTGTCTGCTGCTTCCTTCTTCTAGTATCAGCATGAGTCACTTCTGACAAGTTTTCCTGACACCAAGAGAAAAAAGGTGATAGTGACAGCCTCATCTCTGTTACTGTGTGCTGTGTGAAGGGGGGTGTGTCCATTTCCTCCAATCAGCTCTCAGCTCTCCGCCCCCTTTTTCTGACAGCACCGATAAGTTTTTATTACATTTTGCACTTTAAATGGATGTAGAGAAGAGAGGGCTGTAGATAAACAAGTATATAGGAGAATTTGTTTTATCTGTGTATCATCTGGGGATAGTCACTTCACTGGGTATATGGAAGGGTTTACAACCACTTTAAAAGCAGATGTTTGCATTTTTGGTTTATGCAAGTTTATGGATCCCGTGCTGAGCAGTTGACCTGCTGCTTTCTAAACACAGGAAGTCAGCCACTCGACACAGGCGCTATTTAGAGAATGCTTTGCATTCCTAAAATGAATGCAAAGCGTTCTATGAATGGACGAGGTGGAGATGGGGCAGTAACATAGCGCTCAGACCTAGTACCAATTGGAGTAGCAGTGTCTGCTTCAGTGATTTCCAGCTTCCAGGGGCATTGGCCAGATATGGCATACACATAACTACATTGGTCCAAACTGACGCAATGTAACTGTGTATAGAATATTCATGCCCGGAATTCCTGTTTAACTAGTCATTTCTGTAAATTATTGTCTGGGTTCAGTCTGCACATTTAGTTTAATACTTTAGAAAATCTGTAGGCATAAAAAGGGGTTTTTGATGCACTGAGATCAATGTCCCCAAAATGACAAATAGCCACTAATCTGTGTTGCCTATATTGAGGATATTAACAATTTTAAAGATTCATCCAATTATTTGTGACCAGAAGGGTCTGGTCTTCTTAGAGATTCTGAGATTAAAGATGCATGTGGAGGTAATTAGCTTTCAGGAATGACTGTTTATCACCTTAATGTATAGGCTTTATGCCATGGTATGGTATAATACCTTCCTTCTGCAATGATGGATGTTTGTAAACGGCACTAAGCCCATATCTCTGTGCAGAAAACACTATCTAACCAAGCTACTCCAGATGACATTATTTATTTATTGTCTTGAAGTCATGACAGCTACACAGTCAATGCTGGCAACTCTCTGAGAACTTATGTTAATTGCAGACATATAAATATAACATGTCATAAAAGGGGACATCCACCTAAATAATAGTTCAGTTTTTGGTAGATTTCACTACATTCAAAACTCAATAACATTTTTTATTTCCAAATGACTAAAGTGATATTAACGACTTGATGTTGTTCATTGCTGTAGCAGAAGTTACACTACTCCAGCTGCGCTTCTTGTAATTGCTAGTTTACACTAGCAGCAGTTGTTGCCGCCTCTCTAAAAAGTGATCTGTGGTGGATTGCTTTTCAGAAGGCTGTTAACAGGCAGCTGGGAGGCAGTAAGTCACCTCCTCACTGCCCGTTTTAACCCCCGAAAAGTCTGCCCGCTACACGGGCAACTATGTGCATTGCAGTTGTGGCATGGTCCCATTCACTTGAATGCATTATGTTCAGTGGCAGTACTGCCCCCTACACATGTCGGGGGTTTAGTTCTTGCCACAGCCATAAAGAAAAGTGTTATAGCTGCAGCATGAGTACAACCCCCCCCCCCTCCCCAGCTACTGTGTTGAGTTAAGGGGGTAGTAAAACTGCAGCTTATCTACCTATTTTTACCACCCCCAGGCACAAGTGTGCATGAGTCCTTTTACAAGTTAAACAAGGGATACAAAAAAGTGAAATCTCCTTGTAACAAGTAAGGCATGCTGATAGAGCAGCCAAATCAAGCACAGATCTCAACACCAGAGTTCCTGAGACTTAAAGTGGTTGTAAAGGCACAAGGTTTTTTACCTTCATGTATTCAATGCATGAAGGTAAAAAAACCTTCTGTGTGAAGCAGCCCCCCTAATACTTACCTGAGCCCCATCTCTATCCAGCGATGTCCACAAGAGCCTTTACTCTCTGGGGACTCACACTCCAGATTGGCTTTTAAGAGAGGAAACAAAGGGGGCAGGGGGCAAGCCGCGGCTCCGTATGTGAATGGTCACACAAAGCTGCGGCTTCGAAAGCGCCTGCTTCGGTGCCCCCAGAGCAAGCTGCTTGCAGTGTGAACACCCGGCAGGAGAAAGGGGCCAGCAGCAGCGGCATGGGACCCGAGAAAAGGAGAATCCCGGATGCTCTTTGCAAAACCATGGCACAAAGCAGGTAAGTATAACATGTTTGTTATTTTAGGGGGAAAAAAACAAGGACTTTTACAACTTCAGCCCCGGAAGGTTTTACCCACTTCCTGACCAGGCCATTTTTTGTGATACGGCACTGCGTCGCTTTCACTGACAATTACACGGTTGTGCGATGCTGTACCCAAATAAAATTGATGCCCTTTTTTTCATAAATAGAGCTTTCTTTTGGTGGTATTTGATCACCTCTGCGTTTTTTATTTTTTTGCGCTATAAACAAAAAAAGACCAACAATTTTGAAAAATAATATATATTTTTTACTTTCTGCTATAATACATATCCCCCCAAAAATGTAAAAAAACAAATTTCTTCATCAATTTAGGTCAATATGTATTTTACTACATCTTTTTGGTAAAAAAAAAATCCCAGTAAGCGTATATTGATTGGTTTTCACAAAAGTTATAGTGTCTACAAACTATGGGACACTAAGGCCTCTTTCACACGGATGATCCGTATGTCCGTTTTTCATCCTTCCGTTTTCAGATGAAAAACGGACATACATTCATCCCTATGGAGCGTCGGATGTCAGCGGTGACATGTCCACTGACATCCGACCCGCTCCGATCCGAAAAGTGTAACGGAGGAAAAACCTACTTTTCCATCCGTTTTCGGATCGGATCGGATGACGACGGACACTACGGTCCGTCATCATCCGATCCCCCCATAGGGAAGAGCGGCGCTCTGACTGCACCTGTCATCTTCCTGCTCAGCGGGGATCGGCGGAGCTATCCCCGCTGAGCAAGCGGATGTTCACGGGGCGGATCATGACTGATCTGCCCCGTGTGAAAGAGGCCAAAGACCCCATTCACACAGGGGCAACACGACTTGCAGGTCGCCTCAGCGAGGCGACCTGCAAACGAATGCCCGGGAGACTTGCAAAACGACTTCTGCATAGAAGTCTATGCAAGTCGCCCCAAGTCGCCCCCGAAGTCGTACAGGAACCTTTTTCTAAGTCGGAGCGACTTGCGTCGCTCCCCTTAGAACGGCTCCATAGTACAGAACGGGAGGCGACTTGTCAGGCTAAAAGGTCGCCTGACAAGTCGTCCCTGTGTGAATGGGGTCTCAGTGACACTTTTTTGGGACCAGTGACACCAATACAGTGATCAGTGCTAAAAAAAATGCACTGATCCCTGTATAAATGACACTGGTAGGGAAGGGGTTAACACTAGGGGGCGATCAAGGGGTTAAATGTGTTCCCTGGGAGATGCTTCTAACTGGGGGGGGGGTGGATTCACTGGAAGAAAAGAGATATTGTGATTCAGCTTAGCTGAAACATGATCTCTCACTTTTCCTCCCTGACAGATCAGCGGTGTGCTTTGTTTACATCGGCACACCGCTGATCCGTCTCTCCTGTGAACGATCGGCAGGTCGCGGCGGCCTTCTCGGCCGCCGTAACTGCTGATTGTCTCCCGGTGTGTCCCATCGCTGCGTGAGTGGCGTGCTCCCTAAGCCGTAAGCACAGTACAGGAACGTGATTTTGTGCACCAGGGCCGCCCTGCCGCAGTAAATGTACGTGGGGCGGTCCGGAAGCTGTTAACTGCTTAAGCCCTGGACCATTTCGCTGGCCAAAGACCAGAGCACTTTTTGTGATTCGGCACTGCGTCGCTTTAACTGACAGTTGCACCGCCCTGCATTGTGGCTCCCAAACAAAATTGGTGTCCTTTTTTCCCCGCAAATAGAGCTTTCTTTTGGTGATATTTAATCACCTCTGCGGTTTTTATTTTTTGTGCTATAAACAAAAAAGAGCGACAATTTTGAAAAAAGTAATATTTTTTTACTTTTTGCTATAATAAATATCCCCCAAAAATATATAAAAAAACATTTTTTTCCTCAGTTTAGGCCGATCGTATTCTTCTACATACTTTTGGTAAAAAAAAAAATCGCAATAAGCGTTTATTGATTGGTTTGCGCAAAAGTTATAGCGTCTACAAAATAGGGGATAGTTTTATGGCATTTTTATTAATCATTTTTTTTTTTTACTAGCAATGGCAGCGATCTGCGATTTTTATTGTGACTGCGACATTATGGCAGACAGACCGAACACTTTTGGCGCTATTTTGGGACCATTCACATTTATACAGCGATCAGTTCGATTAAAAATGCATTGATTGGCTACGTGTGACACAACACTGATCACCGCTTCCGATTACAGGGAGCTATGATCAGTGTCAGTGTCACTAGGCAGAACAGAGAAATGCAAATTCATTTGTATGGTTAATAAGCTGTTTTCTATTAGCTAGGTTCAATATCTCTCCTTTGGATCCTTGGACGGTCCTGGAGAATCTAGATTTGAGAAACGCGTTGGCCTTGGGGATCTAAACAAAGTATAAAAAGTGTAATCTGTGTATATTTTGTGATTATACAGTTATTATTTCACTGGAAATTGTGAGACGATATTGTGAACCATGCAATAAAAAACCCTTTTAGATATAGTTTTTAAAATAATAAAATGGAATATAGAATTTTATTATTTATAGGTGTCATATTATGTGTACCAGTAAAGTCCGCAAAGTTTTTCTTCTTTGATGAGCTGTCAGTGCCCAGGCAGCCAGTGCAGTGGTCTGGGGATTTAAAATCCCTGCTCTTCTACACTTTCTTTTTGCAGACCTTCCAGAATGGATCAGAACAATTTTGATTGGTAAGTGCCAGCACAGAGCATCACTTTTATTCATCCCAAATTCAGCCCTGCAGAAAGAAGAGGGAGAAGAGCAGGGGTCTCAAATCCCAGGACTGCTGCACTAGCTGCATGGGCACTGACAACGCATCATCCACTGAGGTAAGTACAGTGGAGCCATGGGTGTGGAGCAGGCTGGAGCAGCGTTAGTTAATTTTCATTATTTTTGAAAAGGTGGATTAACCCTCTAAAAATAAATGCTTCAATGCTCAACACCACCTGTTTAAAATATTCTTTTTTTTTTTTTTTTTTTATTTAAACTATTTTTGGGATGAGATGGAATCATCATTTGTTTTCCCTTTTTTTTTTGCACTTGCAATCAAGCTGCTAGTACCAGACAGCGCCACAACATTGAAGACTTCAGAAAGAGGGATACTAATAAAAGATAAGCCTTTATGATGACAACCTATCCTTACAGCAATTTGATCCTGGTTCACTGTTTCACTCTTGGATGTAGGATTAGAGATGCAAGAGCCAATGCACATAGGTAACTAACCTGTGAAAGAAAGATGTACTGTATACACTTACCTATTTTCAGGCCCCTCCGGTCCAGTCATGTGATCTCCTCTGTGTCAGCCAGGGGACAACAGCTAGTAAAGCCTGACGCAGTGACTTCACCCATAGGGTTCAATAGCCTATTCATTATTGCCACTCCCTCCTCTCCTCTGATGCTGCGCTAGCTGACACAGGTGAGTCAGATCGAGTGATTGGTCTGGAGCAGTCTGAAAATAGGTAAGTATATACATCTCTCTTACACAAGTAAGTATGCTATTTTTAGCGCCGCTTTACCGTCGTTTTAGCAGCGCTATTTGGCCCCCGCTAGCAGCCGAAAAGGGGTTAAATCCACCCGCAAAATTCTGCTGGAGCAGCATTTTGCCGGCGGTATCGCAGCGCTGCCCCATTGATTTCAATGGGGAGCAGCAGTGGAGGAGCGGTGGACGAGCGGTGAGTTCACCGTTCCTTCACCGCTCCAAAGAAGCTGCTGGCTGGACTTTTTCTGACGCTCTGCCAGCGCACCGCTCCAGTGGGCTTTCACACTGGAGTGCATAGAGCAGCTGTTTTAGGGCGTTTTGCAGGCGTTATTTTTAACGCTATAGAGCTTGCAAAACGCCATCAGTGTGAAAGGGGTCTTAAGGTTAGCTAAAAGTAAGTTGGAATTCCACTTTAACATATGAGCCAATACACTTTTGTTTTAACATTCAGTAATATTTTAAAGCCTAATGCCTGGTACACATGATGAGAAAATCGGACAAAGAATACTGCTTTCGAAGTGATCGTATGATAATCTGATTGTTAGTACACAGCATTCGAGGGCCGATCATGACAATTCATGCAAAATTATCTAAAGGGCCAAGCACAAACATTTTTCTCGTACCATGCCAGAACAAACGATTTTCGTTTAATCAGTACAGTGTTCATCCGAAAGAAACCGAGTGACCATGACCGCGCATGCTCGGAAAGAAAAAATACATCACAATATAATAATTCTATACATTACATCACTTCCAAAGTTGTATTCCGTTTTACAAAAATTTTCGTAACTTTAGTAACCTCATTTTCGATATGAGACTAGCATTAAAAGAAAAACGGATAATCATTCGTCGAATATATTTTTATTGTGTGTACAAGGCTTTACTCTAACTTTCAGTTAATTTTAAATATTACATTTGGACCAAACTGATACAGGGCTGTATTCCAGCAGCGATAAGGACTTCATGTTCTGCTCCTGGAACAAAAACAAGTCGGGCTAAGCACTGCTCAGCCATTTACAGGAAGCCTTGTATTTCATGAATGAATAAAGAGCTCTGATCGGCTGAGGTGGAGAGGTGGGCAGATAGCATCACGATCTCCACCTCCTTAAATTGCGCTCATCCTGACTTGATTTTGTTCCAGGAATGAGATGTGAAGTCCCCGTCCTGCTGCTGGAACACAGCGCTGTATACTGTATGTAGCTAATGCTGCATACAGTTTATACAACGCTAACAGGTACCCAAGTGTTAGTGAAAGGAATAGTTAATTTGAACTACCTTGGTCCAAAACAAACAAGTACAATTGCAGTACAAGCAGCCAGAAGCAATGAAAACACTAGATATGGAGGAACATGAGATCCATTCCTCTTTCTCTCATGTGACAGTGCTGAAGTGTACCTGTAGGTGTGTTAAAGTCCCCAGCCCTGTGTAAGCTCTGACTAGAACAATTTGGAGCTTACACAATGCTCCTCACCATCATTTTCAGTGGCTGAATTGATTGGTGGGGTAGTAAAGGAAAGGTGAATGTGCTGTTGAGGGGCAGAATTAAAACATGTAAAACATACCTGTGGTTTTGCCCTGCATGGACCATGCATAATCTTACTTTATGAGGATGGCGGAAAATTTAGGTGAGCTTATTTTAAATCTATATATACAGTATCTCAGAAATGTGAGTACACCCCTCACATTTTTGTAAATATTTTATTATATCTTTTCATGTGACAACACTGAAGAAATGACACTTTGCTACAATGTAAATTAGTGAGTGTACAGCTTGTATAACAGTGTAAATTTGCTGTCCCCTCAAAATAACTCAACAAACAGCCATTAATGTCTAAACCGCTGGCAACAAAAGTGAGTACACCCCTAAGTGAAAATGTCCAAATTGGGCCCAAACTGTCAATATTTTGTGTGGCCACCATTAGTTTCCAGCACTGCCTTAACCCTCTTGGGCATGGAGTTCACCAGAGCGTCACAGGTTGCCACTGGAGTCCTCTTCCACTCCTCCATGACGACTTCACAGAGCTGGTGGATGTTAGAGACCTTGCGCTCCTCCGCCTTCCATTTGAGGATGCCCCACAGATGCTCAATAGGGTTTAGGTCTGGAGACATGCTTGGCCAGTCCATCACCTTTACCCTCAGCTTCTTTAGCAAGGCACTGGTTGTCTTGGAGGTGTGTTTGGGGTCGTTATCATGTTGGAATACTGCCCTGCGGCCCAGTCTCCAAATGGAGGGGATCATGCTCTGCTTCAGTATGTCACAGTACATGTTTGCATTCATGGTTCCTCAATGAACTGTAGCTCCCCAGTGCCGACAGCACTCATGCAGCCCCAGACCATGACACTCCCACCACCATGTTTGACTGTAGGCAAGACACACTTGTCTTTGTACTCCTCACCTGGTTACCGCCACACACACTTGACACCATCTGAACCAAATAAGTTTATCTTGGTCTCATCAGACCACAGGACATGGTTTCAGTAATCCATGTCCTTAGTCTGCTTGTCTTCAGCAAACTGTTTGCGGGCTTTCTTGTGCATCAGCTTTAGAAGAGGCTTCCTTCTGGGACGACAGCCATGCAGACCAATTTGATGCAGTGTGCAGCGTATGGTCTGAGCACTGACAGGCTGACCCCCCCACCCCTTCAACCTCTGCAGCAATACTGGCAGCACTCATACGTCTATTTCCCAAAGACAACCTCTGTATATGACGCTGAGCACGTGCCCTCAACTTCTTTGGTCAACCATGGCGAGGACTGATCTGAGTGGAACCTGTCCTGTTAAACCTCTGTATGGTCTTAGCCACCGTACTGCAGCTCAGTTTCAGGGTCTTGGCAATCTTCTTATAGCCTAGGCCATCTTTATGTAGAGCAACAATTCATTTGTTCAGATTCTCAGTGAGTTTTTTGCCATGAGGTTCCATGTTGAACTTCCACTGACCAGTATGAGAGAGTGAGAGTGATAGCACCAAATCTAACACACCTGCTCCCCATTCACACCTGAGACCTTGTAACACTAACGAGTCACATGACAACGGGGAGGACATTTGGACATTTTCACTTAGGGGTGTACTCACTTTTGTTGCCAGCTGTTTAGACATTAATGGCTGTGTGTTGAGTTATTTTGAGGGGACAGCAAATTTACACTGTAATGCCCCGTACACACGGTCGGACTTTGTTCGGACATTCCGACAACAAAATCCTAGGATTTTTTCCGACGGATGTTGGCTCAAACTTGTCTTGCATACACACGGTCACACAAAGTTGTCGGAAAATCCGATCATTCTGAACGCGGTGACATAAAACACGTACGTCGGGACTATAAACGGGGCAGTGGCCAATAGCTTTCATCTCTTTATTTATTCTGAGCATGCGTGGCACTTTGTCCGCTGGATTTGTGTACACACGATCGGAATTTCCTACAACGGATTTTGTTGTCGGAAAATTTTATAGCCTGCTCTCAAACTTTGTGTGTTGGAAAATCCGATGGAAAATGTGTGATGGAGCCTACACACGGTCGGAATTTCCGACAACAAGGTCCTATCACACATTTTCCGTCGGAAAATCCGACCGTGTGTACGGGGCATTACACAAGCTGTGCACTCACTACTTTACATTGTAGCAAAGTGTAATTTCTTCAGTGTTGTCACATGAAAAGAAATAATAAAATATTTACAAAAATATGAGGGGTGTACTCACTTTTGTGAGATACTGTAAATATACTGTCCTCTCATGGATTAGAGTAAAACCAAACATTACAAGGGTTCCTTGGCTTTGTAGTATGGCTTCAACATATTCTTACAAATATAGGCACCTGAGGCCTCTATTTTTATGTAAAAGTGAGAAATGGGTTTCAATTAGGTCCAGTCTGCAAGTGCTGCAGCACACTGAAATCCACTCTCTCAGGGATGCTGGAGACTGCTTGTATGAGTAACAGGTTTTAATTAGGTTCCTTTGCTGACTCACTGGCTTAAGTGCTGGGGGATCTTTTATCGATCACTTACTATGCACTGCTCCAGTCACACTGTCATTTTCTCATTTTGCAAATGCTTATTCCACTGTTGATTTCTGAGGTATTTATACAGCTACAATGGGTGCAGGAAAGCATCAGAAAATGTACTCCAGGAATAAAAAAAATTGCCTATTACTGTCTATGTGCAGGAACCCTAAAGCTTACGCTTATTTTTATTCAAATAATACAATGGCCAAAATGACTACAATCAATAAGCACCAACTGATATAGTAACCAAGACTGTAATGTTAATTTTCATAGCATGTCACAGGAAGCACCCACATGGCTAACAGTAGACAGAAATAGAAATAGACTTGAAAAACTTAACATAAATAAGTCACCGGGGCCAGATGGCTTGCACCCGAGGGTCCTTAAGGAACTCAGTCAAGTGATAGCCAGACCATTGTTCCTGATTTTTGTGGACAATTTACTGACTGGAATGTTACCAGCTGATTGGAGAAAAGCCAACGTGGCACCAATATTTAAAAAAAGGGCCAATATATATCCCTGGGAACTACAGGCCAGTTAGCCTAACATCAATAGTCTGCAAGCTATTGGAGGGGATGATAAGGGACTATATACAAGTTTTTAGTGATGAAAATGGTACATTAGCAGTAATCAGCATGGATTCATGAAGAATCATTCTTGCCACACTAGTCTATTATCCTTCTATGAAGAAGTGAGCTGCCATCTAGATAAAGGAAGGCCTGTGGATGTGGTGTATTTCGATTTTGCAAAGGTATTTGATACAGTTCCCCAAAAACTTTTTACTGTACAAACTAAGGTCTGTCGGCATGGACCATAGGGTGAGTACCTGGATTGAAAACTGGCTACAGGGGCGAGTCCAAAGGGCGGTGATAAATGGGAGTACTCAGAATGGTCTTGTGTGTCTTGTGTTTATTTATTTTTTTTTACTTTTACTCTTTATTCATTTTTTCACCTTACAAGATATCAAAACAAGATAATCATTACAATCGTCAATAAAAAAAAGATAAAATATAAATATTTTAACAAAAACATTTTCTTACACTGATGTTGCAATATATACCCCCCCCCCCCCCCCCCAAAGTACACACCAAGAGATACAGCACTTACAGTATAGTAACTGAGCTTATTAGTTATTTTAATCTATACTTCATCACCGTACTCCTACCTTCTCTTATCTAGAGTTTATTGGGGATATATTAGAATGTATCTAGAATAAATTGTCTAATATATAATTTCCTTGTTTAGCAACTGCTAAGAATACTTATCCAAACTTATTGTATCCTCTCCCTTTTAAGGGGGGATCCCCATTTATCCAACCAGGGCCTCCACAACCTTTCAAATTCCCTGAGATTACCTCTTTTTGTGTGAAAGACTTTTTCTTTCCATATTGTCTCATTTATTACCATGATCCAATCCCTCAGTGTCGGCGATGTCCTCGACTGCCATCTCATCGCAATCATTTTTCTAGCTTGGAATAGGCATCTTAGTATTGCCACTGTAATACTCTCCCTTTCACCTACTTCCTTCCTATAACCCAGTATGCAAAGCCTAGGCTCCCTCTTCAGAATTATCCTGTAGGCCTCACCTATGGTATCGAGGACCCCCTCCCAATATCGGAACAACTTTGGGCACCTCAACACCATATGGATGAGATCTACAGTCCCCTGGCATCTAGGGCATTTTTCATCTGATCTTCTACCAAACTTAAACAATCTTTTCGGGGTAAGGGGGCAGGCTCTGTATATCAGCATCAAACGGGATACTTTCTGGGAAGGCGAGACCGAGATAATTGGTCCCATCTCCAAAATCCTCCTCCACTGCTCCTGTGATATTTTCCCTATATCCTCTTCCCATCTCTCTCTATCCTTGCGGAGATCTTGACCACAAGCGGCTCCTTTTCGTATCTGTCCATATAGCTCAGAGATAAGTCCTTTAGTTGTGCCCACCTGGAGTATATTTTGGAAGAGAGGGATTTTATTCCATTCTATTTCTTGAGTCCTAAATTGGACTTCTAAAGCATGCCAGATCTGTAAATATCTAAAAAAATAATGCTGTGGTATATTATTATTATTAGAGTAGCGCAGGAAGCGTCTGTAATAAGTTCTCTCTCATGTCACGCAGTGCTGCTCCCCGGCGGCCCCTCCTCTCTTCTCGTTCATCCCAGATGATGTCACAAGCAAATGGGGATGGATGAGATGAGAGGAGGGGCCGCCGGGTAGCAGCACTGCGTGACATGAGAAAGAACTTATTACAGACGCTTCCTGCCTACTTTGCATTTGATGAAAATGACAAGTAAACACTGTGCCCTATGTGCTGTGATGTGCTCCATGTGCCCTGATGTGCCCCATGTACCCTGATGTGCCCTGAATGTGCCTTGAATGTGCCCTGATGTGACTGAATGTGCCCTGATGTGACTGAATGTGCCCTGATGTGCCCCATGTGCCCTGATGTGCCCCATGTACCCTGATGTGCCCTGATGTGCCTCATGTGCTTTGATGTGCCCTATGTACCTTGATGTGCCCCATGTGCTTTGATGTGCCCCATGTACCCTGATATGCCCCATGTGCTTTGATGTGCCCCATGTGCTTTGGATGTGCCCCATGGACTCTGATGTGCCCCATGTACCCTCATGTGCCCCAATGTGCCCCATGTACCCTGATGTGCCCCATGTACCCTGATGTGCTGTGCCCTGATGGCTGGGCTCTGTACCCTGATGTGCTGTGCCCTGATGTGCACTGTACCCTGATGTGCTGTGTCCTGTGCCCCGATGTGCTGTGCCCTGTAGCCCGATGTGCTGTGCCCTGTGCCCTGATGTGCTGTGTCCTGATGTGCCATGTCCTGTACCCTGATGTGCCATGTGCCCTGTCCTGATATGCCCTGTCCTGGTGTGCCCTGTCCTGATGTGCCATGCCCTGTACCCTGATGTGGCCTGTTGTGCTGTACCCCGATGTGCTGTGCTCTGATGTGCCCTGTACCCTGATGTGCTCTGATGTGCTGGGCTCTGTACCCTGATGTGCTGTACCCTGATGTGCCCTGATGTGCCGTGCCCTGATGTGCTGTGCCCTGTACCCTGATGTGCTGGGCTCTGTATCCTGATGTGCTGTGCCCTGATGTGCACTGTGCCCTGATGTGCTGCATCCTTATGTGCTGGGCTCTGTACCCTGATGTGCTGTGTCCTGTACCCTGATGTGCTGTACCCTGATGTGCTGTGCCCTGATGTGCTGGGCTCTGTACCCTGATGTGCTGTGCCCTGGGCCGGTCTGGATAAAGTCCAGGGCCACATTTTTGTCCCAGTCCAGCCCTGGAGGGGCTCGCCCGCCGCCCGCCAGTGTGAGGGGTCCACCTGACCGGCTGACTGTCCTGTCACTGTGTGAGTGTGTATCCACAGTCCACTCTGGCTGCTGTTCGTCTGCCGTGGGGAGGGGGCTTTCGCCCGCTGAGGGAAGATGAAGAAGGCAGAGGCAGCGCTGAGACTGTGGACCGCCCCCGCCTATCCAGAGACATAGTGAATGTAGGGAGGCGAGGCGGACACTAAAAAATGAACTTAGCAGACCTGCTGACACCAAATGAGAGAAGGCGGGGGAGGAGCTCTCCCCTCTGTGGCTGCGTGGAGTACCTGTACCGGCGTCTACCCATGAGGCAAGGCATCCTGGCAGGAGAAGGCACAGTGGTGACGGTGACGGAATTCCTGGGGAATGGATTGACGGTAAGTCAATCAAGTGACATTTTGCAGAGATGAGCAATCGATCCCAACCTCCACCACCTGTGCCTTTTACTGATCCTATCCCCCCACCACTGATCTCATCCCTATCCCCCCTATCACCTCTGTTGTAGAAGTTATGGGGTGGGGATAGGGATGAGATCAGTGGTGGGGGGGGATAGGATCAGTAAGAGGCACAGGTGGTGGTGGGAGAGGATGGCACCACCACTGCCACCGCTACCACCCCCCTTCAAGTATCACCACAGCCACCTCCCCTCAAGTACCACCGCTGCCACCCCCCAAGTACCACCGCTGCCACCCCCCCAAAGTACCACCGCTGCCACTCTCCAAGTACCACCGCTGCCCCAGTACCACCGCTGCCACCCCCCAAGTACAACCACTTGCCACCCCCCTCAAGTACCACTGCTGCCACCCCCCAAGTACCACCGCTGCCACCTCAAGTACCACAGCTGCCACCCCCAAATACCACTGCTGCCACCCCACCAAGTACCACCACTTGCCACTCCCCTCAGGAACCACCGCTGCTACCCCTCCCCTTCAAGTATCACTGCTGCCACCCCCCTCAACATCACCGTTGCCACCCCCCTCAATATCACTGCGATTCTTTCCTCTCCTGTCTTCCTCTGGAATCCTCTTATCTCAGGGCTAGATCTTATAGCAATAGCCAAAGGTTCCATCGCAAGGGCGAAGAGTAGGGATGACAATGGACACCCCTGCCTTGTCCCCCTCTCCAACTGGATCTTATCTGAAAGTTCATTGTTAATTCTTATCTTAGCGCTGGGATCTCTATAAAGCTTTTTTATCCAACCTATAAGAAGGACCAAAACCAAAGCTTTCCAGGACCCGCCAGATATATCTCCACTCGAGGCTGTCAAACACTTTGGTCACATCCAGTGAAAACACAGCTCTTGATCCCTCTTTCTCCAACGGGGTCTGCAAGTTCAGGAATGTCCTTCTAATGCCCCATACACACGATCAGAAACTCCGCCAGCAAACGTCAGATGTGAGCTTTTGGTCAGAAATTCCGACTGTGTGTATGCTCCATCGGACTTTTGCTGGCAGAATTCCAGCCAGCAAAAGATTGAGAGCAGGTTCTCTATTTTTTCAGTCAGAAAAAGCTCCTATCCGAAAATGCATTCGTCTGTATGCAATTCGGACGCGCAAAAAATCACGCATGCTCGGAAACAATTCGACGCATGCTCAGAAGCATTGAACTACATTTTCTCGGCTCGTCGTAGTGTTGTATGTCACCGCGTTCTTGACGGTCGAAAGTTCAGAGAACTTTAGTGTGACCGTGTGTATGCAAGGCAAGCTTGAGCGGAATTCCGTCAGAAAAAATATCCAAGTTTTTTCTGATGGAATTTCTGATCATGTGTATGGGGCATAATATTCATACTAGTAGATCTATTGGTAATAAATCCTGTCTGGTCTGGGTGAATCAGTTTTGAAGCTATTTTATCGAGCCTCGCTGCTAGCACCTTAGCTAATATTTTAGCGTCAGAGCATAGCAGAGAGATTGGTCTATATGAAGCTGTATCTAGCGGATCTTTCCTCTCTTTATGTAACACTACAATAGTTGCTTCTGGCATAGAAGGAGGCAGTCTTCCTTCCATATACGCTCCCCTCAACGCCCTAAGCAACTCCCAGAGCGGTATTTCTCCATAATATTTATACGTCTCAGTCGAAAGTCCATCTGGTCCCAGAGATTTTTTATTTGCCATCCCAGCTACTGCCTGTTGAAGTTCTACCAGAGTTATTGGGGCTTCCAGTTCATCTCTATCCCCTTGTGTAATAGTTGGTATCTCCAATTTCCCCAGGAAGTGATCCATTACCCCCTCTACTTCCGCCCCCTGTGAACTATATTGTTTTTTGTAGTAGTCGCTAAATGCGTCCATTATCTCTGAGTTAAGAGAGATAATCTCTCCTCCTGTTAGCCTAATTATGGATATGGTGGAGGGAGGGAATTAGATTTCACCAAATGTGCCAACATTTTTCCCACACTTTCACCCTCTCCAAAAGCGCATTGCTTCTGGGAGAGTTGTCTGTCCTCAACCTTCCTTGTGACTGCTATTTTATTGTTTTGTTTTTTCTCTACCCATATTTTTTTTTGAGCAGGGAAAGGGGGGAGGAAAGGACTGGGCACCGACCCTCCTCAAGGGGTGGGATTTTAAAGGAAAATTGGCTGAGTTGTGTAGATGAACATAATGAGCAATCAGCTAAAATAATTGTATTTATTGAAAAACAATGTAGAAAAGTATACACAATACATGGGTAAACATATAATTGTCCAGTAGTGACATCAACGATTAATGCGTGACTTGGGCCAACATGTTTCGCAAATAGGAATTCGCTTCATCAGGGCTAGACACGATGCAGTTAATGCATTTACACTACTATAATTTCAGGACTAAGTTAAAATCACCATTCAATAGACAGCAACTGCGCAGCCGGCCGGTATGAAATGTCACTGGGTGCCAGATCCCAGAATGACAGTGCCTGTAGGAGAACTGGGCCACGCATTCAGGGGGTTAAACGCAGGAACCGCTGCATTAGAAGTAAAAAGGCAAGGGGGGAGGCCAAACCTAGTGCCCGCAAGAATGTCTGACACATCTTGCGGCCATCCATCGTGAACGGGCGGACGCCCGTATACTCCACTACAAAACATTCTTGCGGGCACTAGGTTTGGCCTCCCCCTTGCCTTTTTACTTCTAATGCAGCGGTTCCTTCGTTTAACCCCCTGAATGCGTGGCCCAGTTCTCCTACAGGCACTGTCATTCTGGGATCTGGCACCCAGTGACATTTCATACCGGCCGGCTGCGCAGTTGCTGTCTATTGAATGGTGATTTTAACTTAGTCCTGAAATTATAGTAGTGTAAATGCATTAACTGCATCGTGTCTAGCCCTGATGAAGCGAATTCCTATTTGCGAAACATGTTGGCCCAAGTCACGCATTAATCGTTGATGTCACTACTGGACAATTATATGTTTACCCATGTATTGTGTATACTTTTCTACATTGTTTTTCAATAAATACAATTATTTTAGCTGATTGCTCATTATGTTCATCTACACAACTCAGCCAATTTTCCTTTAAAATCCCACCCCTTGAGGAGGGTCGGTGCCCAGTCCTTTCCTCCCCCCTTTCCCTGCTCTCCCTGTTCCCTGTCCCCTTCCCCCATCCCCTTCCCACCCCTCCTCTCTTTTTCACATTACTGTTTTTAGGGATGGAAAATAATTTGAGTTGTTTTTTCACTTAGCCCAAATTATCCTGCCTCTATTCCATATTTTTTTTTCTCTGCCACTAGCGCCTCCCTTCTAATATTTTCCTCCCATTCCCTGGATTCCTTATTAAATTTGGCCACCTGCTGGATCAAAATTCCTTATAGGAATGCCTTCAATGCATTCCAAAGCATCCCAGCCGATACAGTAGCTTCATTAAACTCTAAAAAATCTCTTAGTTTAGGCAGAGCCTCATCCGATTTCTTAATTAATTCAAACCAAACTGTTTTTATTTTGCAAACTCTCTGGGTTCTTTCACCTCCTAGGTTCACTGTCAACATCATGGGCGAGTGATCTGATACCCCTCTTGGTAAATATTCTATATTTTTTATAATTTGCAATGCTCTACTATTTCCCAGGGCCATCTGTATTCTGGAGAGCGTGGAATATGAACTTGAAAAACAGGAGTATTGCTGAGCACTTGGATTCCACGCTCTCCACATATCTATCAGCCCTATTTCCTCCAGAAACTCGGCTCTTCTCTATGGGTTCCAACCGTATCCTTGAGGGAAACCTATCCGCCTTTTTATCCAGAACCTCATTAAAGTCTCCTACTATTATAACCGGTACTTCTTCTTTGTCTAGCATAAATTCATTCCATCTAAACATGACCTCCATTTTAAAAGGTGGAGGGATATAAATATTTGCCAACACATACATTCTATTCTCCATTGAACAATAAAGAAAAATGTAACGACCCATTTCATCTATGCTGATCTGTCTGTAGGAAAAAAAACACCCCTGTTCTTACCATAATACTTACCCCTCTAGAATAAGAGGAGTATACCGAATGATACTAGCACTGATATTTCCTATTCTTTAACTGTGCACGTGTGTTTTGTTAGGTGTGTTTCCTGCAGACAGATCAGCTCTGTTCCATATCTTTCCAACATCGAAAATATTGCTGCTTTTTTAACCAGGCTACCAATGCCAATAACATTCCAAGATCCAATCTTTAGTATTTTAGCCTGTAAAAGGAGGCGGAATGAACATAAAAGGCTGGCAGGCATACCAATTCAAAAATAAATTCATATATAAACCATTACCAATCTGTGCGTTACTACCTATACTTCTCTGTGTATTGTGCTGTGGTCTTTATGTGTATTTCTCTATTATATTAGCTTCTGTTATGTGTTTCATTATTACTTAGCTTAAAAAGACAAATAAACTATTAAAATACCAAAATAACTTTGTGTAAAATTCAAGCCCTCTCTCTCTGGTTGTCACCCCTGTATGTGATTAGCTATTATATTATCTACCCATATATTCTATGTTGTGAAAAAACACCCTCCGTGTGTGTATTTCCCTACCATTTCCCCCCCCCCCCCCCAAAAAAAAAAATCAGTTAGATTTTCCATTTCCCTCTGTTCCTCTCCTCCTCCCCCCTCCTCCATTAAATCTGTCCTTAGCTTCTCCTTATTATCCTCCAGCCAGGATGTGACTCTGGACGGGGAGTCAAAGATCTGGGTCCCTCCCAGCGCTGTTCTGTTTAACTTATAACATAACATAAACAACCTAGCAGATGGGATAAACAGCTCAATCTCTGTATTTGCGGACGATACAAAGTTAATCAGGGCAATAACTTCTATGCAGGATGTGGAAACCTTACAAGAAGATCTGAACAAATTAATGGGGTGGGCAACTACATGGCAAAGGAGGTTTAATGTTGAAAAATGTAAAGTAATTATTATATTATTATTATACAGGATTTATATAGCGCCAACAGTTTACGCAGTGCTTTGCAATTTAATGCAATTGGGTGCCAAAATATGAATGCAATATACTCGCTAGGGGGGGGGACCTCTGGGGAAATCTAGGATGGAAAAGGGCCTAGGGGTCCTAGTAAATGACAGATGACAGGCTCAGCAATGCCAAGCTGCTGCAAGCAAAGCCAACAGAATATTGGGATGCATTAAAAAGGGAATTCACTCCAGAGATAAAATGATAAATCTCCCACTCTACAAGACTCTGGTTCGGCCACATCTGGAGTATGCCGTCCAGTTCTGGGCACCAGTCCTCAAGAAGGATGTGCTGGAACTGGAGAGAGTCCAGAGAAGGGCAACAAAGCTAATTAAGGGACTGGAGGACCTCAGCTATGGGGAAATACTACAAGCATTGAACTTATACTCTCCGGAGAGGAGAAGCTTGAGAGGTGATATGATATCAATGTAAAAATATCGTACTGGTGACCCTAGCATAGGGAAAAAAAACTTTTCAGTGAAAGGGAGTTTAAAAAGACACGTGTCCATACACTAAAATTAGAAGAGAAGTGGTTTAACCATAAACAGGAGGCTTCTTTACTGTCAGAGCGGTAAGGATGTGGAATTTTCTTCCACAAGCAGTGGTATCAGCGATGAGCATCGATAAGTTCAAAAAACTATTAGATGGGTACCTTCACATTCAAACAAGGAAGACCACGCTCCAAGTGAGCAATCACTATAGTCTGGATGCGCTGGTTGCAAGCCACTGCTCGCCACCGATGATCAATAGGAAGAAAAGAACCAAGTTTGTAGAAGCACCGACACCTCCTGGGTTTAGACACTCTGTCATTGTTGGCTGTCATTTACTATTTTTGGAATAAAATCATTGGAACGTTCCTGTGGTGTGCAGCCGTTCTTTTCTTCCTATGGGTACCTTAATGACCACAGCATACAGGGATATACAATGTACTATTAACATAAAAGCACACACAAAGGTTGGACTAACTGGACTTGTGTCTTTTTTCAACCTCACTAACTATGTATGTAACTATGTAAGTACGGAAAATGTCCAAGTAGTGGGTATGTGGGCTGGAAAGGCGACAAACTAAATTTGAAAACATGCACTTAACCCCTTGGCACTGGCGCCTCCGGGCCCTTTAGGGGTTTCAGATGCCAGGGGGCGCAAGAAGAGATCAGGAGCTTTCCATTAGCCACCGGTAACTGTGCTGGGAGCATGCAGGGCATGCACTCTCAGCACAGCTGTGTTTGCAGTGTGATTTGCAAATATGTGGCCGTTTGCTGCCAAGGCCCACCCTCCAAGAGGCCGCACATTTGCCTGGTGACGACTAGGGATTTCCTCTCACTTCCTGTTTTAGCTATAGGGCCGGATGTGAAGGGAAATCTCCCCAATGGGACACAGATGAGGGTTATAACCTTTCCTTACTCTATCCAAAATTTTAAAAAGTTTTGCCTTTATTTCTGCTTTAAAGTGATATTAAAGGCACCCTTTTGGTACACGCGCTGGAGTGACGTCATTGCGGCTCTGGCCAGTCACACAGCCGGGGTCCACGGACCCAGAAGGAAGAAAAAAAAGGGACCCAGCGGTTTACAACCGCTTTAAAACAGAAGTTCCGCTTTATTCCCTCCTCCCTTCTCCTCTTCTGTTTTTGGCACTTTTTTGGGTGGGGGAGGGGAGCGGGTACCTGGTTTTGACAGGTATCCACTCCCACTTCCAGTTGGATGGCTGCAGTGATCCACCGGAAGTTCTACCCCCCCCCCCCCCCCTCCCACAATCACAAGTCCCAGAAGGCTGCAGGACCATTCATAAAGTGTATCGTGGCTCACGCATCATCAGTGGGCAGTTGGCTGTAAAGCCACAAGCAATCACAGCCTGCTGTCAACAGTAAACATGCCAGCACCAGGGACCTGAAGACTGGTTCCGGTAAGCACAGCACTGGACCTCTGCACAGGTAAATGTCCATTTAATAAAAGTCAGCAGCTACAGTATTTGTAGCTGTTGACTTTTTTTTTTTTACACAGGGCAAAGAACTGCTTTAAGTACTGTATGTTGCCTGAACCACTAGATTTTCTAGAAATTCACACAATTTGTAGTGTCTGGTGCTTGAGCTACCAATCTCAAGTGATTGAAAACTCTTGTTTAAAAAAAAAAAAAGCAGGTAAGAGAGGTACAGTACCTGCACAGAGCAGGTAAGTATAACATGTTTGTTATTTTTAACTAAAAAAAAAAAAGACCAGTATCACTTCAAAGAACTAAGAATCTTCACCAACACACTTAGTAGAATGATAATCTTGTCCTTTATTCAGATAAGCAGCAGCCATCACAAGCTTTATGTGGATAAAAGGTCAAGGCTACCACTATACCAAGATGCATAGCTTCCAACTGTACCTGATTTGGAGCAATGAACCTCTGTCCCTCATTCCTCCTCATTTGTCCCTCATTTTGGTCTTATCTATATAGTTGTATATACAATGCACTTTTTATCTTTCAAAAAGTGTTTCCCAGTGCTAAACCTTTCATACAATTTCTAAATTGCTGCATTTGTACATTTGAAAAGCCAATATGAAGGAATAGTACTGGTAAAAAAAAGCCCTTGTGGATTTAATTAAAAAAATTTCGGTTAATTCTCCTTTAAGGGGATGTGGCAGGAGGTGTGTCCTATGCCTACATACGTTGGCTAGTAGGTGTCCCTCATTCCCATCTCAAAATGTTTCGAGGTATGCAAGATGTGCTGGTAAAGATTTTTTATCACCTTACGATTGTTTGGTGGCACCATCCACCAATGTACTACAGCACACTACATGACCTGTGGACATGCCTGTAAGGTGATTAATGGATACAAATCAACTTTTCTGAGCAACCAATCTGTCAGCTGACCTGAGCAGTGAAGGAGGCAGAAGTGGTATGTGGTATGCCTAAGCAAATACCAACTTTTAGAAAGTTGCTATCTGTATATTCAGTTTTGTGAGGTCCTAGGAAGATTTATCTTACATAAGAGGTAAACACTTCCAAGTTTAGATTTTCTAAGTGACTCCTGGAACAGCTATGCAAATAGCAACTTTCTAAAATTCACTATCTGCATAAACATTAGACTCCATATGACAATGCTTAAGCCAGCTAATCGATCATTTAGATACCAGCATGGCATTGCGGGATAAGGATGGAGTGTACCTAATCTCCACTACCAGAAAGTAGAAAGACTGCAGATTTCTTTTTTTTGGATTTTTTTTCCCCTCTGTTTTCACCAGCTGATCTGGTCAGTAACACACCTCCTGTATTAGAGTGCCCCCACTCTGGATGAAGGAGTAGGAGAGACACTTTTAGACAGTAGTGTTGTAAATTAGGATGAGCTCAGGCGCGTTCGCAACTCCACGTGCCCGTGCCTGCCAGGAAGCTAACACCACTCCGCAGCGCTAATCACAGGTAGTGACACGTTTCCCGATCTGTGCAGCTGCGGATCGGGAAATGTCTCACTGCCTGTGATTAGCGCTGCGGAGTGTCAGCTTCCTGGCGGGCAGGGGCACGTGGAGTTGCGAATGTGCCTGAGCTCATCCTTAGTTGTTAATCTAAGGGGAGGGGAGTGTTAAATGGACTAGCAGATTTTGATACACTAACAAATTGAAGCTGAACTCCAGATAACAAGTTATAAGCAGTTAAAGCAAACAGTTTTTTCTTTTGGGATAAAGGATTTACCTAAATACTGTAAATAAAGGTTGATCATTGTAAACACCCCTGTCAGTGTTAAAAGGTTTGTCTCAACCTTATAACTGTTACAACTGCAGAACAACTCCTGGCTGGATCACCAGGTGAAAATAAAAGAAAGAAAGCCTAAAAAATAAACCTAATGCAACCATCGTATTCTAAGAATTGGTAAACTGCAATATAATAAATGTTGACTTTTGGGTTTAATACCACTTTAAGTCCAACAAGGTCCATATCACCTTGTGGACTTATCTCTTTAACCATTTAAGGACCGCCTGCCCACAATGTACTGCGGATGGGCAGCCCAAGCAGGCAAGATGAGGTACTGGTATGTCTCTGCCTGCTTCTGAATTATACACAGAAGGAGTCTGTCAGCAGGTCCAGGCTAGTGATTTATGGCTGGGACCTGCTGATTGGCTGTGTCCAATCACAGTCCAATCAACACAGTGCTCTGTAAAGAGGGAAAAATCTCTCTGTTTCTTATCCCTATAAAAAAAACAGAGAGATCTTTAGTGAAAAGCAGCACACATTGCATATAAAACACATTGTTAGGCAAACATGTAACCCCTTGATCATCCTAGATGTTAACCCCTACCCAGTCAGTATCATTAGTACAGTGACAATGTATGCTATTATCATTGATCACTGTATTAGTGTCACTGGTGGTGTTAGTGGCAGTTAGTCAGTTCCCCCCCAGTGTCAGATTGCCTGCCACACTATCGCAGTACCATTATAGGTCGCTGATCACCGCCATTAGTAGCATAAAAAAAATGTCCTATATATACAGTAAAAAATAATGCAAAAAAGATGCGGCGCTAAAACATGATTGAACAAACTACTAGAATGAATTAATATGAATAACCATAGAGGTAAAATAGATGTAAAATTATACACTAATAACAAATAAAAACCAATGTGAGATAGGTATAAACAAAATCATACACTGATATCCAAAGTTTAGTGTTGATTAATTGTAAAAAGAAAATACATATACGTGGATAAGTGAATTATTAAAGTCCAAAAAAAGCCAAAAAAAAGGAAAATCCGTGATAAAAAAGGAAAAGTGCCAGAAAGTGCCAAAAAGAAGATGAAGATGCAGATGGGGAAATCTTCTATGGTTCCTCACACCCAAGGTGGAATATCAGATGTGCTTACCAGATCCCGATGACTGCTATAACAGCAGTCATAAACGGCACAGGGAATTTGGGGCTCCCCACAACCTCAGCATAAGGTACCCGTAAGCGACAGATGATATCAGGCTGGTCCGTCAGCGTGCTGTCTATGATCTCCACCAGCCTCTCCTCTTCGTTCCTGGCTCTCCACTCTATTGTGCTGTTGTCCTGGTGACCTAGCTTTGTTCTTCCGGGTCCGCCTGACCTCAGTGGAGTCAATGAGAAGGGACTAAACTTTGGATATCAGTGTATGATTTTGTTTATACCTATCTCACATTGGTTTTTATTTGTTATTAGTGTATAATTTTACATATACCTCTATGGTTATTCATATTAATTCATTCTAGTAGTTTGTTCAATCATGTTTTAGCGCCGCATCTTTTTTGCATTATTTTTTATGATGAGATTTGGAGACTAGATCTTGGTGCAGGCTGCTTTGTTTTCATTACACTTTTTATTCTTAATCCTGAGCGCAGCTTTTTTCTGTTTTTTCCTATATATACAGTATCTCACAAAAGTGAGTACACCCCGCACATTTTTGTAAATATTTTATTATATCTTTTCATGTGACAACACTAAAGAAATTACACTTTGCTGCAATGTAAAGTAGTGAGTGTACAGCTTGTATAACAGTGTAAATTTGCTGTCCCTCAAAATAACTCAACACACAGCCATTAATTGTAGCAAAGAGGGGGGATTTCAGGACTTTGAATGAGGTGGGTGAGAGTGGCAAGCAGACTAAGGACATGGATTACTGGAACCATGTCCTGTGACCAAGATAAGCTTATTTGGTTCAGATGGTGTCAAGCGAATGGGGCGGCAAGCAGGTGAGGAGTACAAAGACAAGGGTGTCTTGCCTACAGTCAAGCATTCTGGCTGGAGTGTCATGGTTTGGAACTGCATGAGTGCTGCCAGCACTGGGGAGCTACAGATCATTGAGGGAACCATGAATGCCAACATGTTCTGTGACATACTGAAGCAGAGCATGAACCCTTCCCTTCGAGGACTGGGCTGCAGGGCAGTATTCCAACATGATAACGACCCCAAACACACCTCCAAGACGACCACTGCCTTGCTAAAGAAGCTGAGGGTAAAGGTGATGGACTGACAAAGCATCTCTCCAGACCTAAACCTAATTGAGCATCTGTGGGGCATCCTCAAACAGAAGGTGGAGGAGCACAAGGTCTCTAACATCCACCAGCTCTGTGATGTCGTCATAGAGGAGTGGAAGAGGACTCCAGTGGCAACCTGTGAAGCTCTGGTGAACTACATGCTCAAGAGGGTTAGGGCAGTGCTGGAAAATAATGGTGGGCACACAAATTATTGACACTTTGGGCCCAATTTGGACATTTGCACTTAGAGGTGTACTCACTTTTGTTGCCAGTGGTTTAGAAATGAATGGCTGTGTGTTGAGTTATTTTGAGGGGACAGCAAATTTACACTGTTATACAAGCTGTACACTCACTACTTTATATTGCAGCAAAGTGTAATTTCTTCAGTGTTGTCACATGAAAAGATATAATAAAATATTTACAAAAATGTGAGGGGGTGTACTCACTTTTGTGAGATACTGTGTGTATATATATATATATATATATATATATATATATATATACACACCATAGTTAATACATTTTGGCCAACATTTATGAAGATTTTTTTTTTATTGGATATGTTTTATAGCAGAAAGTATAATATTTTTTTTTGTAAATGTTTGTCTTGTCTTTTTTGCCTGTTATCGAGGGAAACGTCAACAGGCAAAGGAGGCTAGAGGTCGGATTTAAATACAGCCTGACTCCTCCTACAAATCTAGGCTGACCTGCGGCCAGCTTTCCCATTTATATAATAAAAAATAAAATCCCAGTGGTGATAAAATACCACCAAAAGAAAGCTCTTTTTGTTTGAAAGTAAAATTACCGTATTTATCGGCATATAACACGCACTTTTTTCCCCTTAAAATCAGGGGGAAATCGTGGGTGCGTGTTATACGCCAGTCCCCGCCGATCTCCGCTCTGCTGAGGGGAGAGGAGCAAGTGCCGCCAATATACACCTAGCCGAGTGTACCCAGCTGGACTCGACTCCACTCACAGTCACGCCCAGTCCTACCATTTGACCTGTGTTATGTCCATCATATGGGCGGGACTGTGAGAGGAGGCGAGAGGAGTCGAGCCTAGCTGAGTACACTCGGCTTTGTGTATGTTGGCTGTGCTCGCTCCTCTCGCAATCAGCGGAGATCAGCGCCAATTTTAAATAATCAGCCTGCCTGGGCAAGGCTGCAATGACACAAGGCTGCAAAGACACTGGCCAAGGCTGCAATGACACAAGGCTGCAAAGACACTGGGCAAGGCTGCAGTGACACTGGGCAAGGCTGCAGATGGACACTGGGCAAGGCTGCAATGATGGACAAGGCTGCAGATGGACACTGATAAGGTTGCATTGATGAGCATTCAAATGTAAGTTTTTTTCCTTAAACTTCCCTCCTAAAAGTTTTTTTCCTTAAAATTCCCCCCTAAACTTGGGGTGCGCGTTATACGTCAGCGCGTGTTATACGCCGATAAATACGGTATATAAATTTAGTTTGGGTACAGCTTTACGTGACCAGTTAAGGTAGCGCAGTGCTGAATAGCAAAAAATGGCCTGGTCATGAAGGGGGTAAAACCTTCCGGAGATGAGGTGGTTAATTTACAGGTTACATTTTTTCCAAGTCTCGAGTCGCATGCAGCAGCTGTGCCCGGCCCTCCCCTCCTGCCCAATCACAGAGCTCTTTGTGTTAGGTGGACTCATGAACAGCAGAGGGAAAAGGCGTGCAGAATTGCTGTGTGTGAGAATGAAGCATCTCTCCTGACTCCAGTATTGTGAAAACTGCATTCCCGGAGCTCTGTAAAACTGTCTGTTGAAAATTAAAGTGATAAATCCCAGAGGTAACATGCACCTCATTGGATTTAACTTATACAGTAGTATGCCGGCACATTTTACAAAGTGGCTTAATTCCTGGAGTTCAGCTTTAAAAACACCCTGCACTATTCACTACATCATAATAAATGGCAGTACAACTCATGCAAACATCAGAAAGTAAATGTAGCTTCATGGAAACTGGGAGAAAGTTTTTAAAGTTCATTTTTTCCCTACTGGTCATGTTGTGTGTGTGTGTGCATGCATACAGTATACTGTATACTCTATACATGCATTATGCACAGTATATAGAATATCTTCTTTTACTTTGTATCTAAGTGTTTTGACTTGGCTAAGCCACAGATGGAAAGAACAGTCAAACATATGGCTTCTTCTAACCTCAAATCTACAAGAGGCTTAGAGTAGGTGTTTTGTTCAGCAGTGAGAAAGTGTAATCACAAGAGACTAGGTTACCAGGGATTAAAAAATGTCTTCTTTGTTGTTCAGACAAATCCCAAGGGCTGTGGTAGAATTCTTCTCATGTATGAAATACCTGAACATAGTGACACTGGTAATATGGAAATCTTCAACAATAGAAAAAAACGGTAGGAGATTTGACAGCAATGCTCACATATGCTAAGGAGCTCAAGCAAAGACTGAATTAGACTCTGAGAATAAATTGTAATATAACAAAGAAAAAATATGGGGGCAGAGTATCAACACGGATTAATTGTCAAAAACGACTCCAGAGCTGAAAGAAATCAAAATAATTACCTGACTGCTTATTGATATAAGTAAACCTTAAAGAACAAAAATTCTAATGGAAACAATATTCTTAACAACCAACCAGATTTCATTTTTGCAACTAAGTATACCAAATCTCAAGAAAAAGTGTGTAGCGCCAAAAGTAAATGAACAGCGATAAGATGTAACTACTGTGTTATAAATGGACAGCACATTGAAATAGAGTCCAAAAAAGTGTTAAAGTGAAAAAAATATATATATATAAGTCCAATCTTGTGGATGGAAATCAACAATAAATCAACAATAAAAAAACAATGTAGTAAAAAATATAGATTTAAATGCACAGTCCCATGATAGGATAAGCAATATAAACCTATTGATGAAAACACAATAGTTCAGGCAGGGGGAGGAGTCGCCGCTCTACAGAGGAGGATAAGGAAGTGCTGCCACCTGTGCCTGGTTGTGGGTTGGAGAAGATGGCGCAGTTTGGAAGTACTATGGCAGATTGGAAGATGTATGCTCCGGGTGTTGGCCTTGGTCTGAGCGAGTCCAAGAGTACTCTGACACCGGAGTGCTGTATACACCGAAGGATAGTCTTGCCCTGTACACGGCTGGGGACTATGAGGCCTTGGGACTGATCTGCGGGTAGCGTTCCGGCTTGGCCACGCATCTGCGGCCTTGAAACGTCTCTTGACGCTATGGGGAACCTCTGCTTGTGGTAGTCTCACCAGCCCAACCTCCGCGGACACTGCAAGCTGATTGGAACAAGAATGTCGCCGTCCCACCTGGGAGCAGCATTGAGAGTCCACCTGCTTTTACCCAGCTTGTGAGTGAAACTGCTCCTCTTATTTCTGTGGCTGCTCCAAGACCCAGTGCTCTGGTTGTCCCTCGAGGCCGGGGTCGGACCCACCGGGGTCGGGCCGGGGAGGTGATACCTGTGGCCATTAAGGCAGACAACGTGGTTGTGCCAAATAAAGTCAGTTCCACGACTTTCAGCCGAAGAGTGCTCCACTACCTCTAATTCGGATATCTCATCCGATTGACTCGTTGAACTGTTTTCAGACAATTTGCCATGGACTGGGAAGTGGACTGACAGTGATGAGGAACAACTGTGTGATTTAGGAGAGGATGAAGTTCCCTCTGTGCCAGTGTCAAAAATGAGTTGTCTGCCGGTGCCGCTCCCTCCTCATCCATTGCCAAGTCCTTTGAGGAGGATTGCTGGGCAAATGTTCCTAAAATTGCATTGACTAAACTAACACAGTTGACTAAGTTTGATTGTAAACCAGACGTTATTGCAGGATACCCAGTTCAGCGTGCACTAGATGCACGGGTCCTTATCGGATATGGAGACCCTAAAACACTGCCCAGGCTGTCCAAAATACAGCACATAATTATTAAGAAAGTGGCTGAGGAGTATGGTTATCTGTATCCTTACATAACGGCACATAACGGCACATCTAGAGGAAGAGACTCCAGGACAAGGAAACCTCCTGGATAGATGAAGCTGTGCGGAGTTTCCTTCGGATCCCTTTTGGGGGTGGACTTCCAACAAGATGGCTGAAAGGTATACCTTCGTATTGCAGACCTGGGGCTATGGTCGCAAAATTTATTTAGACAGTGTGATTATCCGCAGGCCAAACAAGAAGGACATTCAACATTACATTACTATGGTAAATGTCAAAGGAGAAACCCTGAAATTGCCAGATCCCAGATATTACTGGCGAATGCTCTTGAATTGTGTTTCATGGACACCATACGGATTACAAATGTGTGCTTTGTGGAGTACATACGTTATGCTAAAAGCCACTTCACCTTTTGTGCAGAAAGTGTTGCTAGTGGGGGACATTCCTGTTGTCTGTATTGCTGGGACTTGAACTGTGTGCTGCCTGCAGATACAGGGAATACCCACTTGAGTTATGCTGGCTAGTGCTCTGGAATTGGCAGTATGCCTCCCTTGAAAAAAAAAATAGGATTTTTATAACAGCTTACCTGTAAAATCCTTTTCTTTTGAAGTACATCACGGGACACAGAGCCATAGTAATTACTATGTGGGTTATAGTCCACCTTCAGGTGCTGGACACTACCACACTCTAAACAGGAAGTTGCCTCCCTATATAACCCCTCCCTTCCCGGGAGTATCTCAGTTTTGTAGCAAAGCAATAAACGTGTATACTAGAAAGAGGGGCGGGACCTCTGTGTCCTGTGATGTACTTCAAAAGAAAAGGATTTTACAGGTAAGCTGTTATAAAAATCCTATTTTCTTTAATCGAATATCACGGGACACAGAGCCAAAGTAATTACTGTGTGGGATGTCCCAGAGTAATGCCAACTGACGGGAGGGAGACAACAAAAGTGAGATCAAAGGACTTATAATGCTGCCTGCAGTACACTGCGCCCAAAGGCAACATCCTCGTGTCTTTTTTACATCCACCTGAAAGAATCTGGTAAATGTATGGATTGAAGACCAAGTTGCGGCCTTGCAGATTTGAGCCATGGAGGCTTGATGATGCACTGCCCATGAAACACTAACAGCCCTAAAGGAGTGCACTTTGATTTAAGAGGGTAGAAACTACCTCTTTAAACCATAAGCTTGAATGATTACTTGTCATATCCATTTAGAAATAGTAGATTTCAATGTTGCCTGTCCTCTTTTAGGACCTTCAGGCATTCAGGCAACATGAACAAAACATCCATTTTCCGAATCTGAGCAGTCGCCTTTAAGCAGACTTTGACTGCTCTCACCACATCAAGAGAATGTAGTGATTTTTCTTCCATAGAACACGGTTCTGGAAAAAAATGAAGATAGAACAATATCCTGGTTTAGATAAAAAAAACCTGATACTAGCTTCGGTAAAAAATTAGGATGATGACGCAATACTACCTTATCCTTGAAAACAATAATAATATGGCTACAAGAAAGAGCAGCCAATTCTGATAACCTTCTTGCAGCAGATATGGTTACCAGAAAAAATAGTTTCCTTGTCAAAAAGGACCAAGGGAATATGTCGTATCTGCCCAAAAAAAGGCTGTTTTGTAATGCCGACAAAACCAAATTCAAGTCCCAAGGGTTCAGGGGTGACCTAACCGGATATTAAGCCGTGTTACCCCCTGAATAAAGTTACGAACCAAAGAATGCGAAACAAGTGGTCGTTGAAATAATACCGATAAGGCGGAGACCTGTCCTTAGAAAGCACTCAAGGCCAGCTTTATCTCTCGCCCCGTCTGCAGAAAGTCAAGGATTCTACTTCTGACCTATTTTCTGGGGTGCAACCCCTGGTTTCACACCAGGAGACATATGCTTCCCAGACTCCATAATATATAATTATGGAAGCCGGCTCCCTCCCATTACAAGGTAGAAACCACTGAACCTGACAACCCATGCTTCTGAGTGTGGGTCTCAATAGCCAAATCATTAAATTTAGCGTGTGTAAAGTAGGATGGAATACAGACCCTTGCAAGAGAAGGTCTGGCTGTGGCGGTAGGGTCCATGGGTCCCCTACTGTCATCTTTACGATCTCTGCATACCAAGATTTCCTGGGCTCCCGCTGGGGCCACAAGAATTACTGACTTCCCTTCCTGCTTGATCCTGTGAAGTAGTCGTGGACGCAGGCAGAATACTAGGGAATGCATAAATCAGTGAGAACTGATTCCACGGGGATAGCAAGTTATCTGTTCTGCATGCTAGCGGATCCTTTGTTTTTGACACCAAGTTGTCGATTTCTTTGTTGAACCTGGATGTCTGGGATCCCCCAACTTTGAAATATTGACAGGAAGATATCGGGGTGAAGGATTTGGCAGGAAGAGTGTCAAGTGTCAGTACATTGTTTTCTGCCCAAGATAGGATATAATTCACCTTTCTCTGGGCCGCACAACTTCTTGTGCCCCCTTGGTGATTAATATAGGCCATTGCTGTGGCATAGTCGGATTGAATCCTGGCAGGACAATACAGTAAACTGAACATTCAGGCACTCAGAACCAAGTGCTCTGCCTGAATTTCTAGAATGATAATGGGCAAGGCCATTTCTGATCTGGGCCATCTGGGTAACTTCAAGATGGATTTTCCCCCTTGCAGATTTTGGATATTAACCATAAACTGAGGCTCCAGCGTACCCAGCCTACAGCACCTGGTATTTCAAGGTGGTCCATCCGGTTACTAACCAGGCCCAACCCTGCTTAGCCTCCAAGATCAGACAAGATCAGGCGCTTTCAGGGTGATGTGGCCGTAGGCTTTGGAGTCAGACACATTGGGAATCTAGAGCTTGAACCCTTTGTTCCAAGCCGATAGGATACTGTTTTGCAGCAGTCTCGAATGGAACTGAGCATTAGGAACGGCCTCGAATGAAGCCACCATATTTCCCAACAACCTCATGCACGGTTGAATAGATGAATTAATCAAAATCAGTAAAAAGCCAAGGGGGGTGAATACTTTTGCAAGGCACTGTACATATTGCACTGTGGGATAGGATGCATTTCTTTGCTGTCAATTTTCTCTCTCTCTTTCAGGTGTTCCTGCACCCATTGCGTCTTTCTTGGACAAGGAGAGACAGCGATTCCATGTGAATAGTAATGTTAACTTTTTTGTCTCCTACTACTGTATCTATATTAGATAGATAGTTAGGAGAAAAGGTTACTGTTTTTTTTTCCCTTAACTGTTTGGGTGGTATGCCACACGTAAAATTGTATATACTGTCTGCTATTTATCTGTCCCTGTGTGAACTGCCACTTGCTCATGTATATGTATACGTTATGTATATCTACTTCAGGTGGTATGCCACATGTACTGTTATTGTTATTACTGTTCCCAACCCTTCCCAGTTTTTGCCAGGACATTCACTCTCAGGCTTGAGAGTTCAAATTATTTTTCTGCTAACTTCAAGACATTGTTTCCTAGGCAGGGGGAGGATGTAGCACCCTGATGTCTAGGCAGGGCTGCTATCAAATTTAGTTGCCAGGCAATAGTTGTCTTGGCCAATTGTTAGGAGATCAATTGATTTCCCCCTAATTCTGTAATTGCTGCACTTCTCTCTTCTGTCACTATGTAGCATTATAACTGGTGACATTGGATAAGAGAAGGGCATAGCAAGGACAGATTATGAATGAATGGAGTGTCTCAACCAATGGGCAGGGATTTTCTTTGGTCCCTTGGCCTGCAGGGAGCACCTATTTATTTGGGTAGAGCCAGGTGATCGAGGTTCTGTGCCACCTGGATGGCTGTCTGGGTGGACGTGTGTTATGCTGCCCCAGGCTGCTAGGCCGGAAGCCTGAGGCCTATCCCGGAGACATCTGGCTGCTAGGCTGTCTGAGGGCCTATCCAGAAGCAGAAGAAGCAGTGCAGGGTTGGGACTGCAGGCTTATAGTCCAACCAGAAGTAGCGGTCCTGCCGGCCGGGGAACCAGCTGTGGTCGGAGGTAGAGGGTAAGCAGTCGCCACTAAGAGACCATCCACCTTGTTACCGGAGATCCCTGTGAGTAAGCTGAGGACAGTACCAGAGTAGACTTCTCACCAGCCAGGGGCGGTGAAGTGGTAAAACTTCAGCAAGTGCCAAGACGGGGACCCAGCGGGACACCAGAAGTGAAGCTTGTGGAGCATCAGTGAGTGCCAAGCCGAGGACCTAGCGTGTTAGCGGGGGTGACGCTTGAAGAGTATCTGTGACTGCCAAGCCAAGGACCCAGCAGGGAAGCGGGGGTGACGCTCGAGGAAGATACTGAGTACTAAAAGTGGAGGAGCCCAAGGGATTCAGTGGCTAGTGGATCCAAATTCTAGTGAAAGACTGGGAGTTTGTTGAGTAAAGATCCATAGTGAGTGATTGTGGCGTAAAGAGAACTGTTTGTGTTGCCAATAGTTGAGTACAATGACTGTTAGTAACTGCTACAAGATTGCTAAAAGACAGCGGTCCTATCTATACAGAAACGGTTTCCGGCTGGAGGTCTTCACCTATATAGCTGTCTGCCTATAGAAGTCTCGGAGTCTGACAATTATCATTGCATCTACCTAAGGGTGTCCTGACAATAGATCTCTTTGCATTCAAAAAGTGTCTGGTGCCCATCGTTTCTTCTTTAACATTTTATTGAAGTTTTATGCAGCGTACACACTTTTCGACCGGACTGGTCCGACGGATCGAGTCCGGCGGACAATCCGATTGTGTGTGGGCTTCATCGGACCTTCAGCTGACTTTTCCAGTCGAAAATCTGACAGACTTTACATTTGGAACATGCTTCAAATCTTTACGTCGTAACTCCGCCGGACCCAGAAATCCGCTCGTCTGTATGCTAGTCCGACGGACAAAAACCGACGATAGGGCAGCTATTGGCTACTGGCTATCAACTTCCTTATTTTAGTCCGGTGTACGTCATCACGTACAAATCCGTCGGACTTTGGTGTGACCGAGTGTAGGCAAGTCTGTTTGTTAAAAAGTCAGTCGGAAGTCCGTCAAAAGTCCATTGAAAGTCCGTCGGAAAGTCCGTCGGACCAGTCCGGTCGAAAAGTCCGCCCGTGTGTACGCGTCTTTACAAGGTGTACAGAAAGAATAAGTATAACTTACAAGCAGTAAAAGCAAGTAATAGGTAGTGCATGGAAAGGTATAAGTGACACGTTTGTAGTAATATTAGTAGTGTAGTGACTGTGGATATCGCAGGCCTTTCCAGGGGCTGAGGGTATGGTGCGGAGTATTGTCTTGCACCCTTAGGCACCCCAACTGGGAGCAGACTGCGCCATGAAGGGAAGAAAATACGTTCAGTGATTGAGCAGTTATTGGAACAAATGAAATGAAAGAAACTAAATATTTCCGCATAGAAGTGAGAGTGACACTTTCAGGGTCTTTGGGATAAAGCAGGTGTAATGTATCATTAATTAACTTTCAAAAAATATCATAGAAGGACAAATAATGGAAAGCAAGGAGGGTTGCCCCTATTTAGGGTACATCAAGATGAGTGAGTATGATATGGGCTTTGAACACGTTAACTGCAGTGATACGGATATTGGGAGAAAGGGGGAGGGGGAGGAGGGGTTCAGTCTTGAACCTCTGTGTTATCCTCAATTGTTTGGGGATAACACAGAGGTTTTGGGGACAACAATGAGGCTCCCCGATAGGAGAGCAGTAACGGACGCATGATATCTGGGAGATTGTAGGCTATGGTAGAGGATGCGGGCATATATGGGGTTTGCTTAGTTAATATTCTGAGCAGGGGTGGGGGGCTGCGGGAAAAGAAAAAAGGGGGAGGGCAGACACTGAGAGTGGAGGGGGAAGGGTAATGGAGAAAGAGGAGAGGGAAGGGAAGGGGAGGGGGAAGGATCGGGGTGTGTTGGCAGACCTGAAGGGTTAGGTGAAGAGAGCATTGTATTAGAGCTGTGGGCGTAACAGGGTTTCGTCAAAACCAGGGGGTAAGAAATGGGTTACCCAAGGGCTCTAGAGCTTCTTGCATTTAGGAACTTTATATAATAGAGTTGCTTCAATTTTAGCATGGATCATCGCCAGGGTGATTCTATGCTTGGTTGTGAGTATACATAGGGAGGGGGATTTCCAGGTTTTTGCTATGGTCTGTTCGGCAGCTGTTGTGACGTATAGCAGTAGCTTAAATTGACAGTGGGTCAAGGCCTCAGGTTTGTTGTTCAAGAGGGCAACAGTGGGATCAGGTGCTTGGGATATGGCAAACATCTTTTTTTTTTTTTTAACACAGAAAATGTTTATTGAGTAATCTGCACATTACATTTGAATTTGGAGATCATACTGTTTTACATGAGCAATTGCAGTCAGTTGCCGCATTTCAATATATTACAAAAAGCATCACAAATGTATTTCCAACAGGGCCTAGAACTATCTATTTGTTTTAATTGTTAGTAGACATTGCCGGAAACACTGAAAGGAGTCTCATTCTCATCTGTTGTGGTTTTAACATCGTCTTTTCATGTATTAGATCTTTACCTATATCAATTCTAATCCCCTAGAATTTCACTAGTCCAAGGAAGGTCTTGTTAGGAAGAGGGGGAGGGGGAGAGGGGAGACGAAGAAGAAGGATCCAGAGGAGAGGGAAGGCTAAAAGGGTTGAGGAAGATGTAGAAGAAATCATCTACAAGGATAAAGGGAGGGATTAAGAGGAGAAAATAAAGATGAGAGGGGTAGGATATCAAAAGGAGCCTCCACACATACAGGTCAGTGCCTGCCGAGGGACGTCTGCACTATGTAGGGGGTGAGGAGAGGGAGGGTATGAGTGAGTAGAATCGTATAGACACCCTTTGTAAATCAGGGGCAGTACTTACCACCCATTTCCAGCCAGTCAGCCTCCCGGGTCCCAAGCCACCAGTGAACCTACACCACCAGTTGTCTAGCCTCAACCCAGGTCGCCCAAATTTTTTCGAATTTCTTTGGACAATTCCTGCCCATATATGTAAGCTTATATATCGGGAGTACTGTGTTTATTTGAACCCTCCATGCCCCAACAGTGGGGGGTTCCGGTAGCCTCCAGCGCAGCAGAATTGTTTTCCTGGCATAGTAAGCCGCGTAAAACACAAACAATTTGGTATGTTTGGCTGTATTCAGATTATCTGTGATGCCCAAAAGGAACACCATCGGGTCAAGTTGTAGTTGTAATCCTGTTACTCCATTTATGTCAGTCACAACGTCATGCCAGTAACTCTGGAGAACTGGACACGACCATACCACATGAAAGAAGGTCCCCACCGACTGTCTACATTTAGGACACCTATCATCAAGTCCAGGGTAAATCCTAGATAATCGTTGTGGGGTATAGTATACCCTATGAAGGAACTTTAGTTGCACAAATCTATCCCTTGCTGAGATCATAAATGGGATGCATTGTTGTAGGCCCTCTGACCAGTCCTCTTCAGTGAGAGCCGGAATGTCCGACTGCCATTTATGAAAAAGTGGGAGCATTTTGGAGGTGTCTTTGCACGTGAGTCTGAGGTATATAGAAGATAGTGTTCGGTCTAGATGGTCGGTTAACAATAGGGACTCAACCGAGTGGGTAGACAGTTCCACCCCATGCGGAAACTGTGCACTAACCGCATGTCGTAGTTGCATAAAGCGGAAGAACATCCACGGGGGTAGGTTATATCTTGCTCTCAGTTCCGCAAAGGTGAGAAGCCGGCCCTCCCTAAATATGTGTCGTAATGTTCGAACCTCGTGCCTGGCCCAAACCTGGGGGTCCGGAACAGACTGGAGGTGTGACAACATTGGGTTGCCCCACAGCGGAGTATGTGGGGAGACAGTACCTTCATCGGCAAGATATGAGGAGACCTGCTGCCACACCCTTACCGTCGTTTTCATAGGCGTAGTAACCTGAAGGCTGTATCTCGGGCCTCTATAGACCAGGTTACTAAGTTCAGAATATGAGCCTAAAATCGCAGCCTCCAGGTTGACCGCCGGGTTGCTCTGATCCCGAGCAAACCACCAACGGACGGTGACCAGCAGCGCCGCCCAATAGTATTTCTTGAAATTTGGCAGGGATAGGCCTCCTTCTGTAAGTGATAACTGTAGTGTTTGTTTGGCAACCCTGGGTGTTGTCCCAGCCCATACAAAGGAGGTGACGGCTTGATCTAATTTGAGGAAGAATGAATTAGGAAAGGGGACCGGGGTATGGCGAAAAACGTATAGAAATTTTGGGAGGAAGGACATCTTGAGCAAGTTCACCCTCCCTACCGGGGTTAATGGCAGCTTTTTCCACACCGCACAGCGCTGAGTGAGCTGGTTTAGGATGGGAAATACATTATCCACTAGGTAGCTTTGCAAGTTAGATTGGATCTGAATGCCTAGATATTTAAATTTACAGACTTTTTTAAGGGGAAGGGGTGAGTCCATTACCGGTTGTGTGTCCATCAGGGGGAACAGGAGGGATTTCTCCCAGTTCACCCTAATCCCCGAGAAGGCGCCAAATCTGTCAATAATGGATAAGGCTGCTCTGAGTGATTGCTGGGAGTCACGAAGATACAATAACATATCGTCCGCGTAGAGGGAAACCTTTTCTACTAGGGGTGGGAACGAGATGCCCCCCACTTCATGTGATGTCCTAAGAAGCTCCGCTAGCGGTTCGATCGCCAGAGCAAAGAGGGCCGGCGAAAGCGGACAGCCCTGCCTAGTGCCTCGGTGGAGGGGAATAGAAGCCGACAGAACCCCACCCGTACGGACTCTAGCCGATGGGCCGGAGTACAACAGCCGGATCCATTTAATGAAGTTGGGTCCCATCCCGAACTTATGTAGGATTGGCCATAAGTATTCCCACTCCACCGAGTCAAAGGCCTTCTCTGCATCTAGGGAAGCCACCACACCGGCCCCCCTCCCAGGAGATGGGCTCGCCAAGATAGTATAGAGTCTTCGTAAATTAATGTCTGTTCCTTTGCCCGGCATAAAGCCAGTTTGGTCTCCATGGATTAGTGATAAAATAACCGTGTTGAGTCTGGTGGCCAACACCTTTGCTAGTATTTTGGCGTCGACATTCAACAGGGAAATAGGCCTATACGATGAGCATAGCTCAGGGTCCTTTCCAGACTTGGGTATCACAACTATCACAGCTCTGGACATAGAGGGGGGTAAAGAATTTACTTCAAAGGAGGTAGACAGGATCTCCAGTAATCTTACAGCTATAGTCTCCATATGGGTCTTATAGAATTCCACTGGAAGTCCATCGTCCCCTGGAGTTTTCCCAGACTGCAGGGAGCCAATGGCGTTTTGTAGTTCTTTGAGGGTGAGCGGAGCGTCAAGCCTCCCGCGGGCCTCCTCCGACAGGGAGGGCAGTGTAATAGTCTCCACATACGCATGTAGATCTGCATTGGAGTATCTTACCTTGGATGTATATAAATCCTCATAATATGAGGCAAAACGGGTGTTTATCTCCCTGGGGTTAGACAGCAGTCGCCCCAACCCGTCCTTGATGTTAGCCACTGTAGTAGTTACCGTTTGCTCCCTGGAGAGCCACGCCAGTAGCCTCCCGGTCCGCTCACCCTGCTCAAAGATGCGCTGCGACTGATGTAATAGGTGTGTTTTCGTGGCTGCTACTCTGAGGAGCGCCACTTCACGTACTGCACACTGCAGATCCGCTCTGGCTGTCTCATCTCTGGTATTGGTGTATTGGGTTTCTAAATCAGCCGCCCTGCGCTCAGCCTGGAGCAGAGCTGCCCCAGTCTGACGCCGGGCACGTGCAATCGCTGTCTGATAATGATCCCGGGCGTGAAATTTAAAAGATTCCCAACCAGAAGCAGGTGTCGTTGCAGGGGGATTATCAACCCAGAAGTCCCTCATTGCAACTTCAGCATCCTGCTCTATGCGATCATCTGAGATCCAAAAACGTGACAAGCGCCAAAGACAGTCGGTAGGGACAGGCCTCATATTCAAACTAAGTAAAAGAGGAGAATGATCCGATATACCTCTAGGCAGGTGGGTAATTTCGTGAACCATATTGAGAACACTGGTGGTGGCAAACACTAGGTCTATACGGGACATAGCCCTGTAGGAGGCCGACTGGCAGGTATAGGATCTCAGCAGGGGATTTTTCCAACGCCAGACATCCGTAAGAGCAAACGTAGAGGTCCATCTGGACAATGGGGACTCCGTAGCCGAATCGGGCGTCAGTTTGTCCAAATTCGGGCATGGTGGCATATTGAAATCCCCCGCCAAGATCACATTGTCAGTGGGGTACCCTGCAATGAGAGTGGTAACCTTGTGGAGAACTGCTAGTGATGCTGGTGGAGGAATATAGAGTCCCACAATTATCATACTTATATTGGCAATATCTGCATGCATAACTATGAATCTACCCTCGGGGTCCAGGTGCAAGTCCAGCAATGAAAAGGGCAAGGTCTTACGAATTAGTATACTGACCCCCCTGGCGTATGATGAAAATGTGGCATGGTAATAATGGCCCACCCACGGCTTTTTAAGACTCAGAACCCGACCTCCAGTGAGGTGGGTTTCCTGTAGTATACAAACATCCGGAGAGTATGATTTGAGAAAATTAAAGATCAATGAACGCTTTATTCGGGAATTCATACCCCGAACGTTCCAGGAAATAAGCTTTATGGGGGCCATAAGAAGTCAGAACACATTGCGGCATCGTGTAAATTGAGGGGTGCACCCGGACCTCCAAGGGAGAGACCCACGCCCATCCTCCATAACACAGCTGGAGATAGTACACATATTGGCAGCAAGCATCGTACATTTGCGTGTTGTACCATAAAACATTTCTGTGTATAACATATATAACTCCCTTCCCCCAAACACACCCCCCCCCACCCCGCACACCCCCCAAACCTGGGTACGCTTGCTCCCTGAAACCAAAAAAGGTCATAGACCTCACGAGGTCATGTACCAGATGAGAGGAAGTAGATAACGACTACTTAAATAACAGTGTTTCCAGTCTAAGGAAGATGCCGCCATCAGCGGGAATAGATGTGTACTTCACCTGGCCAGTGCCAGGGGCTCAGACTTAACGTATACAAAATTATTAGGAGTTTCACTCCCCCCTTACCCCCCTCCCCCCCCCAGAAGCCCATCCAACCAAGGCAAAATGTCAGTTGTTGCTCCGGATCTTCAAATCAGAAGGTGATCAACCAGGCAGCGTTGTAATCAATTGGTAGCGGCTCATTAGCAGGTGTTTCCATCGATCCAGTCCCGTTACGCCGTATGTAAACAACATGAGCAAATATATAGGCAATCGCAACTCGATTAGCGAACGTCCAGCACATTTTTCCCCCCCCAGAAACCAGTATGCAGTCGGAGTGAGGAGTGCAATCTTTTTAGGGGTTTCCTGCGTCAAACATTAAACTCACCCCCTTTGCAGCGCCAACAGGGCAGAAGGGTAAGTCAGGGGTCTTGTGCTGAGGCATTCCGAATCAGCAGAGAGTTCCATAGCATCTTGCCGCCAGTTCAGTCAGTATGTTAGGGTTATAAGGCAACTTGCATGAAGAAGGAATATGCACATACCTAGTGTCTGGGCAGTGTGTTCAGCCAACGTGAGGCCTCTTCTGGGGACGTAAAAAATCGGACACTTTCGCCATCTTGCACACGGAGTCGGGCGGGAAACAGCATGCTGTATCGTATACCCTGCGTTCTCATGGCCTGCTTCACTTGATCAAATGACTTTCTCTGCTTCTGGGTGGTCACAGAAAAATCCGGGAAAAACATCAGGCGGGCCGCTTCATGGCGGATTTCAGCCATTTTCCGGGCCTCACGCAATACCAGGTCCCGATCCCTGTAGTTAAGCAGGCGGAATATGAATGTACGAGGTGGGGTTCCAGGCGGACCTCGGTTCGGTGGCATCCGATGGGCCCTCTCAATGACAAATTGGGGTGAGAAGCCTGCCTGAGGGAACAGCGTGCGGAGGAGTTTCTCTGTGTAAGCAGTGGTATCAGAGCCCTCCGATCCCTCAGGGAGTCCTATGATCCTCAAATTGTTGCGACGATTACGATTTTCGGAATCCTCGGCTCTCGTTTCTAGGTGTTTGACCCTTACTTGCAGTGTATGTAGAGAAGCCGAGTGATCCCTGATCGTATCTTCAGCCTCCCCCACCCGATTTTCAACCTCTGTCACTCTCTTCCTCACCTTTTCAAAGTCCTGTCTGATGCGCCCAATATCTAGCTGCACAGTATCGATTTTGGTGGTGAGTGTGGACAGGGAGGATTGACATCCCGTTATAGCTTGCATCAGAGCCGCGAAGTTGCTTTGTTCAGTGAGAGCAGGGTCCGGGTCTTCCGTCTGTGTCGCCATATTGCTTACTGCTTCCACGTGTGCGGCCGCTCCGGCTGTGTTACTCCGGCTATTACTTCGGCTGAGTTGATCCTGGCGGCGCCGATTTCGTGTCCGCATCAGCGGGGGGGAGCGGGAAGCACCTCAGGCGGTTTGGGAGAAGTACAGAGTGGGTTATAAGGATGAATTCCCCGCGATGGCTGCAGAGCTCCCTGACTAGACGTCCTGCACCATCACCATCATGGACACGCCCCCCATGGCAAACATCTTTCATAGGATTGAGAAAATCTCCGACCAGAAGGCTTGTGCTATAGGGCAATCCCACCATATGTAAAGGTGTGTTCCATCCACACTGCAGCCTCAGAAGCACTGTGGTGTATATTGAGGGAGGAATTTGTATATCCTGGAAGGGACCAAGTACAACCTGGTTAGCACCTTTTAGTTAGTTTCCAAGGCGGCGATGTTGGGGGAGGAAGATTTAGTCGCCTGCCAAATGGAGGACCGCTCTGCACGGTCAAGTGTAAGGTAAGATCTCTTTCCCATCTGCTAACGTAGTCTGGGGGTCTTGATGTATCAGGGGCCACTAGGAAGGTGTAAAGCTCCGATATTAATCCATGCCTATGTGGGTCGCATTTACACACCCATTCAAAGGGAGCAAAATCTGAGTTTGAGGGATCAGAGGAGGTATACGGCGTAAAGAAATGCTTTATATGTAGAAATCTGAAGAGTTCTGTGGAGAGAATGTTGTGTGTCTCACAGAGTGTCTGGAAGGGCTTGAAGGAGGTAGACGCGAAGAATTGATTTGCCCTAAGGAGGCCAGCTCCAGCCCAGGCTGAAAAAGAGGCCCGGGAGGACCAAACTGTGTAAAAGGAGGGGTTGCAGAGAAAAAAGAGTAAGGGGTTATGAGGAGATCAGAGGCCAAATCGACTCTTAAGTCTGTCCCAGATGACGAGGCCATGTCTCCTAATCGGGTTGGTGATGGATCTGCGATGGATAGGGGCCAACCAGAGGAGAATGTCTGTTGAGAGAGGATCACAGTCCACGGACTCTATGGCTACCTATACAGGGGTTTCTACGTTAGCATGATATTTCGGAAGCTGAGCTAGCTGTGCAGCATAGTAGTATTTAAAAAAAATTGCTACCCCTAGGCCGCTCCTTATTTTAGAGGTGTACAAAGTGGGTTTAAGTATGCGGGGGTCTCTTTTTCCCAGATAAATGAGGAAGTGCGGTGCTGCAGTATTCGCGAGTAATGGGAGGGTACCGTGATGGAGAGAACTCGGAATAGGTAGAGGAGTTTCGGGAGGATGGACATCTTCACAACAGTGATTCGGCCCACCCAGAAGATTGGTAGCGGGGTCTATTTGGTCATAAGGGATGTGATGTGGGAGAGCATGGGGGGGTAGTTAACAGGATATAGGTCTGAGGGATTCGTGGTTAGCTTGATACCTAGATAGGGGATATGTTTATTGGTCCCAGGAAAGGGGAGAACCTCATTGAGGTGGGATTGGAGAGAATTCGGCATGGATATGTTAAGAGCTGTCGATTTCTAAGGGTTGACTATAAGGCCAGAAATTTGGCCAAAACTAGAGTGTGTCTAACAAGTTAGTGGCTGAGATCAGGGGGGAGGACATGAAAACAAGAATACCGTCTGCAAAATGGCAGAGCTTATGCTGGTGAACCCCCAGTTCTAGGCCTTGAATGTTGGGATTCGAGCGGATAAGGAGGGCTAGGGGCTCAATAGCCAGGGCGAAGAGAAGTGGGAAGACTGGGCAACTCTGGCTTGTGCCCCGCTCTATGGGGAAAGGATCTGAGCAAAAGCCAGCGTATGAGACAAAGGCTTTGGGGTTCAAGTATAAAGCTGAAGTCCACTGCATAAAGTGCTCGCCAAACCCCCCATCAGTGTAAGATGGAGTTTAAGTAAAGCCATGAAAGCTGTCAAAGGCCTTATGAATGTTTAGGGAGATGAAGCAAGATGGGACGTGGTGTGTGTGAGCAGCATGAGACATAAGTGTCGCGCGTCAAATGTTATTGCTTGCTTGGCGAGAAGGAATGAACCTAGCCTGGTCTCTGTGTATTAAGGAGCTGATGTAGGGATTAGGACGGGTGGACAGGATTTTTGCCAGGATTTTAACATCCAGGTTTAGGATCGAAATGGGTCTAAAGTTAGACCAGGCGAATCATCTATGTGGGGTTTGGGGATTATGTATATAGCAGCTGTTAGGGATTTAGTGTGGAAGGAGTGGCCATCCAAGAGGGAGTTTTATGCCTCCACTAGGAGGAGGAAGAGAGTATCAGCAAACTTCTTGTAGTAGGTCGCGGATAGGCTGTCCGGACCTGGGCTTTGTGCAGCTTTAGAGATTTGATCGCTAAGAGTATTTCATCCATTGTGATTGGCCTATCGAGGTTTTCACAATGCTCAGCGTTGAGAGCAGGCATTCGTAGGGAGAAGAGGAGGGAGTCCGCCTGGGCCTGGTCAAAGGTTTTGGGGTCTCGATAAAGTTCAGTGAGTCATTTGCGGAATTCCCTTATAATTTTTAGGGGGTTGCTGGAATATGTATTAGCAGATAATTTAAGCCTGATGGGTTTGGGGGTATGTTCGGTTCTACGGAGTGCTAGGGCCAAGAAGGTATCAGGTTTGTTCGCCTTCATATAGAAGGTGTGCCTAGATTTTCGTATGTTTTTTTCTGCCTCTTCTGTCAAAAAAAGGTTTATTCTAGGCGCACTTTTTCGAGAACGCTTTGAATATCAGAAGGAGGGACAGTATTGGAAAGTTGCCGAAGCTTTAAAAAAAGGTATGTTCCAAACGCTTTTGTTGGATGTGTTTCTCCTTACGCAGGTGGGAGGCTTGACTAATACAAACCCTTCTAATGACTGGTTTATGGACTTCCCATAAAGTTAGTGGAGATATGTGAGCGGATGCGTTATTTGCTACATAATCTTTGATTGCTGTTTCAATGTCCATTCTATGGGTAGGGTTAGCCAGAGTACTATCATTGATATACTAGGCGGTGTGAGTTGGCCTAGGGATGAGAGCGGAGAGTAACACAAGAACCGCACTATGGTCCTTCCAGGTGTATGGGACGATAGAAGAGGCCAGGAGTAGGGGGGAGAAGCCGACTGTTAGGAAGATGTGATTTATATGAGAAAATACTTTATGTGGATGTGAATAGTGGGTGTATTGGCGCCGTGCAGGGTTTTGTTCTCTCCAGGCGTCTAAGGGTGAGAATTGGTTTAAGAGTCTTTGGAAAGAGGGACGGGGAGACTTGGTGTGGAAGGGACTGGGGATTTATCGAGGAATGGGTATAAAACCTGGTTGGAGTCGCTGCAGATTAGGAGGGTGCCCTTTTTATGTGATTCGACTACATTTAGCAGATGAGAAAGAAATGAGATTGGGCGTTTATTGGGGGCATAGTAAGAGACATTGGTAACTTCGCTATCGAGTTGGTGACCAGTCAGGATAAGGTAGCGTCCCTCCGGATCCCTGATCGCCTCCAGGAGAGTGAAAGGGGTAGAATGCAATGAGCACCCCCCTCTTTTTAGAGGAGGCTGAAACTGTAAATGCTTGAGGGCATTGGTGGCCAGAAAATTTGGGTGTGGCTTGGGCAGTAAAGTGCGTCTTCTGTAAACAAACTATATGTGCCTTTGCAGAGGCAAATGTTCGAAAAACCTTGGTGCGTTTGTTGGGGGTGTTGAGACCCTGGACATTAAAGTGGTTGTACACCCTGTACAACCACTTTTACCTACAGGTAAGCCTATATTAAGGCTTACCTGTAGGTGCTTGAAATATCTCCTGAACTTCCACGGTTCGTTTCTAATAGGGGTCATGCCGTGACATGCCGTGACTAGCGGCTCCCACGCGCATGCGTGGGAGTGACGTCACACGACTCCGGCCAGTCACAGAGCCGGAGTTCACGGCCCCGGAAGGAAGAGGGGCGAAGATGGATGCTCCCTGCTTGTGGGGACAACGGAGACCTTGTGGGCTTTGGTTTCAGGTAAGTAACACATAATGGGCTACTATGCGATGCATAGAAGCCCATTATGCTTTACCTTTTCAGGGAAATAAAGAGGAAGTAAAACCCACCAGGGTTTACTTCCTCTTGAAGCGTGAGCATGTTCAGTGGAGCCGTGCCCCTAACAGAGGGGGTCTAAGGTTAGATAGGAAGCCTGAGGTCTGACACCACGCCCCTGGGAGGAAGGTATGGGGAGGAGGTGCAGGGTAGGAGAAGGGCGGGAGTAAAAAAAAGGGGAGAAACAATAGGTGGGGAAGTGACTGCAGCAGGGGTCAAAGGGGGATTAGGGGGAGGAAGAGGGAGAGGAGAGTGCTAGATAGGGAGAAAAAAGACCTGAGTGTCACAGTAGGGGGAGGGAAAGATATCCTCCGGTTAGTCGGGAAAAGTGATTACCAAGGACAAAGATGGGTCAGTGAGATACCCAAGTAGGGTACTTGTGGACTTAGTGTGGGCAGCAGTGAACATTATCCGAGGAATCTACATTCCTCATAATGGGATAGTTAAAAATGTTAATATGCGGAACCCTATGATGAGATGTTGTAGGAGACCCAGGAAATTGTAGTGGGTCTCCTAGAACATAGCTGAAAAAGGGCAACAGCAAAGAAGTAGGATGCCGTATTTTGCATCCTGCCAGATTCTGTGAACAAATATGAAGCTTTCAAGGTCAGGGTAATTCTTACTGCTTAGGCCAGGGATAAATAACCCTCAACCTAGCCCAGGCAGTAAGCATGGTAGGAGGGAAAAGAACCAGTAACAGAGGCAAAAAACAACAATTAACTAGCAAAAACTGTGCAAGTGGTTCAAGGCTTAAGCATGAGGCACCTTGTTCAGAATTGAACATGGTGACTCAGGCAAATTGACGTTAAGAACCATAAACATGCAACTGAGTATAGTAGTATGTCCCATGGATTCAGGGTATATTTACTTTAGGGTGGAAGTCCTATGAGGATGCGCCAGGAGAGCTGAGTGGGAAGTGGCATCAGCTTGCGGATAGATGGTCAGTCCATGGAGTTTTCATGGTCAGGAACAGGTGAGGTAAATCTTCCGCATTTGTGGATGCTTGAGGCTGCTTTCGGGCCAGAGGAGGCTTGGTGTTTCTTGTGGGAGTGAGAGGCAGATCTGCGGCAGGATCCCATAGTGACAGGGTCCTGAGGCATCAGGTGAAGTTCTTGGAGTGTTGAATTGAGATCCTTAGCCGACTTGCACTAGTAAGATGAATCTTTGTATGAGAAGCGAATGGAGAATGGAAAACCCCACGGGTAGGCAATGCGTTGCTTATGGAGAATTTGAAGGAGAGGTTTCATGGATTTCCATTTCATCAGTGTTACCTGAGAAAGGTCATGAAAGATCTGGTAATGGTTGCCCTGGAACTCCAGCGATTCTCTGTGACATGATGTCAGCAATTGCTCCTTGGTACGGAAAAAATGGAGCTTCACGATTATGTCATGAGGGGGGCCGTTTTCAGGAAGCGGTGCCAGAGTGCGATGGATCTATCTAGTTCAAGGTGCTCTATAGGAATTGAGGGCACCAGTTCCTGGAATAATGCTGTAATGGTGGACTGTGAATCTGTGACTGTCTCGGGGATGCCACCTATGCGTAAGTTGGAACCCCTGGCCCTATTTTCGAAGTCTTTCAGATGGGACTGTAGGGAGAGGTTTTCCTCATGCAGGGCTTCTAGTTCCTCGGAATGGTGGTGCGTGAGGATTTCTAGCTCTTCTGCTTTCTGTTCTAGCCCTGAGGTGCGGCGCCCTAGATCTCTGATCTCACAGGGCTTTTGTGAGCATCCTTTCAAACTGTTTAATAAGATTGGGTTGTGGGCTGTCAAACTGTAGGGCCAAGGGTGTTGACCTGAGTTCAGTATCCAACTCACCCTCATGGGAAGTCTCAGGCCGGGATCGCAAGGAGGTGCGATGTCTCTGAACAGGAGGGGGGGCGGCGTCACAGAAGGATGTCAGCTGTCCCTAACTCTGGAGGTCACCATTAGGCCTCAGGTGACCCGGGACTTTGCTACGCTGTTTAGAATAAATTTTCACAGATAACGGCTATTCTTTTCCGTGATAGGAAAGCATGTGCCAGGACTGTCGGCTTAAAGCAAAAACATACGTACGTTTTGGCCAAGACAATTAAAGTTTGTGATTCTGTAAATGAATGCTATTTGCTTTCAGACTGTCTCTAACTGAATGTCTGTAGGTCTCTGTCCAAGCAAAACACAGGGAGAGGGAGGAAAAGCAAAGGAATTGCTTTTCTTAGACAATCTTGTCTGTGTAAATTTCAGCTTGAGCTATTGAACACCGTAAACAGCAAGCAGTTTTGAACAATGCTCAGATATGTGAAATGCAGCCTGGAGCACCACTAGCAGGTAGTATATGTAAATGTGAAACCTACATATACAATATTTCCAATTTACAGTACCTGACTAGATATTATGCATAGAAAATTTTCATTTTCCACAAAAACACTTACTACAAAGTGTACCCGTGTCACTGTTTTTACAAATTAGTGTGGGTTGTATAAAGAAAGCACATTAAGAGTGCAGAAACTGTGCACACTGTCAAAAGACAGGCACTTCAGAAACAGAGTACAGACAGTGCACACACAGATTACAGACCATGAACACAAAGAGTATACCACCACACACAGAGTACAGACACTACATGCACAGAGTACACACAGTGCACACACAGTGCGCAGACAGCACACACATAGTACAGACTATGCACTATGCACTCCCACACACTGAGGGAGATTTACAGCACTAAAACTGGTGTACTCAGAATCTGGTGTAGCAGTGCATGGCAGCCAATCAGTTTCCAACTTTAGCTTGTTCAAATAAGCTTTGACAATTAAACCTAAAAGCTGATTGGTTTCCACGCAGAGCTGCACCAGTTGCCCTTCCAGGTCTGCACTCACCCTATGGGTAGAGCCCTCCAGCAGTCACGGCTCCCTTGGTGCCAGAGTACAGACACTGAACACACAGAGTATAGACACTGTACACACAGAATAGACACTGCACTTACAGAGTATAAACACACACACAGAGTACAGACACTGCGCACAGAGTATAGGCACACACACAGAGTATAGACATACACACACAGAGTACAGACACTGCACACACAGAGTATAGGCACACACAGAGTACAGACACGCACACAGATAGTACAGACACTGCACATACAGTGTACAGACAGCACACACACAGCGTACAGGCATGCACAGAGTATAGGCACACACCCAGAGTATAGACACAACACACACACAGAGCACAGACACTGCACACAGAGTATAGGCACACACACAACATACAGACACTGCACACACAGAATATAGACATATATACACACACACACACACACACAGAGTAGACACTGCACACACAGAGTATAGGTACACACACAGAGTACAGACACACATACACAGTTTACAAACACTGCACACAGTGTGCAGACAGCATGCACACACAGAGTACAAACACACACCCACAGAGTACAGACAATGCACATACAGTGTACTGACAGCATACACACAGAGTACATGTACACACACACACAGAGTACAGACACACACACAGAGTACAGGTATGCACACAGATAACATACACTGCACACACAGTATCATTAGTATAAAGTAACATTCAGTGCTTGTAAACATGGAGGTTGTTAGTACAAATCACACAGTGCACTAACAACGCATAGAGGTCTACAAGAAGAGTGTGTTGTGTCATACACAGGTACTGTATATAGAGTTATGCCAGTGGAGCTTCACAAACACAAAGAGTGACAATGCAACACTGCAATTGCCATACATATAAAACCATATCTGATGAGCCATATACCGACATCTCCAAATTACTGAATCTTATACTTTATGCTGCTGTCCACATTGCTAAGGTAAATTATTAACACTACTCAACTATTAACAATTGAATGTGCAAACACCCTCCATGTCTGTGAATTCCATTCAGCTTCAAAATCCATACCCTGTTTATAGTAAATTACTAGCACTGCCTAAACTAATGACGCTTTACAAGCCATTCCAAACATTGCAGTCAAAGACCAGGTACACACACACATGCATACATACATATAACTGGGCTGCCTGACCTGACTTCCATTATGTCATATAAGCTCAAGGTAGAAGTACATGTTTGGTATCTATGCAAAACCTCTGGATCTTGTTTAGATTGTACTGAGATAAAAGACCCAGCAATACAATTACCTTATAGGCTTATATAGTAGATGATGTCCATATGCAACTACATATTTTAACCTGTCTATTCCATAGCCTCACAGATAGGCCTCATGCACACTGGACATTATAACAATGTTATAAAAATGCCAGGAGCTTTGCAGTGTTATTTTTAAAACATTTTTCAAACTTTTTGCAATAACATTTTTTAGCGTTTCTTTAGTGTTTTTAAGCTTTTTTTTCATCTGGATCAAAAATGTTAAAAAACACCGGTAAGGCGCATTTTTGAGCGTTTAGCTGCGTTTTTTGACGTGAGAGCGTTTTTACAGCTGAAGAAAACTCTCAGAACCCACTAGTTTTGGGGGTTTTTTTACAGCCAAAAAAAATTGATAACAGCCTATGTGTGCATGGACACATAGGATAACATTCTGGAGAGTTTATTGACTGTAGAAAAAAATGTCTGAAGCCAAAAACAGCAGCTGTAAAAATGTCCAAAAAAATCCAGCATGCATGAGGCCTAAATGAGACCATTACAAGTTAGTCTGAACTTTTTTGTCATGCTGCATACTACCAAGTCACGAACCCCTGAAAGAATTCCTCCCACTGTGTCTCTTTAGCAGTGAACATTGTCACGGCTCTTAGCTGTATGTGAGCATGTATATTTTTATACCTTTGCTGTCTGACTTCAGAAAACTGATTAACAGCATGCTTATTAAGTGCATTATGAAGAGAGATGGTATTATGCTAATTTATCTTTATTAACTGGCTCTATGGGGGCAGGTAATACGCAGAACAACTTCACCCTTTCAATCACACAGTAAGAGGAAAGGAAAGTAACTATGGGGTTCATAAAAACAATGACAAGCAAAAAGCCTGTGGGCTGTTCTTTAACAATCATGTGTCAGTTGAGATTGTTACGGATCAAACTAACAAAAATAATCTTTAGGATTTCATATCATTTTAACGCACCCAGAATTATTTAATAAGGAAGGGCATGGAACAACAGATTGTTGCAACCCAAAACAGCAAGATTTCGGCTGTCAACCATCCAGAGTAGAAAGAAAATGACAGATGACTTTTTATTGGTTGCAATTGCATACTGCACTTTGTATATATCTGTTTGGCTTATTATTTTTTGACTACTCCCGGATGCTATATATAGCCAGATCACTTCTACGATCTCAAAATGCAAACCCTGTAAGCCTGAATACCTCTTCCAGTTTCTTTGCTGAATTTTACTTTCTGGATATAAGTACTTCTGGATTCAACGGGATTGATTTACTAAAACTGGAGAGTGCAAAATCAGCTGTGCATGCTAGCCAATCAGCTTTCAGGTGTTTTTTTTGTCAAAACTTAATTGAACAAGCTAAAGTTAGGCTGGGTTCACACATCTGCAAATTTTGCTTGTTATAGATATCTGTTAGTCTTGTATTGTAATCCTAATATTGTAATAGTTTTGTATGTACAGCATCTTTGTATAGTAAAAGCACATTTCCACACTGCAGAGGTCTCAGCTTCCTTGCTTACACCACAAAGTAACCTTGCTAGATAGACGCAAGCAAAACAATTTGGGGGCTCGTCCGGGATCTGTGCTATAATTCAACTGAAGCAGACCTGTTTTTCTGTGGTGTGTTGTGTAGCTTGTGCTAGGGAAAATGCGTAAGCTGTTTAGGAAAACAAGGCTGCAGAGGGTTCTGGTGGGCAGAGGGAAGTGTGCAGCTTACCTATCTGGGCCAGAGACAATGAGTGGAAGCCTCTTGCTAAAGAATTTGTAAAGTATGCTTCTCCCTTAAAGCTGACTTGGGGTGATAAAGTCTCAGATCATTTTGTAGATTTTAGCCTTAAGGGGTTAGATTTATGTAAAAAAGAGAAGAGGACAGTGTCCACAGTGAGTTGGTACTTCATTATATTTATACAGAATCACATAGAAGGGATAAGGCAGAGGTAGAAGTTAAGGTATTAAAAGACAAGCTAGCAGTTGCTTCAGAGTGTGTTCGCTCAACTGCTAATAGGGCTGATGATTTGCAAGAGCGGTGTGCAGCCCTTATGACCAACTAAATTAATGCCTTAAAGAAAAGGAAGGGGCGTAAACCTGTTAGTAAAGCCAGGGTACGTGCCATTGTCACATCCAAAAACTTAGATTGTGAGGATGTGCTCTCCTCAAATGATAGTGAGGATGAGGAGATAGAGTGTGATGTTTCTGATGTTGTTTATCCAATGGGAAAGAAAAAGTAAGCCAGACCTCTCATTACTAAGCATAGGAAAAGGCAACATGATAGAGAGGATATGGCAGATGGGGAGGTGCATTATCGAAACCCTAGAGATGTTGAATTCGAACAAGTACGGGAGTTTACACAAACTGAATGTACTGACAGATATCCATACTCTGCATCTAAGGTCCCTATCACATATGCATACACACACTTACACACTTGGGAGGGGAGGTTTGGATTAATGGTGAGCTGTTTTTCTGCTTGAGCACATTTAAAAACAACAGCCCAGAGTTGGGCTTTAAACCTGTATCATGATATTTTAAAGTGGTTCTAGAGTTAAAACATTTTTTTTTTCTTTTTTTTACCTAAATGCATTCTCTGCATTAAGATAAAAAAAAAACGCCCCACTACTTATTCTCCTATTTGTAAACACTTACTGTGCCTCATTTCACAATCCAGCGATGTCCTGGCTGCCGCACCACTCTTCTCTCACCTCCTGGTCTCACAGGAGACATTGAATGCAGTGGTAGGCTCCTATGCTGTCAGTCAAAACTCTGTGAGGAGTGAGAGGGGGCTGAGTCTACGACGCACACAGCCTGGATCAAAAGCACACTGCATGGGTGCCCCCTGAACATCATGTTTGCTGAAGGGGCATGCAGTGGATAGTGAATATAAGAATAAAGTGACTGCAGAAGAGGGGGTAAGGGACCACTCTGTGTAACACCACTGCATAGAGCAGGTAAGTATAACATCTTTTTTATTTTAATGAAAAAAAAAATCAGCCTTTACAATCACTTTAAGACCCTGTCTGCCAAGCAGGGTACCAATCAGTTATCAAATGTAATCCAATTTACTAGTGGACTCTCCATCATAAAAAGACCATGATAAGCAAGACTTGCCCAAGAGGGCTTTGCATCTTTGTTTCCTTTGTAACTTGTAACTATGTAAATTCCTTCCTTTGTATTTTATAACTTTGTAGCTTCTGTTTCAGATACTACCCTGTTTCCCCGAAAATAAGACCTAGCGTGATTGTCGGTGATGGCTGCAATATAAGCCCTACCCCCCAAATAAGCCCTAGTTAAAGTCCTTGTAGGTCTTATTTTCAGGGTACGGCTTATTTTCGGGGAAACAGGGTAGGGCTTATTTGGGGGGTAGGGCTTATATTGCATCCATCACTGACAATCACGCTAGGTCTTATTTTCGAGGAAACAGGGTAGTGAAGCTAACAAACATGAAGTGCACCCAACTTGAAACTATATAAATTTGCTGGTGATTTTCATTCCAACTAGGGTCAGTGACTAACACAAAAAATAAATGAAGTACTCCTCGCCTCTTTTCTGGTCCTAAATTCTTTTCACATTGTAGTAGATCACCAGCTGTGTAAGTTTTACAGATGCAGGAGATACAGTGCCTTGAAAAAGTATTCATACCCCTTGAAAATTTTCCAAATTTTGTCATGTTACAACCAAAAACGTAAATGTATTTTATTGGGATTTTATGTGATAGACAAAGACAAAGTGGCACATAATTGTGAAGTGGAAGGACAACAAATAATACAAATAAGTATGTGAACAGCGTGGCGTGCATTTGTATTCACCCCCCTGTACTCTGATAACTAAAATCTAGTGGAACCAATTGCATTCAGAAGTCACCTAATTAGCAAATAGAGTCCATCTGTGTGTAATTTAATCTCAGTATAAAAACAGCTGTTCTGTGAAGCCCTCAGAGGTATGTTAGAGATCCTTAGTGAACAAACAGCATCATGAAGGCCAAGGAACACACCAGACAGGCCAGGAATAAAGTTATGGAGAAGTTTACAGCAGGGTTTGGCTATAAAAAAATATCCCAAGCTTTGAACATCTCACAGAGCACTGTTCAATCCATCATCCAAAATGGAAAGAGTATGTTTCAGGATCACTTAAGCGGTCCTGCTCCTCTTTCAATGTTGAAACCCTGTGGTGAGTGATCCAAAACAAGCATGTGATGATCATTAAAATCTTGAGCAGACATCAAAGTGAATGGTGAATAACTATGAAAAGACCACCACCGAAAGTGCTAGTCTCTTACCAGAAAGATTGGACTTGTACAGGTGTACACCTGACAAGCCAATCAAGCTTGGAAGGTAACCAATGAGGCACCAATTCAATGTATGGAATACAGCGTCTGGATGGACATTCCGTTGAATTCAGCAGAGTAGACACAGCTTACATGCAGATGCAAATCAGCCAAACCATAGATAAAGGAAAGAGATAGGGAACATAGCGTAATACTGTATATGATATTTATTCCAGATAAAGTCATAGGTATTACACTTACATTTGCCAATAGGAATACAAGCGCTTGAAAAAGAGACAAAAAACTGTGGACAAGCTGTGCTGTGCTGGTCCAAAGTTATTGTCTCTTTTTCACTTCTTTTATTGTGACATCATTGTCGACAATTACATTCTTGGTATTTATTTGTTTATAGCGCTGCACTCCCCCTCCTTTTTTTGACCATTTTATTTACATTGTTGTGTTGGCTGCTTTTTCACGTTTTTGTTGACAGCGCGGAATCTTTGTGATTTTTTATTTCTGCTCCTCATTCCAGCATCCGGGTTTTGGCTATTGCATTCTCCCTGTCTGTGTCTACCTGCAAGGTGATTGATGTCGCCTGTTAGAGGCAAGCCAAACGCTCAGTCCCTTGCTTGTGATAGTGAGTGATACGAGTGTTGTTCCTGATTGGGCTCCCTGTCTGTCTGCCCTGCTTTACTAGCTTGGATTTCTCTGTGTATGACTTCGGACCTGATTATTGGACTATTCCTTGAACTCAGCCTGCCTTTTACCTGGACTGTCATGGAACCACGCTACCTATCTGCTAACTGCAAGTATCTCTTGGCTTTGCTCAGTTCGCATCTGTCCTGGTGTGGTGGCCAGGCACCATAGCATTGTGTATAAGTCCTGGGGCCAACCAAGTACCCATTGGCCTGCTGTATAGTGTCTGACCATCTGCGTTGGGGTAGACGTGACAGTATGGCACAACTGCAAACCTACCAAGACATGGCCTTCCACCTAAACTGACAGGCTGGGCAAGGAGAGCATTAATCAAAGAAGCACAGCTCAGGTGGGAGGATCCGTCCACAGGACAACTATTTGTCGTGCACTCCATAAATCTGGTCTTTATGGAAGAGTGGCAAGGAGAAAGCCATTGTTGAAAGAAAGCCATAAGTAGTCCTGTTTGCAGTTTGCGAGAAGCCTTGTGGGGGACACAGCAAACATGTGGAAGAAGGTGCTCTGGTCCGATGAGGCCAAAATTGAACTTTTTGGCCTAAAAGCAAAACGCTATGTGTGGTAGAAAACTAACACTGCACATCAACCTGAACACACCATCCCCACTGTGAGACATGGTGGTGGCAGCATCATGTTATGGGGATGCTTTTCTTTAGCAGGGACAGGGAAGCTGATCAGAGTTAATGGGAAGATGGATGGAGCCAAATACAGAGCAATCTTAAAAAAAAACAAAAAACTGTAATGCCGCGTACACACGATCGGATTTTCCGACAACAAATGTTCGATGGGAGCTTGTTGTCGGAAATTCCAACTGTGTGTAGGCTCCATCGGACATTTTTTGTCAGAATTTCCGACAACAAAAATTTGAGTGCTGGATCTCAAATTTTCCGACAGCAAAATCCGTTGTCGGAAATTCCGAGCGTGTATACACAATTCCGACGCACAAAAATCCACGCATGCTCTGAATCAAGTATGAGATGGAAGCGCTCGGTCTGGTAAAACGTAACGTTCGTAATGGAGATAGCACATTCGTCACGCTACAAATTTTGAAATCTTTCAATGCAGCACATTCTCTTCTTCTTTGTAATGCTAGAATTATGAAGTTGTTTTGCAGCTGACAAACTGATTTCTTTATTATTTCTTGTGATCTCATGAATAAAATTTTTTTTTTCGCCAGATCTCCAGAATAATGTTTTTAATTTTTGTTTATAGTAATCTCCTTCTTTTTTTTTAATCAAGATCTCCTGTTTTTTATTTTTTTTCTAGTGATCTCCATAATATTTTTTTTCGTTTTGTGTGTCAAGTTACCACAACACCATTATTATCTTGTATTTTTTAACCTGAAGGAGATTGGTTGGTGTTGGTGTCCCTTTTTAATTTGACATTGTCTTTTTGAAATTTACCTGCCTACTCACAAACAAACCGTCCTTTTTTAATTTTAAGACATAGCCAATGATTTTAGACAAAAAATAGACATTTATTAGGAGTCATAACAAAATAAAGAGGAAGGCAACTCTGGATAAACTGGTGAAATTGGCGAAGCCTTTGTACCCCAGGGCACACATCAACTATTTGACAGGCAAAATTGGGAGCCTGAGGAGTCCATTTAATAGAGAGCACCATCCGGTCCAGGACTCTGAGAGATCAGGAACAGCAGCAGGTGACATATATGTCCCCAGGCTGTGGGCTTACAACAGCCTGCGTCTTTTACAAAACTGAACCCAGGGCATCACTCTCTTGTCTTCCTTACACGCTTCCTTCCATGCTTGCTTCCAGGCTGTGGCTCTGGTGCTGTGGCAGGAGGTGGAAGAGGAGGAGGAGTATGGTTCAACTCACACAGGTGGGTTTTGCTTGTGAGTTCCCCCTCAATCCCTTATTTAGGGCCATATATATCACTTCCTCACAAAAGAGGCGTTGACCCACCTTCATTTCCTGCATTTTGTTGGCAGCCATGCAGGCATAGGCCTCAAGAAGACTGGGGGGGTTCTGAGGGCCGCAGAAGCCTGCCAAGTTAACCCAAGTGCTGACTCCTCCACACTCCTCCCCTTCCTGGGCCTTTTCTGTTGAAGGCGGAGGGGAGGGACCTGGGATTTGGTCAGGCTACTGGATTAGGCCACCTCCTGGCTGCCATTTACCCCTGCCACCTCCTGGCTGCCACTTACCCCCGCCACCTCCTGGCTGCCACTTTTTACAGCCTCCTCCTGGCTGAGGATTTCCTGTGTATGAAAAAGCGACATCGTTTTAGTTTATTGTTCATCAATCACACACAATTTTGAGAAATATGTTGAACAATGCTATACCTGACTCAAGCTGGGCTCCTCCACATCTTCTTCCTGGGTGGAAGGCCCAGGTTGTACATCGTAAGCCTCAGCTGGGGTGGAAGGAAGAGTGGAAGGAATGGGTAATAGCCTGATTTCAGTCTGGTCTGACAGAAATCGCAGTCTGTCGTAGTAGCAGAGCCTGGGAACATAAATGTCATCTGCGGCTGCTCCTGATCTTTGGGAATCCTGGACCTTCTTGCGCTCCCTATTATATGTGCTCCTCAGGCCACCAATTTTGCACTTCAAATAGTTGATGTCTGCCGTGGGGATCTGCGGCTTAACAAATTCCAGCAATTTATCCAGTGCTGCCTTCCTCTTTAGTCGATTTGTATAAAAAGGGTGTTCTGTCTGCCACAGACAGGGCAGCTCTCTGTACAAATCAATGAACTGGGGAAGGAAATCATGATCATTGAATCAATCCATTTTATCTGCAAGACACAACACAAGACAAACCCTAACGTCAGGCTAAACTCGCATAATCTTGTCCCAATATAGGCCTCAATCTCTAAACAGTATAGGCCACTGATGCCCCAAGTTAAAATTGTACCTTCGTTAGCATGATTGGCGCTTCTGCTACTCCGTCCTCCGCTCACAGATCGTACGTACGACACACACGTGTTACGTTTTATATACACTGCACATGCGTGAAATTCCGCCCGCCCCTGACCTTCTTTATAGTAAATTCCCCGCCCCTTCTCTTTCGGCGCAGTGGGAGAGCACATGGCGGAGAAAGAACAAGTGCATGAAGACAGCAGCAACGTCGAAAGAACGGAGCCACGAACGTCCCGATCCCGGAGGAGATTTAAGGCCTCTAATATGTCCTTTGTAGAGATGGTGGACATCTTGAAGAGGGCCGACTATGATGGGAAGCACTGAGCTTACCCAAACCTAAATGTCAGAAAGGCCAAGATCATGACTAAGGTTGTGAAAAGTCTGCAGAAGAATTTTGGGGTACGGCGATCCAAGGATCAACTGAGGAAACGATGGTCAGACCTCAAATTGAGGGAGCAGGATCGGTACAGAAGAATCAAGAGAGTGCTACAAAAAAGTAAGTATTTTGTTGTGTGTTCCTATTCTTCTTATTACGTTCGTGCTGCTCCATGTGCTTTTCTTTACTGCTGTACAGTTTAAAAAGGCAAATTTCAGGTTCGTGGGCACAGTAAATCATTCGTAGTAAACATTGTTCATTCGCCCACTAATACAATGTTTTTGGCAGATGCAGGTTAACTACATTTGGTCATGCCTATTTGGATTAAAAGAAGTTTAGGACATTGTTGTCTAGATGGGTTTGTAACTAGAATGAAATGCAAACTTGATTCAGTGTAAGGAGAGGACACTCAGCAGCTGTTTACACATCTGGACGCAGGAGCACTATTATGGCACACCAGAACAAACTTTTTATGGTGTCCCAAACAGGTGCTTCAGTGGATACTAGGGGTGTCTCCATGTGTGAAAGTTTACCCAAAAAGGTAAGTATTCCAGTCTGAAGAAAGGGAAAAAATCATGTCTTCAGCTTGGAACCTATTTTTTATTCACATAGGGGAGAAAAGAATCGGGATGTCAGAGGACACCAGGGACCCCCAGACTCCTAAAGAAGGGGAAGTCACCACACCACAATCTCAGGATGTGAAGGAAGGAGAGGTTTATGAAGTGGGCGAAAATGTTACCACAATAGGTAAGTGTCTGAGACCACAGCTTCAGATAATAGATGTATGCCTGCATTTTTATAATGCATGCTTTGTTTTTTTATTTTAGGTGATGTGGATGTTGTGGAAGAAAAATCTCATTTCACAAGTGCAAGTGCACACGTCCTCATCGGGGGGGTTCATGGTGTGCAATAGGGATTTACAGAAGATCAAAGAAGACATCAATGATGTTGAAAAAAAGACTCAAAACATCATTGATGTTTTCGGCAGAATGTAAAACACACCGAAATTTGTGAATTTTTTTATTTTTATTAAAACATTTCTAAAAAATGTTGAAAGCCAAATTTTGAAGATTCACACAGTTTGTCAACATGTGCTATCTGCCATCACGGGATTTCAAGGTATGCATTTTGTGGGTGCAACCCCTTCCTCGCAACTCAAGTAGCTGAGAGGAAGGGGTTGTACCCCTGAAACACGTCCATTGATCCCCCATGATGGGAGCTAGCACATGTTGACCTTAGGCATGGGATCAGGAGTGAAATCCACATTTTGACTCCCAATTTGTGTGCATCTTCAAAATTTGGCTTTCACAGGGGTGACATCACCCCATCCGATGAAGGCAATATCAACACAGTTTGGGCATACTAATGTCTGATATTACCTTCAATTTATCAAAGTTGAACTTTGTAAGTTCCTAAGTTGTGTATTGTTTTATGTTTTGAAAAACATGCCTGTTTACCACAAAAAAGGATATTTCTACTGTCCCCAAAAAAATATATATATTCCAAAAAATATGTTGGTTTGTTCAAAAACCCTTTTCTAAACGCACATGTGAATGTGCACAGAGTAAAAAATGTTCTACTCAACAATGTGTGGCTTCTTCTTTCAATGCTCAATAGCATTTTTTTGCTAAAGTTGGTGTTTACAGTGACAATGGGGGTTATTTCCTAAAGGCAAATCCACTTTGCACTACAAGTGCACTTTCAGTGCAGTTTCAGTGCACTTTTGCAAAGTGGATTTTCCTTTAGTAAATAACGCCCACAGTGCTTTATAATTTGCATCAATCAGGCCATTATCGTCACTCCAAAAAATTAATTCAGGGTGCTGAAAATAATGAATATTATTATCATTAATGCATCACATACATTAACAACAAAAAGAAGGTGTGTGTGTAGCAGACCCACAACATAATTGTTAGCTGAAGAAGAGATTGTCACCTCATGTATCAAAGAAATTACGTTGGAACTATTGAAGAAAATGGCCAAAAAAAAACACATTGGAGAACCTAGGAGACAGCTAAAAGAAACACAAGCAATAAATTTAAAGGAAATATTTTTCAGTTTAAAATACAAATTTATTTTAAAAATACGTTTATTTAAATACATATAATGTGATGTTAAAGGATAAAACTTACCCTAATATAGTCCTTCTGCAGGACCTGATTGATGGCAGAACAGGTCTCTGGAATAATGATCCCCAGAGCCTGGGGGGAGATGCCTGTTGAAAACTTGATGTCCTGCAGACTTCTCCCCATCTACGAGTTCGAACGTACTGAAAATCAAATACGTAATATAAAAATACGCACTGAAAACCAGATGCGAAATGACTACACGCACTGAAAACCAAATATGAACCCACAAGCACAAACTGAAGAGCAGTAACGAACTGAAAAGCACAAGGCAGAAAATCGCGAATCGTCTCTCACAAAAATTCTACTAACACAAGATAAACATGAGATTAGCAGAAGAAGCCCAAAGTGTGGCGCACTGGCTATTGAACTTCCTCTTTATAGTGCCGTTGTACGTGTTGTATGTCAGCGCGTTCTTGACAATCTGAATTCCTGACAACATTTGTGCGACCGTGTGTATGCAAGACAAGCTTGAGCCTACATCCGTCGGAAAAAAATCCCAGGATTTCATGGTCAGAAAGTCAGATCGTGTGCACGCGGCATTAGAGTCTGCAAAAGACTGGGGAGGAGGTTCAGCTTCTAACAGGACAACGACTCTAAACATACAGCCAGAGCTACAATGGAATGGTTTAAATAAAAGCATAGTCGTGTGTTAGAATGGCCCAGTCAAAGTCCAGACCTAAATCCAATTGAGAATCTGTGCCAAGACTTGAAAATTGCTGTTCACAGATGCTTTCTATCCAATCTGACAGAGCTTGAGCTATTTTGCAAAGAAGAATGGGAAAAAAATTCACTCTCTACATGTGCAAAGCCGGTAAAGACATACCCAAAAAGACTTGCAGCTGTAATTGCAGCGAAAGGTGTTTCTACAAAATATTGATTCAGGGGGGTCGAATACAAATGCACGCCACACTTTTCAGATATTTATTTGTAAAAAAATTTGAAAACCATTTATCATTTTCCTTTCACTTTACAATTATGTGCCACTTTGTGTTGGTCTATCACATAAAATCCCAATAAAATACATTTATGTTTTTGGTTGTAAAATGACAAAATGTGTAAAATTTCAAGGGGTATGAATACTTTATCAAGGCACTGTATCACATGTACTAGCTGTGTGCTGTTTCACAATGAAATAGATCAACTGCAGAAAACGTGAATTCGTTTTTTACTGGAGAAATCAGATTGTCCTCTTAACATAGATCAAAAACACACTAGAGGAAAAAATGTGTACATTGATAATATCTGCTGCAAAGCCTCGCCGTGCGTGCTTTATTTTTTTGACACATATGCTTCTGTTTGTTCTCCAGCCATAAAAAAAGAGATCTACCAACTTGAAAGGAAGGATAACTAATAAAACCTGTACTTCCACACCTACAGAAGGACTAGTGCTATAAAAAATGACAATGTACTGAGCTAATGATGTACTGCGCTTGTATTGCCCAAGTGCCGGAGTGCAGTAAGTATATATCAAAGATGCGCAAAGCTATGTAGAATTGAAGAGCAAGTTAAAGAACTGAGAGAGAATTTTCAAACAGATATTGGAAGTAAAACCTAAGAGAAGATTAAATATTTACATGCATCACCTACTGTGCTCAAAGTAGAACTGTGACCAGAAACTGAACATTCAAATATTTACCTATCATTAAAAAGGAGCAAATATGTTTTAAAACAAGCCTGACTGAACTCTGTTTCTGCATTCACAGTGGAGTTATCCATCCTGAAGCTGGGCGCACATTGCCGTTTATAGTGATCATAACCTGTGATCACCCACTAACTAATAGCTAGGGACTGGTACACATCGGAAAATGTGTACCATGTAGAAGCGATCAATCGCTAAAATTTGGCTACTAATAGCCAAAAATCACTACTACATGCTACACTCAATTGTTGCCCTGTTCACATTATGATACATGGGTGTGAACAGGGATTTAAAACACACCCTTGCCTCTACCCTTCTGACTAAATGTTCCTTACCTAAATACATGGTCACACAGGAGGCAGGGTCCTTTCAACTGTATGACGTGTAGACATCCTATTAGTTCCTCTTTGCTGTGCAGAGTTCTGAGTCAAGTGATTTACAATGCTCTGCCAGAGTACAGCCTTATCCAGCAGGAAAGAGACTGAGGGGAGTCTGCAGTTATTGGTTCCTGTCTAAATTGACTCTAGCATGTGTATGTATGCGCTCTAAATATTGAGGCGCTAGCTCTAATATGAATTTGTGAATATGTGAGTAACCATAAACAATAAGCGTATAAATATATAAGAAAGTCTGTGCAGTCAATGTTGATTTTAAAGTGCAAAAAATGAATTAACAATACGCCTTAGAAATGTCCTGAGAACAGTGAATAATTATACAAGACAAATCTTCTAATCCCCTTTTTCCTTTCACTACGTTTAGTTAGTGATGCATGCTCTTATCAATTTATAGTGCTCCAATTAAATGGTGTGGTCCACCACCTAATAAAAGGGGGGCCACTGACCAGTTAGCTTTGGGCCACCAGGACCCTCACAGCTTAAATGGTTGATTCTAAGCTTGGTTCATACTTGGCATCCACTTTATTTGCGCTTAAATCCAATGTCACCAGCAGGGAAGTCCCAGAATGAGAATGCAAAAAATGCAATAATCGTGCAATACGTTTATTTAAAAATATCTTATTATAAAACACGTGCCAGTACACTCATATTTTCATGTGCCACGGAGCGGCACCCACTGTATAAAGCCTGGGTAGTTACAATCCTCGCCACCGTGCATTCCACCTGAGCTGGACGTGACGTCAGTAAAATACTTTTTCTGGTCTTTTACTGACATCACGTCCAGCTCAGGTGGAACACCCACCAGCTCAGAGAGACGAGTTGGCGAGGATTGTAACTACCCAGGCTTTAAACAGCGGGTGCCGCTCCATAGCACGTGGAAATGTGAATGTACTGGCACGTGTTTATAATAAGATATTTTTAAATAAACGTATTGCACGATTATTGCGTTATTGCTTTCTCATTCTGGGACTTCCCTGCTGGTGACATTGGACCTAAGAACAAAGAAAGTGGATGAAAAAGTATACACCAAGCTTAGGATCAACCATTTAAGCAGTAAGGGTTCTGGTGGCCCAAAGCTATCAGGTGAGTGGCCCCCCTTATATTAGGTGGCGGAACACATTTTAATTGGAGCACTAAAAAATGAGAGGAGGAGCACGCATCACTAATGCACATGTGGGAAAGGAAGAAGTGAATTAGAAGATTTGTCTTGTATAATTATTTATTGTTCTCAGGAATTTTCTAAGACGCATTGTTAATTAATTTTTTGCACTTTAAAGTCAACATTGACTGCACGGACTTGCTTATATATTTATACACTTATTGTTTATGGTTACTCGCATATTCACAAATTCAAATTAGAGTTAGCGCCTCAACATATAGAGCACATAATATTTGTAGTGCCTCAACATATAGAGCACATAATATTTGTTTGCATCTTAAAGATTTACTGCATCTCTGGGGTTCTGGGCTTCAGCAAAATGGCAGCCTCCAGTTTCAGAAACAGGAGCAATGCTGGAGGCAATTTACAGCACAAACTAATTTTGGTAGCATAATTATGAATGTGGAATGTATGCTCCTTGCTAAATAACATTATTTTTTTTATCAAGTTATTATGGGTAAAGTTCCACTTTAAAGTCAATTTACACTCATGTTTTAAAATAAAACTATATTAACAGTCTTCCTGAGGTGGATAACTAACAGTAATAGGCTTGTGTAGACAAAATGCTCTCTTGTCCCTTGCAATTCTGTTCACATACACAAAGGCCTAGGCATTAGGTCATGTGATCTCTCTGCAGAAGATCAGTTCTTGGACTGGCTGATTCATTGTATCATACAGATCATATGTTTAAATTGGATTTTAATAATCTTGAAAAACATGTAAAAAGCAATATGACTTGCTTAACAGCAAACTTCTGAAAAACGTGGGTTACCAGTGGCTTTATGAACTGCTTATAAAAAAGTTATTATTTGCGTATTCCCTTACATTTTAAAGACCAATCTATTTTACATTTTCTTTTTTGGTAACAGTATTCTGATTTTCACAAGAATACCCAGATTGCTGTGTAGCGCCCTGGGGTTTAGTCAGGGAGCTCCTCACCAAATTCCTTGTCAGGAGTAGCTACAGTAGATAAGTACTAAGGATGAGCTCAGGCGTGTTCGCAAACTGCACGTGCAGAGCCTGCCAGGAATTCAGCACTGCTGAGCGTTAATCACAGGCAGTGAGAAAATTCCCGATCTCTGCAGCTGCGCATCGGGACAATATCTCACTGCTTGCGATTAGCGCTGTGCAGTGCTGACTTCCTGGCAGTCTCTGCATGTGCAGTTTGCGAACACGCCTGAGCTCATCCTTATTAATTACTAAGGATCCATTGACTTCTCCCTAAGTTTGGCCTGGTTGTACTTTCCTCTTCTACCACCAGGTGGCCGGGCACTTGGAGGTATTAGGTTGAGAAGGACAACTCAAGGTCAGGTTATGGGTATATGGGGTATCTCAGCCAATAGGCAGGGATTTTGTTGAATCCCTTTGCCTGCGGTCGGAGAATCTATCAGTGGTTGGAGGCAGGAGGCAGTATTCTCACCGAACTGGCACGGTAGAAAATCAGGAAACTTCAGGAGCTAATCAAGTCAGGGACCCAACCAGCGGAGGTGATGCTTGCAGAGCAGCCTTGTATGTGAAGCTAGGGACCGAGCCGGTCAGCAGGGGTGAAGCTTGAAGGTATCAGAAGTGCCAAGCTAGGGACCCAGCAGGGAAGCGTGGGTGACGCTTGGGGGAGATACCACCGCAAACACCTTGAGGAGCTCACGGGATTCAGAGTTAGTGAACAAGAGGGTCCAGTGAGAGACCAGGAGCTCAAGGGGCTAAAGAACTACAAGGAGAAGTTGTAATACAGCTGACAGAACTGTTACTTTGAGTTGGGAACTGTTAAAGTACTGTTACCATAGGAGACAGCAATCCTGCACGTGCAGAAGTGGCACCTTGCTGGGGCCTTTCCCTGTACGGCTGTTCTCCTATTGAAGTCTCGGAGTCTGCCATTAGAAATTGCAACTACTTAAGGGTGTCCTGGCCCTAATCCTCTTTCCCCTACAAAAAAGGACTGTCAAAGAAATAAACCTCTTTTACCTCCAAGGAGTGTCTGGTGTCCAATGACTTTTACCACCTTTGCACCCACTATGCCTCACGACCCACCACATTTTGAAGGATATCAGTTATCTTTGGCCTTGCGGGTTCCCATTAGACTGGAAGAGGTCAGAGATTCTGCTCCAGCTGCAATAAGCTGTTCTTATCAGCTGTGTTTCTTGGATGAATCACATTGGGCTGATTTAAGAAAACAGGAACAAATGTGTAACTATGGCTCAAATAACCAGACACTTTGTTTAATTGTCCCACCTAACAAAATATTAAATCTGATTGGTTACAGTGGAGAATGTAACATTTGTTACAGTGTTAATGAAACAGCCTCCATCTAACTGCTGGGGATTTTGAAAGTATAGACCAAAAACAGGGATTAAACAAAGGATTACCACACACCAAACCCAAAAAGATTATAATACATTTACATACATGATTATATATAATACATAATTGCAGATAGTGGGTTATGTTATGCAATGGTAAGACACCTTAGCCATACCATTCAGAAAACAACTAAAAGTAACCAGAAGATTTATACTAACTGGAAAGCTTAAAGAATAAGTTCACCTTTGTAAAAAATAAACGCACATGTTTTTGCAGCTCCAAAAAAAGATGTAGCCGGAAGCTCCAGAATCCCATGAAAATCTTTATTTGCTACACAGCATGCACACTCCAATATGTGGGATGCACCTCCAGCTCTCTTAGGGTCAGGATGAATAAACACTATAATGGTGCAGTTTATTCCAGTTACAGGAATCTTTCTAATGTATTGAAACACTTTAAACATGTGCACGCTTGAAATATGGAATCTTTTGTATTTAGCGGTGTGGAAAGGGTTAATAAACTTCTCCGGGGAGGTGATCTCCACCATACACTACTTGAGAGAGAGGCCTGGTGGATATTTACTCTCGGTACTAGAACCCCTGCAGGTATGAATTCCAGGTGGGATTTGGATATATTTTTTAAAATAAAATGAGACAAATAATATAAAGTATTGATTCAACTGAATGTTGTATATCTGCTGCTTCACCCTTATTGCTTTTATTAATGGAATGCTTTCTTTTTGTTTTAGGGCACAACAGCAATCTAGATACTAGGGGTGCAACGGATCAAAAAACTCACGGTTCGGATCGTTCCTCGGATCAGGAGTCACGGTTCGGATCATTTTCGGATCAACAAAAAAAAAATCTCCCCCACATTAATATCCACAATCTCCCTATTGACAGAGTATTGGCAGAGTATTGCAGGGTATTGACAGAGTATTGCAGGGTATTGGGTATATTGGCAGGGTATTGGCAGGGTATTGAAGAGTATTGTCAGGGCATTGCAAAGTATTGTCAGGGCATTGCAAAGTATTGGCAGGGCATTGCAGAGTATTGGCAGGGTATTTCAGTAGGGCATTGCAGAGTATTGGCAGGGCATTGCAGAGTATTGGCAGGGCATTGCAGAGTATTGGCACTGCTGCCATCCGATCTCTCCCCTCCACTGTACAGATCAGTACACAGAGGGGAGAGAGAGGAACCGGCGTCATGACATGACGCCGGTTTGTTACAAGTGATCGCTCCGTCATTCGACGTGCTAAACGGCTGCCGGGTGTACCAAGATGGCCGCCGCTCCGGAGCTAGTCCAAAGCCGCGGCCTTTCCTATGGCCGAGGCGACAGAGGTGTCCCGTACGGATCAACCTCCGCGAATCGGATCAACCTCCGCGGATCGGATCACGGATCGATGATGATCCGTTGCACCCCTACTAGATACCAGCTTGCACAAGCGTATTGTTATGCATAGTGCCTTTTTGATATGCTGAATGTTTTCATAGTATTGTAAGCCCACATCCGACATGAATAGAATCCAGTGCCACTTTTTTCTGTCATCTGCCAGATTTTGATTTTAATTGAATATTTGTTTTATTGACACTGCTCTTCCTTATATGAGGCATGAAGCATAAATGTTCCGTCATTCATTTTGTGAATACTGTATGCTGAAAGGCGTCAGTAGTTTTTAATCTTGACCTTTATGTAGCAAAAAAAAATTTCACGTGATCCTGGAGCTGCAGGCTACATCTTTCTTGGAGCTGCGTTTTCAATGGCTGGTAGCCATTTGAGCCAGAGCACCCAGTGAAGGACTCCACCCTTAATCTATGAGGGGTGTTCCCTGTTGTGAGCGCTGTGTCTTTGTGTTTTGCTTTCCCCGTTGGATGACAACTTTTTTGTAGGTAAAAAAATTTGATTTTTTTTTTTCTTTTACTAGGAGCCTGGAAATCATTGCACCAGCGATCAGCAGATCATGGATGCCATGCAGAACTCCTGCAGACTTTCTGTGTAAGCTAGTGTATGTACATATTCGCCAACACACCATTAGCACTCATCTCTCCTTTTGACGATGATTGTTGAGCCATGGTGTGCTGGCGAATATGTACATTTGCTTGATGTTTCTAGGACCCAGCTGGTAATCGCTGCAGTACCCACCATTCTAAGAGCCATTTGTCATGAAAGTGTGCGATAGGAATATTGACATGTCTGTGTAAGCTGTCTGCTTGTACCTCATATGGCCAGGCAGTTACACACTGACAGGAAGAGACAATGAACTACCTAGGGCATTCAACAGCGCCCTGGTAGTTCACTGAGAACTATAAGCCAAATGCCGCAAAGGCTGTCGGTAGTTGTCGTTTTCCCATTCATAGACCTCTGTGAATGAACAACGTGGATGGGCAGGCGAAGCCAAGCATGGCCGCATGTTTTTTAAATTGTGGCAGCGAGTTCAGGGAGAAGATCCCTCACTCTCTGTCACCAAAGGCAGTGGATCAGGCAGCGGCTTCAGGAGTAGGAATACGTTACATGTTCCACCCTAGAAATGGGGGGAGCATGTTCCCAAAGGTAAACGTATCCTTTAAACATATGGTGAAACATAAAAAGATATCCTAGCAAACATGATTCAGGACTTTAAAACACAAATTTGAAAATGTGTTTTTCATATTGATTTAGGAGGTAAATGTGAAATATTGCTTCAAGCTTTTAAAAAACGTTCTTTTAATTATAGTCCTAAATAGCCAAAAAGGATTTAAATCAATGTTGTATGTTCCAAGTGCCTTTATAAACCTAGATTTTACCTTGTGGAAGTAGTAATGACATCATGCCTGTGCAGAGAGCAGAGCTGTGGGAGGGACCCATCAGATCCCATCCACGTCAGCCTGCTTGCAAAAAACTACAGGAGGGGGCGTAGACAAGACCAGTCACCCTGCACAAGGAAAGAGAGCAGCGGTGACTGGTTCTTATTACAGGAAGCTCCTGCCCAGGGTCAAAGTGTCACACTGGATTACTGCACAGATCTGAAAGAAATACACAAAGTACAGATTCAAGCAAGAATACACATGACTCTTGTATTTAGACAATAGTTTCCTATCCTGGAGTTCATCTCATACACACATTTCCAGGTAGCAGGTGAAGTTCTAAACTCCTTTTCATGTCTTCCAGATTGACCCAAGCTGCTTTCCTGAAAAAAGCCTATGATGATCAATACAAGAAGCTTAAAAATTCAAAGTAAATCAGAGGATTAAAACAGAACTATAGGTAAAACATTTTTTTTCTCATTTTGAACAGAACAGAGTAAGGGAGGGTTAAAACCCCTGTTGGTTAAATTTTTGCCATCTGTGCCCCATTGGGGAGACTTACTTTACATTCTGTCCCATAGACAAAACAGGAAGTAAGAGGAAATTCCTGCAAATTAAGAGAATCCCTTGGGGACCCCCAGGTCTTTAGTTTGTGTCCCTATTGGAAGATTTCCCCTCTATTATTTTTCTGAGGGAGCCCAAAATTAGGAATTTTTCACTTTCGTTTTAAATTATTTCTATTAATTTTCCATAGCAAAAAAAACATTATACAACATACCATTCAAAATCAACATATACATGTAGTACTCCTTCATTATGCATACCAAAAAAAAAAGCATTTTAAATAGCCCTTAATATACATATATTTCCAAAATTCTCTTAGAACTCCTGAAGGAAGGGAAAAAAAAAATCTTCAACCCACAAATTCACTGCACACACAAAAAAACTCCCCTTTATTAAACCAATTTAACCCGTGTTGTCTAAAAATTGTAAATTATTGATCAAAAAATATTTGTCAAAGGATAAGTCCCAAGATGACTGCTAACTGCTGTCTCCCAGATTACACCCTTATCCCGTATTCCCTTACTAAATATTTACCCCAAATACAGTGCTCTTATCCAAAAATTAAAAAAATTAAAAATAAAATATTTCACATTCGATGATAATAGTAAACAGGACAAATAGCGAGAATGACACACACAGCAATAAAAAATGAAGAAAAAGCTTTGCCTTTAGTTATACTTTTACTCATCCCCGTCGCACCCCTACCATGTGTGCCCTTTTCTCACCAGGCCACGTGGAGCTTCAATTATTAGGAGACTGATCCCATCTGCTATGTTCTATCCTTGAAGTGGATATAAACCTGATTCATGAAATGACCTATGCACATATATCTTTAGTGTTTTCTTATCTCTCTCCAAAGCCCCGTGTGTTTCTGCTGCTCAGTTCTTCTGTTATCAGTAAGGATAAGCTCAGGCGTGTTCGCAACCCGCACGTGCAGAGCCTGCCAGGAAGTCGGCACTACACAGCGCTAATCACAGGCAGTGAGACATTTCTCGATCTCTGCAGCCGCAGATCGGGAAATGTCTCACTGCCTGCAATTAGCACTGAGCAGTGCCGACTTCCTGGTGGGCTCTGCACGTGTGGGTTGCGAACACGCCTAAGCTCATCCTTAGTTATCAGCATGATAACTTCTGACAACCGAGATGAAACCAGTCTGAAATTTGTGACGGGGTGGGTGCTATAAATAGATTAGCAGAGAGCTGGTCTATTCACAGCACAGCTCTGCACATTCCTTCCTTCCTTTGCCTATGTGGAGTGGGGGTGTGTGCATTTCCTGCAATCAGCTGTCACACAATGTATGCCAAGAATCCAGTGCTGGACAGGAAGAAAAAACCTCTAACATGATGTGCACTTTCTAAAGAATAAGAGAATATAGCAGATATACATGCAAAACGTATGTAGGGAGATTTGTTTAATCTCTGTGTATCATCTGAGGCTATTCACTTCACTGGGCATATGTGAGGGTTTACATCTACTTTAAAAGACCCATAGGGCATTTTTGCACCCACAGGTATGTATATTTCTTTGATACGTTTCCATTGAAATAAATGTAAATACACCAAAATGCATACATTGAGACATAATGTATGTCAATGTGCATTGTGATGCACCTTGATGCACATTACAATGTGCATTGATGTATGTTATGATGTGCATTGCCATTACACAAAGTGCAGTGTGATTTGTGTTTTTGACATGCATTTTGAGGCATTTTACGTTGATTTAAATGGAAAATGCGTTAGGGGTAAAATTGCATAGGTCTGACTAGACATTACAATTTTCCGTGAATCCAGTGTTGTGTGTGCACCTAGCACCAGCTAGGTGCTAACTTCAGCCCCAACTTTTTTTTTTTGGATACAGCAGAAAAGGTTTTAATGTCTTCTGTGCACATACTATCATAACAGAAAACGGAGGGAAATATCCTCAACAAAGACACAGACAAAAATACATTGTTAGTACAGCTCATCAGGGTTAGAGCTTCTGGCTTTTATTGCTGTATGTGCCTTCCTATCTTCGTGGAGGTCTCTCCCTCCATTTTTTTTTCCACAAAGTTAGAAATGAGGGAAATCTAGCCAAAGGGGTCACAGCCAAAACAAAAAAAATTACAGAAATGTTAACTCCTTCACACTTTATTAAAAAATTGATGGTGGAGTTGGGCTTTAAAATGTTAATTTGTAAAAAAAAAAATGTTTATTATAAATGGTAAAAAAAGCTACAAAGAGTTTAAAAAGGATAAACTTCAAGGAAGTATTAAATTCTGTAATTTTTTAAAATTGGACCCCCAGGAGGCTTATGGCATAATGTGCTAGTATGCACCACATTTAGCACATTATGGTAGACTTACCTGTCAAACCAGCCCTAAAGTGCTGCGCTGTCATGGCTACAGCTAGCACAGGGAACTTCCATTTTCGTCCCATCCTCTCTGGGTTCGCTTGAATGGTCAGGCCATGATGACGCCACTCCTACGTATGCGTACGAGAGTCACATCATCATGGCATAGAGAGGGTGCCGTAAATGAGGTCTGAGCTGTACATGTGCGGCTCAGATTACATTACTGCTGTCAGGCCAGGAGAGGCATTGATGACCACTAGGGTCTCTTCTGTTATAAAATGAAAAAAACCTGTCTGTCAGCGTTTTTTTTATAATTTGACTTCATTACCATTTTAATATTTTCCATTATAACCTCCTTTTAAGTTACCTAGCTATATTAAAGCAGCTAATGTGTTTTTAAAGTGCACATTAATGGTTCTTACTGGAACACCCTTTCTCTTCACTGGTCAAGATTTGTATGGGTCATGTAAAAGCTTTACTTCACTTCACTTAGGTGAATCTGCAAATATATTTCCTGCACCCTCAAGCTTTCCAGGATCTGTAAGACAGACTGTACTCAGGTTTCTAGATGTAAATGAATGAAACATCATGCCTTGATACTGACAAGGCTCCCATCTGTATAAAATATCTAATAATCTTAAATGCTCAAGGCTTCCAGTGACTCCCTGCTACAAAATACTCAATGTAAACCCAAAGCAAACCAATTAATAAGGGCTTTGATAATGTCAGATCTTTGCTGCATGGTGAATTATTCATCCTAAGTAAACACCCTTAAGCACTGGGTAGAGTTTAAGTTGGCAGATTAGTCTATATCAAAGGGAAAAAAAGAGGTTAGGAATCTCTTTACGAGACTGGATCTGCAACAGGGAAACATTTCTGAAAGTTCTCTATCCTCAAAGGTCCCTTGGAATAGATATTACCATAATGCCTAGTCCAAGGGAAACACTCCTGAACAGATTTTGCTGCAGCATAGCCAATGGAAAACTACAGCAAGGCTTGCAGAAGGCTTCTGTGTGTATGTGGCAGCAGCAAATAGCAATTTTAGAGAAAAAAACATCGCATGAGATCTTTTACCTTTAGCAATAAATGCAGCATTATGAAAATCTCATTTTCACTGCTTTTACCTAATTTTACATATACACTATATTGTCAGAAGCATTGGGACACCTGCCTTTACACAACATGAACTTTAATTGCATCCCAGTCTTATGCTGGCCATACACTGTACGAAAAATCAGCCGAAATTCGGTCATTTGGCCAGTTCGTTCGTTTTTCGGCCAGTTAATGGGCACAAAATCGGTAATCGTTGGGACATTTTTGAGCTGAAAAAACGAAAGACAAGTTTGGAAATTTTCTGCTGAAAGAACGATAAATTGAAAGGTTAATGTGTTTCCCATCCAAACTGTTTGCACTAGCTATATGTAAAAAAACAAACAAAAAATGTATTCATTTATGTCCACTGAACAATTTATCGGTCCTTACATGATAGCACTATCGTTTGCTCTCATGACCGAATGTTCGTTTTTCAAAAATGGGTTTGGATGGATAAAAAATGGATTTTTCGCATAGTGTATGGCCAGCATTAGTCTGTAGGGTTCAATATTGAGTTGGCCCACCCTTTGCAGCTATAACAGCTTCAACTCTTCTGGGAAGGCTGTCCACAAGCTTTAGGAGTGTATCTATGGGAATGTTTCACCATTCTTCCAGAAGCGCATTTGTGAGATTGGGCACTGATGTAGACGAGAAGGCCTGGCTCGCAGTCTCTGCTCTAAACTCTACACATACTACAGCTGCTGGCTTTTAATAATAGGACACTTACCTGTCCTGGAGTCTAGCGATGTCGGCACCGTAGCTGATGTTTCCATTAGCCGTCGAGTGCTTCTGCCGCCATTGCAAGTAAGGGAACCCGGCAGCGTAGCCTTTCGGCTTTACGCTGGGAACTCTTTTGCGCATGCGAGAGGCTCTGCTCCTCTCTCCTACTGGCCCGGCGACAGGGAGAAGAGGAGGGAGCCAAGCCATGACATCAATATCCGCAGCTGTGGCTCCCAGAAGTGGGAACAGGATACCAGCCCCCCCCCCCGAAAGGTGGCAATTGTGGCACCGGAGGGGGGGAGGAAACAAATGAGCGGAAGTTCCACTTTTGGGTGGAACGCCGCTTTAAGTAATTTGTATGGAATGTGTTAATAAACACAAGAAAAGCAGTAAAATAGATCCTCGGCAGCCAGCAACAATAGAACCCCCCACAAAATGATCCCCTTCCCCAGCATCAATAGATCCAACCCAGCAATAATAGATCTCGCAGCAGTCTGCATCAGTAGACCCCTCCCACAACAGTAAATCCCTCCAAGCAACAATTGACCCCAGCAGCAATAGACCCTACCAGCAGTGATAGACCCCCCCCCACAACAATTGATTGCCCAACAGCATCAATAGACCCTACTGCACACCCAAGCACCCCTTGTCATTACATACATTCAATACTAGAGGTGCCAGAACTACCCCCTGCTGAAAAATGGTCCTGCCAAAAGCAGCAATTCTTCACCATTGCTGTCATCTTTTGCATGCTACACCTAAACCGATGACATCAGTACTGGGGTTACATTAGCAGAGAGAGGGAGAAAAACTGACAGAGAAGAGAAATGCTAGAATACTATTCAGTACCAGTGTGCAAAAATCACTCCTAATGTTGGGTAGTCCAATTGTGTGAATGTTGCTGCGTAATGTAAAACTACCAGTTTAGTTTTTTCCATCCTAGAATGGGGTGCCTTGAGAATGTGCATAAACTACTCTATGCAAAACAAACAAAAGTTCAGCTATACAGCAACAAAAAGGACCCAGATGCATTACCCCATCAGACTGGGTGGCAGTTGGGATCTTTTTAATGTACACAATCAAATTAATTTTTAAAGGGTATCATAAGCACCCCTTAAATTCTATTAAATTCTATTGGGGTGCAGCATGGAACGTGTTGGTGTTTGCGCCTGATTCATATACTTGTCACAGACACAGGTAGTTCTTAAGGGAACTACCTCCAGAAATCTGTTGTCAGGAATTTGGAATTCCCCTAAATGTGTTTTCTGACAGTCAACATCATGGGTGAAGCTACAGTGAGGGAAAAAAAAGTATTTGATCCCATGCTGATTTGATCAGTCTATAATTTTAATGGTAGGTTTATTTTAACAGTGAGAGACAGAACAACAATGAAAATATCCAGAAAACCGCATTTAAAAAAAAACGATAAATTGATTTGATTTTAATGAGTGAAACAAGTATTTGACCCCTTGCGCAAAACATAACTTAGTACTTGGTGGCAAAACTCTTGCTGGCAATCACAGATGTCAGTTTCTTGTAGTTGCCCACCAGGTTTACACACATCTCAGGAGGGATTTTGTCCCACACCTCTTTGCAGAACCTCTCCAATCCATTAAGGTTTCGAGGTTGACGTTTGGTAACTTGAACCTTCAGCTCCCTCCACATATTTTCTATGGGGATTAGGTCTGGAGACTGGCTAGGCCACATCAGGACCTTAAAGTGGATGTAAACCCTCACATATACCCAGTGAAGTGAACAGCCTCAGATGATACACAGAGATGCAACAAATCCTCCTACATAGGTTTTACATGTATATCTGATGTCTTCAGCTTTATATACTGTTTAGAAAGTGCACGTCCTGTTAGAATGTTCTCTTCCTGATTCACCTGTGGGTGTGGATTCTTGCCATACACTGTGAGACAGCTGAATGGAGGAAAGGCACACTCCCCATCTCCACATAGGCAGAGACTTGCAGAGCTGTCCTATGAATAGACCAGCTCTCTGCTAATCTATTTATAGCACCCACCCTGACGCAAAATTCAGGCTGGTTTTATCAAAATTGATAGAGAATTTGTCAGAAGTTATCATGCTGATAACAGAAGAACAGAGCAGGAGAAAGCCACGGAACTTAGTGCTTTGAAGAGAGATAAGAAAACACTGCAGACATATGTGCCCAGCTCAAATTTCATGAATCAGGTTTACATTCACTCTAATGTGCTTCTTCTTGAGCCACTCCTTTGTTGCCTTGGTCATGTGTTTTGGGTCATTGCCATGCTGGAAGACCCATCCATGACCCATTTTCAATGCCCTGGCTGAGGGAAGGAGGTTCTCACCCACAATTTGACGGTTCATGGCCCTGTTCATTGTCCCTTTGATGCGGTGCAGTTGTCCTGTCCCCTTAGCAGAAAAACACCCCCAAAGTAAAATGTTTCCACCTCCATGTTTGACAGTGGGGATGGTGTTCTTGGGGTCATAGGCAGCATTTCTCCTCCTCCAAACACGGTGAGTTGAGTTGATGCCAAAGAGCTCGGTTTTGGTCTCATCTGACCACAAAACTTTCACCCAGTTCTCCTCTGAAACATTCAAATGTTCGTTAGCAAACTTCAGACGGGCCTGTACATGTGCTTTCTTGAACAGGGGGACCTTGCGGGTGCTTCAGGATTTCAGTCCTTCATAGCGTAGTGTGTTACCAATTGGTTTCCTGGTGACTATAGTTCCAGTTGCCTTGAGATCATTGACAAGATTCTCCCGTGTAGTTCTGGGCTAATTCATCACCATTCTCATGATCATTGAAACTCCATGAGGTGAGATCTTGCATGGAGCCCCAGACCAAGGGAGATTGATAGTTATTTAGTGATTCTTCCATTTGCGAATAATCGAACCAACTGATGTCACCCTCTCACCAAGCTGCTTGGCGATGGTCTTGTAGCCCATTCCAGCCTTGTGTAGGTCTACAATCTTGTCCCTGACATCTTTGGACAGCTCTTTGGTCTTGGCCATAGTGGAGAGATTGGAATCTGATTGATTGCTTCTGTGGACAGGTGTCTTTTATACAGGTAACGAGCTGAGATTAATCTCAGCTCATTATTACCTGTATGGAAGACACCTGGGAGCCAGAAATCTTGCTGATTGCTAGGGGTTCAAATACTTATTTCACTCATTAAAATGCAAATCAATTTATAACTTTTTTGAAATGCGTTTTTCTGGATACTTTTGTTGTTATTCTGTCTCTCACTGTTAAAATAAACCTACCATTTGAATTATAGACTGATAAGTTCTTTGTCAGTGGGCAAATGCACAAAATCAGCAGGGGCTTGAATACTTTTTTACCTCACTGTACCTATGTCAACTATGCACACACGTGGTAAAGGTTTACAAAGTGACCTGCCAACTTGACTACTTCTAGAAAAGCCAAGGCGGGATGATTTCTGCAAATGCACAAATGCCTTTAAAGTGATTGTAAAGCTTTGTTTTAAATAACAAACATGTTATACTTAGCTCCACTGTGCCGTTCGTTTTGCAGAGTGGCCCTGATCTTCCTCTTCTGGGGTCCCCCTGCGGCACTATCAGCTCCCCCCCACATCATATAACCCCCTAGGAGAAGCTCTCTCCTGGGGGGATACCTTGCGGTCACGCTCCCGAGTACAGCATTTGCATCCATAGACGCAGAATGTAGGACTCGGCCCCACCCCCCGGGTTATTGGATTTGATTGACAGCAGCAGGAGCCAATGGCTGAGCTGCTATCAATCTATTCAATGAAGATCCTAGAATCCCAGGCAGAGAGGTAAAGCACGTCTCCGCTGAGGTATCGAAGGGGTTCAGGTGAGTAAAATGGGGTGCATAAAACGGTGAGTAAAACAGGGGGGGCTAGGGGGCCGGTCACTGTCAGAAGTTTTTTCACCTTACTGCATAGGATGTAGTAAGGTGAAAATACACGAGGGTTTACAACCCCTTTAAAGATACCTGTATGCTTGATTCTATTATCTTATTTCATCATAAGATAACTCTACCCCTCAAAACAATGACGTTTTTTGGTACATGTGATGGGGTAGACTAAATATTCTAACATGCCTGTTTGCTGTCAGAGGTGATTGAACCCTATGTACAATCGTAATATATTATTAAATATTGATAATAATTCACAATATAAATATTAATATATTATTAAACAGAGACCACTGAAAGCTTCAATGTGAAAGCAATTTTCATATTGGCCGTGAGGGTATATACACTGCTAATGATGGCTCGCCTCAACAAAATTACCTGAGAGCATTGCTAGAAATTCTTCTTTATTGCATCAGTTATCTTAACTAGTTGTGGACTAAAAAAAAACTTTTCCTAAGTACACCGGGAATACGTAGCGCTCCCTGTCTTTTTCTTTACTGCACTCCCTTCCCTGTATTTGCCACCAATTCCTGACTGGAATTGCTGTGTATGAAAATGGACCTTCTAAACAGTGTTTAAGTCTCTGTATGTACAGTGGTACCTTAGATTACGAGTATAATCCGTTCCAGAAGAATGCTTATAATCCAAAGCACTCATATATCAAAGCGAGTTTCCCCATAGGAGTCAATGGAAACTCAGATAATTCATTCCACAGTGACTTCTATTGTATGCAGTACCGCAAGTGGCCAGAGGTGGTGGGGCACTTGGACACTTGGAGACCGATTGGAGACACTCGGATGCACTCGGCGCCTCCGCACCTCTGGCCAAATGTGGTACTGCACACCCCAGAGGTTTGAATCATGCTTGTTTTGTGAGACAACGCTCGCAAACCGAGTCAGGATTTAAAAAAGAATAATAGCTTGTATTGCAAAACGCTCATTAACCACGTTACTCGCAATCCGAGGTATTACTGTATAAGCATTGTGGAAAAATTTAATTTTCACAACACAGCGATAACATTTTTGCCTTTTTTTTCTCTGACAGCAGATCCTGGCAGGCTCTCTGCTCTCTAACATAAGCTTTCAGAAACTGACTAAAACCCAACTTTATTATAGTCTTTTTTGTGATCTTTGAGGATCTTTAGGAATAACTTCACATTAAAAGCAGCTAGAGGTCAGTTACAAGTAAATAGTTAAATGCTCATAGCTTGGGCACAAGTTTACTTTGAAGCAACCTTGGATATAAATGAAAAACAAGGGTTTTTTTTGTGGTTTTTTTTAATAAAATGTGTTTATATTTAATCTCTTATGAACCCTTAAGCTGGCCATACACCATACAATTTTCCTATTAAATTTTCTTTAGATTTACCTTTAACTATGTAGTAGAAGGGCCTGTCTGATTGCATACCAATTGAAAGTGTTTAGGTTTGACCTCATATTATATGGTTTTGGTAAATCTAAACGAAAGTTGTACAAGAAAATTGTATAATGTATGGCCAGCCTTAGTTTACCATAATCTGCCCTAATTAACTCCTACTGATTTTGTGTTCATTTCTATTTTTTAACCATTAATATTTTAACTTTTTATTTTATTAATATTGGTTTTATTCAGAATTTTTCTTTATCTCTTATTTGTAAATAACGTGTGTGTCAGAATAATGAATCGTACAATTTTGACCTTTTTATCTTTAGTAATGCTTATTTATTATTATTTTGATTATTTAGCGAATATGGATCAAATTAGAAAAAAATAAATATAGTTTTTTTACAACTTTTTCTTTATGGTTTGCATGCCATACTAGGAAATGCCACCAAAAGAAAACCTTGTTTGTCCTGAAAAATAATAAATATAATTTGTTATCTTAAGTAATCACTAAGCTATAGCTAAATAAACAAGTCCATAGCAGAAATGTAAAGATTGCTTTGGTCCATAGTGTATACAGGTGTGAGAGCTGAAGCGGTTAGCTAGAGCATTATAAGCAGGGCATAGAAAGATGTTTGGCTTTTATTGTTCTCTAACCTAAGCCCCGGTTCACACAGGGGCGACTTGTCAGGCGACCTAGCCACCTCACAAGTTGAGTCCCGTTCTGTACTACGGAACCGTTCTAATAGGAGCAACGCAAGTCGCTCCGACTTAGAAAAAGGCTCCTGTACTATTTTTGGGGCGACTTCAGGCGACTTGCATTGACTTCTATACAGAAGTCGTTTTGCAAGTCGCCGCTGAAGTCATGTGTAGGTCGCCTCTGTGAGTCGACCTGCAAGTCGTGTTGCCCCTGTGTGAACTGGCAGTAAGGTTGTCAGAAACAGTTAGTAGGGGAGAGTTACTAATACTGGGTCACTCAGAATCTGGTGCAGCTGTGCATGGTAGCCAATTAGCTTCTAACTTCAGCATGTTCAATTAAGCCTTGACAATAAAACCTGGAAACTTATCGGTTTCTATGCAGAGCTGCACAAGATTTTGCCCCAGATCCACTCCAGTTTTAGTAAATCTCCCTCTATGTCTTCCCAAGACCATCAGTCAATTCTGCATCACAGTGAGTGTCAAGACCTCCCATGGTTCCAGGAAGATGGGTTCACATGCTTTTGTCCCTTTAATTTTCTTCTCTAATCACCAAAGTTTAAGTAAAAATCAGTAACCATCCACAAACAATGTTAAGGATAACAATAACCAGCAACTCCAGTGGCCATGGGTCCATACTGTTGTCTTTAAGAGAAGTAATAAAAAGCCCACTTGTAGGAAGCAATGATCGAACCAGAGGCATCACTTGCAAAGTATGTTTCGCTAAGGCTATAATTGCAGTTTTTAAGCAATTTCAACAACTTTTAACCAGCTTTCAATTGCAAATATGACAGAACAAAAAATAGTCAAAACTATTTTGCTTGGGCAGTTTAGTCATTTTTCCAATCAAAAGCTTATCCACATTGTAGGACATATTATTCAAACAGCCCTAGGCTGACAGCCACAACACCATTTGCATAATGATAAATAGTAGCATCTCAGCTGGAGATTTCCAGTCTGCCAGGATTTTTGCTTCCACATCCTAGAATAAGTTAGTATCCTTTTCTCTTTATAGCAGCCATTCTCAACCCTGGGTTCTTTCAAAGGTTATTAGAAGTTCCTTGGGCAGAGATTCTGGACCTCCTACCTCAAACCGGGGCAAATTGCAGCCCCAGGGCCATATCTGGCCCTTTGTGCCTCCACTGACATCATGCCTCTCTAAACCTGTCAGAGTACTCACTGAGAATCAAGGAGGCATGCTGACAGATGTCTTTGTGGAGAGCTGCAAGGATTGGAGAGAGCCCAAGGAACTAATACAGTGAGAAGGCTCAGTTCTGCTGGTAGAATGTTGCCCGATGCTCCCCAAAATTCTCCTACCCAGCCAAGTTCTTCTTGTGTTAGCGCCTACATACTGCAAGCCCCAGGAATCGTACACCTGATCTTCACTCCAGGCCAGGATCTAAAAAAATCCCCAACGTACCAATTGCAGATTCTCTCCTTCCAGTGCTTGCAGCTCTGCTCTACTGTGTTACCTCCCAGAGCCTATTAGTCACACAGATAGCACTCAGAATGGCAGATCAAATCATTAACCAGTGTGCATGCTATTTCATGAGCAGTTGTACCTATTATTCCTAGCGCCAGGTGTTTGTTTTCTATATGTTTATGTACTTTTGGACCTTCCCAGTCCAGTGTTCACCTAAGGCCCTCTGTTGGAGTCTGCCTGCTCAGCAGGGAATCTGTCCGCTGATCCCCGCTGAGCAGGCAGATGGCTGGTCTGTGCTGGACCACCTGTCTGTTTACACCCAACTGCCATCTAATCCGATCCACCAGATGGATGGGGAACCATCTGTTTTTAGTGGATAGGGTCAGATCGGATGTCAGTGGGTCTCAACGGACACATGTCCGTTGACACCCGCCACTCCATAGAGGAGGCTGGAGGGTCAGATCGGGTCCGCCTGAAGAACTAACAGGCGGACGGGATTGGTCCACTAGTGTGAAATTCCCTAGGGCTGCTGGTTTAATCAACATATTTTTACTACATTTTGGTTTGGCTCCACAACAGTTCCGGTTTTTCACGTGGCCCCTTGGCAAAGTTAATCGCCCAACCCTGTCCTACATAATAGTGCCAGTATAGTTCTAGGGCAAACTTCACTTTAAGACAGTGGTATGTGATTGATTTCAGAGCACATGCCATCATCCTAACAATGAATGTACGTTTTAATGAGTCATTTTTGGCTATACAATTTGTATGTACTGTATATTTACCTGCCTGTTAATAACTTAGATTGCCTCTTGTTCTCCTGAAGAAGCAAACAGTGAAATGTGTTGAGACCGATTGGACACCATATTTAAAAACTTTGCTACATGAAATTCATCAGAAATTAGTGAAAGTACTTTTTCTTTTGACCATACAGCTATGTTAGGTGGCGATGAGGCAGTAAGTGTTGACATGATTATGATTTATTTAATGTAACAATTTGTGTGACATATTTTTGCCACCTTAAAAGTTCCTCACTTGCGGAAAACGAAGCTTAATGAACAGATCAATGTTTTACTTAAAGAACTTCGGGAAGTAGAGCTGAAACATAAAAAATCTCAGACACAGCAATTAGAGGAGAAATTAAGTGGTTTACGGGAGGATTTAAACTCATTACTCATTGAACAGGCCAAAGCTAAGTTGAAACGGGGAAGACGGACACTTTATGAAGTTGGGAACAAGCCGAGCAGGATGCTGGCAAAGGCCCTTAAGGATGCTACCACACAGAAGCACTTGTCAGGTATCAAGACACAGAGGGATGAGGTGGTCAGTTCCTCACAGGACATGGCACAGATTTTTAAGGAGTATTACGAGGGACTCTACCAATTGAAAGGTCATCTATCCCCAGAGAGGTGTAAAAGCAAATGGGATTATTTACAAAACTTCAGGAATGCCAAAGCTGACAGAGGAGACAGCACGAGATCTAGATGTACCAATTACAGTAGAAGAATTTAAGAGAGCATTAAATCTTCTAAAATCTTCTAAAAGTGGGGAAAGCACCGGGCCCAGATGGATACACCCTGGCGTACTGTAAATTTTTTGCTGAGAAATTGGCTCCAAGATTTATAGCGGCTTTTAATTCATTACGGGAAGGACAGAAGTTACCTACAGAAGTTACCTACTGAGACATTGCTGGCACATATAGCAGTAATCCCGAAGGAGGGAAAGGATCCATCTCAGTGCTCCAGCTACCGGACGATCGCATTGTTAAATGCGGATCTAAAAATCTTTTCTAAGATCTTAGTGATCAGATTGGACGAGCACATTCCCGCATGGATACACCCAGATCAAGTGGGGTTCACCGCTGGAAGGGAGGGGAGGGAAAACACGCAGAGAGTAATTAATGCGATTTACATTGCACAGAGCCAACAGAAACCCTTAATATTGCTCTCAGCCAATGCAGAAAAAGCATTCGATAGAGTTGATTGGATTTTTCTTAGGGCTACTCTGCAACACATTGGCGTGGGGGATGGAATGCTGAGATGGTTTCTAAATTTATATTCAGTCCCGAGCGCGAGGGTTAAGGTAAACGATAGACTCTCGGACCCCTTCTGTATTCGAAACTGAACGCGCCAGGGATGCCCATTATCGCACATTATTTTCATTCTTACATTGGAGCCCTTCTTAAGGAAGATACGTGCCAACCCCAACATTAGAGGTATTAAGACAGAAAGAGAAGAGCATAAGTTAGCAGCTTATGCCGATGATTTGATTTTTTTTATAACCTCCCCAACTATATCCCTCCCATCCCTTTTAATGGAGATACGTCAATATGGGGGGGATAGCAAATTATAAGGTGAACTACACTAAATCTGAGGCTATGGGGATGGAAATGAAGGTCCCTGTAATGCAACAGATAAAGACGCAATTTAACTTTAGATGGTCAGAATCCCACATAAGCTACTTGGGGACTAAAATACCGAAGAAGCCTAGTAGGATATTTGAATTAAATTATGCCCCGATGTTAAGACAAATTAAACTAGACTTTAAGAGATGGGATAGGGAGATCTTTACATGGTTCGGAAGTACAAACATCATAAAGATAAACGTGATGCCTAGGCTTCTTTACCTGCTGCAAACCCTGCCAATAAAGATCCCCCCGAGTTTTCTGAAAGACCTCAGATCAAGGTTTTTGAGGTTTATCTGGGCTGGAAAGCCAGCAAGAGTATGGAGAACCATCTTAGTTCTCCCTAAAGAAAAAGGAGGAATTGGCTTTCCAGATCCAGTGAGATATCAGGAGGCCTCACAGTTAGCCAGAGTAGTGGAATGGTGTGCCTCTGAGAGGAAACCACATGTACAACTAGAACAAGCGTTGGTTAAAATTCCCTTGGAGGGGTTGGCATGGATAGCGAGATCGGAACTACCAATAATAGTGAAAAAACATCCACTGACAGGCGCAACTCTCCGTACCATTAACACGATTTTTAAAAAGACAAATCTATCATTACCTCCGAGCCCTATGTCCCCGGCAGGGGCGTAACTACCACCATAGCGACCCATGCGGGCGTGAGGCCCAGTGAGGATAAGAGCACCGCCGGCACAGTCTCCCAGCCAAGGGAAGAGAGAGGAAAGGAAGAGGCAAGCTGTCCGTATCAGCAGAGAACTGAATTGCTCGATGTAAGAGCTTTCATTAGAACTTCCAGTGTTACCGGGGCTCACGTCACATAGCTCCACCTTTTGGCCCGGTGCCTTTGATAGACAGAACGCCGATCCAATGCGGGATATGTGACGTCATCAAAGGCGTCGGGCCAAGAGGTGGGGCTATGTGACGATGAGTCCCGGGAAATTCAAATGAAAGCTATTACAGCGGGCAATCCCGCTCTCTGCTGATCTGGGTGGCTTGCCTCTTCCTCTGCAAAGGTGGGGCTGTATGGGGCACAGGCAGACCAGGCTGTATTGGGCACAGGTCATACTGTATTGGGCACAGGTCACGCTGCATTGGGCACAGGTCACGCTGTATGTGGCACAGGTCACGCTGCATTGACACTAGGGCAGCTGTGGGGGGGGCTGTTTGCAGGGGGGCCCCATACAACATTTTGCTATGGGGCCCTGCTATTTCTAGTTACGCCCCTGGTCCCCAGGGCTGGGTACACCAGACTTTCAGCCTGGCCTAACAGACTGGGGGTTTGAGGTATTAAAACAAAGTGGGAAAAATAGAATTATACATTTCTCAAGGGGCAACTGCTTGATGATACGAGGTGAGATAGAAGGAGAAGTAGCACCAGACCTAGACTATTTCAGGGCGATGCAGTTAGGAGCATACATCCGCTCGAAAACCAAAACTTACTCAGTGATACGGGAACAATCGCGCTTCGAACAGAGATGTTTAGATGGAGAGAGCATGAGGCATTCCCTATCATATTTCTATGAGGTATTAACGAGCTTGGAAGCTCCCCAAGAGCCTAATTTTATTCAAGCTTGGGAGAGAGAGATGGGGATAACGTTCTCCCAAAGACAGAAGGTCAAAATTTTAAAATCAATTCATAAGACATCGGTTGCAAGCAGGTACCAGGAGGGAGGATATAAAATCCTCACCAGGTGGTATAGAACACCATCTGTTCTACATAAAATATACCCACAGGTCTCAAATGTATGCTGGCGTTGTATGAGGTCAGAGGGCACGATGTTGCATATATTCTGGGAATGTGGAAGATTAAGGGATTTTGGAAAATGGTTGAGGAAACGGTTAAGGATATTACAGGTGTGTCTCTTGGGGATAATCCGGCTGCATTTCTATTAAATGATGTCCCCATGTCGGTGGAAAAATATAAGAATTCCCTGCTTAAACACCTTCTCACGGCAGCAAGGGCCTGCATACTGGCCCTGTGGAAAAGTTCAGTCCCTCCGATCAGAACACAGTGGTGGGCTAGAACTACAGAAATACAACAAATGGAGAGTTTGACTCTGATGCTGAAAGAACAGGATGAGAAATATGGGAAGATATGGGCTCCCTACTTGGCTTATAGAAGTGGAGAGCAAGAGAGGTAGATCACGTGCGTTCGAACGGGAAGGGGAGGGGGCAGCCCCCTCCTTTCTTTTTTTTTTTTTTGTGTTTATTTTTTGCTTTTGGGGCTTTAGAGGGTGGGAGTAGGTACTAGGGTTAGGATAAGAGAAAAGGAAAATTATATGTGTCTATCGGATAGATGAGGCTGAGTTGCATTGAAAAGGAAATGTATAATGATGTTATAATTTGAAGATATGGGGATGTGACAAGATGTAAGAGATGACATGAAGAACATGTTAAGCGTTATATGTGGAATGTAATATATGATATCCAAAAATAAAGAAATTAAGAAAAGTTCCTCACTTGCTAAAGGATGTTTTGTAGTATGCATCCTATATAGGAATGTGCTGCCCAATGGCCACTGCACCAACAAATTTGAATGTAGCTCCTTACATATCTGAAATGACATAGGACAAGTATCCTAAAACTAAAACTATTTGGTCAAAATTAGCTGTATGATCAACAAGTATTAATAACTCATGAAGTTAGAGTGACTGGCAGAGCTATTTGTACGTTTGTTCAATATCCCTAATGCTGATAAGTGCTGTATTCCACAGAGTGATCACTATGGTAATGGAATAGAGATGATGTCATTATTCTGATTTACTCAACCTAAGCTGGAATTGCTCTGGAACCCATGCCAGTTTCCCCACTATCAGTGACCTCAGAGCCTTCCCATGGAGATGTAGAACGTGGAAAGCAGATCATTAAAACATGACTTCTAATCTGAATTCTGACTGAGTCACTGGCTCCCCTGTGAATTTGTCATATTGATCACTTTGCCTTTTAATTCCCGTGCCAAGTGATGCAATCAGATTGATTTCCCCTGTGAATCATGACGGGAAGTGATTCAAACTTTCTAATGAATTGTGATTTCTACATAAAACTGAAACACATAGGCATACGCTCATAAGGCTGCTTAGCAGAAATATTACATTTCTTCATAAAAGAGGCATTCTTCAACACCTTCACTCCTAATGGTGACAAAATTGATGCATTGCCAGAGTCACCAGATTACTACACTCAAAGAAGGTCATAGTTGTTTGGTTACCATGGACAATATCTCCAATTTTCATTATCATTTTATGAATGAGACCAAATTGTTTCCAGTAAAATGAAAGTAAAGGGAACGTAGCCTGAATAAAAACAGAGGACTGCAAATAGGTACCAAAAAGAAATGTTTTAAAATTTCAAACACTTTCAAAAGATTATTACTGCACTCATCCTCAACTCTAGCAGCCTGCTAATAGTGGTATATACATGCACCAATCACTATTAGGCTACTTTCACACTGGCAGCACCCGTCGTTAGCACTAAAGCGTCGCTTGTTTTTGTGGAGCTTTAGCTCTGTTTTAGCAGTAGTTTTCGGCCACTATTGGGGTGGTTCTTACCCCAAAAAAGGGTAAAAACTCCCTTTTTGTGGTGCTTTCAAATCGCTTTTAAGGCAATTTAAAAGAGCTGCCCATTCATTGTTTTGGGAGCGCTAAATACAGCGTTCCCAACCCACCCCAAAGATGCTCCGCAGCAGGACTTTTCGTTACGTCCTGTAAGCGCACCGCCCCAGTGTGAAATGGCACACTGCAATGAATGGGAGTCAGTTTTCAGGCACTTTGCAGAAGCCATTTCTAGCGCTAAAGCGCCTGAAAAACACCCCAGTATAAAGGGGTCTTAGATCAAAGAGCTAATAGCGCTCAGAACATTCAGGAATTATTCATACGCATAGAAACATGCGTATGAATAAAAAATACAGTTTACAAATGTGCTAAGTTGATGCATATAAGAGAAGGATCAAGAAGGGCTCAAAACAGGAAGAAAACTTCTTTCCTCCAGACACCTCCCTCCTAAGTTAAAGTACTATTACCCTAGATTTACATCTATGCAGCTGTGGTTGATGTGTTTTTTTGGCAGGTTTCGCAGAATTTTTTGCACTTTAAAACCCACGTTTTTGTGTTTTTGCATGCAGCTTTCAAGTGTTTTGCATTTTCTTCCTCTTTAACAAACTGTCAATAGCCTGTTGTGAAGGAGCTCCAAGGAAGCCAGCCAATGTGTACTTAACAGCCGATGCACCGGTCGATGACTTCTCAGGGGGCAGTGCCATCAGGTGACAGCGGGATCCTTTGGTGCAAGCTTTTTTCGGGTTGGCAGTGGTGGCAGGCGTCATGATTGATGATGGATCTACATCTACAAATAAAGGACTTGTCAAAAACCTGCCTACTGTCATTTTTTACCCTACACCTTTTCCCCATACTTATTCACTTAAGGGGGAATCAGATCCGTTAAAGATTAAGCCCCCCACAGCAACGGCCGGGGTTGTGGGGAAGAGGCCCTTGTCCCCATCAACATGGGGACAAGGTGCTTTGGACAAGCAAGGTCCATAAAGACATGGATGAGTGAGTTAGGGGTGGAGGAACTCGACTGGCCTGCACAGAGTCCTGACCTCAACTAGATTTAGGATGAATTAGAGCGGAGACTGCGAGCCAGGCCTTCTCGCCCAACATCAGTGCCTGACCTCACAAATGCGCTTCTGGAAGAATGGTCAAATATCCCCATAGACACACTCCTAAACCTTGTGGACAGCCTTCCCAGAAGAGTTGAAGCTGGTATAGCTGCAAAGAGTGGGCCAACACATGGAGACTGGGATGCCATTAAAGTTCATGTGCATGTAAAGGCAGGCGTCCCAATACTTTATATATATTATATACTGTGCTCAAGTTTTAAACAATTTAAGGGATGATGCTTTCAAAAATAATGAATGGTTTTGTGAATTATCAAACTACATGCAACTAAATGCATAAACAGAAAAAAAAAACAAATAAAATAAATATTTGCTGCATCTACTCGCATTTAAAAGTGATTGTAAACTGAAAGTTTTCTTTTTTAAATTACAAGGAAATGTATACTTATTTGCACAGAGCAGCCCTGAACCTCCTCTTTTCAGGTTCTGGGTCTCGGCTCCTCCTCGTCTCTGTGCGCCACCATATGAAGTCGCTTCCTATCATAGCACACCTGCAGACTCGATCCTGAGCTGGGTTGCTAGTGTCTATAAACACAGACAGTGTGGCTTGGCCCCACCCCCGCTTTCTCGTCATAGGATTTGACTGACAGCAGTGGGAGCCAATGGCTGCCTTAGCAAAGCCAGTGAGACCAGAAATTGGGAGGAAAGAGCTGCTGCAGACAGGCACAGTGCTGAATCGAGAAAGGGCTCTGGTAAGTATAAGGGGTGGTGAGGGGTGATACTTTTATCTAAACATTTTTTACCTTAATGCAAGGAATGCATTAAAGTAAAAAATGTTTAGGCTTTAGAACCACTTTCAAACAGCATCAATTCACCTAAGTACACTGTGATCGTGAGTCTGTTCTACCTTCTTCTGACTGCAAACCAAAACCAGGAGCTGTCAGTAGCAGAGCGGTCACAGTGCTGGGGGTGCAGAGTGGGCAAGCTTCCACAAAAAAATTGCAATATGCATACTGTTGCATGCATTTATTTGGCAGCATGACATATAGTGCGGAAAATAATTATTTATTTGATTCCCTGCAGATTTTGTAAGTTTGCCCACTTACAAAAAAATTAAGGGTGTATAATTTTTTTATCATAGGTGTATTTTATATGATAGAGACAGAATATCACCCAAAAATCCAGAAAAAACACATGATACAAATGTTATAAATTGAGTTGCAGTTCAGCAAGTAAAATAAGTATTTGATCCCTAAGCAAAAGATGACTTAGTACTTGGTGGAGAAACGCTTGTTGGCAAGCACAAAGGTAAGAAATTTCTTGTAGTTGGTGTGATATTGGGGGTGTTTAGCTCAAGTAACAAACAAATGGCCCCTGCCCCCACCTATAACTGGCCTTCACAGCAAGGAGCACATGGAAGGGCAAACACATGAAAGACAAAAACAGAACATTCCATAGCTCAACTCACCAACCAGTCTGCCAACTGACCAAATTAATCTGTCCAACAGTCTGCGTTAAAAACAGGGGTTTAGCTATCACACATTTGCAAACGCATGCATAAGCTGCAAGGCCTCTTCACGGCACCCTGTGTATGCTTGCAGTCCTAACGCTACTGAATTTATAAGCGTCTTCACAATGGAAGCACATGCATTAAATGGATAGATAAAGGGGCAGGTGGGCCTGGAGGCAGCCCAATCCCCCTTAAAGGAACAGGAGCACACTGGACACCCAAGCAAGAGCACAGTGGCAGCAAAGGTATACAGTGTGTCCCCGGACCATATTTTACACCAGTAACAAACAAATGGCCCCTGCCCACACCTATAACTGTCCTTCACAGCAAGGAGCACATGGAAGGGCAAACACATGAAAGACAAAAACAGAACATTCCATAGCTCAACTCACCAACCAGTCTGCCAACTGACCAAATTAACCTGTCCAACAGGTTAATTTGGTCAGTTGGCAGACTGGTTGGTGAGTTGTGTTTAGCTCAAGTGCAGCACCTGCTAGCGAGTACAATCCACCTCCAATATTTCTATTTCAGGGCTTGTTGGCCCACTTTTATAAAAGAAAGTTCTAGGTTCCAGAAACAAAACAAAGGGTTTCCCTCACAGGGGGGTGGGTTTTCACCATCAACACCAAATAATGGCAAATTCAGCTTCCTGGCTTACACAAACAGCAGTGTTGATCAGGCCTTCCACTTCAGACTCTCATCTATCTCCTACAGGCCATTTCCTTACCAACACCATTCATATAGATAGCAGCCCATCGCTGCTATGATCCTCAGGCTTGGGTCTCTGGCTTTCCCAGTGCACACATGCACTCTTTAGCTTCAAGCTTGTATGCCTGGACTCCTCATGAGAGTGTAGCCCAGCGCCATGGTCAGGTGTCTATTAATAGCCCAGCACACACCTGATCAGTCAGTGTGCTGGTGGTTTTCAAAATATGAACCCAGGACTGGAGACTTCATCCCACCCGTCTCGCTAAGAAATCTCCAGGCTTCAGGTCCCAAAATGGATTTTTCTAAACCATGAGGAAACTGAGAAGCCAGTTTCCTACTGGATAAACAGCAAAGCCCTTGGAGCTCCTCAACCTGCCTGGTTGAGAATACTCTGTCAACATCACCCTGGTAGGGTACCACACTGTCACATTGATTACCAGGTTTGCACACATCTCAGGGGAGATTTTGGCTCACACTTCTTTACAGATCTCCTCTAAATGCTTAAGGTTTCTTGGCTGTACGATTGGCAACTCAAAGTTTCAGCTCCCTCCATAAATTTTTTATAGGATTACTGTCTGGAGACTGGCTTGGCCACTCCATGACCTTAATGTGCATCATCTTGAGCCACTCCATTGTTGCCTTGGCAGTATGTTTTGGGTCATTGTCATGCTGGAAGACCCATCCATGACTCATCTTCTGTGTTCTTGCTGAGGGAAGAAGGTTCTCATGCAAGATTTTACAATACATGGCCCCATCCATTGGCCCCTCAATGCAGCAAAGTTGGCCTGTACCTTTATCAGAGAAACAGCCCCAAAGCATAATGTTTCCACCTCTGTACTTGACTGTAGGGGTGGTGTTCTTAAGGGTCATAGTCAGCATTTTCCTTCCTACAAACATGGCGAGTCAAGTTAATGCCAAAGAGCTACATTTTAGTGACCACAGCGCTTTCTCCTAATCCTTCTCTGAATCATTTAGATGTTCACTGGAAAACTTCAGACAGGCCTGTACATGTGCCTTCTTGAGGAGGGGGACCTTGCAGGGGATGTAGAACTTCAATTCATGGTGGCGTATTGTGTTACCAATGTTTTGTTTGGTGACTGTGGTCGCAACTGTCTTGAGATCATTCACAAGCTCCTCCCGTGTAGTTCTGGGCTGATCCCTCACTTTTCTCATGAGCTTTACCCCCATGAGGCAAAATCTTGCACGGAGCCAATGTCCAATGGCCAATGGCGATTGATGGTTATTTTGTATCTCTTCCATTTGCGAATAATCACTCCAACAGTTGTCTCCTTCTTACCAAGCTTCTTGCTGATGGTCTTGTAGCCCATTCCAGCCTTGTGCAGGTTTACAATCTTGTCCCTGACGTTCTTTGACAGCTCTTTGGTCTTGCTCACGATGGTGAGGTTTGAATGGAAGACAGATTCTGTGGACAGGTATCTTTTATACACATAATGAGTTAGGAGCACAATCTTAAATTGACAGGGCTAATCTGTGTACCACATGAGCACATACTGTAGCCAGTCTGTGGGAGCCAGAATTATTCTTGGTTAGTAGGGATTCAAATACCTATTTTACACACTGAACTGCAACTCAATTTATAACATTTGTATCATGTGCTTTTTCAGAATTTTTGGATTATATTCTGTCTCCTAATTTAAAATACAATGATAAAAATGATAGACTTCCTTAATTTCTTTGTAAGTGGGCAAGCTTACAAAATCTGCAGGGGATCAAAAAATTATTTTCCCCACTGTATAAGCTTACAGCTGTTCTTCCACATATATGCATAGGACTGGCAGCAACAGGTTAAAAAACAATCATTAAATTAAACAGAATCAGTTGTGTAGGAGGAATTAACTGAATGAGGAAAAGCCATGCTCTGCTAACAAGAAATAGTTTAAAAAAAAAACTTAAACAATGGAAAGTCTGAGCACAGCAACAATTAATAGCGTGGTCTTACTGCACCAACAAGGTATTTTACTAGCAGCTAAGGATGAGCCGAACACCCCCCCCGGTTCAGTTTGCACCAGAACATCCGAACAGGCAAAAAAATTCGGAAGAACAAACAAACACCTTTAAAGTCTATGGGACACGAACATGAAAAATCAAAAGTGCTAATTTTCATTTTAAAGGCTTGGTGTTTGGGGACCTGGGTCCTGCTTTAGGGGACATGTATCAATGCAAATTTTTTTTTTTTTTAACGGATGTTTTTTCGGGAGCAGTGATTTTTTTAATGTTTAAAGTGAAACAATAAAAATGAAATATTCCTTTAAATATCATGCCTAGGGGGTGTCTATAGTATACCTGTAAAGTGGTGCAGTTTTCCCGTGAACAGTACCACAGCAGAATTAAATTTCTAAAGGAAAAAAGTCATTTAAAACTGATCGCGGCCGTAATTAATTGTCGGGTCTCCGCAATATAGATAAAACTCATTGAAAAAAATGTCATGGGGTCCCCCCCCAGTCCATTACCAGCCCTTTTGGGTGTGATATGAATATTAAGGGGAACCCCAAACCAAAATCCAAAATCCATACCAGACCCTTATCCGATAAACCTGGCAGGCCGCAGGAAAAGAGGGAGGATGAGAGAGAGCCCCCCCCCCCCCCCCGAACCATACCAGGCCACATGCCCTCAACATGGGGAGGGTGCTTTGGGGTCCTCTCACCTGCAGTATGGAACTACACTGTCAGTGTCACTTACAATTCTACCTCCTCTTCTCTCCTTCCTCTTTCTGTCAGGGTCCACCAAGGTTTTGTCCTTAGACCTCTTCGATTCCCTAACTACACCCTTCCCTGGTTCATCTCATAGCATCCCATGGCTAACAATACCATTTATATTCTGACGACACACAAATTTATCTTTCAACCCCTCAGCTCACCCCATCAGTTTTCTCACGCATCACTAGTTTACTAACGGGCATCTCAGTATGGATGTCACAACACTTTAAATGCAATCTGAGCTCAAAATATTTCCTTCCCCATAACCTCCCTGACTTTTGAGATCAATGGCACAACTATCAGTCTCTCCCTGCATGCCAGGGTGCTAGGTGTAATCCTGGACTCAGAACTCTCAACTTTGGTAACATCTCCAAAATACGCCCTTTCTTAACCAATGACACCACAAAGCTAATTCACTCCCTGATTATCTATTGCCTCAGCAATTGCAACTCCCTCCTCGTTGGCCTACCTTTATATACGCTATCCTCCCTTCAGTTACTTATGAATGCTGCTGCCAGATTCATCCAGTTTACCACATGTTTGGTGTCTGCGACTCCCCTCTGCCAATCCCTCCACTGGCTTACGCTCACCCGATGAAAAAAATTAAAAATACTAACAACAATCTACAAAGCCATCCCCAACTCTGCCACCAGCTATATCACCAACCTCTTCTGAAAATACCAACCAAACCATTCTCTTCACTCCTCCCAATACCTCCCTCTCTAGCTTCATTTTCACCTCCTTCCAAGCTCACCTCCAGGATTTCTCCAGAAGCTCACCCATTCTCTGGAACTTTTTACCTCAATATGTCTGACCATCTCCTATTCCATCCACCTTTAGGCGATCTCTGAAAACCCATCTCTTTAGAGAGGCCTATCCCACCTCTCACTAATAAACTGTACTTTTAATTTCTTAATCAGCTCATTGCCCACAGTTATTACCTTTGGTATCACTATACCCTTCCTTTCAGATTATTGGCTTTAACAAGCGTGGCCCACTGATTCTTCTTGTATTGAATTGTACTGTAGCTGTACTGTCCTTTTTGTAAAGTGTTATGCAAACTGTTGGCATTATATAAATCCTGTATTATAATAAAGCAGTTTTAAAAATGTCAGTTCTTACCTTCAATAAAAAAACTGTATTTTTTTAAATCTATTGCTGCAACCACTGAAAAATCACTTCTAGAATCCTGCATAAGTGCTCATTTTCCCCTATTTTCTGTTTGTAAAAGCTGTGACCATTGTGTCTACTCCTTTCCCAGGAACCCAGTCATGGAACATCCCCTGAGAAGATCATATTTTACCAGTGGTGAGGTAATTATGGTACTGCTGCCTTAGTGGGAGAAGCCAGGCATCACAGACTTTTGTGAAAATAGAAAAAGAAAAGAGGGCCCACTGGCCTTCTGCACTATCCAACTCGCCTTCTTCAGAGCCCCTCCAAAGAAGGCTCTAAAGAAGAAGGCCAGTCCTTCGAAACGCGTCAGCCTGAGAGGTCTCATGCGGGACCCCCCACTCCCAGGTTCGGTGAATCGAGCAGCCAATAAGAGATAGCCACACATGTGGCCTGATGAGCGTGTATTTAACTTATGTTTGTGAGTAGACATCTTTATGATTTTATTCATATCTTTTAATAAATATGTTGGATAATGCACAAGGCCAGTGCGCCCTCTTTTTTTTTTCTATTCTCACAGCACTGTCAGGACGGCCCGGGCCCTAGAGGGCAGCAAGGCATCTACAGTATGAGATTATCCACAATTTGACCAGGCGCCTATGACACTACACAGTCAGCTGACTCTAGCACAGGAGTGTGTTGTTCTTTTCACAGATTCTCGGTTTGTCCCGCTCACTTAGGATTGGCTACAATCCTGCCTATATTGACAGCTACAATCCCAAATGCATGACGACAATTGCAGTTTGTTCCATTGGCACCAAGAAAAATACCGTGTGGAGTCTGACCTGGACCTCCATCTGGATTCGGAGGTTTGGTTCTACTCCTTCAGACGCTCCTACAAAGGTATTATGAACACAGGCTTAGTGGAAGCAAACATCAAATTACTCACTAGGTGGTACCATGTCCCCACAAGACTAGCGAAGATTTATCCAGATGCTTCCGCTCTATGTTTCAGGGGTTGCGGTCACTTGGGTACCATCCATCATATTTGGTGGACGTGTCTGCGGATCCGCGGGTTCTGGAATCATTTCTTTGCTCTTGTTCGCAAAGTCACTAAAACACCGATCCCCAAGACCCTAAAATAGCGCTGCTGAACCTTAGAATCAACAACATTCACAAACATATGCAAGCTTTAATCTTCTTTATGTTTCTGGGAGCCAAAATATCTCTAGCAAGGGCCTGGAAGAAACCCAGGGTCTCTATCCGAGCGACAAAATGCAAGATCTCCTGGATAATGACCCAGGAACAGATGACGGCAAAGCTCCTAGACAGGACCCAAAAGTTTGTAGCCATATGGGAACCTTGGGCGGCTTACACTAGGGTATCACTGTATCCTGGTCATATATCGCCATAATCTGCCTGTCCACTAGAGGTGACCTCCCCAGTCCCCCCTCCCTTCTTCCCCCCACTCTTTCTATTCTTCTCTTTTTCTCTTTTCTCTTGTCTGTCCCCTACCAGGTAAACCCCTGATGCGTAGAGGGGCATCAGGGGCTGTCACCTATTATTGAGCACAAAGAACCGAGCTAACCTCGACAAGCGGGAAGGAATCCTCTTGAGGAGCCTGTGTACAGGTTCTGGATACACCTTCATAATTACGAGGGAGAGTAATTGGGAGATGCTCAAAAGGCCCAACGAGAGCTAAAGGGGTTGCAGTAAGATCCCAAAGGGGTGACCCGTGCAGCTCTCTGGTGCCCATTTCTATAAGATTGACTCTCCCAATCTTTCCATGTACCAATCCTATTGTTCCTATCTTGCACCCTCAACCTATACTTCTTAGTTACCTTGGTTAACAAGGTCCTTTCTTATGGACCTCTGATTCATCCTCTGTAGCTGTTTCACTTATAGATATTCAAGACCCCTAGCTGGGCTCTTGTATTCAGTTTTATACAGTTATGTTTTGTTTGTTTTTTTCCCCTTTTCTTGTTTTGTGTTTATTGCTGATGTACTAAATACGTCTTTTTCCTTCATGATAGGGTCATGTTGGCCCAGATCATAAGATATCGATTTTGTAACGATTATTTGTACTTTTCTCTTAAAATTCTCAATAAAAATTATTCAAACAGAAAAATACTGTGGCGCTTTATTGATACCTCTTCCTGCTACCCAGTCATAGCTGTGTTTTCCCTGGAACAGCAGAGATGTCATGGACTCTAATACATTTTTTGTCTCAAAAATCAGGTAAGTAAAAAAAAAAAACATATATAGCATTTATAATGTACACAGGGAAAAGATTTAAAGTGGTAGTAGAGGCGTTTTTGTAATTTATACCTACAGGTAAACCTATAATAAGGCTTACCTGTAGGTTCAATAAATATCTCCTAAACCTGCAATATATTTACTTTATCAGCTCCGGTGATATCGTGGGCACATGCATTCTCAATGGACTTGATGCATACTAGCACATTATGACATTAATTTGCAGGGAGAAGATTTTTTGGTGGTTTACTACCACTTTAAAAGCCAATATTTAACACTATCCTGGAGTCCAGCTTTCATGAAACACTTGCAGCTAAAAAAAAAAAGCCATACCTTTGACATGAGAGGAGGTGCAGATCGCGCTGGACTGACTCGATCAGTCACTGCTGTAAGGTATGCAAGGTGCGGGCAGATAGGAAGAGTTTGATCCCAGAGGTTCATGCCATTTTGAGGAAAGGGTGGTGGTGGGCTCTGTTAGGGCCTGGGCTGCTACCTTGGGGTACGGCCTTGTGGTCGACTTTGCATATGCTTGGAAAGAAGTGAAAGTAATCGAGCGCCCGGTATCCAATCAATGCAGGTAGTAAAGACGTTTTACGGTTTACAAAAGTGAGTACATCCCTCAGATTTTTTGTAAATATTTTATTATATCTTTTCATGTGACAACACTGAAGAAACTTTGCTACAATGTAAAGTAGTGAGTGTACAGCTTGCATAACAGTGTAAATTTGCTGTCCCTTCAAAATAACTCAACACACAGCCATTAATGTCTAAACCACTGGCAACAAAAGTGAGTTCACCCCTAAGTGAAAATATCCACATTGGGCCCAAAGTGTCAATATTTTGTGTGGCCACCATTATTTTCCAGCACTGCCTTAATTCTCTTGAGCATGGAGTTTATCAGAACTTTACAGGTTGCCACTGGAGTCCTCTTCCATGGTGACATCACGGAGCTGGTGGATGTTACAATTGCAGGATGGGCTGCAATGCTGCCTCTGAATCCACAGTCAGCGCTTGGACATCTATCAGTCCAATCTATGTGCCAAAGGCAACCCCCAACAGGACCATTCTTTAACAACTCTCAATAGCAGCCCTGCTATTATGCTGTGGGATATCGGTCTGAGCAGTCAGAGATTCTTTCATCCCTGAAGTATACAGTTACTACCCACATACCAGCAACATCAGTCGCTGAGCTCCTAAACAACCATCCTTCAGGACTTGCCTTTCGGCCTCAGTGAATCCTCAGAATATACCCCATTAATACGCCCCCTATTGGCCCCTTTTTTAGGAGAGCTAAGAGAGGGTTTCTTCCCTCTCCCACTATCACTATATGAAATAATATATACTCTTTGAACAAATTTTTGTTTTCACTTGGGCATGGATACAAAATAGTCCTTCAAAACATTCAAACCGAAATTTGTTGTTTTTCTTTTGGAATCAAAAATCTATCTGGTAGACAGACCTCGTTGCTGCTGTTGTTTTTAATTAGAGTCATATGGAATGCCAAGTCAGCAATACATTATAAAAACAATAGAAATGTCTCTAGCTTACACCCACCCTTGAGGAAGGAGGTATACATACTCCGAAACGCATCGGGTGCAAGAATACTTTTTAACATTGTATATACATTGATGTAAAAATGCTTGATATGCATTCCAAATAGTAGATGTTACACCATTGTTGTGTTTTTATTGTTTAAACTTAATAAATTAAATTTGTATTAAAAATACCTTTATTTTTTTTATGTGCCTTAAAAGTCCACCACTAGGGTTTTTTTGTTGTCTAGCTTCGATACTGGATGTGGCACAAAAAAATACAGTAAGCGGCCGTTCTACAATAAATCTTACAATTGCAGCATTGGCTGCAATGCTGCCTCTGAATCCACAGTCAGGGCTTGGACATCTATCAGTCCAATCTATGTGCCAAAGGCAACCCCCAACAGGACCATTCTTTAACAACTCTCAATAGCAGCCCTGATGAAGGGCGAGTCCTTAGTCCCCAGAAAGGCGTTGGCCTCATTATATTGCTATAACTTCAGATAAAACGTCTTTAATACCTGCATTGACTGGATACCGGCGCTCCTTTCCTTAACTTCTTCCCAAGCATACCTTTGACATGGAAACAAAACCAATGCACAAAAACACAATAACTAGCATGCAGAAAAATGTTAGCAGGTGCTCTGGACTGTTGATTCCTAATAGAGGTCGACCGATATGGGTTTTTCTCTGGCCGATGCCGATATTTAGAAATCGTGGTGGCCGATGGCCGATATGTGATGCCGATTTTTTTGGGCCGATATATTTGGCCGATTTTTTTTTTTTTTTTTCTTTTTTCCCTTCATCTCATAAAATCTAACAGTTATACCCCTTTCACACTGGGGCGTTTTTCAGGCGCTTTTGGGCTAAAAATAGCACCTGTAAAGTGCGCCTGTAAAACGGCTCCCCTGCAGTCTCAGTGTGATATCCTGAGTGCTTTCACACTCAGGCGATGCGCTGGCAGGATGTTAAAAAAAAAGTCCTGCAAGCAGCATCTTTGGAGCGGTGTATACCGCTCCTCCACCACTCCTGCCTATTGAAATGAATGCGCACCGCTGCCGAAGCGCCTGCAAAGCGTTTTGGCAGTGGCGCTTCAGGGGCGCATTTAACCCCTTCCTCGGCCGCTAGCTGTGTTATAAGCGCCCTGCTAGCAGCCGAATAGCGCCTCTAAAATGACGGTAAAGCACCGCTAAAACTAGCAGCGTTTTACCATCAACGCCTGCCCGCTCCAGTGTGAAAGCAGCCTTAAGTAATACAGAATTTTTTTTTCATTTAAACATTAAACAAAACAAACCTCCAATCAGTTCACTTGTATGTATAATTTAGAAAACAAAAAAAAAAAACTATCTTAAATATTAAATACACAAAAACAGGTAATCAAAACTTTTGGACGAAAAAAAATGGGCTAACTTTACTGCTTAGGTTTTTTTTTAATTCATTACTGTATTTTTTTTTTGTAAAAATTGCGTTTGAAAGACCGCTGCGCAAATACCGTGTGACATAAAATATTGCAACAATCACCATTTTATTCCCTAGGGTCTCTGCTAAAAAAATATATATAATGTTTGGGGGTTCTAAGTGATTTTCTAGCAGAAAATACAGGATTTTTACTTGTAAGCAACAAGTGTCAGAAAAGATTTAGTCTTTAAATGGTTAAACTGAGAAATTCTACACAGGGAGTTCACTCTATTGATAAAAACAACCTGAAAAGATACAAATGTATCTTCTTATCAGACTTGGCAGGCTGCCCAGAGGAGGAGAGAAGAAAACTTCACAGATAACTTAAGGCAACTTGCATTAACTTCTATTAGAGAAGTCATTTGCAAGTCATGGCTGAAGTTACAATCGGCCTTTTTTATCAGCACAATCGGCCAATGCCGATTAAGTAAAAAACGCCAAATATCGGCCGATATATCGGCCGGCCGATATATCGGTCGACCTCTAATTCCTAATGTGAAATATTTGGCTAGAACAGAAGGCACCTTGTCCACTGAAGGACAGGACAGCAGAACAAGGATAAGTGTCTACAGGCAACAGTGAAGCATGGTGGAGGTAAGCATACCTTTGACATGGAAACAAAGCCAATGCACAAAAACACAATAACTAGCATGCAGAAAAATGTCAGCAGGTGCTCTGGACTGTTGATTCCTTTTTTTTTTATTTAACAATCAGGAGTGCTTTATTGAAAAGTGTAAAATGCAGTACAAAAAAAAAAGGAAATAACACCAGACATGTGTAGGCAAGTACATAGAAAAACGGATCATATATTTGACTAGAGGTACACTTTTACTCACATAAGATTTATCCTGCTGTATCTAATGCAGCTAAATAAACTCGCTTTATTATTGGATTATTGATCATGCTCGGTATTCCTATCAGGCTTGTCAATACATCGAGAGATAAGGAGTCAGGAGAGGCGTCCACTACACCATAGGGGGAAGCGCGTAACAATTCAGTTACACCCTTATAGCAACATAACCACGGAGTAATCCAACTGTTGATTCCTAATGTGAAATATTTGGCTATAACAGAAGGCACCTTGTCCACTGAAGGCCAGGACAGCAGAACAAGGATAAGTGTCTACAGGCAACAGTGAAGCATGGTGGAGGTTCCTTGCAGGCTTGTGGCTACATTTATGCACACAGAGATGGAAATTTGGTCAGAATTAATGGTCTCCTCAATGCTGAAAAGTACAGGCAGATACTATCATCCAGTACCACCAGGGAGTCATCTAATGGTCCCATATGTATTCTTCAGCAGGACCATGACCTCAAACATACAAGTGATAAAGAAATATCTTCAGCAAAAAGTAAAACAAGAAGTCTTGGAAAAGATGGCATGGTCCCCACAGAGTCCTGATCTTAACTCAATTTAAGTCTAGCCCAGATTAAATGAAGAGACAGAAGCAACAGAGACAACCTAAATCTGCAGAAGAACTGTGGTTAGCTCTACATTTATGGAAAAAACTACCTGTCAAGTTCCTTAAAAACTGCGCAGCTGTAGAATTTATGGTACTTTAAAGGCAAAGGCTGAGACGTCAAATTATGATATGATTATTGATCATAAAATTTCTCATTTTATGCACTTTGTGCATATTTATTTATTGCAATATTTTTTAAAGACTCCTCACCTAACTGCATGAAACTTTTGCACTGTAGAGTATATACAGTATACTGTTTCACATATAGGCAAATAATCTTTGTAGCCCAATATAACACACCTCTTTTTGGATCATCTCTTTTACAAAACCTTTTTTTGTTTTAGTGGCTCTAACCTGGGTTAGTGTATATGTTTAGTATATATGTTGGAAAAAGTATGTGGCTGACAACTATAAAGCAAAAAGCTGCTCTTTGTCTGTACCAACTCTAGGCACAGGCTTACTGATTAATAAAATCCTTTATGTGCTGCAAATCAGTTTGTGCACATTTAGCTGGAAGTCACAGAATATGAATATATGTAACTTAAAGTGTACAGTATGTAACTAAAGCTTTTTTAGGAAATAGAAGGTTTGCTATCTGTGTCCCATTGGGGAGATGTGTCTGCACTTCCTGTTCTGGAGATGCATCAGGAACTGAGAGAACATTTCTAAACAGTGAGTAGGAAACAGACGCCTCCGTTGGATAATGTACCCTCACTTATTTTTGTGGTGTGGTGACAGCTGTGAAATCTTGAATATTCCATCACTTTCTGACATTGTATGAATTGTCACCAGGACAAATAGACAGGACAATTTTACACAGCAAAGTCTCAGAGAGCAATAAAAATTGGAAAGCTGAGCAAATATGGTGTGTATCCAAATGTCCGAGAAAGGAGTACAGTATATGTATAGTTAACTATATCTTCAAACCCTTATTTATCATGATTAAACATTTCTAGGGGAAACGTAACTGAGTATGGTTTGAGAAGAAATAAAACCACCTTTATTAATTCAAAAACATTTTTTAAAAATCCCCAAACGTATCTAATGAGCAGGTTATGACCTCAAGAAGGGTCATTTTAGAAAGAGCTCAAACTAATTCTCAAATACCATCAATAAGGATCTAAAGATGGCAGTTCTCTGAAAAAAATGGGAGAATAAGGAAAAGAATTTGCACCAGGCGCCTCTTTAAACGGTCCCTTGCTCAAAAAGATATGTGCATCAAATAATCATAAAATGTCAAGAGATGGATCAATTAATGTCAACCTTGTCAATTGATCCATCACCTGTTTATGATTGTTTGATGCACATATACATCTTCTTAAGCAGTAGACTTCTAAGGTGGCTTCTGGTACACATTTTAAGCAGTTTTATCTTGCAGTCTCTTCATGGAATTGTCATTTCTAGATCCTTATTAATGTTATTTAAGAACAGAGTAATCTCTTTTTAAATATACCCTGTTGAGGTTATAATTTGCTCATTAAATCCTATTTTTGGGGATACCTTTACATGGTTTTTATTAACCCCTTGTTGACTACCTAGGTATGTTTTTTAAATGTCCTGATATTCATGGAGTTAAAAAGAGCTTACTCTACAGCAGATCATTTTCACAATATCAAGCAGGTGCTGCTGTGCCCCTCCAGTACAGACTGCAGTAGTTCCCAAGCTCTACTGTTCCTCTGGGGAATGGTAGATCCCAGGAAAATGTCCCTATATAATATGTGGAAGGAGATCAAGGAACAGCTAATCAAGCATAATCTGTTCCTCCCAGGCCTGTGGATGCTCTACACTCCTTGTACCAAAATGCATCCCATGGAACCAGCCTTGCGCTCATGCTTATAGATGGTTTACACCAACAAAGCTATACTCCCTCAGTGCACACAAATCACTGCCCTGCTCCCAACTCCCCCTCCTCCTGTCTCCTCAGTGCACATTCTTCACACCCCTCCACTTAACCCCTTAACCCCTGCCAGTATTCTGCTCCCCACTGCTCCCTCCTCCTGTCTTCCCAGTGAGCACATGCCATTTCCCTGTCAACCACTCTTCCTGTGTTCTCAGTGCACATATACCACTATCCAGCTTCTTCTCCTGCTGTGTCCTCAATGCGCACACCTCCCTACCTAAAGTTCATGGAAGAAGTGCAGAGCGGTCTGGAATTAGGCACAGGGAGGGGCTGTAAAAAAGTAAAAGTTGCACACATTATTTGTATCTGCCTTGTGTTTTAACCATGCTGCATGAGTAGTTGGATCTGCAGACTTCCAGTGTACCAGGATATGCTTACGTGCCTAAAATACAGCTCTAGTAATGGCCTCACAAGTAGGTGTTTGCAATTGTAGGGCTTCAAAAAGCCCCAATATTCATGCCCAATATTTAGGGTCTAGCTGGACTGACGCCTTCAATACCTTGTTAAGGGTATGTATAACAACCACCCAAAAAAATATGTAATTTGGGCAACGCCACAGAAAATGGATTAAATCTCTGCATAAGGGATTCATTAGTACAGGGGTTGACAAATTTGCTTTGAATCTAGGTGCCAGCTAAAAAAGTTAGGAGCCAGTTTGATTTTCAACAAAGCTTTATTTTCAACGACAAAACCCCTTCTCTTATGTAGCCCTGATGTGTATCTTTACAGATGCTCGACACAGGTTTACACACGAAGAATACATGGAGGTGTGGGAATACGGGAATGCGGGAAGAAAAAAACAAAAAAAACTTATTCGTAGCAGAGCTAATGTTTTTTTTTCTTTTGTTTTTAGATGGTAACCACTTGCCTGCCGGCACTTTCACACCCTGGCCAATTTTCAACTTCAACTTTGAATGACAACTGCGTGGTCATGCAACACTGTACCCAAATTAAACTTTTATAATTTTTTGAGACATTTCTTTTAGTGGTATTTAATCACCACTGGGGTTTTAATTTTTGCTAATCAAAAAAAAAAAAAGACCTACATTTTCTACTGCACCTTAGTTCTACATTTGATACTGTAGACCACAATCTTTTACTCTCTTGCCTTGAAACCATATTTGAACACTCAAAATTGGCCCTGAAATGGATTAAGTCTTATCTCACTAATTGCTGCCACTTTGGGTCTCTTGGTGGATTCCAGTCTGATGTTGGTCCAGTTGAGTACGGTGTTCCTCAGGGCTTAATCTTGGGACCCTTGCTTTTTAGCATTTACATATTTCTGCTTGGTCAACTTCTTAGATCACATGGGCTCAATTATCACTTTTATGCTGATGACAATCAGATATACATCCACACTAAACTGGATTCTACTTTGGCTGCTTCTCTCCTATCTAACTGTATTTGAGATCTAAAAACTTGGATGGCCCACAATTTCCTTCATTTAAACTGTGGCAAGACTGAAATCATGCTTAATGTTAGTTTAACCTTTGATGCACATGTACAAAATGTTGTCAGAGCATCTTTGTTACACTTGAGATACATTTCTCCTCTACATCCTATGCTATCATACACTGTAGCTGAAAAGCTAATCTATACATTTGTGTTCTCCCGACTTGACTACTGCAATGCTCTACTCGCTGGTGCAACTAAATCCACTATTAATCGACTTCAATATGTACAAAATTCTGCAGCCAGAGTGCTCACTCGGTCTGGTACAAGTGATCATATTATCCCTATCCTGGAGTCCTTGGACTGGCTACCCGTCATGTTTCGCATAGACGTTAAGACCCTCTTGCTCACCTATAACACTCTGCATTGCTTGGCACCCCATTATCTCTCTGAACTTTTATCAACTTACTCCCTCCCTCATGATCACTGCTCCTCAAATTCTGGTCTTCTGTGTATCCCCCTAGTCACCTACATTCGGGAGACAGAGCCTTCACTTCCAAAGAAAATCAGACAATCATCTTCTCTAAACACATTCAAATCAAATCTAAAAATGTTCTCCTTTAGACAAGCTTTCTTGTAATTGTCCCTTTTTTACTTTATCTTACCCTATGTATTTATTGAGTTTTCTTTGTAAAGTGCTTTGAGAAGCTAACTTTAAAGGCACTATATAAAATAGAGTTTATTATTATTGAAAAAATAATATTTTTTTTCTTTACTTTAAGGTGAAATTAGTAAATTGTGTGACTTTGGAACAGGTACAGTATGTCCTGAAAAGAATTGGTAACTATGTGAATGTTTTTACCTGTTGGCTGAAATTACTTTTTAAATTAATCTGGGTGTGAGAGTGACACATTTAACATACATATAGACAATGGCCTTGACGCTTTTTTTTACCTGGCAGCATCTTAGTATAAGACTGAAACATAGTTGGAGAACTAATGAAAAATCATCCTCCTGTTACATGGATTTTTAAAAAAGTATCGAATAAACCATAGAGGGGTTAAAAAAGATGCTTGTTAATTACAATTTTCTATAAAACCACTCATCTAATCTTGCATTTCTCACATATTAGAAAGCCATAAATGGCCAAGATCAAGGGGGCTGGCAGCCACCTGTGCCTCATACACCACCAGGCCTAAGAAAATAAAGAATATTTTTTTTTAATAAAAAAATTGATAGAAAAAAAATATTTATTGATATTACTCAAGCTACAAAAAATGAAAAGTTGGTCTCAAGCTAACAAAAACATGGAAAGTTGGTGCAAACGTTTTTTTCCTTCTTTTGGAAAGAGTGAAGAAGGTTTTGATCCTTTCCCAGTTTTTACTGCACTGGTGTGCCCTTTGTTAAGACTCCACTCACTTCCTGTTCTGTTGCCAAAATATTTTTTTTCTCTTTTTTTTTGGTTTGGCTGGCAGCAGGACAAGAGTTAGATCATTTGTTACATTTTTGGGGGATATTTTTTTTTTTATTTAGTAGAAAGGAAGACTAGAACCTCCTTCAGCATTTTTATTGCCATAGGTGAAGAAGAATTCTGCTTATTTCCTGTCCCAGTGACAATTTTGCCACCAGGACAGGAAAAGATTTGGAAACGCCCCAACGCAACTACAAATAGCAACAAGAATGAACTGCTGTCTCTGCCTCTGCTAAGAGGATTAGCTTGGGCGGATTCGGGCTCTTCTCCAAACATGCCCGAGTTCTTCCTAGTGCTGTTGCATGTCCCTCACCACCGGCCCTCCTCCCTGGTGCACAGATTGGATACCATGTGGGGTGGTGAGAGAGGTTTGCCAGGAGGAATCAGCACCGCTGCATGTTCCCTGCGCCACGCTGCATTAAGAACTTCTCTGCTCTCCAAGCCCTCCTGACACTCAAAGCCCTCCTGACAGCCCCCCCAATACCATACCCTCCTGACACCCCCAGCCCATCTGATCCCCCCCAATACCATACCCTTCATATCTCCCAGTACCATACTCTCCTGACTCCCTCAGTACCGTGCCCCCCTGACCCCCCTACACCTTGCCCTTCTGACCTCCAAGTACCATGCCCTCCCGACCCCTACCAAACATACTACTGACCTCTGTATGCTGCCCTACATGCTACCGACCTCTATACGCTGCCCTACATCCTACCTACTTCTGTACACCGCCCTACATACTACTGAACTCTGTACAATGCCCTACATACTACTGACCTCTGTACTCTTCCCTACTTACTACTGACCTCTGTACACTGCCCTTCATCCTACTGACCTCTGTACACTACCCTACATACTACTGACCTCTGTACACTGCCCCACATATTACTGACCTCTGTACACCGCTCTACCTACTACTGACCTCTGTACACTACCTTACAAACTACTGAACTCTGTAAACCGCCCTACAAACTACTGACCTCTGTACACTGTCCTACAAACTACTTGCACTGGCCAGAAATGAGAGCAGATAGCCAGGCCTGAAATTAGTCAAGAAAATCAGCCTGCAGTACCAGATGTTCTGCTTTCATGATGAACTCTGGCATCAGACTTGTGGGGGGGTGGGGGGTGACCAATTACTCCCCAGGCATGAAAAAAAATGTGAATGAAAGTGAATTTCCTGTTTTTCACTGAAGCTAACTTTTAAGATAGGCTAAGTAAATATTTTTACAGTGACATTAATTTTATTAGATTTTTCTAGGTTTTATTGCTGTCTTTTTTTATTAGGGGCTTGCTAGTTAATTCCTTTAAAAAAAGGGGGCGCTGCAACACAGGGATCTTTGATCTCTTCAATGTTGTCCAGGTAGATCTTCATCTCTCAAGGGTTGTCTACCCCTGTTCTAGACCCATATACGTTGTAGAAGCCATGTGAAAAGCCTGATAAATCTGATTGCAAAAAAAATTATATATAAAAAAAACTCAGGTAATTTGGCCATTTTCTACAGCAGGGGTCTCTAAACTATGGCCCACTACAAGATTTTATCCGTTCTGCAGCTAAGGTCAGTGGCGTATTCTCAATGTGCACAGATTGAGGATTAAGGTCAGCAGAAGCTGCCTATGGTCTCCGCTTTTGATCCCAGGGGAGACTCTGATTGGGACCCTGATGTACGGGAGACCCTAATATAAGTGGGGAGTCTGATTCAAGAGGGGACTCTGATGGGTTTTTTTGCCCATGCATATTTCTAAATTGTACAAAATGTGGCTCTTGTACTGAAAAGTTTGGAGACCTCTGATCTACAGTATAGTTTTTGTGTCTTCTACATCATTAGCAGTTCATTGACTGGCTTTATTTCTTGCCTAAAGCTGTTCTTTAAAAGCAAAAAAAGTACCTCTCTATAACAGGTCAGTTTTAAATTATATCAATAATAACTACACTTTTTGTTAGAACAGATGTAGAACACAGTATTAAATCAAAAAGGTTGAAGTAACAGTAAGAAAGTCTCTGTATTTTCAATGTCAACGGAAATATAGCAGACAGAGCAGGCTTAGCACTCGCAGTTCAGAGGAGCCTTTGAAATGTTGCTGTACCCTTGAATGTCTAAATTTAACTAGAGAAAATAGGAATGTCCGTCCTGTACTGTGTATTTATGAGATCCACAGCCAGGTTCAGCCCTTCTTCTGCACAGTTAAATAAGACCAAGCCCGCAATTAAGGGTTACCACACTGCTGAACATTACTTACAAATTATAGCAAAATAGTTACTCTCAAATTAGATAGAGGGCTTATTTTCACAGCAACCCCAAATATCAAGTTAAGAGTTCTGTTTTAAGGGTGATGATTACAAGTGCCATGCTGCAATCGTGTACACTGTTGCTCATTTTAGCTTTTTTTAAGTGAGAATCAAAAAATATCAACAAGTTTACTTTACATTATTACTGGGTAAATATGTAATATCACATTCTTTTCTTAAAGTGAAACCACAGATTTGTTTATAAAAAAACTGCTTGTTTCTGTTCTGGGAAATAAGACACATACCCTTTTCTTATTTGCTTCTAAAATAAGTAAAAATGAATGCTAGATGCCACATTTTGAATGAAAGATGAGATCCAGTAGTTATGAATCTGAAAATAAAACAAAACATCCATGGTCCTTTAGTACTCTTGATGTTAGGGTTGTGCCCAATACAGGCTGTATGATTAGCATTCTTGAGGTGTATTATTTATGGAGAACACATGTATGGTACTGTATATAACTCAGCAAAATGTACTCCCTGGTATGCAGAGAGTCCTGTTCCTGCTATATACTGCATTTGCCACAAATGGAAAGAAAGTAGAACATTTTTATAATTGCCCTTTTTTATTAAAGTTTTATATTTTCTGTTTCAATATTTTTATTGGTGTTTTAAAAGTCATAACAAGCCATGGTTTGCCTGCGCAGGAGCGACATGGAAAGTTTTATATTTTTCAATACAAAAACAGAAAGTAATAACAATCACTGGAAAACATGGTAACTTACAATAACAAACCACCATAGAGTACACTCATAACAGTTTACGTAGGTTTGGAGTAAAACCCAATAAATCTGCTACTTCATTCTATGATCAAATATTTCGCTCACTACCGGGGAGCCAGGTGAATCAGTAGCATAGAATCAGTACTATGGGTCCTTGAGATAGCTATGCCAGCGATTCCAAACCCAGGGAAGTAAAGCGAGTGCTTATTGGATTCATAGAAAAGAAGAGGAGAAAGGAAGAAGAAACAAGAGGAGGGAAAGTAAAAAGGGTATACAGACAGGGCTCATCATTCCTGGATTTGGAGAGAGTCGACATTCTAGGCAGAAGAAAGACTGGAGGGTCTAATAGAGGGTCTTCCTGTAGGTGCCAGGGTTCCCAGCTCACACAGTGCCGATCAACCTTGTCAGCTAATAATGCCGTCATGATCCATGATCTCCACATCCTTAATCCTAGCAGATAGATGAGTTGGTGTCGATGGTGTTTGTCTCTACTGCTGAAGGGCTATCAAACATCTGGCCGCTGTTAATATGCGAGTGGACAATTTTATTGCTAAGCCTGGCAATTTAGGAGGGAGTAGTCCTAATAGATAGATTTTTGGATGAAAAGAAATATCAACCTCAAATAACCGATGAAGGAGATCTTGGACTGAGTGCCAATAAGACTGCAAGGACCGACATTGCCAGTAAATATGTATTATGCCCTGTACACACGATCGGACTTTCCGACGGAAAATGTGCGATCGGAGCTTGTTGTCAAAAATTCCGACTGTGTGTGGGCTCCAATAGACTTTTTCCATCGGAATTTCCGACACAAAGTTTGAGAGCTGGCTCTAAAATTTTCCCACAACAAAATCCGTTTGCGTAAATTCCGATCGTGTGTCTGACACACAAATTGCCACGCATGCTCGGAATCAAGCAAAAGAGCAGCACTGTCTATTGAACTTCATTTTCTCGGCTCGTCGTACGTGTTGAAATTCCGAACATCTTTGTGTGACCGTGTGTATGCAAATCAAGTTTGAGCCAACATCCGTTGTCAAAAAATCAGATGGATTTTGTTGTTAGAATGTCCGATCGTGTGTACAGGGCATTAGAGTACCTTGATCCTTGCAGCATCTCCAGCAGCGGTCCGAAGCCGATGGCTATATAGCATGCAGGCGAGAGGGGGTCAAGTACCAAAAGAATAGTACTTTGTAAGTATTTTCCTTGTAGAGGGTACAAATAGAGCTTTTGGCTGCTCAGGACCACATAGCTTGCCATTGCTCAGTGGGGAGTTCGAAAGTAGAACATTTAAAGAGGTTGTAAAGTAATGAATATATTTTTTTCTTCTTTAAATAACAAACATGCTATACTTGCTTGCTCTGTGCAATAGAGCCAATGGCTCCCGCTGCCTCAGCAAGCCCATGAAAACAGGGAGAGCAGCTACAGACAGGCACAGTGCTGGATCGAGTGGGAGCTCAGGTAAGTATACGAGGGGTGAGGGGTTGATACTATTACCTAAACTATTTGACCTTAAAGTGGTTGTAAACTCAAATGACTAAAATTGACATAGCCTCCAAGTGGTTGTTCATTAAGCAGTGCAGTGTGTTTTTTTTTTTTTTTTCTCATTCCTAAATAACTTTTTTTCTTTGTGTTCATTTGTGGTCACCTCCTCTCTCCGCTCTGTAACCCAATCTAAGAGAGCCAAGTGGGAGGGGCCAAGATTCCCTTTCTGTTTTGGGTTAACAGTATAGTCAGTGAATGCAGGCTAGAGGAGAAGGAAGGGGCTGTGAGGAGAGGATAGGGGAGGGGCTGTGATATTGTGTTCTCTCTACACACTACAGAGCTGACAGGGAGAGAGGAGGGGGAGGAGGGAGGAGCTGCAGAGACACACAGACGGTCAGGAGAGAAGCTAGATGACGGAGGCCTCGTATCTTTACCACGATCTCATGGCTCAGCAGCCATGATAAACGTGGTCAGCTCACAGAGGGGGAGTTAGGACCAGCCAAAATCAACCAGGTTACTATAGGAGATACAAAGGGGCAAATGACTAGGCAAAAGCAGTATGCCAGAGCTCGTGCCTTAAAGGGACAGGAGCATGATTTATTTTTTTGGGGGGTAACAACCACTTTTAATGCAGGGAATGCATTGAAGTTAAAAATGTTTAGGCTTCAGAACCACTTTAAGTAGCAACATTTAGTTCTATAACTTATACATGACGAATGGCCAGGTCAGTTAACAGACACTTCTGTCATATTATATAAAGGATGTCATGGAAGCTGTAGATTTTCAGAGAGAGTGCTAGGAGAGAGCTGCATGTAACCAGAAAGAGCGCTAAGAGATGAGAACTGCATGTAATCAGAGAGAGTGCTAGTGCTATGAGAGATGCATGTAACCAGACAAAGCATGCAACCGGAGCGAGCGCTGTGAAAGTAGCATGTTACCAGAGAGAGCGCTATCAGAGCTAAATATAACCACTGCACTATCTGAGCTGCATGTAACCAGAGAGAGCACTATGAGTGTTGCATGTAACCAGGAAAAGCACTATAAGTGTTGCATGCAACCAGAGAGCAAACAAATGAAATCAGAATGTTACCAGAAAGAGAAACATGTTCCCAAATGTATGCTATAAAAGCTGTAGGTTATCAGAGAGTGCTATGGGACCTGTATATAACCAGGGGAAGGGATATGACAGCTGCATATTGTATAACTAGAGAGTGTGCTATGAAAGTTGCATGTAACCAGAGAGAGCACTATGACAGCTTCATGTAAGCATAGCAAGTGCTATGAAAGTTGTATGTTACATAGTTATACAGTTGGTAAGATTGAATAAAGACACCAGTCCATCCAGTTCAACCTGTGCAGGTGTGCGTGTTTATAATCATTTTCCGTATCCCAGTATACTGTGCTCGCTAAGATACTTCGTCTGAGAGTTCTATGAGCGTTCCATGCATCAAGAGGGAATGCTATGACAGCTGTATCAGAGCATGCCAACAGAGCGAAATTGTATCACTCTATGCAAGTTACAAGTTATCAGGGAGATAACCATACATATATATTATATTAACATACATAATATTATCAGACATGTATGCTACTAGAGTGAATCCCCTTTCCCTGCATCACTGTCATATGAAATTATGTGATGTACTTTCCAGAGCTGCCAGGAAAGATACATGTCACAGCCTGGGGAAAGCCTATATACAGCGTCTCTAGCTCTACAGTAATTTCAGAAAAACACTACTGTATGAGCAGTGGTAATGTCATTCTATTATGCCTTTAACCCAGCCACATTGGACCTTAAAACTCCAGCCATACCTTCTATCTTGTACAATATATTTGTACAGGCTTCTCTTGTGTACCAAAAAATGTTTTACTGCACACTTGAAGCATCTCACAGTGTGCATTAGAAGCAGCGGGAAGTCAGGCAAAGCCCACCTTCTTTCCTGGGTGGAGGACATCCAGCATTCTCTAGCTCTTTCCTCCCCAGCCCACCCCTTTCATTCTTTTAATCATGGAGGCTCAGCATCACCTGTGGGCGGTACCACTGTTCAATGTTTTTGGGAAGCTATGTACAGCAACCTACCAGCCCCTCCCACTAGCTCCCACATGATCTCCCTGCATTGCACTAAGATGCAAAAAGACCTAGTGATGATATCAATAAGTCTAAAAAAGTGGTTACTAACTTTAGTCTTTATGTACCCTCAATATGTCATGTTTCCAGGATTTACTTCATCTTGCACAGGTACTTTAAATCAATATCAAATGCTTGGTGTTTATGACAGCTAGTTTATCCAAGGGAAATTATTAAAAACATAGCCTGTTGGGGTTGTGAACTACATAAATAAGGTAAAAATACCTATTTCCTAGTGGATTGGGCTCCAAAAGGGATAAGAAGCATTTTCTTCTTAAGGGCATAGGCCCTGGAGAGAAGTTGCCTGATCCGCCAGGCAATGGTAGAGCGAGAAGTAGGATGCCCTTTACAAAGGCACACAGGAAGAATAGAGAGAGACTCAGTCTTGCGAACACAGGCTGTGGCTGCCAGGTAGACTCTGAAAGCCCTGACCATATATCCCAGGTGGGTTCTTCCAGTAGACTGTTTCTAGTTGAAATAGGGGCCTCTTTAAAACAAAGAGCACCAGATTAAGATTCCAAGGTGACACAGGAGGTTGAATTGGAGGATTTATATAAGCATATATCTCCCTGAAGAAAAGTCCTGATGAGCAATTGACACTCAATAAGTTTCTAGAAAAGAAAGGATAAGGCAGAAACCTGTCTCTTAAGGGTACTTAAGATTCTGGTCAAACTCAGACTGAAGAAAAGGCACAGTAAGATAATCTGTTATAGAGACAATCTGATGTCAGTTCCAGTATTTTAAAAGGAAGTTTTGACTCCTGGGGGATCAGCTTCCCTGGACAGTCGCGGAATTGTAATCTCTAACCCAGCCTGTAAGGATGGCATACATTGTCACTGACTTCCAGGGAACGTGGAAGAAAGACTTTTCCAATTCCAGGGCAGAATATAAGGCTCACCATGTCAGGGAGAGCATTGTTTGGCTCAACAGATGCTTTGGGCATTCCAAGGATTGGATTTGCTTGTTCCACATCGTAAGCATATTGAATTAAAGTGGTGCAGAGTGAAACTGGGCAACGAAAACTACTTCACAGAAAGTTAACATTAAGCGCAAAACCCTCATGCAGAAGCAAAATGAGGGATGCCATTCTGACTTGAGGATTTTCATGTGGGACTTTAGGGAAGCAACTATCTCCCGAGGAAGAAAATTCTGGCTTGGGCTGTGTCTAGGTACTACAGATGGTGAAAGCGTTGGAAGTAAGACTTTGAAAAGCTGATTATCCAGCCAAAGTTCTGAAGGAACTGAATCATCCTTTGGACCTTAGCAGAGAGGTTATGCCTGAAGAGTCCTTTAGTAGGAGGTTGTCCTAGCAACCTGTGAGGCATGCATGCCCTGGGTTTGCAGAACAGTCAGAAACAGGGCAAATGTCAGATTGGACCCAGAGGCTCAAGACATATAGAATTCAGACTGACGCAAAGGCGAACAGATGTCCCCCACTTCGAAGACTGGAGATGTTCCTTCCCTTTAACAAGGGTTTCTGGGCTGGTTTGGTGGACTTGGGAGTCCATGGCTTGTGACAAAAGGAGGAGTTAAGCCTATGTTTGGAAGTTGAAGCCTGGGGAAAGGTCCCCTTCCCTCAGTAGAGGAAGTAGTTGTAGCAGTAGAAGACTTAGACTTTTTCTTATGGGGTAGGGGTATCTTTCCCCCCAGTGACATCCTTTACGATTTTATAAAGGGATTTCCCATATAGATGTTCATTGTCAAAAGGCATGTATTAAAGACGCTTTTTAAAGGCAGGTTCTGCAGACCAAGCTTTTAATCACATGATCCAGTGCATATGCACCGAGATAGGGGACATTCTAGGAACCTGGCAAATTACATTCTCTAGAGTCTCAACACAAAACATTAAAGTATAACTAAAGGCAAAAGTTTTTATTTTATTTTTAGATAGAGTAGAGAGGGATTAGAACACTTGTCAGTTTTTATTGCTGTCTGTGGCCCTGTTAAGAAGATTCATAATCTCTATTTGTCCTGTTTACCATTCTCATTGAAAGTGAAAGTAAAAGAAAACCCCAAATTATAATTTGTCCCCAGAAAAGTAATAGAGGGAAATTCTTCCAATGGGGATACTAGTTTTGGTAAGATTTATCTTAATTTGCAGGAATTTCCTTTCACTTCCTGTTTGGCTGTGGGGCAGGAAGTGAAGGGAAATTCCGGCAAATTAAGATAAATCTTTGGGGATGTCAATTTGCGTGTCCACAGTAGGGAGCATTAGGCACAAAGCCATAGCTTGTGCCTCATGAAACAAAGGGGAAGGAAAGCCTCCCTGCATTCTGCTACAGAATTAGGGTCCCCAGTAATTTACTGGGGACCTAGTGGCAGAGAACTCTGCTTCTGTCAGACAGAAATCATGGTGCATGCCTGAGAGGGACTTAGAGTGAGATAAGTGAAATAGTGTCATAATTGGACATTGCTCCTGATCAAGGGATACCGTCTACAGAACGCATGCTATTTGTCCCTTTTATCCCAGCTTCCTTGCCCCTGTAATCTGCCATTGCTAAGTGAGGGGATCCCTAGTGGGGTACTGATAGTTATTGAGTGCGGAATTATTAGAGTTTACTTGTCCGGAAACAGGATAAACTATAACCCAGGTGCTGACTATATTCATGTGGCTATGTCTCTGCCGATGATGTCAGCAAGAATGCAGCAACAAGCTATGTGCCTTTCTAGTAAAAAAAGCAGCTGGGAATGTGTCATCCAAGAGGTGTGATGCAGGTACTTCATCCTCCTGAGACTAGGAAGCCTAGGAAGGAGGAGAGAAACTGTCAAATTAAAATTGTTCATGCCAAGAAACATCACAGACAAAATGGAAGGGGTTACCAAAATAAAGTGAATAACTGCCAAATCCTCTGCCTATAAAACCACATAGTGTGCTATGCACTGAAGATTGTGTTAATAAAAGCCACAAACCAGTGTCAGTATGCAGGGAAATCATGACTTACCTTATCCACGATGTTGGGCCTACAAAAATTCCAGGCTTAGCACATTGTGGTGGGCATATCCCCAAAGAAGACTTCAGAGTCTGGGAACCACAAAAAATGGACCACAGCTCTGGACCTATATGGCACCCAGCAGCTAACTAAACGTGTTACACTATTTGCAAAGGTGAGTGCCTAATGTAGGGTCTAGTGCTCGAAGCAAACATTACTGGCTGGCCCCACATAGTAGGGTGCAGGTACAGTCCCCAAGGCGCACACCGAGAATAACCAATGCAGAAACTGCTAAGTAGTACCATGGGAGTAAGCAGCAGTGGCAGCCCGTTCATAAGGGGCACACGGGCGCCACCCCCATCCCTGCATCCGCCCCCCAAATCTACATGCAGGACGCCGGACGCATGGATTCCAATGGGGGATAGAAATATATATATATTTATTTTTTTAAATTTTTTTTAAGAACGTGATTAGAGCCAGAGGCTCCAATAGGCTTCAAAAAAGGGTGGTCTTGGGGCGCAGAGCACTGCACCCGAAGTCCACCCAAATGGGTGACAATAGCAAATGAATATTCACTATTGTCACACTGATTCTGCCTCCCGGCCAATCAGGAAGCGGGTCCTGAGACCCGTTTTCAGTTTGGCCGAAAGGAGAAGCTACCATATTGACCAAGGGAGGAGGGAAGAGAAGACACCACCGTGCAAAGAAGGAGATGCACGACGAGGACATCGCTGTGATGCAGAGGAGAAGACGCATGGGGGGGTAGATGTGCACTGTTTGCCGCCCCCCCCAAAAAAATATACCACCGGCCGCCACTGGTAAGCAGTCAGATCTTGCTAGAGGCTTCAGAGAAAAGAATTGAATGATTACCCACTTGCCAACCAGCCGCCGCAGTTTTACTTCGGCAGAATGGCACGGCTGGGCGAAGCGACATTATGTTACGCGTGCGCCCCCCGAGCCGATGCGAGTGCCCGGCGGTCACGATCACCGCCAGGCTCTCGCGATCACTGCTGAGACATGGGGAACCGGGATCTCTGAGGGGAGAAGTGACAGATAGTCTGTTCATACAGAGTATGAACAGCGATCTATCTCTTCCCCTACACAGTCTTCTCCCCCCCTCAGTTAGAAACACAAACAGGGAACACAATTTACCCCTTGATCGCCCCCCTAGTGTTAACCCCTTCACTGACAGTGACATTTTTACAGTAATCATTGCATTTTTATAGCATTGATCGTTGTATTAATGCCAATGGTCCCAAAAATGTGTCAAAATTGTCCAAAATGTCCACCATAATGTCGCAGTCCCGATAAAAATCGCAGATCGCCGCCATTACTAGTAAAAAAAAAAAAATAATAATAATAGAAATGTCATAATCCCCTATTTTGTAGACCCTATAACTTTTGCGCAAACCAATCAATATATGCTTGCGATTTTATTTTTACATAAAAATATATGTAGAAGAATACATATCGGCCTAAACTGAGGAAAAAAAATGTTTTTTTTATGAATTTTTCGGGGAAATTTATTATAGCAAAAAGTAAAAAATATTGTGTTTTTTTAAAAATGGTCGCTTTTTTTTGTTTATAGCGCAAACAATAAAAAAAACAGAGGTGATCAAATACCACCAAAAGAAAGCTCTATTTGTGGGAAAAAAAGGATGTCAATTTTGTTTGGGTGCGACGTCGCACGACCGAGCAATTGTCAGTTAACGCAACGCGGTGCCGAATCGCAAAAAGTGCTCTGTTCAGGAAGGGGGTAAAATGTTCCGGGGATGAAGCGGTTAAAAAATAAAAATGCTTTTACAGAGGGAAACATGTCCAATACCCAGAAACACTTGCAAAAAACAGGGTCTTATGGAATGGGAGGGTAAAGTGGGCAGTATTAATATGGGTCTGCTGTAGGGGTGGACCTAGCAAGTTTTTTGCCAGTGTCCTATCCCCTCAAGGTAGTCTGCATATAACCCAAGGTCTAGGAATACAAGTGCTGTGTCCTTTAATGTATGATTAATGCGGACCTTCAGTCATTTTTTCATCTTTCTATCTATTAAATCTTCTGCCCTTGTTGTTTTAACTTTGGATAGTAAAACAATTTTTTTCTGCCAGTAAATACCGTATATACTCGAGTATAAGTCGAGTTTTTCAGCACATTTTTTGTGTGCTGAAAGTGCCCCCCTCGACTTATACTCGAGTCAAGCACTTTTCTGCAGCAAAAAATTTCATTTTCCGAACCGACTTTGGGGCCCCGTATCTCAGGGCCACTTGGTGCTAGGAACCCCAAATTTGGTGTGCAAACCCAGTGGAACTGGTATTATACATATCTAAAGCTGGGGTTCTTAGAACCAAGTGGCCCCGAGATATGAGGCCCCAAACCTGGTTCGGAAAATGTCATTCTCTGCTGCAGAAAAGTGCTTTAAATTTTCTGAATTGATTTTTGGGGCCCTGTATCTCAGGGACACTTGGCGCTAGAAACCCCAGCTGGATATTTTATGGTGCTAGTTCCACTGGGTTTGCACACCAAATTTGGGGTTCCTAACACTAAGTTGCCTCAAGATACGGGGCCCCAAAGTCAGTCAACTGTGTCCATCTGCAGCAATGTAATTTCTGGACCCTTTGGGTTCAGAGACCCCAAATTTTGGCTGCAGCTAGGGGGCATCTAGGAACCCTTAACTACTGAGTTTGAAGTTCAGGGGACCTATGGCTGCAAATGGGCACAGTGGGGCTGCAAATGGGCATTGTTGACCCTCTTTTCCACTTACAGTAGCTGTGCATTTCTCACCCTCGTCTTATACTCGGGTCACTAAGTTTTTCCCATTTTTTTGTGGTAAATTAGGGCCTCGACTTATACTCGGAACGACTTATACTCGAGTATATACGGTACCTTATACAGCCCACTTCCTCTTTCTTTTCTGGTAAAAAGCCTAGGCTTATGACATCATGCACAGCTCTCTCTCTCACTCTCGTGAGAGTTTGCCAGGAAGGGAGGAGGTGAGTCATAAGTGGGGCAAATGAGAGCTGAAGGTGTGCCTCTGTGCGTTGGTGTAAATCCAGGAAGTGAGCAGGCAGCAGCTTCAGCTGCCCACAGTAAAAATGGATGCAGCCAGACTCAGTGGAGGGAGATTTCTGCACCATATTTGGCAAGTACAGAATCACAGTATTTATAAAATAATATGCAAAATGGTTGGAGGGAAGCCTCAGAATGGCAAAGATGTTTTTATTACAAATTATTTGAGCAGACTGCAGTTCAGATATAATTGTACCTGCACTGAAAGTGCAATATGTTTGCTTTAACCTCCCTGGCGGTATGATTATTTCGGATTTTAGGTGCTGAAAGCGGTACAATTATTTTGCATGGAAATTTGGCATTTTATATTGTAGCTCTGTAATTCTTAACAATAACACACTTATATCTGTCCAAACAAGAGTCTAGTAGATATCTCGGGTATGATAAAGTTTGAAACACAAAAACATAAATTATAATATAATAAATAAAAATAAATAGTTAAAAAAAATAAAAATAAATAGTAATAAAATAAATTTCCCCACGATTCACCTTCGCTCAATTCTGCAAGTGTTCTAATTTACTATCGCTGTATTATAGCTGGTCTAAAGCCACTTTTGACGTAAAGGGACACTTTTTGGTTGCTATGGACAATCTCCAGTTTCCAGGCAGAAAGAACAGTATATATCACATAAAACTGCATGCAGGGCATGGGCCAGAGCACTGGGGACAAAAGGGATGTGAAATCATTTCATACAGTACTGTAATCTGTAAGATTACAGTACTGTATGTGTTATGATTTTTACTTTTTTTTTAATTTGCCGCCAGGCTCCGCCCCCGTGCGGCGCTCCGACGCTCGCAGGGAACGGAGCCTGGCACGGAGACGCTTCGGGCAGAGGACGGAGCCCACGGACACTGCAGTGGACATCGCAGGATCCCGGGGACAAGGTAAGTAAGGAGGCACCAGGATCCTGCAATGTAATCCTGAGTGTGGCTCGGAGTTACCACTAATGGGACTTAATTTTAACCCCGAGCCACACTCGGGAAAACCGCCAGGGAGGCTAAAGTTTCTCTCCAGTAGCACACACTCCCCTTTCCTTTGCTCACCAGCCACTCTGTTCAGCTGCTGGGAACTAATAAAATACACCATTCTTTTAAACATGGGTGAGCATGTAACTCACCACAGGACAACGCTGTGCATATTACCAAGAACTAAAGGTGTTACACGAGGAAAGTTCACAGCTTGCGTATTCTACAACAAATCATAACTTACACAGGGTGGCATCTCCTGCTCCTAGCAGATGAACAGAGCAATGCATGATCAAAGGGAACAAGAGTTTTTTCCAGCTGTGGAGAAAGGGGGTTAAAGTGAACATGTTGCTTTGTAATGTATCGGCAAAGCACAGGTTTAAGATTTGTTATGGCACCTGCTGATACATCCTATGTCATAGAACAGTGTTGGCTTATAGGTGTTTAACTACAAGTTGACTTTAAAGTGTTACTAAACCCAGAACAGTAAAATCAGCCTGTATATGCAGTAAAGAATGCTTGTTATACTCCCTGTGGAACCTGGAAGGGGTTAATGTTGTTTACTGTTTGATCCTGTCTTCTCTGATCCTCCCCTTCTTCCACTGTCCACAATCCATCTCCTGATAAGACAGAGCCTTTGGAGTCACTCTGCTCATGCTCAGTTTGGTATGTATTGCTAGAGAGTTTTTTTTTTCCTTGGGAGGGCGCATGTGATCAGCACAGGGCCAATCAGCACTGGCCAGACAGAGGGTCAGGGGTCCTATAGCCTAATAGGACAGTCAGAATAGAATGAAAACTTCTCCTACAACATTTACAAGACACTGATAGAAGTCACAAGACTAAAGGTATTTAGCAGTTTATATTTACTAAAATAATTGCATCTCAATGTTCTGTGTACTGTGAGAGACTAGATACTGTATAGTGAATGCAGGGTTCTGGGTTTAGTAACACTTTAAGTAGGTCTAAGGTATGTAGTAGTAACTATATATAGTATTTCGTAATGGTGGTATTCTGATATCTTTGCAACTGGTCCTCTTTTCTTGCTAGGACTGAACACTACTGTATCTTCCAAAAGCTGAAATCACTTTTACCTGGAACATCTTTTACAAACCAGGTGCATCTCTCTCTAAAATGTCTGACAAGAGTAGTTTACCTCTAGGGGAACACACAGTTGGATTTTAATAAGTCAGATCAAAATTTACTAAGAGCTACAGTAATTACACATTACCATGTTTAAAAACACTGCAATTCGATTTTTTTAAAAACCATGTTTTACAGCAGTTCAGTTATTCTTAAGAGTGTTTTTTGTGATAAAAAGCATGGCTGTTTTTATTGGGAAAATCTAGAAATAGCTACCTCTATCTTAAGAGTAGGACTAGGGACCAGATATAACCCCTGCATTATACATCAAGTCATAACAAGGGGGCATTTGGCGTGGGAGAGGAGGCATGTGTGAAGATGTACAATTACACACAAAAAGAGGAGTCGACCTGAAGCTGTGCCCCATCCTAAATTTCTTAAACAGCAATGGGTTACTGGGCATCATGAAAGCAGAAGCTGTAGCTTATAGGATAAAGAGATTATGTGCAACATAAATGATGCTTAACTAGCCGCATTATACAACTAAGCAAGATGCCTGCAAAGCAGCCATTATCCTAAAGTACACCAGCATTCTGGTTTGCCTTGGCACTGGACCCATATGTGCGCTGGCAGGCAATCTCACATAGCCACCATCTCACAACGATTCAGAAGTGTTTCTCTCGCTATCCCGGAGCTATATATTTTACAGAAAGCTATGTTGGCAGGAGCCATAGAAACATCATTAGCAAATTTGGAAGCTATCCTGAAAAATAGCTCCAGCCTCACAGAGCGGTCACTGTCCAGTTCAACTTCACTACCCACAAGCTAACACATTCCAGAAGAAAAATATAGCTTAGCGGGTAAATATCACACAAGTAGTGCACTGTAACTTGTGCTTCCAGCCTTGTAGGCACAGTAATTAGACAGATCTGAAATAAATAAGGATATGCTAATATAATAACAGTCTGAAACAAGAAAGATCTGTGTTGCCTATGCCCACCAATCACAAACATCCTTTCATTCTTCTGTATTTTATGTGTTGTTTTAGGCATAAGTACAGTTTTCCCTCACACACTTAAAACCCAACCCTGCTGGGTGTCATTCAACCTAGAAGCAGAGTGGCTTTGAAGTGGTGCGTCTGCAGTAGACAGCACTGGAGCGAAGGTGAGTATTGCTGTAAAAGTTGCATTTTTTTATTTTTACAGCTCTTGGGCAATTAAATGTTCATATTGTATATAAAGCTGCAGTTGGGCTTTAACCAATAAATAAGGATCAGTACACTTAAAAAGTAAAAACCGCCCACTACTACATCTAAAACATGCAGCCATACAGTCCTCAAATGTAGTCTTCTAGCCTGCTTCACTGCTCTGCCCTGCATGAGCCACAGTAGGCCGTGTTTCTATTCAAGTATATAGGCCAGGCTCTGCATATCTACAGTAGAGCAGTCACCCGAATTGGTTTCTAATGAAAACATTGCACAGTGCTTGGGTAGCAAATGCTGCACATTTTTTAGAATGTTTAATTTCAATTTTTTTTTTTTTTTTTAATAATATTGCAGTTATGCTTTAAAAGCTGAACTTAGGAAAAGCTAGGTACACACTAAAATACATTAAGTTGTTTTACCTGCAAAGGATTTGAAATCATGTTCAGTCAATCTTGTTATCCAATCTAACCTAATCTTGTTATCCATACTGGGTCATAATGTTAACTCTAACCTATATCCCAGGAGTGTTGTTACATTTTGCCTACAAAACTCCTTTAAGGCAAAGTATAATCTTTTCTACAACTTGGTGCCTAAGGCAATTGCCTCAGTAGCTTTACTGTGAATCTAGTGCTGTTAAACAAACTTATTAGTGAACCTAAATGAACCTATGCTCCTAACACCCAGAGAGGAGGCCATGCTCACCATCTTATGATGTATTCATTTCCATCTCCGGTGGAAACTAAAATATGCACAGATGCTATCACAGCAAGATGCGTATAATGTGAACACAATTCAAGCTCATGGATCATAGCAATAGTATGCACAGCCTGAATTGGGTTTCACATTGAATGTCACAGGATACACTGCTGCTTTGACACACAATCAGTTGATTTGACCCACATATCAATTACCATAGAGTGCTTAACTAAACTATGTGAAGGCCTCTAGGCAGTTAAAACCCTGGGGCCCGCCTCACGGGATTCTGGAGGTTTCTTGTCCACACACTCTAGTGGGATAACATTAAACTAGTAGAGTAGTGTGCACATCAGCCGCTAGATGCAGATGATCATCACTGGTGTACATTAAATGTACATAGGTTGCACCATTTTTTTAAACTAACAGCTGAAAAAATATGAGATTTTAATAGATAAATTGTAATGTGAACCTAATGTCTAGGGTTTATGTACTTTAAGTCATTATTGGGTACAATACATTACTACAGTATTTTCTCTATAGAGTCTTTACAGTGCAGCTCCACCCAAAAGGTGAAGCTCTGCTTATCTGCCTCCTCCTGCATTCCATCTAGCCCAAAGGAGGAATCTACAATATCTTGGTGCTCAGTAGACAATGAATCTGGAGTATGATTATGCTATTTCACTGTCCAATATCTATATGCAGTTGGAGACAGGTAACTCAGAAAACTACAAAGCTAAATCAGATTAACTGAAGTGTCACACGACTAGTTGTACAGTGTGGCAAAGGTGTAAAAAACAGAATGAAAAAAGCCTGTTTCTGTTAAAATAGTTAATATTTAGGTGTTTCGAATACATTTGCTTTCATGTGAGAAAGTAAGTACACCCCATAGAAACTGTTAACTTTTTCAACTTAAAATGAATAGGCAAACCTTGATTTAAACAGTGCCTACAAAATAATGATATGTATCAATTTATTCTGATGGCATGTTGCCACACATTGAGCCATCCATGCCAGTGTTGTTGGAATCGGGTTTCTGTTTTTTTAGTAATTGACAGTTGTGTTAATATTCTACTGCTTTTGGCGATTTACCATGGACAGAAAAGTTATCCCCGCCAGGATGTCTGGTGTTATATTTTGCAAAGAGTAGGACACATTAGTCTTAATTCAAAAATCTTACACAGGATCCTTATTTAAAAAAAGTGACAATTATTTTCAGTTGAGTCCAGTGAGTTTGGTAACATGGTCTTGGGTTGATGACAATTTTAATGATTTAGGAACTGCCCAAAGTTAGGCTCTAAGGTTCTACTGTGTCCCAATAGTACTATTATGGCCCAGGTCGCATATCATCTCCCATTTCCATCCAGGGAATAGATGTTTTGATAATGTGTCCCAGGTATGTTCTGGTCTATTTTATTGTACATCTACTAGATAACCTCCTTTTGAAACCTCAAACAGCTCTGTAGACTTGGTGATGCTTTAAACTGTGAGGTCGTGCTTTGAGACATTTTAGACAATATTTAACATCCACAGCAAGTACGGTATTTTTGCTGAGTTGCTATTCAATGTCTCTGTTTAGGAATTCCACATACTCAAAAACAAACATTGGGCCTTCATGAAATAAAACTTTTGCGGAGGTGGAAATTCTGCTCTTCTTCTCTTCTGCTCCCAAGAGCTAAATAGATTGCCCAGAGCAACAAATTAAATGCTGAAATTACACTGTAATGTCCATAGCACATACTGTACATACAAATTTTAGGGCTAATTTGGACTGGAGCCCATTGATATATTGTTCTGGTTTTAGATTATGGTAGGTTTAGGAACTCCATGGGAAACCCAATTTATACAGAAGGAGAGTACATATTGTACAAATTCCCGTCACTTGGTATTTCCGTTGAAATTTGCACCCCAGAACTAAAATAGCACAGTGATAAGCAATAAAGCCCCACCCTCCTGAGTGCAGGCATCCTTAACTTCAGTATTTAGTGATCTTACTGCCAACATGGACCTTGCTGGCTCCTCCTCTTCATTCTGTTTCATTCTATTCATGCACGCCATTGCATGTTCATTCTTATGGGGAGATCTATACTCCAAGCGAGCACTGGGGGCCACCATGAGTATTACTATTCATAGAAATAAATAGAGCCATGGCAGTCATGCAGAGGAAAGTAGCAGGCCGGGTCCATGTCAGCAGTAAGATTGATGAATTAAATAAACCCTTACTGCATGAAATTTTGTTTACCAAAATACTGTGCATTATAATAGGTTACCATGTTTCTGTTCCATAAAAACTGTTTTCATATTTTTATTCTTGCATCTCATTGGTACTGATTTCATTCAGCTTCTTTCAGCCATTTCCTGGTCATTGCTCTAGACTGGCAATGACATTGGTAACTGTGCTGAAGCCACGTGTTGGTAAAGTCGTTTGTTAGCTTCACCAGGGGCATATAGTTACATATTGTGTCAGATTGAAAAATAGACACAAGTCCATCTAGTTCAACCAATAGAAAAAACAAACAGAAAACCTCCATAATGTATATGCAATACTATACCCTCAGTTTATCCAGAGGAAGGCAAAAAAAAACCAAACCAATTCACTAAAGTGGGGGGGAAATTCCTTTGTGATCTCCCAGGAGCCAAATGGATATTCCATGGATCGACCTCCTGTGGTGTTATTACCTTTAAGTGTTAGTATCGACTTATATTTTGTGCATTTAGGAACGCATCCATCTCTTTTTTTAAAACAATCTACTGAGCTGCCCATAACTAGTTCATAAGGGAGCTTATTCCAGCTCTTTGAAAGTCACATTGCAAAAGCACAATTTCTGGACAGTTGTCACCCCATAACATGAGCCTAGTAGTGTACGCTTACCCCCGCAGGAGCTCCTTGGTGTGACGAGTCCTCTGTTCTTTGCCACAACTCTGTGAACTGCTTTGTCCCCTCTGACACACTTTGTTACATATCCATGTGCTGGAAAGACCTATATTAGCTTAGGCAATTAATATAATACCTTGACTATATTAGCATATATAATTAGACACCAGACTTCTTGACTGTGAATAAAGTAAGTATAATATTGCAAGGCAAAAATAAGAAAGCAATGCACAATTACGGTAAGTAGGTAAATAAGTCAGTTTGAAATCAGTGAACTAACTGACATGGATACCAGACTATGATATGGCAGAAGCCTCCTGGGGCCCAACTGTACAGTGGTGCACTTATTACCATCTCTTTAAGACTTCATGCAGTGAACTGCTTTTGGGCTGTTATGCAAAAGAGGTTGTATTGGGTCACTACAAAAGGGAACACTAGCACAGGCAGATCCGCTGACCAGTCAGTCCTGGTACACAACGAATGTGTAGTGATTAGATAGACTCTGCGCCAAAAACTAGTAGAACAAAAAAACGAAATAATAAAAATTAAGCTGCTCCCCTGATTTGGACAAAGTGGTCAAATACAAGTGATAATAGATATAGGGCGCTAGTGAAATAGTTGGTGGTGATATCAATATTGTGATAGACTAATTATGCAATTACCAAAAATAGGAAGCTATAAGTGTGAGTCACCAAAGATGATCAAAACGTATTCGATTACAAATTAAATATATAAAAAAACAATCAATCACAAAAATAAAGAATATGTGAAAAATAAAATAAAGTCCCAATTGAAAAGAAAAAACAATTCTATTGTAGACAGAGTGGTCTTCTAGGTATAGAATCTGCTATGTAGTTAGTGGAAATTCCTTCAGCAAGAAAAAAACGGCACCCCACAGTGCTGAGTATAAAATCTGCTTACCAGATGCAATTGACTTCTTTGATTAAAAAGAAAGTCATAGAGCGCTTGTGCAGGATTGTGCCTACTCACGTATGGAGAATGGAGATCAATTGGAAAGCTTCCTCCCCAGATTATTGAACATGGGATATATAAAAGACAATGGAATTGTCCATGGTGTAATACAGTTTATTAATAGAGATTAAAAGCATAAAACATAGCCAAATGGCCGCTTACATTTGCTGGTGCTTACCTGGCACTGGGGCTGCATTGGAGGGGTACACACATGAAGAGAGCCATATCACAAAATGAAACCCATTGGCTGTATAAATTGCACACTATGCAGCCCTTTGGGATGAACATTGAATTAGATCTAAATAGTTTTTTTGACAAACAATCAATCTCATCATGTGTGTACATCCACCTTTTATAGCCTCTCTGGTTCTTCCATTATGGCAATTAGATACTCCCCAAACAGGGTGTTTCTAATTTCCAAATATTTATACTACTAGATAGGGAGTGTTTTATTAGATCCATTGTGTTTAACGGACATTTCATATATGTAATCATGTACACATGAGTATTATAAGTGAACTCAATACTGCGATTGTATGTAATAGAAATATCAGTGGCCATGAATGTAAACCGTCACTGTGGCTGCATAATAAAAGTCCCCTTCGCTCTGCGCTACAAATGCGTTTTCAAATTGATTGTTTTTCTTTTCTCTCATCTATGGTATTACAATTTATTTGATGCACTGAAGATTTTATCCATAAATGACAGAACAAATTTAGTGCACATAAATGTTTTCCTAGCCGTAAGCAATTCATTTGCATTATGACCATACAATACCATCTTTCCTGGTGTGTAATCATCACGCCCACTAGCCCGCCCCTTTCCACTACAAAGGACATGTCTCCTAGTGACCAAGGTACCAAGACGTTATTATGAAACGTACGTTGGAGCGGTACCTGGCCACGCTACCCTACGCCACATCCAGTCTTTGGTGACTCACACTTATAGCTTTCTATTTTTGGTAATGGCATAATTAGTCTATCACAATATTGATATCACCACCAGCTATTTCACTAGTGCCCTCTATCTATTATCACTGGTACACAACAAACCTTGTCCTGAACACTTGACAGTCTGCTGTCCTCAAGAACCTTGGCCCCAGTAACTAAGTCCACATGATCAAGGCCTCTAGGCTAAGCTCCGGCTCTCTGGTCCCTAGCTGCTTCGTCTAGGATGGACACAGACACAAAATTGCAAGCAGCAGATCTGATCCTCTCTAGCAGCAAGAAATTTTTATAGCTCAGTCCGCAGCACTCCAACTCTCACAATTCTCTCTCCCAGTATAGGCACATACAGCAACAGGTCTGCACGCTCTGGTTCCCCATACTGTCTGCCCAGATCTTCCCACATTTGCCTGGGAAAATTCTCGGTTCTCTTCTTCTCTTCCTGACAGGTATTGTAGGGGGCTATAGTCAGCAGTGTCTACATCCCAACTGCACAGCAATTGTAGCAGAAATGCCTTGTGGGCAACTACTCTGACATTGACAAGAATATTATAATTATATAATGCAAATTTCCTTTAGTTGCAAGATGTTTGGGGGTCTCCTTGTATAACTGACCTTTTCAAAATCCCCCTACAAAATTTCTAATCAGGACTTTGCTTAAGGCACCCCATAATCCTTTATTGCTTCTTTTTGAGTCATCCTTTGCTGGATTTGCTAGTATGCTTCAATCATTACGATTTAATTTAAATCATTACGAATCACTCCTTTACGATTTAATTTTTGAAAAGATGGTCCCACGCAGAATATATAGTTGACATAATGATTGCAAGCTCTCCAGGCCCTAAAGCAGCAAAACAACCCTAAACTTTAACATGTACAGCACCATGCTTCACAGTTGCTATGCGGTTCTTCCCAGGGAGTACTGTTTCCAGTTTGCAGCAAACATGTTTACCGCTACTGTGATGCAACAGATTTATGTTTGCTAAATAAGTATTCAGCACCTATATGTTCAGTGTCATACTGTAGTCTTGCTCTAATGTTCGTTGAATTTTCTGGGATGGGTAAATTTGCAGTTGTTTGAATTATATGCCACTTGTAGAATATTTCCTTACAGTGGATTGATTGATTTCATTTCATTTGTCGATATTTTTAAATCAATTGTTAGATTCATAGGTAGGGATCCACAACTTTTCTTCCGAGGGCCTTAGAGAGAGCTCTATTGATCATGATGACACCACACATGTCAATAGCAAAGAGAACACAAGACCTTACATGTCCAGTCCATTTTTTTAGTCAAATCCGGTCCAGGTTTTCCTTTCCCAACTCCAGCCTGGTTTGTTCGTCAAACCAGTCCGGGTTTTCCTTTCCCAACTCCAGTCCGGTTTTTTTGTCAAATCCGGTCCCGGTTTTCCTTTCCCAACTCCAGTCCGGTTTATTTTCAAATCCGGTCCGGGTTTTCCTTTCCCAACTCCAGTCCGTTTTTTGTTAAATCCGGTCCGGGTTTTTTTTTCCCAACTCCAGTCCGGTTTATTTTCAAATACGGTCCGGTATTTCCTTTCCCAACTCCAGTCCGGTTTATTTTCAAATCCGGTCCGGGTTTTCTTTTCCCAACTCCAGTCCGGTTTATTTTCAAATCCAGTCAGGGTTTTCTTTTCCCAACTCCAGTCCGGTTTTTTAGTCAAATCTGGTCTGGGTTTTCTTTTCCCAACTCCAGTCTGGTTTATTTTCAAATCCGGTCCGGGTTTTCTTTTCCCAACTGCAGTCCGGTTTTTTAGTGAAATCCGGTCCGGGTTTTCTTTTCCCAACTCCAGTCCGGTTTATTTTCAAATCCAGTCAGGGTTTTCTTTTCCCAACTCCAGTCCGGTTTTTAGTCAAATCCGGTCCGGGTTTTCTTTTCCCAACTGCAGTCCGGTTTTTTAGTGAAATCCGGTCCGGGTTTTCTTTTCCCAACTCCAGTTCGTTTTTTTTCGTCGAATCCGGTCCGGGTTTTCCTTTCCCAACTCCAGTCCGTTTTTTTTAGTGAAATCCGGTCCAGGTTTTCCTTTCCCAACTCCATTCCGTTTTTTTTGTCAAATCCGGTCCGGGTTTCCTTTTCCCAACTCCAGTCCGGTTTATTTTCAAATTTTCGATGCACGAACAGCTATGTGCATTTTGTCTTTATAAATTCACCCTTTACTTTTTTTAAGTTATCTGTTGCTCCGTGATCTAGTTTCAGCATTTCATGTCAGCAAAATCGCTAGCATCAATTGCTCATAATGCACCTCTATGGAATGTTGCTCAAATCACTGAAGGCAAGTGATTGTAGCAGAGCACAGCCCAATGCTGTACAACTGTCGCCATTGACTCTAATGATTAAAAAACTACCTGCTATGTGATTTGTAGCAAAATTGTTGTCTGACATCAGCCTGGCACATCTACTATGCAGCACTACTATGCTGCATAGTAGTGCTGCATAGAAAAAACCAGACTGGAGTTGGGAAAAGAAAACCCGGACCGGATTCGACGGAAAAACCGGACTGGAGTTGGGAAAGGAAAACCCGGACCGGATTTCACAAAAAAACGGACTGGAGTTGGGAAAGGAAAACCCGGACCGGATTTAACAAAAAACCGGACTAGAGTTGGGAAAAGAAAACCCGGACCGGATTTGTAAATAAACCGGACTGGAGTAGGGAAAAGAAAACCTGGACCGGACTACACAAAAAAAAAGGACTGGAGTTGGGAAAGGAAAACCCGGACCGGATTCGTCGAAAAAAACGGACTGGAGTTGGGAAAAGAAAACCCGGACCGGTTCGACGGAAAAACCAGACTGGAGTTGGGAAAGGAAAACCTGGACCGGATTTCACTAAAAAACCGGACTGGAGTTGGGAAAAGAAAACCCGGACCGGATTTAAAAATAAACCGGACTGGAGTAGGGAAACGAAAACCCGGACCGACTAGACAAAAAAAAAAAAACTGGAGTTGGGAAAGGAAAACCCGGACCGGATTCGTCGAAAAAACCGGAGTGGAGTTGGGAAAGGAAAACCCGGACCGGATTTCACTAAAAAAACGGACTGGAGTTGGGAAAGGAAAACCCGGACCGGATTTAACTAAAAAACTGGACTGGAGTTGGGAAAAGAAAACCTGGACCGGACTAGACAAAAAAAAGGACTTTAGTTGGGAAAAGAAAACCCGGACCGGATTTCACTAAAAAACCGGACTGGAGTTGGGAAAAGAAAAATTCCACGGAAAACCCGGACTGGAGTTGGGAAAGGAAAACCCGGACCAGATTTAAAAATAAACCGGACCCGGACTTGGGAAAAGAAAACCCGGACCAGATTCGACGAAAAAAACGGACTGGAGTTGGGAAAAGAAAACCCGGACCGGATTTTACAAAAAAAACGGACTGGAGTTGGGAAAGCAAAACCCGGACCGGATTTGAAAATAAACCGGACTGGAGTTGGGAAAGGAAAACCCAGACCGGATTTAAAAAAAAAAACGGACTGGAGTTGGGAAAGGAAAACCCGGACCGGATTCGACGAAAAAACCGGACTGGAGTTGGGAAAAGAAAACCCGGACCGGATTTGACAAAAAAAACGGACTGTTTTTTTACATTTTGTATGACTCAAATCACATCCGCACAAAAAAGGTGCGGGACCCTTTTTTCCCTGCACCTGAATCACACCCATGTGATGTGATTCTGGCAATCGCACTGTGTTTTGCAATCTGTTTTGGGGTGTCATTCATCTAACATTGACACTCGCAGCAGATCGCATGGATGTCATGTGATTGCTATGCAGTGCAATGCGGGGAAACACAGTAAATCTTCTGCGTTTCCCGCATTGCATCAATGTGAACCAAGGCTTACAGGCACAGTAAAATTGGCTGAGTTTTACAAATTGTCTGTCAATTTACAGGTGGTTGGCAATCCTGTGCCCCCCACCTGGTAATGACACATGCACCCCCTTAGTAATGACAAATGTCCCCCACCTCTAGGTAATAATAGGTGATTTAAAAATAAACCGGACCTGGAGTTGGGAAAAGAAAGCCCGGACCAGATTCGACGAAAAAACCGGACTGGAGTTGGGAAAAGAAAACCCGGACCGCATTTTACAAAAAAACGGACTGGAGTTGGGAAAAGAAAACCCGGACCGGATTTAAAAATAAACCGGACTGGAGTTGGGAAAGGAAAACCCGGACTGGATTTGAAAATAAACCGGACTGGAGTTGGGAAAAGAAAACCCGGACCGGATTTGACTAAAAAAACCGGACTGGAGTTGGGAAAAGAAAACCCGGACCGGATTTGTAAATAAACCGGACTGGAGTAGGGAAAAGAAAACCTGGACCGGACTAGACAAAAAAAAGGACTGGAGTTGGGAAAGGAAAACCCGGACCGGATTCGTCGAAAAAACCGGACTGGAGTTGGGAAAAGAAAACCCGGACCGGATTTGTAAATAAACTGGACTGGAGTAGGGAAAAGAAAACCTGGACCGGACTAGACAAAAAAAAAGGACTGGAGTTGGGAAAGGAAAACCCGGACCGGATTCGTCGAAAAAAACGGACTGGAGTTGGGAAAAGAAAACCCGGATCGGATTTGACTAAAAAACCGGACTGGAGTTGGGAAAAGAAAACCCGGACCGGATTTGAAAATAAACCGGACTGGAGTAGGGAAACGAAAACCCGGACCGGATTCAACGAAAAAACCGGACTGGAGTTGGGAAAAGAAAACCCGGACCGGATTTGACAAAAAAAACGGACTGTTTTTTTTACATTTTGTATGACTCAAATCACATCTGCACAAAAAAGGTGCAGGACCCTTTTTTCCCTGCACCTGAATCACACCCATGCGATGTGATTCTGGCAATCGCACTGTGTTTTGCAATCTGTTTTGGGGTGTCATTCATCTAACATTGACACTCGCAGCAGATCGCATGGATGTCATGTGATTGCTATGCAGTGCAATGCGGGGAAACACAGTGAATCTTCACATGCATCAATGTGAACCAGGGCTTACAGGCACAGTAAAATTGGCTGAGTTTTACAAATTGTCTGTCAATTTACAGGTGGTTGGCAATCCTGTGCCCCCCTCCTGGTAATGACACATGCACCCCCTTAGTAATGACAAATGTCCCCCACCTCTAGGTAATAATAGGTGATTTAAAAAAAAAACGGATCTGGAGTTGGGAAAAGAAAACCCGGACCGCATTTTACAAAAAAAACGGACTGGAGTTGGGAAAAGAAAACCCGGACCGGATTTAAAAACAAACCGGACTGGAGTTGAGAAAGGAAAACCCGGACGGGATTTGAAAATAAACCGGACTGGAGTTGGGAAAAGAAAACCCGGACCGGATTTGACAAAAAAAACGGACTGGAGTTGGGAAAGCAAAACCCGGACCGGATTTGAAAATAAACTGGACTGGAGTTGGGAAAGGAAAACCCGGACCGGATTTAACAAAAAAAACGGACTGGAGTTGGGAAAAGAAAACTCGGACCGGATTTGACTAAAAAACCGGACTGGAGTTGGGAAAGGAAAACCCGGACCGAATTTGACAAAAAAACCGGACTGGAGTTGGGAAAAGAAAACCCGGACCGGATTTGAAAATAGACCGGACTGGAGTTTGGAAAAGAAAACCCGGACCTGATTTGACGAAAAAAACGGACTGGAGTTGGGAAAAGAAAACCCGGACCGGATTTGACAAAAAAAACGGACTGGTTTTTTTACATTTTGTATTACTCAAATCACATCTGCACAAAAAAGGTGCAGGACCCTTTTTTCCCTGCACCTGAATCACACCCATGCGATGTGATTCTGGCAATCGCACTGTGTTTTGCAATCTGTTTTGGGGTGTCATTCATCTAACATTGACACTCGCAGCAGATCGCATGGATGTCATGTGATTGCTATGCAGTGCAATGCGGGGAAACGCATCAATGTGAACCAGGGCTTACAGGCACAGTAAAATTGGCTGAGTTTTACAAATTGTCTGTCAATTTACAGGTGGTTGGCAATCCTGTGCCCCCCTCCTGGTAATGACACATGCACCCCCTTAGTAATGACAAATGTCCCCACCTCTAGGTAATAATAGGTGTCCTCCTCCTGGTAATCACACATGCCCCCTGATGTTAACGCTAGATCCCCCCCCCCCCCATCTTTTAGTACTACTCTAATTGGCACAAAAACATCTTGGTGGTGTTAGGGGATTGTTTACCAACATTTCAACCTGCATAGGTGTGAATCAGGCCTAAAGGCCGGTTCCCACTGCTGCGATGTGAGAACTCGTGCCAATTTCAGTATGAGTTCCCCCATCGCATGTCACCCGCTGGCGGTTCACACTGCCCTATGGGAACCGCTGGGAGTGTCAATACTAAGTTAACCACTTACGGACCACCCGCCGCAGTTTTACGTCGGTAATTTGAAGGGGAATATCGTTGTTATGGCAGCAGCTAGCTGCTACAACCCCGGTGGTCCACTTTCAGATAAAAGTGGTCTCTGCAGCGGGTTTGCTGCAAAAGCACTTTTATCGGTGGCGAGAGAGGCCCCCCCTCCCGCTGCGCTCTGGTGCCCTCCGCCGCTTACCGGAGCAGTCAGTAGCGGCCGAGGCGATCGCGTCCTCTTGCCGGCTTGGTATGGAGACGAGTGAGGGGAAGATGGCCCCCACCCATCTCCATATCATTGCAGGGGGGAAGTGACATCAAAACGTCACTTCCGCCTATAGCTCTTAAGGGGCCTTTTTTTTCTTTCTTTTTTTTCAAATGACAAATTTTTTCTTTTTATTATTGCATTTTAGTGTAAATATGAGATCTAAGGTCTTTTTGAGCATTGCAAACAGGAAATGATGCGATGGGCCGCGGCCAGGGAGGAGGAAGTGAAAAATGAATACAGCAGATATACAGTAGGTGCTGAGAAAAAAAATTAAAAATACCCAATTCGTTTACAGTGCACAGTTTAGTGAGGGATGGTAAAGAGTTGTAAAAGTGGGTGGAACTCCACTTTAACCACTTTCACCCCTTTCCTTCCCAGGCCAATTTTCAGCTTTCAGCGCTCTCGCACTTTCAATGAGAATTGTGCGTTCATGTAACACTGTACCCAGATTAAGTTTTCATCGATTTGTTCACACAAATAGAGCTTTATTTTGGTGGTATTTATTCACAACGCAGTTTTTTATTTTTTGCGATATAGGTCGAAAAAAAGAGCGAAAATTTGGGGACAAAAACAATATTTTCTACTTTCTATTTTAAAAGCAATCCAATAAAATTGAATTTTGTAATAAATTTAAGCCAAAATGTATTCTGCTACATGTCTTTGGTAAAAAAAATCCTGTTAAGTATATAACAATCGGTTTGTGTGATCACAGACATATGTACGCAGATGATCATGTACAGATGTGCACAGATGATCACGGACATATGTGCGCAGATGATCACGGACATATGTGTGCAGCTGATCATTGGGACAGATGATTTTACTGGGACATATGTGGGGGACAGGTGTATTTACTGTGTGGGGACATGTCTGTGGTGACACTGTTGTGGGGACACTATTTTGGGGACATTGTGTGGGCACACTGGACAGTGATCAGTGTGTAAAAAGCTGTAAAAAACAGCTCATACTCACTGATCACCGGCCGGCTGCAACGATCCGCTCTCCTCACTGACAACTTCCATGTGAGGAGAAGAGAGCTAATAGCCTAGCAACCAACTCTCTATTTACGTCACATGATGGCTGTGATTGGACACAGCCATCATGTGATTAGGAGGGCCAGTCACAGAGCCCTCCGGCCGATCTGAGGTGCGCCGTGTCCGGGTGACACGAGCGCAACGGGATCGTGCCACGGAGCGGGCACGCGTACGTGCGATCCCTCTCCTTATGAAAGATATTCCTGAACGTCCACTCAGAAGGAGGAATCGCCAACCCGGCCATATATGTGCAGTGGCTGGGTGGGAGGTGGTTAACTAGTTTAGTTCCTCTACCATGCTGCAAACATCAGCAGTTTTTTAACCAGGGTATTTATCAAGGCACACACACAAACAGTGAAGGACCTTGTCCTGTGTATTCCCAGGCTGATGCATTTTCTATTCAGTTCAAATGAAGCTGTGCGTCCCACAGTGGAGTTGTTGACATGGTTATCTCATGGAATGATGGAGTGGGCCAGGAGTATTTTTTCCAATTATCCTGACCTAGCAAACACACTCCTCGTCTTATCACTCTGAATGGAGAAAGAGACGTGCGTGGCCTTGTAATTGTACACAAAGCTTTAAATATGAAAAAAATAACCATACGCAGCAAAAATTACAATACATTACAGTAAAAGCTTTCATTGAAACAGGAGTGCCGGTGGTAAGTTTAACCCTCTATTGCAGGAATGTTTAGGAATAAAGTGCAGTTGCCGTAAAGAACGCAGCTAAGCACCATTTGTATTCAAGATAACCGCTCAACATAAGCTCATGCCTATGAATGCCAGATACTCTACATGTTTACTGTATAACTTTAAGCATTTTCCACTGACTCTTAAAATGTCGTAGATACAGAAGTCTAAACTTATGTGTCAGGACACTAATGGCCTGTACACACGATCCGAAAATCGGACAAAAAATACTGCTTTCGAAGCAATTGTACGATAATCGGATCGTCAGTACAGTGCTTTCGAGAGCCAATCTCTACACTTCATGGACAAACACGTAAATATTTCTCGTATGATACCAGATTGTGCGATTTTCATTTAATCAGTACAGCTGTCGTCTGAAAATACAATAGAAATACACTACAACACATGACATCACTTCCGAATTTTTATTCTGTCGTATGAGAATTTTCATAACTTTAGTAACCTCTCCATTTTTGATATGTGTCTAGCATGCAAAAAAATACTGACGATCTGTCGTCCGATTTTCAGATCTTGTGTACGGGCCAATAGGGAGCCCTAATGCATTAGATGTACGAGGGATATGACATAATGAGGTGGGGGACAGATACACAGTTTATTATAGAATCAGGTATTAAAGAGTTGTAAAGCAAGCAAACCAGGTGGAAGTGTTATGCCGCGTACACACGGTCGGACTTTTCGTCTACAAAAGTCCGACGGACGCCGACGGACTAAAGCTGGCTGACAATCCGATCTTCCCCGGACTTTCAGCGGACTTTCAGCAGACTTTTCCAGCCACAAATCTGACGGACTTTAGATTTGAAACATGCTTTAAATCTTTACGTCGTAACTACGCCGGACCCAGAAATCTGCTTGTCTGTGTGCTAGTCCGACGGGCAAAAACCCACGCTAGGGCAGCTACTGGCTATCAACTTCCTTATTTTAGTCCGGTGTACGTCATCACGTACGAATCCGTCGGACTTTTGTGTGATCGTATGTAGGCAAGTCCGTTCGTAAGAAAGTCTGCCGCTAGTCTGCCAAAAGTCTGACAAAAGTCCGACAAAAGTCCGTCGAAAGTCTGTCGGACAGGCTGGCGGACTTTTGTAGCCGAAAAGTCCGACCGTGTGTACGCGGCATAAGTCAACTGCTTTCAGTGACTTCAAAAGATTTTCAGTCTAAAGGAACATCATACTTTTTAACTAGAACTTAATTTTTCTGTGATGTTAAATCATACAATTAGACTTTAAATGCCAGATCCCACAACAATACATATAGGGGTTGATTTACTAAAATTGAAGAGTGCAAAATCTGATGTAGTTGTACATGGCAGCCAATCAGCTTCTAACTTCAGCTTGTTCAATTAAGCTTTGACAAAAAAAAAAAATACTGGAAACTGATTTCTATGCAGAGCTGCACCAGATTCCGCACTCTCAGCTTTCTCAGCTTTAGTAAATCAACCCCATAGTATATGTAGACACAACATATCAACATAATACAGTATTTTATTTAATATCAAAAGATAATCAATAATAAAGAATAGGAAGGCCAACAAACTTCTACTATTAAAAGATATACAGATATGTATGTATCATTTTCCATGCACAGACCACCAAAATCTAAGGTTTAGGCTGCATTCACACCTGAGCATTTTCAGCTCATAAAACGCTTGTAAAATGCTCGAAAAAAACGCCCAACAAGCAAAATCCCATTAATTTCAATGGCACCTGTTCACATCTGAGCATTTTGTCACCTGAAGGAAAACACTTGAAAAACGCCTTAAGCTCAAAAAAGAACATGAGCTTCTTTGGGGCAGATTATAGGCGTATTTCTGCTTTTTACATTGGTGACCTGTCCAAAATCACGGCAAAAACGCGGCAAAAAAACGCAGTAAAAATCATGGTAAAAATGCGCGACTTTGAAACGCTCAGGTGTGAATGCAGCCTAAAATAGAACTATAGGCAAAACTTTTTTTTTTTTTTATAACCCCTGTTCTAACCTATAAGCCCTGCAAATTAAGGAGATTCCTTGGGGACCCTCAGGTCACTAGAACTAGTGTCCCCATTGGATGATTTCCCCTCTATTACTTTTTTGGGGACAACCCAAAATTTGGGGCTTTCTTTTTTACTTTCACTTTCAACGATTTTTAACGGGGGCACAGACAGCAATAAAAACTGACAGGTGTTCTAGTCCACCTCCCCTCTATCCAAAACTAACAAAAAAGTTTTGCCTTTAGTTATACTTTAATCCAGGGGTCAGCAACCTTTTTACACTTAAGGGCCGGATTCAATGTATGCGAATGCACAGAGGGCCGCATTCACCTGTTAATAAATTAAGATAATAATAATCCTAACATAGCAATAATAACAGTACAGGTTTACCTCACTTTATGGTGCTTCACTAATACAAAGCCGGTTCACTGGCTGTGGACCAGGGGGGGGGGTACAGTGGTGGCTGTGGAGTGGGGTACAGAGGTGCCTGTGGACAGGAGAAGGGGGGTACAGTGGTGGCTGTGGGCAAGGGGGCTACAGAGGTGGCTGTGGACTTGGTGGTGGCTACAGTGGTGGCTGTGGAGGGGGGTTCAGTGGTGGCTGTGGACAGGAGGAGGGGGGTACAGTGGTGGCTGTGGGCAGGGGGGATACAGAGGTGGCTGTGGATGGGGGGTGGGTACAGTGTGGTGGCTGTGGACAGGGGGGATACAGAGGTGGCTGAGGACGGGGGGATACAGAGGTGACTGTGGACAGGGGGGGGAGGATACAGAGATGGCTGTGGGTGGGGGGGGATACAGAGGTGGCTGTGGACGGGGGGGTGGATATAGAGGTGGCTGTGGATGGGGGGGTACAGAGGTGGCTGTGGACGGGGGGGGTACAGAGGTGGCTGTGGACGGGGGGATATAGAGGTGGCTGTGGATGGGGGGGATACAGAGGTGGCTGTTGACAGGGGAGGGGGGTGGATACAGAGGTGGCTGTGGACGGGGGGGTGACAGAGGTGGCTGTGGACGGAGAATACAAGAAAATGCTTGCCCAGTGTTTAATAATGTCATCTGCAAAACTGTCTGTGTTTTATAATAAAATTGCAGCTATATACTTCATTAAGAGCTCAACTTGGCGCTCACGTGACCCGCTGCCTCTCTCTTCTCCTCGTCTGACAATTGCAGCCGGTGGGGCCGAAAATGATGTCAATCAGGAGGGGAGGAGGATAGAGGTGGCAAGTGAACTGAGCACCGAGCGGAGCTCTTAATGAGGTATATAGCTGCAATTTTATTATAAAACACTTTATGACATTATTAAAAAGACAACCACTTGTCCGAGGGTCGGGTGCCCGTGAATTAATCTTGGGCACTGACGGCCCGGAGAGTTAGCTGCGGCAGTATCACTTTGTGCACTTGAAATAAAGTTTAAAGTAGAAGTCCAGCCTAACACTAAAATCCTTGCATCTACAGACATCCATGATCTAACACTAAACTATCTAGCACTGTAAAGAAGTAATCAGTATACATACCTTTTTTGAAGCCGATCCGCTCCGGTCTCCAGCGGCGGAAGCTCTGCAGAGGACACAGCAGACAGGCAGGCTGTGAAATAAATGGAAGTGACGTCACCCATAGAGTTACTATGGGGCTTCTATTGTCGGCTGCCTCCTCTGCACCTGCCACCACAGCTCAGCGTGGGATCAGGTCGGATCGGCTTCAAAAAAGGTATTTATACTGATTTCTTCTTTACAGGGTTAGATAGCTTAGTGAAAGATCGTGGATGTCTGTAGATGCAGGGATTTTAGTGTTAGTGTGGACTTCTACTTTAAACAAAAAAAGGGAGCTGTGAGATGCAATAACACGGCTATGCAGCCCAACATGACTTTTGTCTGCACACTAAACCGCTGCGGTTTAGTGTGTGGGCTGGTGTGAACGGGCCTTTAGTAGCAGTATGTAAGCCAATCACAACGCTTGCATTAGGCCTACACGTTTCACTACTTCAGGACCACAGTATAAGCTGGCACCAGATAAACTTGGTAAAAAAAAAAACAATAAAAAACCAAAAAAACAAAACAAACACACTTAGTAATGCTGGACCAAACAGAACACTGTTCCCCTTTCAGACTGTAAAGGAAAACATCCAGCATGTTTAAGACTTGTTCTATTGATACTTTGGGGTTGATTTACTAAAAATGGAGAGTGCAAAATCTGGTGCAGCTCTGCACAGAAACTAATCAGCTTTCAGGCTGGGTTCACACTGGGGCGACACGACAGCCGTCCTACTTTGGATCCGACTTTGCCCTGCGACATGAAGCCGGCATGCGTCCGACTTTCAATGAACGGGGATCCGACTTGGATCCCCGCCAATGCCCGGCACTGTGTTTGGTATGAATCTTGAGGGGGAACTCCGCGCCAAATTTTAAATAAAAAAACCGGCATGGGTTCCCCCTCCAGGGGCATACCAGGCCCTTGGGTCTGGTATGGACCTTAAGGGGAACCCCCCTACACTGAAAAAACGGCGTGGGGGTCCCCCCAAAATCCATACCAGACCCTTATCGGAGCACGCAGCCCGGCCGGTCAGGAATGGGGGTGGGGACGAGCGAGCGCCCCCCTCCCCTCCTGAACCGTACCAGGCCGCATGCCCTCAACATGGGGGGGTGGGTGCTTTGGGGCAGGGGGGCCCCCCCACCCCAAAGCACCTTGTCCCCATGTTGATGAGGACAAGGGCCTCTTCCCGACAACCCTGGCCGTTGGTTGTCGGGGTCTACGGGCGGGGGGCTTATCGGAATTCGGGAGCCCCCTTTAATAAGGGGGCCCCCAGATCTCGGCCCCCACCCTTTGTGAATGAGTATGGGGTACATCGTACCCCTACCCATTCACCTAGGGAAAAAAGTGTCAATGAAAAAACACAGTACACAGGTTTTTAAAGTAATTTATTAGGCAGCTGCGGGGTCTTCTTCCGACTTCGGGGGTCTTGCTCCGACTCCGGGGGTCTTCTTCCGACTTCGGGGGTCTCTCCGGCGTCTCCTCCCGGTGTCCTGATCTTCTGCCGGCTCCTCCACTATCTTCTGCAGCTCTTTTGCTAGCGGTGGCCCGGACTTCTGCCTTCTGCCTTCTTGTCTTCTTGTCTTCTTCCCTCTTCTTCCGATGTTGACACAACGCTCTCCCCAGCTGGAATGCTCTCTGAGCGCTCCGCAATGGACTTATATAGGCGGTGACCCCGCCCCCCTTATGAGGTCACTGTCCCGGGTCATGCTGGGACTGTGACGTTTTAGGGGGCGTGGTCACCGGGTGATGGTTTTTGCGCTGACTGTTTGTTTTGAATATCATTTGATGTTGACCACACCCCTTATGACGGCAGAAGAGGGAAGAAGACAAGAAGGCAGAAGTCCGGGCCACCGCTATAGCAAAAGAGCGGCAAAAGAGCAGAAGATAGCGGAGGAGCCCGGCAGAAGACGCAGAGAAGAACCGGAGAGACCCCCGAAGTCGGAAGAAGACCCCCGGAGCTGCCTAATAAATTACTTTAAAAACCTGTGTAGTGTGTTTTTTTATTGACACTTTTTCCCTAGGTGAATGGGTAGGGGTACGCTGTACCCCATACTCATTCACATAGGGTGGGGGGCCCTCTTATTAAAGGGGGCTCCCGGATTCCGATAAGCCCCCCACCCGCAGACCCCGACAACCAACGGCCAGGGTTGTCGGGAAGAGGCCCTTGTCCTCAACAACATGGGGACAAGGTGCTTTGGAGTGGGGGGCCCGCAGGGTGCCCCCCTGCCCCAAAGCACCCACCCCCCCATGTTGAGGGCATGCGGCCTGGTACGGTTCAGGGGGGGCTCGCTAATCCCCACCCCCATTCCTGACCGGCCGGGCTGCGTGCTCGGCTAAGGGTCTGGTATGGATTTGGGGGGCCCCCACGCCTTTTTTCGGCGTAGGAGGTTCCCCTTAAGGTCCATACCAGTCCCAAGGGCCTGGTATGCTCTTGGAGGGGAACCCATGCCGTTTTTTATTTAAAATTTGGCGCGGAGTTCCCTCTCAAGATCATCTGAGCACAAGTCGCATGCTGAAGTCGGATCCTGCGAGACGGCGATCCGACTTTGATCCGACTTCAATGATAATCAATGGACTGAAGTAGGATCAAAGTCAGACCAAAGTAGTACAGGGAGCATTTCTAAAGTCGGAACGACTCGTGTCGGACCAGTTAGGACGGCTCCCATAGGGAAACATTGGATTTCACACGTCATGCGACATGAGCTCCCAATGTCGGAGCGTTTGTCGGACCAGTGTGAACCCAGCCTCAGTTTTTTTTTTTTGTCAAAGCTTAATTGAACAAGCTGATGTTAGAAGCTGATTGGCTACCATGCACAGCTGCACCAGATTTTGCACTCATCAGTTTTAGTAAATGAACCTCTTTGTGTCTACATATACACTTTGTATTGTTGTAAGATCTTAAATTAGAAAACCTACTTCATGATTTCAAGTGTTACTAAACCCAGAACCTGCATTCACTATATCTGGCCTCCCACAGTACACAGAACATGGAAATACCTTTTCTCATCCACCGTATATAGCAATCTTGTGACTTGTATCAGTCTCTGCTTAAAGCTTGTAGGAGGAGTTTTCATTCTCCCCTGATCCTCTGTCTGGACAGTGCCGATTGGTCCTGTACTTAACACATGTACCCTCCCAAGAAAAAGAAAAAAATCTCTAGCAATACACACCAAACTGAGCATGCGCAGCCTGACTCCTAATTCTCTGTTCTATCGTGAGATGGATTGGAGTCAGTTAAAGAAGAGGAGGATCAGAGAGACAGGATCACACAGCCTTTATACACAATGCAGATGATTAACCCCTTAGGTTCCACGGTGAGTATAACAAGCATGCTTTACTGCATATACAGACTGATTTTACTGTTGTGGGTTCAGTAACACTTTAATATTGAAGTCTGCTTTCTGGCATACCATCACAATGTAACAATCTAGTTGGGTTCCACCCACTTAACTTTTTGATAATTAATGGACTTTTTTAAAAACACAATATTGAAAAGAACAATAATACACAGCCTCCTCTCATATTCTCTGCAATATTGCCTGTGCCATGCGCAACAAAGGAAAGGCAGGGGGTGATTAGAGAGCCAAATGCATGGCTAAAGACCTGGTGTAAGGAGGAGGGATTTGGGTTTTTAGAGCACTGGGCTGACTTTTCATTGGGTTGCAACCTATATGCTAAATATGGCTTGCACCTAAATGGAAGGGGGTCTACTGTGCTGGGGGAGAGGTTTATGGCAAGGCTGGGGGACTATTTAAACTAGGATTGTGGGGGGAGGGTAAATTAGATTATAATGGGTCAGACAGGGGTCAGCCCCTATAGGTGGGTGGAATGGGGAAAGATGAGGGGAGGGCTATGGCAGATGATATGAAGGTTCCTATGTTACAATCAACCACTGGAAATGGTACTATTTGTACTAAAATAAAAAATATGCAACATACGTTTTCAAAATGTGACAAAGAATTAAAGTGTTCAACAATGCCAGAAGTCTGCCAAGCAAAATAGGAGAGTTGGAAGCTCTGGTGCACGAGGATAACTAGGATCTAATTGGTATTGCTGAATCTTGGCTTCATTTGTCTCATGACTGGGTTATTAATACTGCTGGCTATGCTCTCTTTCGGAAATACAGGGTAAAACGGAGGTGTGGTGGTGTCTGTCTCTATGTGAGAAGTGATCTCAAAGCGAGTGTGAAAGAGGACATAGTTGATGGAGAGTGTGAGGAGTCTGAAGCATTATGGGTGGAACTGTACATGGGTGTGTGTACTACAAAGGTTGTCATTGGAGTTTGTTATAGACCTCCCCATGTTAGTGAGGAGGTGGAGACTCAGCTCCTTGCACAGATGGAAAGGGCTGCAAGGGCTGGGACAGTGATAATAATGGGGGATTTTAACTACCTGGAAATTGACTGGAGTAATGGCACTGCTGAGACAGTTAAAGGGCAAAAATTTATAAACCTATTACAAGACAATTTTATGGTCCAGTTTAATGAGGTCCCGACTAGGAATGAAGCTCTGCTGGACCTGGTAATCTCAAACCATGCAGAGCTTATTACCAATATTCATATAAAAGAACATCTGGGAAACATGATTTCATTTAATGTTAGCTGTAAGCAACAAACACATACGGGTATGATAAAAACACTTAACTTTAGGAGAGCAAATTTTCCAAGGATGAGGGCTGCTCTCCAGGACTTAGACTGGAAGAGAATATTGGCATCAATGGACACAGAACAGAAATGGGAATTCTTCAAAGTGACTGTATGTAAAACTCACTGCAAAGTATATTCCCATGGGCAATACGTTTAAAAGGCCAAAAATAAAACCTTTGTGGCTCACGGCCAAAGTTAAAATGGCTATAAATAATAAAAAAGAGCTTTTAAAAAATATAAATATCAAGGAATGCTATCATCGTTTAAATGTTACAAAGAATATAACAGAATATGTAAAACAAAATCAAGGATGCAAAAATTCAAAACGAACGACAGATTGCAAAAGATGGTAGGACAAACCCCAAAAACTTCTTCAAATATATTAATAGTAAAAAGGTCAGGTCTGAGCATTTAGACCCTTTACAAGTGGGTGACTGGGGACAAAGAGAAGGCAAATTTAATAAATACCTTCTTCAGCTCTGTGTATACAAAGGAGCATGGGGGAGCTCATGACCATAATTGGGGTGGTAGTGACACAGCCCCAAAATGATCCACAATGGTTTAAAAGTAATATGGTCCAGAAATATTTAGACAGAATAAGGGTGGATAAAGCACCTGGACCAGATGGTATCCACCCATGGATCCTAAAAGAATTGAGCTCTGTCATTTCAAGGCCATTGTGTCTAATATTTAGGGACTTGTTAATGACTGGAATGATACCACTGGATTGGCGCAGGGCCAATGTGGTGCCCATATTTTAAAAGGGATCAAAGTCTTTACCAAGTAACTATAGACTTGTTTGTTTAACTTCTATAGTCGGGAAGATACTGGAGAGTTTAATAAAAGACCACATAGACGAGTTCTTGCTGGAAAAAATATTTTAAGCAAAAGACAGCATAGATTCATGAAAGACAGAAGTTGTCAAACAAACCTGATTTCTTTTTATGAGGAGATAGGGATGGACAGAGGGGTGGCTGTGGACGTGGTATACCTGGATTTTGTAAAAGCTTTTGACACAGTTCCCCACACGCGGTTCAGGTGTAAGGTACAGGCTTGGAAAGATTGGTTTGTAAATGGATAGAAAACTGGCTAAAAGACAGGATTCAGAGAGTAGTGCTTATTGACTCTTACTCTGAATGATCTAAGGTTATCAGTGGTGTACCCCAAGGTTCAGTGTTGGGACCCTTACTTTTAAATATCTTTATAAATGATATAGGGTCTGGGATTAAAAGTAAAATTTCTGTCTTAGCAGATGACATTAAAGAGGAAGTAAACTCCCCCACTCTGATGCTTCTTTTCATTTAGTCCATTATATTAAGTAATAAAACTATAGCCACTGTAATCCAGCCCAAATCGCATATTACTCACTTTTTAAAGAAACTTTAAATAATCTTGTTTCCAGGAGTAAGGCAGCACCATCTTAGGTATTGTTTTCTGAGTCCATAGTAGAGTGTATTTCTGCCCTTACATGGAGCACATCCTGTACTGTTAACCAAGCCTCCTTCTCGATCCAGCGTTTCTATAACAACCCTACTTCCCCGCTCATAGCCGACTTGTTTTATTTCACAGTACTTACTTGTGCCATTTATCTAGGGTTTGCCTTTGTCAGTCTTATCAGCTTCAGCTAAGACTGCAGTATACAGTCTGATGCTCAGGTTTACACTCCATGTGATGTCACATGGTCACATGGGGTGTAGGAGGAAGCTCTAAATGATTCTGCAGTCTCATGGGATTTGAGTGTTGTGCCGCAGGGAGTCCTAATAATAGACAGACAAGCACACAGAGTGTGCCATTAATCAGGGGAGATATGAGCATGCTCCAGTGTCATTCTAAAGAACAAAACAGATTACAACAATACTAAGCAAGCAAGTAAGGAGATATCTACAAGCAGTGTTCATTAGGGTTTTTTATGCTGATTTACATGGGATAAAGTTGTGGGGGAGAGTTTCCAACCACTTTAAGCTATGCAGTGGAATAACGTCCTTACAGGATGTCTCCAATTTACAAGCAGACCTCAATGCAAAGTATAATTGGGCAACTAAGTGGCAAATGAGGTTTAATGTTGACAAATGTAAAGTTCTGCACTTGGGGGCTAAGAATACACACGCATCATACATACTAGGAGGAGTATAAATGGTAGAATCAATGGTAGAGAAGGATCTGGGGGTTTTGGTAGATCATAAGCTTAATAATAGCATGCAATGCCAAGCTGCGGTTTCCAAAGTGAGCAAAGTCCTTTCTTGTATTAAGAGAGGTATGGACTCCAGGGAGAGATATCATTTTACTCCTGTACAAATCATTAGTAAGACCTCATCTGAAATATGCAGTTCAGTTTTGGGCACCAGTTCTCAAAAAGGATACCCGGGAAGTGCAGAAAAGGGCAACCAAACTGATAAGAGGCATGGAGGAGCTCAGCTATGAGGAATGATTAGAGGAACTGAATCTATTCCCGCTTGAGAAGAAGAGATTAAGGGGGGATATGATCAACATGTATAAATACATAAGTGGTCCATATAGTGAACTTGGTGTTGAGTTATTCACTATAAGGTCATCACAGAGGACAAAGGGGCATTCTTTTCGTCTAGAGGAAAAAAGGATTTCATCTCCAAATATGGAAAGGTTTCTTCACAGTAAGAGCTGTGAAAATGTGGAATAGACTCCCTCAAGAAGTGGTTCTGGCAAGCTCAGCAGATTGCTTTAAAAAAGACCTGGATTCTTTCCTAAATGTACATAATATAACTGGGTATTAACATTTATAGGTAAAGTTGATCCAGGGAAAATCTGATTGCCTCTTGGGGGATCAGCAAGGATTTTTTTTCCCCTGCTGTAGCAAGTTGGAGCATGCTCTGTTGGGGTTTTTCACCTTCCTCTGGATCAACTGTGGGTGAAGGATTGTGTATATGGGATTGTATTTTTTTTTGGTTGAACTAGCTGGACCTGTGTCTTTTTTCAACCTAACTATGTAACTATGTAACTCTTACAGCTACCTATCAGACTTCAGCAATTTCATATAGTCATAGCAATAAACTATGGATTCTGATTGGTTTCCAGTATTTGCATGCCTTTTCAATCAGAATTGGATTTTGTCTTGCTTGCATGCTAAAACTGGTACAGCAGGAGCCAAATTCAAGTTCTAGACATGTATATGAATTTAGCACATTCTTCACCACTTTTAGAATGCATAAGAGACACTTTTGTAAAATCTGCCTGCGCCAACCTTTATGAATTCCAGAGAATGTGTGTTTTACTAGGCAATTTGCAGTAGCATCCAGACCACTTTATGCATCACCTACAAGTGACATCGCCTGCATGAAAACATAACCTCCTGCAGTGCAGAGGATTATAGGGAGCGTTCCCTAAAAGCCAAGCCACGGTGGAAGAAGCTAGATGTCCTCCATTCTGGAAGTCGTCATCTGCCATGGCTGTTATGAAACTTTGGGAAGTGACTGAGACCAATCAGGGCATCCCTAAAACAAACTTTTGATGAAAAGTGAAATGATAAAGCTACAACATGGTCCACGAAGGGAAGGGGAAATGGTAAGGAGCACCGTGGCTTTGTGACACTCATACATTTTATATAGTCATACACAATAATGAAAGTATAAAACAAACATCTATTGAAAGAACAAAAATGTCACCTCTATCAGAGTAGAGGGCATCACTAAACATTAAAAATAGAAATACAGTAAAACGTCGGATTGCGAGTAACGTGGTTTTACGCGCGTTCTGCAATACAAGCTGTTTTTTTTTTTTCAAATCCTGACTCGATTTGCGAGCATTGTCTCACAAGACAAGCAGGATTCAAGCCTCTGGGGTGTACATGTGGCCAGAGGTGCGGGGGTGCCGGTGACGCTCGGAGACATTCAGAGCCGCTCGGAGACGCTCTGAGTGGTCTCAAAGCATATCTGAATGTCTCCGAGGCCCCCACCTCTGGCCACATGCGGTACTGCATACACTAGCAGTGACACTGGAACGAATTATCTGAGTTTCCATTGATTCCTATGGGGAAACCCGCTTTGATATACGAGTGCTTGGGATTACAAGCATTCTTCTGGAACGGATTATGCTCATAATCCAAGGTACTACTGTAACATTAAACATGTACAAAGTAATGCAATACAGTGAATCCAAATAGCTATTCTATTATGCGTTTTTCCAAGTGGACTGATGCGTTTCGGCCAGTGTGGTCTTCTCTAGGGCAATGCCCTTGGATAGCACAATGAAGGATTCTATAGCATAAGAAGATCGCAAGATGGAAGAGAAATGCAAGATGGGAGAAAAACACTAGCAGACCATGTTTCCCAGACAGAAGGGATAACAGCCAGAAAGTAAAAGCAGTATACCTTTATGGAAACGTGGGGTGGTAATAACGTGACTCAGCAAAGTCCAGCAGACAGTCCCTCTTGTAGCAACACACCAACAGCCAGCATCAACTCTTGCTCCATCTATGCTCCACCTCCATTCTGGATGATCTCCGGCATCACCAATCAATTTGCAGTGTGTGCATTTTATCAGCTATAGAATCTTTCATTGTGCTATCCAAGGGCAAACTCCTGAAGACCACACTGGTCGAAACGCGTCAGTCCCGCTTGGCAACACGCATAATAGAATATCTATTTGGATTCACTGTACTGTACATGTTTAAACTTATTTGTGTTTTTAATGTTCAGTGGCCCTCTACTCTGATAAAGGTGACATTTTAGCTCTTTCAATAAATGTTTGTTTTATACTTTCATTATTGTTTATGACTATTAAAATATCTGGGTGTCACAAAGCCCTGGTGCTCCTCACCATTTCCCCTTCCCTTTGTGGACCATGTTGTACACAAATTGGGGCTGACACCCACTATTGTTTATTGTTGGCTGTATATGAGCTATTGAACTGTAGAGATAAAGCTACACTAATATAACAACTGAAAAAGCAACTCCAAGATTTAGAAAAAAGTCTAGTTTTGCAGTTGAGCCCCCAGCACTGCAAGGGTTAAATGCTTGTTATGTCTAGGGGTAGAGGAGCAGACTTTATTATTTAACCTATTCCCCAATTTGGTGCCATCCTCTTCTACCTGAAGCTGTCCTTTTGCAGTATCACATACAATGCAGGACAAGAAAACCTGCTTTGTATGCTGTGGGGGGAGTGTGCAATCTCACCCGTAAGTGTCTCAGAGAGGAGGCTGGTAAGTACTTCTATTCTCTGCTCCCCTAGACATAAGGGGCATTTATTTGTTGTATAGCGTTTTATTTTTCTGCTGTGCTGATAGTTGGAGATTTAGATTCTTACATATAATATTCTTTACTTTTTTTTTTGACAGTGTCAAATACATTTGCATTAGAATTTCTTTGCAACTAGAAAATTGTAGGCAAAACCATCAGAACTGAAGGGAATGACAGAATGCTAAGACAGGTCATAGCCAGGGTCGGACAACATAAAATAGATTCCAGGGGCTTATCAGAACAATCCTGGAACTGGAGCCAGGGGATATGAATAAAGTAAAAGTCCTATCTAATAAGCAAATACCGGGCTGCCTTCAATAGCACATGACTTCAGTTTTTACATATATAACTGCGTAGGTTGGTATAACGGATGAAGCCTGTATAGAATAGCATCATTAATCATGTGCGCCTAGGGGAGCGTGATCTCTACACCCAGCTCTGCTAATATTGCATATGTGCAGTGCAGTTTTTGTAACTAGTTTGTAATGCTTATGAGGTTTGAAGAGTCAGAATAGTCATTCTCTGAGCACTATTAAACACCACTGAGCCTGAAGTATTGTCTTAATTGTTTTCCAGCCTTTTCACTTTTTATGAGATGAATGCGCCCCTGAGACTGTCCCTCCTGGCAAAAATATCAATTAATCAATGTAATCTCTAAAAACTACTGGCATCATAGAGGTTACTGACTGTTTCTCCAGTACATCCATCGTATGCTTGTGACAAACCATAGTAAATATAAAAACAAGCCGTCCATAATACTTCAAATACTTCTTCAGTCACAGCCGGTTCAAGGACAAAATCATCAGGTGCTCAGGATGAAAAACTGTCCCCCCCCCCCCCCCCCCCCCCCCGGTTTATTGCAAATTGGTCCATGTCTTTTCAAGACAATAAAATATTTAAAACATTATAAATTGAATTAGGCATAAAGTAGAACTATAGGCAAAACTTTATTTTGCATTCTGGATAGAGTAAGGAAGAGTTATAACCCCTGTCAGATTTTTTTTCACCATCTGTGTGTGGAGATTTTCTTTCACTCTTATCCCATAGCCAAACTGGAAGTGAGAGGAAATCTCTGCAAATTAAGGGTATTTCTTGGGGACCCACAGGTCATCATAACTAGTGTTCCCATTGGAAGATATCCCCTCTATTACTTTTCTGGGGACAACCCAAAATGTTAGATTTTTTTTTAACTTTCACTTTAAATGATAATGATAAACAGGACAGATAGAGAGGGTAAATCTTCCTGATGGGGGCACAGACAGCAATAAAAACTGACAGATGTTCTTATCCCTCTGCACTCTATCCAAAACTGCACACTATCCAAAACTAAAAAAAATGTTTTGCCTTTAGTTATACTTGAATTAATTCAAAACAGAATTCACTCATACATTTTAACAGTAATTAGTTTAGTAGATCCAGTGCTCCAAAAATCTTTTTAATCCTGTTCTACTTGTGTGGATGCATATTATGCTGTAAAATATCACTCCTTCTGTATTTTTTACTGCAAAATGCACTGAAAAGAAAGCAGAAGTAAAATAAGCCCCACTGTTGCAACAATATTAACCCCCGGCATTGATGCCAGTGCAGGTAATAATAACCCCTGGCATTGGTGCCAGTGTAGGCAATAATAACCTCTAGCATTGGTACCAGTGTAGAGAACAATAAGACCCAGCATTGGTGCCAGTTTAAGCAGCAATAACCCCTAGCATTGGTGCCAGTTTACTCAGTAATGACCCCCGGTATTGGTGCCAGTTTATTCAATAATAACCCCCAGCACTGGTTTCAGTAATCGCAATAATAACCCCCCTCCGCACTGGTGCCAATTTACGTAATAATAGCATATACATTGCTGGTCAGTGGTGTCATGCTATGTAAACTCTGTTCATTGATAACCCCTTAATAATCTTCCTGCATTGATGGTCAGTGGCGGTGGCATTTAAAACATCCCTCCCTTTTGGCGGTCAGTGGTGATTTTAACTGTCTGGTGGCAATGTTAGTTAACCCGCTCACTCCCCCAAGGGGTTAACTATTTGTCTGAACAAAGCTGATGCTATCCTTTGCTGCTGCACCTCAATTCTGCTTGGTACCACACTTCCTGGCCTGGAAATGACATGTCATAGCTAGAGCTGCACGATTCTGGCTAAAATGAGAATCACGATTTTTTTGCTTAGATTCTCTCATGATTCTCGTGGCGTAACATCATCTTTCACATTAAAACAAAAAAATTGGGCTAACTTTACTGTTTCTTTTTTTTTATTATTCATTGAAGTGTATTTTTTCCCAAAAAATTGCATTTGAAAGACCGCTGGGCAAATACAGTGTGACATATAATATTGCAGCAATTGCCATTTTATTCCCTAAGGTCTCTGCTAAAATATATATAATGTTTGAGGGTTCCAAGTTATTTTCCAGCAAAAAATATTGATTTTAACTTAAGAAAGAAGTGTCAGAAAAAGATTTAGACTTTAAGTGGTTAAACTTCCTGCATTTACACTTTGTTGAAAACTTGGCAGACTGCCCAGATTATTTATTTACACAGAAGTTCTATCTTTTTGATATAGGAAGCTTAGTTACAATGTTTCAAGTTAAAAGACTTGGCAGAATGGCCAGATGCTTTCTTTTGACAGCTGAGTGAGCAGATTAGGTCTCTCCACTTGTTTATATGAAAGAATCGGTAACTCTGCAGGAGAGATGGCCAGGGGAGGTGAATCGAGATCATGATTTTTTAACGATTAATTGTGCAGCTCTAGTCGTAGCTGCAGGCCGGGACTAACTTTCCCCTGTTGAGTGGAGATAAATCCATCTAATAGTAGTGATGTTTCATGTCGTGTGTGCTGTGGTGCCCGGGCTCCTGCTTCATCTAGATTCCCTCCTTGTCCCGCCCCTGATCACAGTTTAGAATGCCTTTCTAATGCAGCAATTTCTAGATATGAGAAAAACTTACGTTCATGCACATTTTCTTCAACAAAAATAATTATATAGCATGGCATACAAATGAATAAAAATGGCAACATCACCCAAAGCTCATATTTGAGCCTTGGTGGATGTATTACCTGCCAGCTTGATTCCCCCATCTAGGCTAAACAGCGTGGATGAAAAAATCTGCAGTGCTGTCTATCGTATTCTGACAGCCAGCACACGCGGCTGTCAGAATACACGAACAGTGCCTGCATCTAATCAGATGCAGATACTTTTCAGCCAAGAATTTTACACCTGGCTCCTTCAACAAAAGTCAATTTTTTTTTTTGAGCCAGGTGGTGCGGACAGGACCACCCACTGAATTAATTTCAGATAATTCAGAAGAAATTGGATGAAACTGGAACCGTGCATGGCCAGCTTAAAGCAGCCGCTGTTAGAATAAATGAACAGTGCCTGCATCTGAACGGTGTATGGCCAGTTCAAACTCATACTACTCCCACTCACTCCCATAGGGCCATAACCTTATGTCACATCCTAACAACCTCATGCTTTGCAGGGACACAAAATCCATCACCTTTTCCCTGTCAGAACGGAGTTCTGCCTTGTTTACATAGGCAGAGCTATATTGAAGCCGAAACTCCAACTAACACTTTTTCAGCAGTTACAGCAAATTTTTTTTCTTTCACGATAAAGGTTTTATATAAATAAATAAAAGCTGATCATTGTAAAATCCTGTGTCATTGGTAAATCATCTGTCTCAACCCTCTAACTGCTACATCTGCAGGGCAGCTAGTTCTGTTGAAAAACAACAGACTTACTGTCAGAATGGCCAGGTAAAAATGCCTAAAAAAGAAAACCAATGCAGATATCACATCTTATGATTGTTAAGCTGCAGTTTAATAAATATTTGCTTTTGGGTTTAATACCACTTTAAGAAGTATTCTCTCAGTTTAAGAAACTGAGATCTCCCCAGTGTAGTCTTTTGAGAACAAAATGGTGAATCCGGTGGTTCTCTCCATTGTTCTAGGATGTAATGCCTAAGCTATGCTTAGGCTGAGGAAGGGGAGTGGCTTCCTCGAAACATGGCCTATCTGCCATTGCAGTGTGAAGGTGAAGAGAGGATAAGAACAGACAGTCTGCTCCCAGATCACAAGGACTGACAGGCCATGCTGCTCAGGTCAACTCTGCATACAGAAAAGCGGTGCTTACTGAACTGGTCCATTACACGTGATCCAGACAAACCTAAAACTAGAACTCATCATCCAACACTACCTGATTTCCTGCTACTTTTGTGAATGTGATTCGTATTGAGTTTTTATGCATCATTTGTTTGTACTCAAACTTTAAACTTACTGAGCTATCAGGCTTTCCTGCACCCTCTTCTCTCCTTACATTCAAGGAGAAGTACAGCCAAAGCTCACTTAGCTGTACTTCTCCTATGGAACACAGGAGTGCAGTCTGTTCTGCACTCCTGTGACTTGTTTTCAGTGGACAGCCGGCTGAAGCCCGCTGCCAGCTGACGTCACAGAGCCGGTCCAGGCTTAGCGCGGGGAGAGTGCAGACAGTGGTGACTGACAGTCACCAGCTCTCTGCTCAGGGAGCCCTGAGAACTGAACTTCTCTTTTAATTGGACCTACTGTGATAAAAGAAACTAAGATGATGCGAAAGTCAAAAAAACTCAAGCCGTTACCAGCGACGAACAAACATACATTTCCCTATATTGCTGCTAGTATGTATAGTTTCATAGAGTGCAAATTAGGCTATATATTTTTAATGCCTAACAGCCAATGTGCCTCTTTGGAAACTGCATTGTTATTACTGCAGACAATCCTTGAGCTCTGCTAAACAATTACTTCTTTTTCTCCTTGCATAACAGGTAAATAATGGAATGCAATGCCTCGTCTCTCCAGATCAGTGTTATTATGATTGTGTGCACTGTCTTTAAATCATCTACTTTCCTCTAAGAGCTAATGAGGAAATTGGAGGCTTCTGCCTGCTTTAAATCATGCATAATGAATTTTTAGGAGCTGAGTAACAGATTAAATTCTGCCTGCAGTTGATGTTCATGACTCTGGCATCTACCAGCATTACCGGAATTTGGATAACAACCTTTTCTATGTGCAGCGACGTGTGGCCAGTGTGGTTGGAATCCATTAATTTATCATCCTCAAAAAAGTCACATGATCAATTACTGTGAAACACGGAAAATGCACTGAAGACTGACCTCTAGAAAAAAAGTTCTTTTTCTTTAACTACTCTGAATATAAGCTCCCCAAATCACTCAAAATACAGCATAACACTTTTATCTAAACTCTTAATAGGCAAGTCTTATTTCACATGAGTATCCTTAGTCTTAAAGTAGAATTCTGGAATTTTTTTAAACTATTTTTAGATTTCCCTCATATAATATATATAATAATAATATAATATACGGTATATACAATATAAAAGTACTTATTCTTTTCATTATTTTTGTTTCTCAGCCTATTAATCATAATACTGTACCATAAGCTGTATCTATAGTAGTTATTAGCAGGGGTTCCCTAATATCTGAAAGTAATTTCAAGGGTTCTTTCATGTCAAAAAGGTTGAGAAAGGCTACTCTTAATACTGTGCTGACTTTCAAATGTAGAGACACTCTGGTAAGATGTCCCCAAGGTAAGAAGCTATGCACAGATATGGAGGGGAAAAAATGATAACCAAGATGAATCTCTGCACAGTAGCCACCTTGAATCTCTGCATGGCACTGCTCATGGACTTGAAAACAGCTATACCTTCTGTCAATAGGCTATTTCTGCATACACGTCATGATGTTATAAAAAAAATTTGATTCAGAGAGGATTTATCACGTAACATGTCTTATGAACTTTGGATCTCTTTTGTATTCTTAGCAGCTCAGATAGCAATTGCTAGGTTGTGGAAGTCCCCATCTTGCTTCGCTTGATTAGAGCTAAGACGTCTTGGATCATTGTTAACAAAAACTGAACTGCTATATTGAATAATAAAATATTTTTATTTGATAAAGTATGGAAACCTTGGATACACAATCTCTCAGATGAACAATGGAGATTTAGATGGTCGGGATTTGGTGTATCTTCTTTTGCCTCCTGCCCTTTCTTTTTCTTTGCCTCCTTATTCTCTCTTACACATTGTTTTACTCTTTCTCCATCTCTACATTATTCTCTGGAGTTGGTTAAGAAATGCTCAATTTTGATATCATGGGACATGTGACCTTCAATATGGAGGGTTGGCTGTGTCTTTTATTCAAATAAGCATTTTTGTTTGGGAAATCGCACCATGCATCCCTCCATGTCTGCATATTGGAAGTACCCAACTGCAAGCAATATGTTATCTCTAGTGCTTCGTATGATTTACTTGAAAGCGTACAAGTATTAATATTACGTCTTTGTATTGCCTAATTTAAAACAATAAAAAACATTGGAAATTAACTTTTGCTCAAACTTACAGATAATGGTAAAGACATTGATAAGGAGCACATATTGTAATTGCACTTTGGCTAAGGATACTATATTAATGGTTTTCCATGGAAAGTATCATTTAATATTTAGGAATTGAATTTGGGAGGACCAAGAATACAATACTGAAGAATGAGTTTATGCTTCCTGAACAGCAGCAATGAATACATTTTAAATAGGCCACATTTCACATGTAAAACATGGAGTCGTTTCTGTATAATGGATGAGTTGATTTTTAAAGGTTGAAGGATAAAAAGGGTTGAGATAAAAATTGAAGTTTAAGGTGAAGACCTTTCAAAAAGAAAATGTGTTTTCTTTTAGATAAAAAATCACTAAGGTTAAACATTTCTCTGGGTTTTTTTAGTCCTACATCTCTCATGATGAACAAAATGGTAGGCAAGAGGGGAAAAGCCAAGGTACATGCCACAGTCTCAAGTTGTTTTTGTTCCTCTTTCAAGCTGACTCAGATAATTATTTAACCCCTTTATGATGGAACGTAAAACAAACTTTAATGCCTGAACCCAGTTTTGCAATATTGGCCCATTCTAGTACCACCCCAATTCCACAAAAGTTGGAACGCTTTGTAAAATCTATATAAAACAGAATGCAATGATTTGCAAATCTCATAAGCCCATATTTTATTCACGATAGAAAATAGAAAACATATCAAATGTTTAAACTGAGAAAAATTTACCATTTTAAGAAAAAGACAAGGTAATTTTAATGCAACACATCTCAAAAAAGTTGGGACAGGGCAACAGCTGGCAAACTAAGTGGTACTAACAAGGAAGAGCTGGATGAAGCAAATAATTAGGTTAATTAGCAACAGGTCAGTAACATGATTGGGTATAAAAAGGGCATGTTAGAGAGTCATTGGGGTTGATTTACTAAAGGCAAAAAGACTGTGCACTTTGCAAAGTGCAGTTGCACACTGTAAGAGCAGTTGCTCCAGAGCTTACTAAATGAGCAGAAGCTCTACTGACTTTCATCAACCAATCATGTGCAAGCAAAAATGTTTTTTTTTAATTTTCCTTGCATGTGATTGGGTATTCTTTGCAAAGTGAAGCTTTACCTCATTTACTAAGCTCTGGAGCAACTGCCCTTGCAGAGTGCAATTGCACTTTGCAAGGTGTACAGTCTATTGGCCTTTAGTAAATCAACCCCAGAGTGTCTCAAAAGTAAAGATGGGCAGAGATTCAACAATCTGTAAAAAGCTGCATCTAAAATTGTCTTTAAATATATCATCATCTAAAGCACATAATATCATTAAAAGATTCAAAAAATCTGGAGAAATCTGTGCACAAGGAACAAGGTGTAAACACAATATTGGATGCCCAAGATCATCAGGCCACTGAATTAAAAACAGGCATGATTGGATAGACATCACTGCATGGGCTCAGGAATACTTCCAAAAATCACTGTATGTGAACACAGTTTGCTGTGCTATCCAAAAATGCAAGTTAAAGAGGTTGTAAACTCCTGAAAAAAAAAATAAAAACCTACAAAACAAAGGCATAATGAGCTAATATGCATCGCATACTAGCTCATTATGAAATACTTACCTTAGAATGATGCCCTGCAGTGCCTCCTGTACTCTGCTCCCATGATCGACATCTTTCACCCGTTACTCCCGGGTTAGCGGGCTCCAGCGTTGTGATTGGCCAGAGCTGCAATGACGTCATTCCCGCGCATGCCAGTGGCCCGTTTCTTCAGTGTGCATGTGCCGATGATGTCGGCAGTAGCGCATATAGTGAATATCTCCTAAACTGTCCAAGCTTAGGAGATATTTACAGTACCTATAGGTAAACTTTATTATAGGCTTACCTGTAGGTACAAGTGGTGTAACAGAGTATACAACTACTTTAACCACGTACGGACCACGGCACACCGATATACGCCCTAAGTTTGAAGAGGAATATTGTTGTTATGGCAGCAGCTAGCTGCCATAACCCCGGTATCCTCTTATTCAGCCGGCGGTCCGCTTTCTTATAAGAGTGGTCTCTGCGGCGGATTCGCCGCAAGATCACTTTTAAATCGGTGGCGGAAGAGGGGCCCTCCGCCGCTTACCGGAGCTGTCGGCAGCGGCGGAGGCAATCGGATCTTTTGCTGGGTATGGAGACGAGTGAGGCAAAGATGGCCCCCACCCTCCACCACAACATTGCAGGGCGGAAGGAACATCAAAATGTCACTTCCACCCATAGCTCTTAAAAAGGGCCATTTTTTTAAATTATATTTTTAAATGACATTTTTTTTTATATTGCATTTTAGTGTAAATATGAGATCTGAGGTCTTTTTGACCCCAGATCTCATATTTAAGAGGTCCTGTCATGCTTTTTTTCTATTACAAGGGATGTTTACATTCCTTGTAATAGGAATAAAAGTGACACAATTTTGTGTAAAAATAAAAAATAAAAGGTAAAATAAATGAGAAAAAAAAAAAGTTAAACGCCCCCGTCCCGCCAAGCTCGTGCAGAAGCAAACACATACGTGAGTAGCGCCTGCATATAAAATGGTGTTCAAACCACACATGTGAGGTATCGCCGCGATTGGTAGAGTGAGAGCAATAATTCTAGCCCTAGACTTCCTCTGTAACTCAAAACATGCAACCTGTAGAATTTTTTAAACGTCGCCTATGGAGATTTTTAAGGGCAAAAGTTTGTCGCCATTCCACGAGCGGGCGCAATTTTGAAGCGTGACATGTCTGGTATCAATTTACTCGGCGTAACATTATCTTTCACAATATAAAAAAAAATTGGGCTAACTTTACTGTTGTCTTATTTTTTAATTCAAAAAAGTGTATTTTTTCCCAAAAAAGTGCGCTTGTAAGACCGCTGCGCAAATACGATGTGACAGAAAGTATTGCAACAAACGCCAGTTTATTCTCTAGGGTGTTAGAAAAAAAATGTATAATGTTTGGGGGTTCTAAGTAATTTTCTAACAAAAAAAAAAACAGTTTTTAACTTGTAAACAACACATCTCAATAAGAGGCTCAGTCCTTAAAGTGGATGTAAACCCAATGTCATCCTTTCTAAACTACTGCCATAGGGGTTATCTATAAGGATATACATGTCTCCTGCATGTATCTTTACCTGTCAAATGTTTCCCCTCTCTCTGTTATGAGAGCCGAAAAACTGCAGATTCTGTGGGCGGGTCTGCTGTCTGGAGCTCGGTGGGTCGTGATGTCAGTAGACTCCCCGCCCACCTCTACACGCCCCTTGTCAATATGCATTTTCTCCTGTGTATTTCTTACACTGAACTTCTGCTATGATCTCTAACATCCAGTGAAAAGACAGGAAAGTAACCACATGACTTCTGCATGCCAAATCATGCTGAGGTGTGGAACAGCCAATCCTTGCAGAGCTGCTGAAGAAAGGAGTGGGGGTGGGAATTCAAAAACAATGCATGTCTTAGGCTAGTGCACAAGATATGTAAATCACCTGTCACTCACAGCAAGGGGGAGTATTTGACAAAGTTTTTCTCTGTTTGTCAAGATTTATCTCACTGAACAATAAAAGAGGATTGCTCAGAGATGGATTAACTCTTTGTGGCAAGACTGGGCTCAAATGATAGGAAATCTTATACTCTACATTATGACATCAAAAGAAAAAAAAATATTTTCGGGTTTATATCCACTTTAAGTGGTTAAAGCTCTATTATGCAAAGAAGAAACCAAATATGAACATGGTCCAGAAACACCATCATCATCTTCTTGCAAAGTGGAAAATTGTTCTGTGGTCAGACAAATCAAAATCTGACATTCTTTTTTGGCCTCCGAACCAAAGAGGAGAGGGACCTCCCGATTATCAGGGCTCAGTTCAAAAGCCTGTATCTCTGATGGTATGAGGGTGCATTCATGCGTAAGGAATGGACAGCTTGCACATCTGGAAAGGCACCATCAATGCTGATAGATATACCTAGATTTTAGAGCAGCATATGCTCAGGCAAGAATGGGAAAACATTCCTCTCCCAAAACTCCAGCAACTGGTCTTCCTAGACTTTTACTAGGTGTTGTTAAAAGAAGAGGAGATGCTACATCGTGGTAAACATGGCCCTGTCCCAAATGTTTTTGGAATTGGAGTTGTACTTTGCCAGCTTTTTGTTGCCTTGTCCAAAATGTATTTTTTTTCTGTCCCAACTTTTTTTAAGAGTTGCTGCCATTAATTTCAAAATTACCTTATTTTTTCTTAAATTGAACTTGACTTTCAAAACCAGCATTGATTATTTTCCAACACTGGCACGGTGGTTGTGGGGGGTAACTTGTTGGCCCCCAGGCTGTGGGGTAGCTCCCAGCCTCCCCATGTGAATGAATAAAGGGTACATGATACCCCGACTCACTCATCAAAAAAATGTCAAAAGTAAATAAAAATACAAGCCACGCAAGTTTTTGATAAGTCCTTTAGTCCATTTAAAACTATGGCATGGGGCCCCCCTTAAAAATCCATACCAGACCCAAAGGGCCTGGTAAGGATTCAGGGGAGGGGGATTCCAATGCTGTTTTTTTTTTAAACTGTGTTTTTTTTTTACAGACGGACAGTCATAAAATCATGTAGCTATCATAACATAGCACAGGAGAAAAAACTAACATATATATGGAGCAAGCACACAAGCCTAAAATTGACATCAACCATTAGGTCTTTAATGTGAATTTAATTGAATATCAGAAAAAGGAGTAGGAGAAGAGGGAACAAGAGAGAAAACAAGAAAAGAAGAGAATATCCAATGTACCCTGTGGCCCAATGGAACCCACATTCCACCCCCACCCCCAAAGCGGGAAGGGGGAGGGTACAGATAGTGTTGCCTGGACATAGTCAAGATGGATATTCTATGGTGTGCCACAACTCCCAAACCCTATTATGTCTATCCAAAATCCAGAGTAATTTAAAGTAGCCGTGAGATGTTTCATCCTTTGAACATCCCGGATTCTAGCATGAAGCTCTGTCAGAGATGGAAGTACAATCTGTTTCCATTTAAGCAGTACTAAACACTGTGCTGCCATAAGGAGCTGTGATAGCAGCCATTTCGATTTTTTGGGAAATTAGGAGGGGGGTAACCCCAAGAGATATGTTTTAGGACTGAATGTAATCCAGGACATGTACTACTCGCCAATAGGGTTCAATGAGTGGCACAACTTGTAGATATGTTGAAGCGTACCCAGACTATTCTTACATCTTCAGCACCTATCATCTGCAGTAGAGTATATACAGCGTAATTTATCTGGTGTATGATGCCAATCATACGAGTGTCTTATATTGATTTTCTTGTATAAGGTACAAATGGAGCTCTTAGCTGCCTGAGTCCATATCGTTTACAAGTAGTAAAGGGTAGCTCCATTCCCAAAATGTGTTCCCATTTTTGCTTATAGAGATGGTTTGGGGGGGTGGGTGTTAAAATTAAGACTTTATATATTGAGAGATTAGCCTCTTGCTAGATGAACCATCTAAACAGATTCTCTCAAAAAGGGTAAGTTTAGAGAATTGAAGGGTTTTCGTCATGTATTGGGCACAATGGCGGATTTGCAGATATCCGTAAAAATCTTGCTTAGGAATATCATGGGCTCTTTGAAGATCTTGGAAAGAATGCAAAATCCTAGTTCTGGGATCCACCAAGTGGCCGTTTTCCAAACTGAATGCATCCGGGAAGTCAAGCTATCCAGGACAGCAGGGGTGAATACAAAGGAAGTAGTTAGAGAAGCCGCTGTTGTTAGGGAATATTGTCTGTGGGCCCATCGCCACAAAGTATAAAGAGACAAAAAACACCAAGAAGCAAAATCAAGGACTTTAATGGTACCACCTGAATAAAGTATCAAAAGATTTTATTATACAAAAGTTAAAAACAAATTTGTGACATAGAAATACACATTTATACATACAGTAACACAGATGTAAAAAATAAAATTTGTAATATTCTTATACATTCATCACCACCCTACAGCAGCCAGGTGGTGATTAGATCGCTGTAACTTCAACGCAGGTGCGTTTCACAGATCAAAGCTTCTTCAGGAAATAGAACTACAGCACAAGCTCTTAAACAGAAGATGTATACATATCAACTTTAATACTATAATCACTGTATATGGTATGAAGCCCCTTAATAGGGAATAGATACATACTTAAGTGGATATAAACAAAAAATATAAATGACCATCCTACAATCAGCTGTCACAAACTCCCTCAGTATATGGGGTAGTCCACATGGGCTTTTTCATAGGTCCGCAAATACCCAGTATAGTCAATGTAGATGTTCAAATGAACAATTATCTACAAAGATCTACAAAGAGAGGATTAAGTGATAATACTTACTTTTTATAGCCAATAAGGAGTATATTCTTGGCTATAAAACAAAGTGCACCATAAGAGGGGGTATAAAGGATATGTATCCAAATATTGTTCTGGGGCCCTAAAGATTCCCAACTTCACCCCTACTCCCCAAACTGAGAAATATGTACATTGGGCCTCAGATCTTATTCTGGCAACTCTGGCGTTTGTAATTCCAAGCAAAATGAAATAATTTAGTTTGAAGTGTCTTAAAATGAGATGTTGGAACTGGGACAGGGAGAGTGTGATATAAATATAGCAGTTTGGGTAGAATTGAAATTTTGATTGTCACAATACAGCCAAATAAAGAGACTTGGAGGGACTGCCACTGGAGGAGTAGTATATCAATAGCATTGCAGAGAGGGAGGTAGTTTTCCCTATAGAGTGCCTCATAGGTAGGTGTAAGGCATACGCCTAAGTATGCCAGCACCTTATTTTGTCATGAATAAGGGAATTTGGGAATGAACCAGGCTATGCAGAGCTGGGGGGGAGGGGATGTTAAGAGCTAGAGCTTCCATGTCGGCGTTATTAATTTTATACCTTGAAAGGGAACTAAATAAATCAAATTCCTTATGTAGTTGGGTGTCAGAAGTACGTCAAAAAAGAGAGCAAAAAGGAAAGCTTAAACTTTTTGCTGCCCACTGGAATGCCATGAATAACAGGATTATTTCCAATGTGGGCTGCCACGGGTTTGATACAGAGGGCAAACAGAAGGGGAGAAAGGGGGCAGCCCTGTCTAGTGTCATTTGGCAAGTGGCGTACCCCTGGCAATTGGCATATGGAGTTTTGTTACTAGCGTTAGGATTAGTGTAGAGGTGTAGGATTGCACGCAGAAAGGGGCGCCGGCTCCTTAAAGTGGAGTTCCAGCCAAAATATGACTTTTAAGATAAAAATACCCTCAGGATAGTAATGCCTCATGTAATGGAACAAAGGTATTGTGCAAACTATGCCCAGTTTTCTATTTGTGCTGCATCGTTTTCTTACTTTGTGAAGTTTCTGCACAACGCGGCCATCTCCAGTGTGGGCATCTGAAGCCACAGTGTCCTTCTTCTTGGATTCCCTGCATGCTGGCTACCCAGCATGCACCTGCGGATTTTGCTCATATGCAGTGCGGTGCAATCTTGGTCAGCTTGGCATGGCTCAGCCATGTCAAGCTGACCAAGATTTTCTAAGACGCCAATGTTAAATGTTACTGGAGCCGTGCCACGCCAAGCTGACCAAGAATTTCCATAGACGCCATGCCAAGCTGACCAAGAACTCCCAGGAGCCAATGCAAAACCGCAAATGACGTTCAGCGCCGCTGCCCCCTAGAGGAGGAAGTGAAATCAGATATAGGCATAAATCAGTTAAGTGAACAGAAAAAAAAATGCCAATTCATTTTAAGGATGCACTTTAGTGCTGCATGGTGAGGAGTGAAAAATGTGGGTGGAACGCCGCTTTAACAACTGATGTCTCACCCCTGCTACTCACAGGCTCCTAATAACCAGCATAAATCACATAGAGAATTGCATCAAAAAAATGCATAATGCGATTTTTATGCAATTCTATTGATGTCTATGGACCACAAAATCACACTACATTGCACCATTGCTGCATTGATGTGAATAGGCAACACGGGAAGCAATGTTATTTCCAAGTTGCATCTGAAATCGCATCAATGTGAACCAGGTTTTGCTCAATATGGCCACAGACAGAATTGCTAGGTGGTGTTTCAAAGTGATTTCTCAGCACAATAAAGCATGGAGACATGGATAAATGGGTGAGTTTTATTTAGACATTAAAATTTAATCAAATGTTTTTCGTTTGTGGTGCTCAGATGCAGTGTAGTTCTGCTTTAAGATGGTACATTTTTTCAGTTTAAACATTTGATATGTTTTCTATTTTCTATTGTGAATAAAATATGTGTTTATAAGATTTACAAATCATTGCATTCTCTTTATATGTAGATTTTACACAGCGTCCCAACTTTTTTGGAATTGGGGTTGTAAAATTGAACAATTGTGTGTAAATGAACTACAAGCCACCACATCCCTTTGCAGTTCTCAATGAACTAACATCACCGTGGTATTTCATTGATACTTCCTGTCAGTGTATCTGCTTGCCCGTACAGGATGTACAGGCACACAGATACACCGAAAGATCTGCAGGAGACCTGCGTGGCACCAGCGATTTGCTGAGCGCTGGTGCAATGCTTTAAAGGTTTCAAAAAATAAATAAATGCACATTTTTTTACCTGCAAAAGTAAAAAAGTAAAGTGAACTTATCCCTTAAATCAATCCAAAATAAATTCTCCTACTCCTTACATCCACGGGGATACCACAGGTGTTTGTTGTAAAAGGGTACAAAAACAATAGTGCACATTTTGACTTCAGAGAGGGCAAATAATCCAACTCTAATTATCAGGTATCATGGATACCTACAAACTAACACTAGTGATGACCAGGGCTTTTTTTCAGGGGGAACTTGGTGGAACTCAGTTCTACCACCTCTGGCTCAGACCCTTGGGGGGGAGGGGGGGCTGCTCACCACAATCACTTGTAAACACAGAAGTCCGGTTTCTGTGTTTACAAGTGACAGCTCTGCATTCTGTGTGTAACCCCCCTGAACTCTGCACTCTGTGTGTAATGCAATCCTGGTATTTAATGCCCCTTTAAGACCCTCCTACTGTTCGTGAAATTTGACTGGCCACACCCACTATTTGATGTGATTTGGAGGGTGTGTGTGCGTGAAGGGGTTTTGGGGAGTCATGGTTGATTCCAGCACCTATTGTTTGAGAAAAAAAGCCCTGGTGATGACACTAAAGCAAATGCTGACATAAACACTGACACTGACACTAGCACTAAACTAGTTTAAGCCCTTCTCTAGCAATGTACTTTAAAGTGGAATTCTGCCTGGGTAAAAAAAATTAAAAGTCAGCAGCTACAAATACTGTAGCTGCTGACTTTTAATATAAGGACACTTACCTGTTCTGGGAGCCCGAAGCTGACCCGTCCCTCGGCTTCGGGTGCAGGTGCCGGCATCATTACTAAGGGAAACAGGAGGTGAAGTCTGGATTAGACCGGTATCTGCTCCCCCCTGAAAGGTGCCAAATGTGGCACCCGAGGGGGGGAGGAATCCGATCACCGGAAGTTCCATTTATGGGTGGAACTCCGCTTTAATAAAAACACCTTCACACAGATACATTGTAACTCTTTTGAATGAAAACCACAACTCACTGTTACAGTAGCAGGCAATGCACCCACACTGCAGTGCAGTGTGATGATGGTACACTGTAGTATTCCATGGATTATATTAAGAAAAGTATGCATATGGGAGGGTGATCAGGTGTATTTCCAGAACACAGCTCTCTATGAACTGACACTTCTCTTGGAAATCAGGATCAGTTCTGACAGATGGAATATCTGGATATGCTCTAGATCAGGGATCTCAAACTGGTGGCCCTCCAGCTGTTGCGAAACTACAAGTCCCATGAGGCATTGCAAGGCTGACAGTTACAAGCATTGCAAGGCTGACAGTTACAAGCATAACCCCCACAGGCAGAGACATGATGGGACTTGTAGTTTTGCAACAGCTGGAGGGCCGCCAGTTTGAGACCCCTGCTCTAGATACTGCAGTGATGTAGCGAAGGGCTCAGTACACCCAATATGGTCTGATAGGAGGGGCTGAGGGTCCCGGGCACTCCGCCACTACAGGCAGAATTACATTTCGGTAAATGGACAGAAGAGGACATGTGAATGATGAGTGGTGAAGGGAGGAAGCTGGCATCAGGCAGTGTGGGACAACCAATTGTCCTTGGTATGACCTAGCTGGGATGTTGCGAGTTTGCCTGACATGTGGGAAGGGCCATGGCCAAGGCCTGCCAATGTTCTCTTTTGTTAGCAGTGTTACTCATCAAGCGCCCTATCTTTTGGGGGTCACTCTGTTCTACTGTTTATTAAATATATACCTAATACCATCTGACACGGAGCATACACAGGGTTAGCAAAGAGGAGAAATGGGGCAGTAAGGATGTGCAGGGGAAGTAAAATTAACAGTTTAAGGGTGTGATTTAAAGAGAATCTGTCCTTTCGCCCCTATAATTTTGTATTGACAGTCCCTTTAATGGAGGTTGTATACCTCAGATATGCAAAGCATATCCCTCTATAGCAGTCCCATTATGCTCAACTACATTGCAGAGTGCATGAGCATCATGGGAAATGTAGTTCCAAAACATCTGGGGTGCCAAGGTGCCATCACTGCTCTATAGTGTGTACTTGTCTCAATTAAGAGTACTAAGTGTCATTTCTGTCTGCTGCCTTGTTTCTCTGCTATCTGCATGGGTTTCTCCAAGTTTTCCTGACACCAAGAGAAAAAAGGTGACGGAGAGGGATCTCTAGCACACAGCCTGTGATTGATATCCTCAGCTCTGTTCCTGTGTGCTATGTGAAGGGGAGTGTGTCCCTTCTCTCCAATCAGCTCTCTGAGCTCTCCTCACTGAGATCTGTAGTGTGTAATTTAAAGCGGAGTTCCACACAAAAATGGAACTTCCGCTTTTCAGAACCCTCCCCCCCTCCGGTGTCACATTTGGCACCTTTCAGGGGGGAGGGTGGTGCAGATACCTGTCTAAGACAGGTATTTGCACCCACTTCCAGCATAGACTCCCATGGGAGTCTATGCCTCTTCCTGTCCCTCCGCGCTGTCTCCTGGGAAACACACAGCTCCCAGGAGAGAGCGGGGACCACTTGGGACGCGCAGCGCGACTCGCGCATGCACAGTAGGGAACCGGGAAGTGAAGCCGCTTTTAATATTTATTTATTTTTGGCGGTTTAGGTGGACCCCCGCTTTAAGTCGCTTTGCTGGGTATTTGGGAGGGTTTACAACTACTTTAAAATGCCAAACCTTCTGATGCAGATCATGTGACCAACTTCACAGCAATGATCACATGACTGGCACCAGAGGAGTGATGAATCGGGAGACTCTTGAAGAAAATGTAACTTTTTTTCACCAGCCTTTTACTATTCTTACATTTACCTATATCACCATAATACAGGCCAGCTTTAAGAAGAGAATAAACAACATTGTTTGAATTTCTGAGAAGAAACCATATTTCTATAAAAAGAGTCCAGTTTTCCATGCACCAATGTTTTATTATGTGCTAAGAATGACAGATCGTCTGATATAATTTTCCTATTACCCCTGAATGGCAGCCCCCTAAGCTGTAGTTATACATGCACCAGCCTATGGTTAATGCTTTGTATTGCTGATATACGGTACAAGAGGCAAGATTTATGGCTGCTATGGCAGTAGGTAGTAAAGATCATACATTATACCCTACTTGAGCCTGCCATACACGATTTTCAGGCAGCCTGCAATCAGTATTTTACTAGCTGAGCCATTTCAAATGCCAAGCCACCTTTTCATTATTTTCTGTGAAATGCCAAATAGTAAATAAAGAATAAAATATAGTCCCTTCACAAAAGATTTTACAATGATAATATTTGTTCAAAAAGAAAACAACTTTACTGAGAGGCTGTATACACCTTCAATACCTGCATTATGTTTTAACCATACATAATAGCAAGTGCTATGTCTGTTACTTTGTACAACCCCAATTTAACCACTTCCAGCCCAAGGAGGTCATATGACATCCTGGACTTTGAGTGGGGATATCTGAATGATGCCTGCAGTTGCTTCAGTATGTCACAGTACATGTTGGCATTCATGGTCCCCTCAATGATCTGTAGCTCCCCAGTGCCGGCAGCACTCAGACAGCCCCAGACCATGACACTCCCACCATCATGCTTGACTGTAGGCAAGACGCATTTGTCTTTGTACTCATCACCTGGTTGCCACCACACACGCTTGACACCATCTGAACCAAATACGTTTATCTTGGTCTCATCAGACCACAGGACATGGTTCCAGTAATCCAAGTCCTTAGTCTGCTTGTCTTCAGCAAACTGTTTGCGGGCTTTCTTGTGCATCATCTTTAGAAGAGGCTTCCTTCTGGGACGACAGCCATGCAGACCAATTTAATGTGGTGTTCTGCGCATGGTCTGAGTACTGACAGGCTGACACCCCAGCTAACTAAGCATTTTCACTTAGGGGTGTACTCACTTTTGTTGCCAGTGGTTTAGACATTAATGGCCATGTGTTGAGTTATTTTGAGGGGACAGCAAATTTACACTGTTAAGCAAAATGTACACTCACTACTTTACATTGTAGCAAAATGTCATTTCTTTGGTGTTGTCACATGAAATGATATAATAAAATATTTACAAAAATGTGAGGGGTGTACTCACTTTTGTGAGATACTGTATCTTTCAGCATTGACGATCCCTTTCCAGATATGCAAGCTGCCCCTTCCATACGCATTAATGCACCCCCAATACCATCAGAGATGCAGGCTTTTGAAATGAGTGCTGATGACAAGCTGGAAGGTCCCGCTCCTCTTTAGTTTGGAGGTCACAACTCCCATTGTTGCCAAACAGAATGTCAAGTTTCGATTTGTCTGACCACATAACGGTGTTCCACTTTGCAACATACCATTTTAATTGAGCTTTAGTCCAGAGAAGATGGCGCCGTTTCTGGATGATGTTCAGATATGGCTTCTTCTTTGCATGATAGAGATTTTTCATGCATGTTTGGATGGCGCGGCGAGCTGTGTTCACAGACAGTGATTTCTGGAAGTATTCCTGAGTCCATGCAGTGATGTAAATCACAGAATCGTGCTTGTTTTTATTGCATTGACATCTAAAGGCCCGAAGATCACGGGCATCCAATATTGCGTTTCGGCCTTATTACTTGCTCTCAGAGATTTTTCCAGATTCTCTGAATCGTTTGATGATATTATGTACTGTAGATGATGATATATTTGAAGTCTTTGCAATTTTACATTGAGGAACATTATTCTGAAATTGTTCAACACTTTTTAATGCAGCTTTTCAGATTGGTAAACCTCTACCCATGTTTTACTTCTGAGATCTGAGACACTCTGATTCTTTAAAGCGGAGTTCCACCCAAAAGTGGAACTTCAGCTCATTTGTCTCCTCTCCCCCTCCGGTGCCACAGTTAGCACCTTTCGGGGGGGAAGGGGGCAGGATACCTGTCTTTGACAGGTATCCTGTTCCCACTTCTAGGAGTCTGGGCCCCGTGACATCACTGCGGGGCTTCCTCCTCCTCTCCCTGTCCCAGGGCCAGTAGGAGAGAGGAGCAGGGCCCCACGCATGCGCAGTAGGCTTCCCGGCATGAAGCCTTAAGGCTACACTGCCGGGTACCCTTACCCGCAATGGTAGTGGCAGCACCCGACAGCTGATGGAAACATCAGGTGCGGTGCTGACATCGCTGGACTCCAGGACAGGTAAGTGTCCTATTATTAAAAGCCAGCAGCAGCATGTGTAGCTGTTGGCTTTTAATTTTTTTTTTTGGGTGGAACACCACTTTAAGATGCTCATTTTACACCCAATCATGTTACTGAACTGTTGCCAAGTAACCTAAATGCAAAATGTTCTTCCAGCTCTTCCTTGTTAGTACCACTTTGTCAGCTTTTTCTTGCCCTGTCCCAACTTTTTTGAGATATTTTGCTGCCATCATTGGCAAAAAATTTTTTTTCTTAACCACTTCAATACTGGGCGCTTTCAGTCCCTTCCTACCCAGACCAATTTTCAGTTTTCAGCACTGTCACACTTTGAATAATAATTGCACAGTCATGCAACACTGTACCCAAATTACATTTTTAGCATTTTTTTTCACACAAATAGAGCTTTCTTTTGGTGGTATTTAATCACCACTGGGGTTTTTATGCTACCACTGAAAAAAGACAGATAATTTTGAAAAAAATGCGTTTCTTCGTTTCTAAAATTTTAAAAATAAGTAATAAAATTCATAAATTTTGACCAAAATGTATACTACTACATTTCTTTGTCAAAAATAACCCAAATCAGTGTATATTATTTGGTCTGTGTAAAAGTTATAGAGTCCACAAGCTATGGTACCAATCACTGAAAGTTGATCACACCCGATGTGCTGACGGCACTCTCATTTCTTGAGGTTGGTTTCACACTGAGGTGTTATTCAGGTGTTTTAGCGTTAGAAATAGCCTCTAAATAACGCCTGAAAACCGCCTCCCATTCATTTCAGTGTGGCTTTTCACACCGAGGCAGTGCGCTTGCGGGACATAAGTCCTGCAAGCAGCATTATTTTTGGGGCGGTTTGGGAGCGCTGCATTGAAAAGCGCTTCAGAAGCAACACGGGGACTTTTAACCCCTTCTTCGGACGAAAAGCGATGTAAAAACGAGCGGCGCTTTAGCACTAAAGGCCGGGTGCTGCAGTGTGAAAGAATTCTGAGGCCTAACATGTCAAGACAGTGCAAACATTCCCCAATTTTTGGAAGGTAGACATTCCAAGGTATTTAGTAGGAGGCATGACAAGTTCTTTGAAGTTGTAATTTTTTCCCACAATTCTTTGGAAAATGAAGAAATTATTATTATTATTATTTTTTCTCACACACAGCATATGCATACTTTGAACTACACCCCAAAACACATTCTGCTACTCCTCCTGAGTATGGCGATACCACATGCGTGATGTTGCTTTTTCACAGCCTGGCCACATAGAGAAGCACAACATCCAAATAGCACCTTCAGCCATTATCCACTTTAAGACCAGGCCTTCTTCTGACACTTTTTGTTAAAGTAAGTAAAAATCTGTATTTTTTGCTAGAAAATGACTTAGAACCCCCAAACAGTATATATTTTTGTAGCAGAGACCCTAGAGAATAAAATGATGGGTTTTGAAAATTTTTATTTCAAACGGTATTTGCACATCAGTTTTTCTAATGCAATTTTACACACTAACGAATAAATATATTTTAATGAATTTCAATGCAGACAGAGACAATATAATACCTAAATTTTCTGTATAATATAAAATATGGTGTTGTGCCGGGTAAATAGATACCAAACATATCATATATCATATTTAAAATTGCACACGCTTGTGAAATGGCGCCAAACTTCGGTATTTGAAAATCTCCATAGGAGACGCTTTATAAGCCTTTATTGGCTACAAGTTTAGAGTTACACGGGAGGTCTGGTGCTAGAAATATTGCTCTTGTTCTGACATTTTACGTATGCGTATGGGACCAACGTGTGCGTTCGCCTTTCCATGCAAGCACAGGCCTTTCTATGCAAGCAAATGTTTTATTTATTTATTGGTTGGATACTGGTACACTGGCAGATGTTGATCATCCCCGAAGCTGACAGATGTTAATGTTACAATGTTACAAAGGTACAATATTGCAGATGTTTTGTGCACTGCTACAGATGTGATGGGAACAGTCAGATGTTTTGTGCACTGGTACAGATGTATTATGGGGGCACTATGACAAATGTGTATAGGGACAGGGACAGTGGAGCTTGGTGTACTGTTTGTGGGGGATCTGTGACAGCTGTCTGTGTAAAATCAGACTGCAGATTCCCCCCCCCCCCCCCGCCCCCCCCCCGCACTGAGCTCTCACTGAGCGCAGCAGGGAGAACTGTCACTGGGACAAGCATCCCTGCTTACATTATCAAGGCTGTGATTGGACACAGCTGTCACGTGATCAGGAGGGCCAATCACAGTGCCCATATCCCGATCCTGTCTTGGCTGTGTCCTGTCATCACAAGATCGCACCGCAGCGCAGCCTGGAGGCACTCGTTGTGAGGACGTTCCTGAGCATCCACTCAGAACGAGGAAAGGCCCACCTGACCGTTTATGTACAGTGGCCGGTGGGAGGAGGTTAAAATAGTACATTTTAAACAATTGATATGTTTTCTATTGTGAATAAAATATGGATTGACTAGATTTACAAATCATTGCATTCTGTTTGTATGTAGACTTTACAAAGCATCCCACCTTTTTTTGGAATTGGGGTTGTAGAAAGCAAAATTTGGTGCAAAGTAAAGAGGAAAGCAGACATTGGCTGTTGGAGAATATTATTTGTTTCAGGCACTGATATAGCATCATCAATTTATGCAGCACTTTACATATATATTGTACATTCACATCAGTACCTGCCCTCAAGGAGCTTACAATCTAAGGTTCCTAACTCACATTCATACACATTCTAGGGCCAATTTAGACAGGATCAAATAAACCTATCATTATGTCTTTGGAGTGTGGAAGGAAACCAGAGTACCCGGTGGAAACCCACACAAGCACATGCAAACTCCAGGCAGGTAGTGTTGTGGTTTTGAATCAATAATCCTAATGCTGCTAGGCGGAAGTGCTAACCACTTAGCCACTGTGCTGTCCCAGTGTTTTTTTTAATAGGGTGGTTTTATAGGAGAACTCAATAAAAAATTTCAATTATAAAAAAATATATATATTTTAAGTCAAGGAAGAATTTCCCCACTTCATAGAAACCAATTAAATCTTAACCCTTAATGGAAGGTGACATTTGAAGGATGAAGGTTTAAATGAAACTGAATATGAGTTTCCTGAGGTACAGTAACTCTTCTCTCAGTTCTTTTAGTTCTGTTATAATTTATAAAACCTATACAAGTAGTAGTTTTTTAAATATGATAAATGAGTAGGCTTACCCTTAAAAATGTTATGGTTTATACTTATGAATCATAAGTCTTTAGGGCCAGTTCACACCATAGAAACACAGTCCGGATGCGTTCCAGATGCGTTTCTGCAAGCACGTTTTTGATGCGTTCCAGTGCATCTTTTGTGCATTTTTGATGCAGTCCAGTGCACTTTTCTGAACCTTAAATAAGGACATGTGTGTTCCAGTGCATTTTTGGTGTGTTTAGCTGTGTTTCAGTGTGTTTTTGATGCTTTTTACAGCGTTCCAGTACAGTCTAGTGCAGGAAAAATGCAGCATGTTCTATTTTTTTTTGGAACTGGAACGCACTGGAACGGCAAGCACTGGTGTGAACTATGCCATTAAAAACCATATAACCTACTTTTCATGTGTTTTTGATGCAGAAAAAAAACGCACTGGACTGCATGTGGTGTAAACTGACCCTAAAGTCAAATGTGAGAGGTCCCTTGCTTTCTGAAAGATGTAACCATGTTCACTGCATAGATAAACATAACACCATCCAGTAAAGAGCCCTGCAGATTTTTTTACATTTCTGTTAAAGCTGAAGTCCAGATTAGGCAAATGTTGACTAAAGAACACAAGGTAACTCCTTAATGCTACATCTTTGGTGTGCTTTCTGAAACCGCATCAAAACTGCTGGACATCATGAAAGTCAATGGCAAAGTGCAGCTAGCCTGCAGGAAACCACCGAGTTAGCTGCACTCCACACAAAGTGCAGCGGGACAACACCGAGGCAGTGCAAAGCTACCCTTAAACTAGTGCCAGTTAACTGTTCATGGAGATGTGAATAGATGAGTCGGCAATAGCGGTGTGAGATTACAGGGAACTTATTTCTTTATAGATGCTACAACGACCATTGTTACGTGTAATGCACCTTATGCCGTGTACACATGACCGGACTTTCGACGGACTGAACTTCGAAGAACTTATTGACGGAGTTCCGACGAAACGGACTTGCCTACACACGATCACACCAAAGTCCGACTGATTCGAATGTGATGACGTACGACCGGACTAAAATAAGGAAGTTCATAGCCAGTAGCCAATAGCTGCTCTTGCGTCGTTGTTTGTCTGTCGGACTAGCATATCGACGAACAGATTTTTCGACCGGACTCGAGTCCGTCGGAAAGATTTGAAACATGTTCTATTTGTAAAGTCCGTCTGACTTTTCAACAGCAAAGGTCCAATGAAGCCCACACATGATTGAATTGTCCGGCGGATTTGTTCCGTCTGACCTTTGCTGTCGAAAAGTCCGGTCGTTTGTACACGGCATTAGACACTTCCTATCTTTGAAAAAGTCTGGTGTACGGAAAAAGCATTTCTCTTTCTCTACAGCAGTCCATTGGCTGAGCGAGGTGACAACATCCTAACATTTTCCACCACCTGGCTTTTTCCCTTTTTACCCCTTCTTTACCGCCATAGTCTCACTACTCTAGATGCAATGTAATGCCTTGTTCATATACTTTGTGTTATTGCAAGGGGCTGTGTTCCCTCTCGTACCAATGCCTGTTTCTGTCTCTTTTAAAGAAAATTTTCTGTAACTTTTTATTCTTTAAGGAAAAGGAAACTCAAATACATGTTTGTTCAGTACTTATATGTACTGTATCTGTATCCATTTTAGCTCATTTTCAACAAACTCCTTTTGCTGAAAATAAGATCTAAAAAGTGATGTCTATTGGGAGTAGAGCACATTAATTAGAAAAGATGTGCTAAACATTATCTTTATTCCCCAATGCATCATTTCTTGTTTTTTTTTTTCCCCACATCTTTAACCACTTGCTTACAGGGCACTTAAACCCCCCTCCTATCCAGACCAATTTTTAGCTTTCAGCGCTAACGCATTTTGAATGACAATTGCGCGGCCATACAACGCTGTACCCAAATGAAATTTTTATCATTTTTTCCCCACAAATAGAGCTTTCTTTTGGTGGTATTTGATCAGCTCTGCGGTTTTTACTTTTTGTTAAAAAAATGTAAAAACCTGAATTTGTTTTTTTTTTTTTTTTTTTTTTTTTAATATTTTGTTATAAAAAATTTTTAACGGGTAATTTTTCTCCTTCATTGATGTACGTTGATGAGGCGGCAGTGATGGGCACTGATAGGTGGCAGTGATGGGCACTGATGGGTGGCAGTGATGGGCAGCACTGGCAGGTGGCACTGATTGGCACTACAGGTGGGCATTGGTAGGTGGCACTTGTGGGCATTGATAGGTGGCACTGTGGGCACTGTTAGGTGGCACTGTGGGCACTGTTAGGTGGCACTTTTGGGTGGCACTGATGAGGAATATGTTGTGCTTCCACTTCGGGACCGATGTCCCTGACATCTGAGCCGGTGATCGTCTTTTTTCTCTACTCGCGCTGTCAGCGCGAGTAAAAAAAAAACGATTACCGATCTTCCTGTTTACATCTTGTGATCAGCTGTCATTGGCTGACAGCTGATCACATGGTAAGGGGCCGGGACCAGGCCCCTAACTCAGATCGGTGATCAGCCGAGTCTCAGTGACTCGGTGATCACAGCGCACCCGGCGCGCGCCCTGTAGGGCGCGCGCAGGGAGCGTGCACAGGGGAGGCCATCGTATGACGGCCTCCCGGGAATGCAGGTCCGCGCTGTGGCCGTCATTCGGCCATAGCGCGGATGTCTAGTGGTTAAAAAAGCCTTGTGCACCTTACAGAAAAAAAACAGTTGAGTCTCTCCCCGAGTTCTAACCTGCAAATGGAAATTCTATCAGTCAGTCACAGCAGCAAGTGAGTAGGTAGGGCCCATCTATTATATTGCACATTCACTATGTAGTGAGAATAATGGAGCCATTAGCCAATGACCTTAAATGTATATATTATAAATAATGTCTATGCACGCATACTTAAAGCCAGGTAACAAAGCAGATTCATTTTGTAATGGTTGCTCTTTAACCACTTCAATACAGGGCACTTTCACCCCCTTCCTTCCCAGGCCAATTTTCAGCTTTCAGCGCTCTTGCACTTTCAATAAGAATTGCGCAGTCATGTAACTTTGTACCCAAATGAAATTATTATCATTTTGTTCACACAAATAGAGCTTTTTTTTGGTGGTATTTATTCACAAATCAGTTTTTTATTTTTTTCAAAATAAGCAAAACAAGCAGAAATTTTGAAAAAAAAAATTTCTACTTTCTGTTTTAGATGAAATCGAAAAAAATTCTAATTTTGTCATAAATTTAGGCCAAAATGTATTCTGCTACACGTCTTTGGTAAAAAAAAACACGAGCGCATCGGGATCGTGCCTCTGCGTGGGCACACACGCGCGCCAGATTCCCCTCCTTTTGAGGGATGTTCCTGAATATGTGCAGTGGCCGGGTGGGAAGTGGTTAACATAGGAGCCTTTATACCACCTGTGCTTTAAGACCCGGCTCACACTATAATACACATGTGAATTGGACAGGAATGCAGTGAGGTTCCTTTTCATAGGGCTCAAATCACACCGCATTTCACCAGAGAAGTGCAGTCACCTTTTTTGGAGCCGCACTACAACCACATCTTGTGGTCTTTTTGTACCATGCTATCCGGTGCAGGCAAACTGCACTGCGTTTTTGATGCTTATGGGGTGCCGTTAACTTTGTATTAACACCCAAAGTGGATCGCAAACACAGCGCGATTGCGCAGGGATTGCTGTGTTTCCCGCTTCACGTATACGTGATCCTAGGCTAAAGCTCCATGTTTTAGCGAAGTTTAAATAGTTTGTGCCTGTTGTGTGCGCAATACAAACTCTATGTAGCTATACAGTATACAGCGCTGTGTTCCGGCAGCAGAGTAAAATCTTCTCGTCCCGCTCCTGGAACAAAACCGAGCCCAGCTGAGTGCTACTCAGCCATTCATAGAGAGCTTTGTATTCTGTGAATGAATATAAAGCTTCCTCTGAATGGCTGAGTTGGAGATTGTGATGTTACACCCCCCCTCCACCTCAGCCAATCAGAGAAAGTGTTTCATTCATAGAATACAAATCTCTGTCTGAATGGGGCAGCAAGTCTGAAAAGGAGGGTTGCACACTGTTGCTGTCATCCACAAGAAACTTTATTGGAGACTGCACAGGCAGAACATGGTTCTGCAATAGGGTTCTGTTTGAGCAGTGTCCAAAAAAGTTGACCCTCGTTTTCAAGCACACCCCCCCGCATCAGATGTCAAGAGCCCCCCCCCCATCCTCCTTTACATCACAGTGCACCCCCCTTACCTTGTGCTGTTGCCGAGATGTAGCAGAGAAGCAGAAAGTGCAGGGTCTGGAGCAAAACTAGAGGAGGGCAGGAGGGCTAAAGTCAACTGCTGGAGTCTGCTGTATGCTGAGACCAGGAGAGGTGGAGAAGAGGGGGTGCTGCAGCTGCACAGAGAAGCACAGGATCTGTAGGAGGAGTTCAGGCCTCTCTCTGCTGCCGACTTCTGAGACAGGGGGTTTCAAAGATGAGCTTCCCTGCAGTTTCAAGAAGAAGCGCAGGATCCGGCAGAGGAGTTCTGTCCTCCTCTCTGCTGCAGACTGCTGAGATAAGGTATGGGGTAGAGACGAGGGGGGTGTTGCAGTAGTAGTGTAGGAGAGGTGTGCGAAAAACACATGAAATGGCATGGCGGGACAGATTCGGCCCGTTGGCCTTGTGTTTTACACATGTGCTGTAGTGAATACAATTCAAATATAGCCCCAGTCTTTTACAGTAACATACAGGGTGACCCCGCCTTACCTGCCCATGATCCTAGACTTAATACGAAATACTGTACAAGCTTTGCCCATCTCGGTGGACATATCCCCGAAAGGGTCTTCAGGGACTGGGTAGAAAAGGGATGCACCTTGCAGCTGACCGCACCTGTGTGTCAAGTACACGGTCCCTTGATGCTGTGGTTACTCCTGCTAATCCTTAAAGTGTAACTTCACTTTTGTTGAGAAAAAATACTCCCCTCTGGGTGATCAATGAATGTGCATTGCAGGGATTTTAAAGAGAAGCTCCAGGCACCATCAGAAATAATTAAAAGTCAGCAGCTACAAATACTGTTGCTGCTGATTTTTAATATTAGGACACTTACCTGTCCACGAATATAGCGGTGTCTTCACCGGAGCTAATTTTTCAATCTGCTCTCGGGTGCTGCCGTCGCCATTTTGTTAAGGGAAACTGGCAGTGAAGCCTTGCGGCTCCACAGCCGGTTCCCTACTTCGCATGCGCAAAAGCATGCTGTACTTTCTGAATGACTCGGCGGCAGGGGAAGGAGGAGGGAAGCCGAACTTCTGGATGACTTTGCCACGGCGAAGTCACTCGAAAGTGGGAGTGGGTACCTGTTAAAACCAGGTAACCCCCCCCAAAGGTGCCAAATGTGGCAGCGGAGGGAGGAGACAAATAAGCAGAGCTTCCCCTTTTGGGTGGAGCTCCGCTTTGACAAACTTTGTTGAGAGAAAAACATTCCTCTCTGGGTGATCTATATACATTGCAAGGATTTTAACCAACTTTATTGCAGATTCCTACCTTTTGTTATTCTGAAGATATCAGGTTGTTACTCTGTGCCCCTGTGCTGAGTGAGTCTAATGGGAGTGTTTTCATAATTATCAATCAGCTGCTGCAGCTGTAGAGCTCTATCGAGGAAAACAGTAGGGTCTGCATCCCTTTAAACATGATTTACCATTGGGAGTATCTCACCAAAAATGACATTTTTGTTGTAGGGGATGCCAAAAATCTGACTTGTATCTTAGTGCAGACTTAGCGTGAGCCAATCACACAAGCAGCAAATGATCTTTCTGGGGGGCGTTCTGTATATATTATGTGTACAGTAGCCATACTGCATTGCATTTTACAGAAAATTACAACGGCTGCAGATTGAAAAGGAAAGGTAATTTTTAATAACATTCAATCACAATATGACTTGTGTCACAAATTGTATATGCTATAATATTATTTTTTTTTATTTGCTATTTTTTTTGCCATGAAAGTGGAGTTACCCTTTAAGGCTAGGTTCCCATCTATGTGTGTTGCGATTGATATGTTTTTCCGGCGCGTTTTTGTTTTTGAATGCGTAGTTTTGATACGTTTTTAATTCATTTTTTATGAATTTTGCATTTTTTTGAGAAGTTTGTTGTTAGGGGGAGGTATTAGTTGTCATGCAGGTGAAAAATGCAAAATACATCAGAAACGCAACACTTGCGTTTTTGATGCAGTTTCATTGATGTCTATGGAAGTAAAAACGCAAACTGCTGCGAGTAAGAAAATCCCTGACCCTTTTCAAAACACGCAGGGGCTGAAAATGCACAGATGTTAACAGGCCTTATAGGAAAACATGTTAAATGGACTGCAGAGCGTTTCTGCAAACCGCAAAATGCTTAGATGTGAACCTAGCCTAAGGTAATATTGTATCAACGTAAAGGTCAATGGAAGGAACCACAGTGACCAGTAGGGGATCGTGTATCTGGCACACCTGAAAGTGTCATATACCAGCAATGGTGGTAGCTCTGGAAAATAGCAAACGCTAGACACACCATATGCTGGAGAGGTATTAAAGGATTTTTGACAGGGTACCTTTAGTTCTTTTATGTAAATGTATGTATTAGCAACCGGGTTGATTCAAAATATAACATGTAACGCAGAAATTTATGGAAAAGGAGCTGAAGATTCAGCCTGTCCAAAATAATGAACATATAAAGGAGAGTAAGAAGTTAAGAAATGTGTCTCTCGGTCCTCCGGATTCAGGCATGACTCACAACAATCCATCTGAATTCAGCTCAACAAGTCCTTTCCTTTTGTGTATTTATAATTGCTTTTTATGCATTGTATGGGTCATACGTACTGCCTTTCAACACAATGATTTCATTTTCTCATTAATTTGGAACCGTTTAATACACTACACTGCAGAAATAGAACAAGGAACATTAAAATGCAAATGTCTTCTTTGCAAAAGTCCTGCCATCTTGCCAAGGCTCAAATAATGTTATTACATTTCAAGTACACCCCCTAGTGTTTATTTGGTTCCACCATGCTGGCCACAAGGGTCACTCGACAATCAGCTGCCTAATCCTTCAGAATAGGATGTGCAATTATGTAACATTTTCCATCTTTCACTTTCTAGTTATCCTCTTTCATCCTTCCAAACCATTTAAGGCTCGTTCACACCAGCCCACACAGTCCCAACCCACAGACGAGACAATTTGCCTTACATCATATTGCACTTTAAAGCGGGGTTCCACTCAAATTTTTAACTTAATCTTACCCCCTTCAGTTAATTGCATAGATGTTCAAATGCCACACGAAAAAATTTTTTATCGCTGTAATTACTTTTATATTGTACTTTATTGTGACACTTCCTGTCTCTCCTCCCATGGGAGTAGGCGTGTTTATTGCCTTTCCCCGGCGCTGCACTGTCTCCTGGGAGCTTAGTGTCAGGCTTTCACAAGCTGTGAATGAACAGCATTCACTGCATCCAGGAAATCAATGCTTGTGGGCTTCACATGCCCACAAGCAAGATGGAAACAGCCAGCATCACATTTTTTAGGTTATTCTTCAGTACGAAACAGACAGAGGCGGAAATATTACACCCAAACTGTGAGTATTATTTTGGGATTAGCAAAGTGTCTCAATGACCTAAAAAAAAAAAAAAAAAAGATTGGTCGCCGGACCCCCTTTTAATGCATCGCAAAGTGCTATAATGCAATAGAGACTTTCTGAAAGCTGATGCAAGGTGTGTCCTCCATCACGCACAACGTTACTGCCTTCAACAAGACACAACATGCAGAGATACAAAGGGAAATTATACCAGTATTATATTGTTTGTATTCTCATAAACAGATTTGAAGAGGCTTCCTCTGTACACACTGATAGTACCGTGTTTCCCAGAAAATAAGACCTTCCTTGAAAATAAGACCTAGCATTATTTTCCAGGAGGGCTGCAATATAAGCCCTACCCCGAAAATAAACCCTAGTTTAAAATGCTTGTAAAATCCTATAAACCACTCTATTATAGTAGTATATAATGTACAATGTGTGTGTTTCTGTAATACAATTACGGGGAGGAGAGCTCCGGCGGGTCACAGAAGCGCAGAGCGGTGCTATAACAAGGATATTTGGAACAATTATATTACAGAAACTCACACATTGTTCATTATATACTACTGTAGAGTGGATTATAGGATTTCACAAGCATTTTAACACAGTTCACACTGGGGATTCCTGTCAGGCAGGGAAAGAGAGGGGGAGAGAAGACAACACATTACATGGAAAGACCTACCCTGAAAATAAGACCTGCTGTGTCTTTTGTTGCCAAAATTAATATAAGACCAGGGCTTATTTTCGGGGAAACGCGGTATGTGCTAGCAAAGTATGGTCTACTGGACCTATTTCCTATGAGAAGTGATAAATATACACCACTTCGCCATAACGCTGGATGTTAGGAAGCAATGAATTACCAGTGAGACAACATGACCTCAAATTCGATCAAACAATGAAAGAGGTGACAGTTTAGCATCTCCATTCCCAATCATCCTGCTTTCCACTAATCTCATCTAAATTTTAGTAAAAATGATAATAGTAGTGCAGCTCAAGAAGGAGCCTAGATTGTGTTTGACAGAGGTGGAAAATTGAGTAGCCACCAGTTGTCTAAAGGCTGGTAGGGCCGAATATTGTCTGGTATCGGCTGGTTCAACAGAAACCAGCCAATGATCTGTCAGTGTGTACAGCAACCTGTCCGTCTTCTGTCAAACGTTCATGATAGCACCTGATCGGCATCTGATCACCGGTGTGTTCTTGCGGGGGAGCAGTCCCCCCGTCAGAACACAATAGCTCGGCTTGCAGTACTAACTATGCAAAGTTAGTATAGCGAGCTCCTCCCAAGATTCTCCATTTTTTTTTTCGTTCGGCTCGCTGGGTTGAATGAAAAAAAAATTAAAATAATTGAGTGTACCAGGCCTAAGGCTCAATTACATGGGACTTTTAGTCACAGCTGCAACATGAATCTATTTTATTACTGGGTCTGGATTCACAGGTAGACGTGAAAAGATGCAACTGTTCAACCTGTACAAATCAATGACAGGCTGACAGCAGGAAAGACAAAATCAGAGGAAATTCCCAGCTCAACTCATCAACTTGACTGCTTACCAACCAAATTAACCTCTCCAACAGTCTGCGTTAAAAACAGGGGTTTAGTTAGCACACATTTGCAAACCCATGCGTAAGCTGCAAGGCCTCTTCATGGCACCCTGTATCGCTTGCAGTCCTTAGCTCTGGTTCACACTGAGCTGCGGGAATGAAGCCGTGCGATTTCACTCCCGCATGTCAGTCCCGATTTCGGCAGCGATTTCACAGACATCTGTGCGGGCTTCTGCACAGATGTCAATGGAAATTGCGCCCCGAAATCGCAAAAAGTAGTACAGAAACGACTTTTTGAAATCGGTGCTGCGCCGCAAATGCAGCGTCGCACCGATTAGAATGGTGCCATTACCATTTTGACATTTTAAATCGCATGTTAAAACGCACCAATGTGAACCAGGGCTAACACTACTTAATTTTTGGAGGGTTTCCACAGTGGAAGCACAAGCATTCTAAAGGATAGATAAGGGGCAGGTGGGCCTGGGGGTAGCCCAGTCCTCCTTAAAGGCACAGGGGCACATTGGACACCCAGCATATAGAACAATGTCAGCAAAGGTGCCCAGTGTGTCCCCTGACCAAATTTACACCAGTAACAAAGATTGTCCCTGCCCCCACCTATAACTGGCCTTCCCAGCAAGGAGCATATGGAAGGGCAAACCCATGAAAGACAAAAACCATAGGAGATTCCCAGCCGACAGTCTGACAGCAGATACTGCTGTTTATGGGTATTCGGATGTAATTGCACATGGACTGATTATCTGTAGTTAGGGACAGATGATCGCCCTTGCAGGCTATTTCTAAATGAAAAAACAAAACTGTTTTTGAACGCTATTGAATGTCATTCTCGCACCTTTCCTATATTTCCAAGGGTTTTCCCTCCCTTTCTGTTCCACACACACACAGGAAGTGAAGAAATATGTCCAAAATGAGAGGAAATCCCCTCTTAGACAGCTATACCCAATGGATGATTTCTCATTTCCTGCATTGGTGGCAACCATAAAATTCTGGGAGAAGGACACTCCAGAGTGAGCCCCCTGCACTGGAAAAGAACTGCCAGCTGCAGCCGGTGCCATACAAAGAACTGCACACCACTCACAGAGCCTCACTCCTCTCCCTAGCAGCCGCCAAAATCCCCACTACAACATCAGGGATCTGAAAGGGAGCCGAGCTACTGAAGTCTTCTCAACCTGAGGCAAGTAGACCTGAGGCAAGACCTCTCAACATGAGGCAAGTATAATTGCAAAGGGGAGGGACCATTTACGTTCTTTTTGATTTGTGTTTCCTGTAGAGGACAGAGTCAATCATCTCATCATAGGGCAGCACAGTGGCTAAGTGGTTAGCACTTCCACCTAAAAGCACAAGAGTGGTTGGTTCATATCCCAACCACAGTACTACCTGCACTGAGTTTACCTGTCCTCCCTGTGCCTGCGTGGATTTCCTCCCACACTCCAAAGACATGCTGGTAGCTAAATTGTCTCCTGTCTAAATTGGCCCTAGTATTTATGAATTTGTGATAGGGACCTTAGATTGTATACTCCTTGGGGGCACGGACTGATGTAAATGTCCAGTATATATGTAAATTGACAGTGCTATATACGTTCCTGTAATAAACAAAATAAATCATCTCTTAAGTAAGCTGTCCTGGAAGATGAGGGAGGAAATTCGAGATTTCTCATCACTTTTATTACCAATGAAAGTGGTCGCTTTTCCCAAAAAAATGGTAAGCAAAGGGCAAACAAGATGCAGAGAGACTATGAAAAATGTATTTATTCATAAAGTGTCAACAGCTCAAGCTAACTTATTTTAGAGGGTATAAAGAATTGTGTTGCCGTCTGTGCTAAAAGGAAGTGAGGCAAAATATCCTCCAATGGGTTCTATCTTTGTCCCACTCTGTCTGAAACTGAAAAAAAATTGCCTGGAGCTAGACTTTAACAAAGTAAAACATAATAGAGATCACATAACAACAGTTTTGAAAAATACATGTTTGTGCTGCTTCACCTGGATTACCTGCATTTGCAAATTGCATTTATTGTACTGTATAAAGGAGCAACTGCCAACATTTTATATACTGCTATCTTGCAGTGCTGATCAGCCGGTATTGAAGTAGATTTCCAGCCTTTGTTTCAGCCTTGTTCCTCTAATGTAATGCAATTACGACCAAAGGAACCCAGGGAACGCACCGTGACCCAGATTTCCTGTTTTTTGAATAGAACACCTCTTTTCGTTTGGAATCTTGTAAGTTTGCCTTTTTTTTGCGCATTAAACAAGAGTTATACAGAGTTACGCTATGGGCTTTATTATTGTCTTTTCATGAACACATTGGGCGATGGAGACCTAGAAAGCTGCTGTGAGGACCCCATTTAGGCTGGGTTCACACTGGTCCGACAAACGCTCCGACATTGGGAGCTCATGTCGCATGACGTGTAAAATCCAATGTTTCCCTATGGGAGCCGTCCTAACTGGTCCGACACAAGTTGTTCTGACTTTTAGAAATGCTCCCTGTACTACTTTGGTCCGACTTTGATCCTGCTTCAGCCTATTGACTATTATTGAAGTCGGATCAAAGTCGGATCGCCGTCTCGCATGATCCGACTTCGGCACAAGACTTGTTCTCAGATGATCTTGAGGGGGAAATCCGTGCCAAATTTTAAATAAAATTCGCCACCCAAGAGCATACCAGGCCCTTAGGTCTGGTATAGACCTTGAGGGGAACCCCCTACGCCGAAAAAACTGCGTGGGGGTCCCCCCCAATCCATACCAGACCCCTTATCTGAGCACACAGCCCGGCCGGTCAGGAATGGGGGTGGGGACGAGCGAGTGCCCCCCCTCCTGAACCGTACCAGGCCGCATGCCCTCAACATGGGGGGGGGTTGGTGCCTTGGTGAAGAGGGGGCGCGCTGTGGCCCCCCCCACCCCAAAGCACCTTGTCCCCATGTTGATGAGGACAAGGGCCTCTTCCCGACAACCCTGGCCGTTGGTTGTCGGGGTCTGCGGGTGGGGGGCTTATCGGAATCTGGGAGCCCCCTTTAATAAGGGGGTCCCCAGATCCCGGCTCCCCCACCCTATGTGAATGAGTATGGGGTACATCGTACCCCTACCCATTCACCTAGGGAAAAAGTGTCAATTAAAAAAAAACACTACACAGATTTTTAAAGTAATTTATTAGACAGCTCCAGGGGTCTTCTTCCGTCTTCGGGGGTCTCTCTGGTTCTTCTCCGCGCTCTCCGGGTCTTCTGCCGGGCTCCTCTGCTATCTTCTGCTCTTTTGCTATAGCGGAGGAGCCCGGTCTGCTGCCTTCTTCTCTTCGGGGGTCTCTCCGGTTCTTCTCCGCACTCTCCGGATCTTCTGCCGGGCTCCTCCACTATTTTCTGCTCTTTTGCCGCTCTTTTGCTATAGCGGAGGAGCCGGTCTTCGATCTTCTGCCTTCTGCCCTCTTCTTCTGATGTTGACACGATGCTCTCTCGGGCTGGAATGCACTCTGGGCGCTCCGCTCTGACTTATATAGGCGGTGACCCCACCCCCTTATGCCGTCACAGTCCCTGGGCATGCTGGGACTGTGATGTTTTAGGGGGCGTGGCCATCACCCGATGACCACGCCCCCTTATGCCGTCACAGTCCCAGCATGCCCAGGGACTGTGACGGCATAAGGGGGCTGGGTCACCGTCTATATAAGCCATAGCAGAGCGCACAGAGAGCATTCCAGCCGGAGAGAGCGTCGTGTCAACATCAGAAGAAGAGATGAAGAGAAGAAGCGGCGAGACGGCGGCGACAAGACAGCGGCAGCAGACCGGGGCCCCCTGCTGGCAAAAGAGCTGGAAGAAGATAGCGGCGGGGCCCGGAGAAGAGGCGGAACACCGGGAGAAGTCGGAAGAAGACACCCCCCCAAGTCGGAAAAAGATCCCGGAGCTGCCTAATAAATTAATCTTGAAACCTGTGTACTGTGTTTTTTTTTTATTGACACTTTTCCCTAGGTGAATGGGTAGGGGTACCATGTACCCCATACTCATTCACATAGGGTGGGGGGGCGGGATCTGGGGGCCCCCTTATTAAAGGGGGCTCACAGATTCCGATAAGCCCTCCTCCCGCAGACCCCGACAACCAACGGCTAGGGTTGTCGGGAAGAGGCCCTTGTCCTCATCAACATAGGGACAAGGTGCTTTGGGGTGGGGGGGCCTGCAGCGCGCCCCTCTTCCCCAAGGCACCAATCCCCCCATGTTGAGGGCATGCGGCCTGGTACGGTTCAGGAGGGAGGGGGCGCTCGCTCGTCCCCACCCCCATTCCTGTCCGGCCGGGCTGCGTGCTCGGATAAGGGTCTGGTATGGATTTGGGGGGACCCCCACACTGACCCAAGGGCCTGGTATGCTCTTGGAGGGGGAACCCATGCCGGTTTTTTATTTAAAATTTGGCGCAGAGTTCCCCCTAAAGATTCATACGAAACACAGTGCCGGGCATTGGCGGGGATCCAAGTCCGATCCCCGTTCATTGAAAGTCGGACACATGCCGGCTTCATGTCGCAGGGCAAAGTCGGATCCAAAGTAGAGCGGCTGTCGTGTTGCACCAGTGTGAACCCAGCCTTACAGTCATTATTGTGGAGGATAGTTACCCTTTGACGAGTCATCTGGTGAGTGCAGCACAAGAGGGGGGCACAAATGTAACACGAAGATACTGCCTGATTGCACGCACTTCCTTTGCAGCACCTATTTCACTTTAATTTATCACTGGATTAATATTTCTGTTATGAGCTTATAGACTTTTATTTGAATTAATGGACTTTTTATAAGGTTATCATGTTTACTCATTTAAGTATTTTTTAATACTTTGATTGTTTTAGTATTGCACACCAGCACTTTATTTTATGGTTTATTTACATGTGCATTTGCACTTGCATTTAGCACTTTTTGTATTGTTACCTGTGTAGGTTGCTTATGCCTTTTTGGAACTTTAGCTCTCTGCCCTGGTTCCCTACTGTGCATGTGCAAAGCACGCATCGCTTTCTGAATGGCCCGGCGAGATCTCTCGGAAGTAGGGAACGGTACCTGTCAAAAACAGGTACCCACTTCCCCCGAAAGGTGCCAAATGTGGCACCGGAAGGGGGGAGGAGGCAGATAAGCAGAGCTTTTGGGTGGAAACTCCGCTTTAAGGAAGAGCATTGCTACACACAATTAACCCAAACATAAAACCTGCACTTTGGAGGGAAGGCAACAACCCGTTCTGTGGAAAAAAACAACATTTATAGATCACAGAGTCATACACATGATAGAAGTAGAACACAAATTGCACTTCATCTCCTCAGTATGTTATAGCTGAGTAGGACTGGATACACGGGACAACAAATACTTTGCTTCTTTAACACTGTTGAGTGTATCTTATAGATTTTTGGCTGATAATTAGAAAAATAACTTTTAATTCAACCCATCACGTACTGTCTATTAAAAAATTCTGTTTTTACTATTTCTTCTTATATCAATTTTTAAATATAACTAAATGCAAAACTTTATTAGTTTTGGATAGAGTGGAGAGGGATTAGAACATCTGTCTGTGCCCCCCTTAGGGAGATTCACCCTCTCTATTTGTACTGTTTACCATTATCATTGAAAGTAAAAGTAAAATAAAATCCCAAATTTTGGGTTATTCCCAGAAAAGTAATAGAGGGGAAATCTTCTAATGGGGACATTAATTCTGGTGACCTGGGGTACTCAAGGGATTCCCTTAATTTGCAGGAATTTCCTTCACTTCCTGTTTTGGCTATGGGACAGGAAGTAAAGGGATAGTCCCCCAATGGGACACAGATGGCAACATAAGCTGACAGAGGTTATAACATTCCCTTAATCTATCCGAAATGAAAAAAAAAAAAGTTTTAACTACCGTATATACTCGAGTTTAAGTCGAATTTTTCAGCCCTTTTTTTTGGGCTGAAAGTGTCCCCTTTGACTTATACTCGAGTCACCGCCGTCTGTCTGCATGATCAGCGTGTCATGCAGGCAGACGGCGGCCGGCGTGTGATGATAGTGTTCGGCGGCTATTGCAGCTTTCAAAAGCCGCGCCTCCTGCTCGTCTGTGATAGGCTGAACAGCTGTCAGTGTACAGCCTATCACGGATATTCTCTCATCCTCGTCCGTGGTATGAGAATGAGAGAATGTCCATAATAGGCAGTCAGCGGTCAGCCTATCACAGACAAGGAGGAGGCGTGGCTTTTGAACTGTGGAATGGCCGCCGAACACTATCATCACACGCCGGCCGCCGTTTGAGGATGGAGATTGCCACAGGGAGGCTGGAGATCGCCACAGGGAGGCTGCACATGCACACAGGACACATGCACACAGGATATGTACAGGACACATGTGCACAGGGACACAGGACACACATGTACAGGACACATACACATGTACAGGACACATGCACAGGGTACAGGTAAACTGCACAGGACACAGGGAGGCAGGCAGCTGTAGATGGGCATTGTTGACCCTCTGCATTTCTCACCCTCGTCTTATACTCGGGTCAATACATTTTTGCCAGTTTTTTGTGGTAAATTAGGGGCCTCGACTTATAATCGGAACGACTTATACTCGAGTATATACGGTATATTTCTACTTTAAATTTACTAACTTTTGCTTGCATCATAAGATGATTTGTGTAGCTCATGCATGTCAAGGCACATTGCATAACATTTGTGGAACTCATATTCATTTAATTGAGATCAGTTTCTATGCATTTTTATGTGACTGTTGCAAGGCATCGTATTTTCCATGTACATAACAAGTAAGCCCGTGATAGACTTGCTATAGGATGATTGGTGACAGCAGAAATGTCTCACCAATGTTGGAACAACCATGATACATTCTGTTGCATTTGTTACATAGTTATATAGTTAGTCTTGTTGAAAAAAGACACAAGTCTATCTAGTTCAACCAATAAAAGGGAAAAAAAAGTGGTGAGTGCTTTAAAAAAAAACATAAACATGTCACACTTACCTGCTTTGTGCAATGGTTTTGCACAGAGCAGCCCCACTTCTTTTCTTTTCGGGTCCCCTTCCAGAGCTCCTGGCTCCTCCACCTTGACCAGCACCCCCAAAAGCAAGCTGCTTACCATGAGGGCACTGGTGTCCATAAGACACAATTAGCTGTGGCTCAGCCCCACCCCCTATTCTCTCCTCATTGTCTCACTGGCTGTGACTGACAGCAGTGGGAGCCATTGGCTTCCACTGGTGTGCAAACCAATGAGGAGAGGGAGTCCCGGGACAGCCAAGACTCTCGTGCACATTGCTGGATCGAGATGGGTCTCAGGTGAGTATTAGGAGGCTGTGGGGGGAGCAACACACAGAAGGTTTTTTTCCCTTCATGCATAGAATGCATAAAGGTATTATTATTATACAGGATTTATATAGCGCCGACAGTTTACGCAGCGCTTAACCGCTTGCCGACCGCCTCATGACGATATACGTCGGCAGAAGGGCACGTACAGGCAAAATCACGTACCTGTACATTGGCCTTTAAGAGGCGGCCAGCGGGTGCGCCGCCCGTGGCAAGCTCCGTGAGCTGGTTTGTGGGTCCCGCGGACTTGATCGCCGCGGGAATACCCGCGATCGCCTCACGGGGAGGAAGAACAGGGAGATGCCGATGTAAACAGCATCTCCCCGTTCTGCCTAGTGACAGTGTCACTCGATCTCTGCTCCCTGTCATCGGAGCAGCGATCAGTGAACTGTCACACATAGCCACCCCCTCACAGTTAGAAACACGCCCCCAGGACACACTTAACCCCTATGCTGCCACCTAGTGGTTAACCCCTTCACTGCCAGTGACCTTTTTACAGTAATCAATGCAATTTTTTTGCATTGATCACTGTATTAATGCCAATGGTCCCAAAAATGTGTCAAAAATGTCCGATGTGTCCGCCATAATGTCGCAGTCACGATAAAAATCGCTGATCGCCGCCATTTAAAAAAATAAAATTTTTAATAAAAATGCCATAAAACTATCCCCTATTTTGTAAACGCTATAACTTTTGCGCAAACGATTGCTTATTGCGATTTTTTTTTACCAAAAATATATAGAAGAATACGTATCGGCCTAAACTGAGGAAAAAAAAAATTTTTTTATATATTTTTGGGGGATATTTATTATAGCAAAAAGTAAAAAATATTGCGTTTTTTTCAAAATTGACGCTCTATTTTTGTTTATAGCGCAAAAAATAAATACCGCAGGGGTGATCAAATACCACCAAAAGAAAGCTCTATTTGTGGGAAAAAAAGGACGTCAATTTTGTTTGGGAGCCATGTCGCACGACCGCGCAATTGTCAGTTAAAGCGACACAGTGCCGAATCGCAAAAAGTGCTCTGGTCAGGAAGGGGGTAAATTCTTCCGGGGCTGAAGTGGTTAAAAAAACCTTCAGCCTTTATAATCACTTTAAGCCTCAAAGACACACCATAAAAGACACGATGACTGGACTTGTTAAGAAAGCATATGAACCGTACTTTAGTTGTAAGATTGGTGATCAAGACAAGGCCTGGGCTCCATATTTGTTGTGCAAGATGCGGTGAGCCTGGCTTAGAGGAACTAAGAAGTCAATGCCATTTGCTTTACCAATATAACGAGAACAGAATGATTAGGTCACAGACTGTTACTTCTGTCTGACTAATGTCGCTGGTTTCTCTGCTAAAAATAATAAATCAATTGAATGCCCCAATCTACCTTCAGCCATGAGACCAGTGCCACATAAAAGCAATCTGCCAGTACCAAAGTCACCAGAGAAATGGAGCTTAGATTAGACAGATGGAGATGCTGCAATGCACCAGCTAGGCACGGACAGTGACAACGATCAGGATTTAGAAGTGTGTATGTCTGGTGAGCCTCATCTCATAACACAGAATTAAATGACCTGGTCAGGGATTTAGGTTTGTAAAAATCAAAAGAAGAACTACTGGGTTCAAGACTGCAAGGATAGTGTTTGCTATCACCAGGTATAAAAATGTTGGTCTTTCATAGCCACCAAGATCATTCAACAAATTTCTTTGCACAGGTTGACAATCTTTTGGCAATGTACAAACTTATGCCTCGTACACACGAGTGGACTATACGGCAGACTTTGTCCGGCGTACTTTTCGACTGACTTTACGACGGACTTTCCAAATGAACGGACTTGCCTACACACAATCAACCAAAGTCTGATGGATTCGTACGTGATGACGTACCACCGGTCTAAAACAAGGAAGTTCATAGCCAATAGCTGCCCTAGCGTCGGTTTTTGTCCGTCAGACTAGCATACAGACAAGCGGACTTTTCGACCGGACTCGAGTCCGTCGGACAGATTTGAAACATGTTTCATTTCTAGGTCCGTCAAACTTTTGAGAAAAAAAGTCCGCTGGAGCCCACACACGATCGAATTGTCCGACGGACTCCGGTTCGCCGGACCAAGTAGGCCGGAAAGTCCGATCGTGTGTACGCGGCATAAGGAGTATTAACAGGGGTGTTGAGCTGTGTGGGACAACCTGTATACACACATCCAACATAATGGCTATTGTCAAGGTGCATTGACTTCCATGATTTCATTATCCCAGGGACAACATTCTAGATGATGAACAAATAAGGATAGTGCTGGCATTCTGGAGAGAAAGTCTGAAGGCATTGCCAGAAGAAGTACCGAGATCTCTTTGAAAGGCAATATTTACCTGCAAGCGTTGCAATTATGCTATACTTTCAATGACTTAAAAGAGAAGTATGGGATGCTGCATCTGTCCCCCGCTCGCTCTAATGCCCCGTACACACGGTCGGACATTGATCGGACATTCCCACAACAAAATCCTAGGATTTTTTCTGACGGATGTTGGCTCAAACTTGTCTTGCATACACACAGTCACACAAAGTTGTCGGAAAATCCGATCATTCTGAACGCGGTGACGTAAAACACGTACGTCGGGACTATAAACGTGGCAGTAGCCAATAGCTTTCATCTCTTTATTTATTCTGAGCATGCGTAGCACTTTGTGTGTCGGATTTGTGTACACACGATCGGAAATTCCAACAACGGATTTTGTTGTCGGAAAATTTTATAGCCTGCTCTCAAACTTTGTGTGTCGGAAAATCCGATGGAAAATGTGTGATGGAGCCTACACACGGTCAGAATTTCCGACAACGAGGTCCTATCACACATTTTCCGTCGGAAAATCCGACCGTGTGTATGGGGCATAAGACTGAGAACTGAGCGGTCAAACACCACCGATCGCTCAGTTCTTAGTGCTCCGTGTGTAGATAGCTGGTGACTGTCAGTCACTGGGTCTCTGCTCTGCCCCCCGAGCTCACTAGAACGCTGGGCTGTGGAGAGGACGGGAGCAGGCAGCCCAGACTCAGACTGAGCCAGGTCCTGATCTAAGCATGCGGGGGGATCCCGAACATATGGTTGCGATCTTTCCCGAACCTGGACCGGCTCTGTGACAACAGCCGTCAGCGGGCTTTAGCCCGCTGTCAGCTGAAAACAGGTCACAGGAGTGCAAAAGAAAAATACACTGCTGCGATCCACAGGAGAAGTACAACCAAACGAGCTTTGGCTGTACTTCTCCTTTAACAAAAATGATCTCTAATGCTAAGTTTTACTAAAACAGTACAAGCACAAGCAAAAATGTTTTCTTGGCCTCTGGTGTAGGAGCAAATGTGCATATTAGCAGCCCTCTTCCTTTTCAGACAAAAATGTGTTAATAGTTTACATTCAGAGACCTAAACAGCAATGGTATTGGGAACTCTAGTAAAATGAAGTCAATGGAAATTCTTTACAGACTGCCATAATAGCTTTGAAAAAAAAAGGTCTTGCAGTCAGTGAGCTAAAGGATTCGTCAGGCCAGCTCTGTAGTTTATAAATGGATGAGCAAGTACATTTTAACTTCTCTGTGAAGAATTTTTAGCAATATAATTACACAGTGTGAGGCCTCCAGCTGCTTGATTACAGGACAAATGATGTGTGGTACAAATGTTTTGGGTCAATGACCTGCTCTAAAAGCCTTCTCAATATGTACATAATAACAGACATATGTTTTAATGACAGTCATAAAATTATAGAACATCGTATAGGTCATTTCTGGAATAACAGTGTTATTGACCACTCACCACATTGCAGACAAAATGACAAGACAGCCCATGATCCCTAGAGGCTGGCTCAGGCTGGGAATGTAAGTGCTATGGCAACGCTGACATATATTTTATGCGCACATACATTTATAGGACTACGTACTCATGAAAGTTAAAATGTTAAATAAATTACAAACATGTATTTTAAACGTTACTTTCTTAATAAAAGTTCAAATCAAATGCAAATACCAAATTAATTGACAATTTGTTTTACTCTGTTGATCAACAAATCTGAACCCGGTATGCATACTAACATTAAGCAGGAGGGACCAAAATTAGAAACACGTCACTTTGATTTCGCCACATGAAAGAGATAAATTTGTTCTGGATGTTATATTAGCTGGAAAATCTGAATTCTTCAGTATTTAACTTAACTAAAAACATGCCAAAAAACCCTGTGGGTTAGCCAAATGCTTAATTAATTGGTTGATTGAGATCCTTTCAAAATGTGATACAGGTACCAGACGACATAATGATACAGAACAGCTCTGTAAATAAATTGTAAAGTGACCCTGTCTCCAATCCAAAAGTGAAAAAAAATGACCTGTAAAGAAAAGACTGAATACTTACCTCTCCTGCTGCCCAGCTGCCTGACACCACTCCATTCCATAGAAATGGTCACTCATATGCCTCACTGGTTCCTCCATCTTTACTATCTCTTGTAGTGAAGAGCAACCAAAGAACAGATCTCTGGGAAGTTTCCCAGAATACTTTTGGTAAAGCATTTCTTCTGCATGGAGCAGTGTATGGTGACAAAGCCTGCAGATGAGATATTATTAGGTAATGTGAGAACTAGCTTCAAGTTGTAGCTCATTAAAGTGGGAGTAAACGCCCATACATGACGTTTACCTATAGGTAAGGCTATAATAAGGCTTATCTATAAGTACAGTAAAAATCTCCTAAACGCGCATCGTTTAGCAGATATTTACTGGTCATGCAGCCGGTGACATCACCCGGGTGGCCGTTCCTTCAGAGTCCTGTGCCGTAAATGGTGGCTCCTGAGCACATGAGCAGAAGTGATGTCATCACGGCTCCGGCCACTCATACAAATCGCAGTCCGCGAACCCGGAAGGAAGACCGGGTGAAGATGGAAGCACCTTCAGCGTTAACAGCGCTCTGCTGGAATGCTTTGTTTTCAGGTAAGTTTCACATAATGCCTTTCAGATTTTTTTTTTAAATAATTCAGCATTTTCATTCAAAGAAATCCACATTCAGCCTCCTGCTGGACGGCAGCCAATGGCTGAAAGCGCTAATCAGTGTATTCTGGCTGGGGGGGGGGGGGGGGGGCTGTCCCCCTGTCAGAACACAATAGTTTAGCAGGAAAGATTGTCGCACTAAAATCGTGTAGCTAGTACGGTGATCTCTCAGGTTTTTTTCAAACAGCCCACTGGGTTGAAGCAGCCTTAGCCTGGGGTATCCAAGATAAGGGTTGCCACCTAATCCCTTTAAAACTGAACACATCCCCCTCGGTCCCCCTCTACCCCTGTCTTCTCTCTCTTTCCCTCTATCGGTCTTCTTTCTTTCTATTTTATCTCACAGTCAGATGTCGTACTACACAATAGTATGGACTCTCACTGCTCCTTGTAAAGAGTATCACCGTCTCTTCCAGAAGACGGCGGTGTGTCAGTGCCTACAACGGATATGTTTCCAATGACAAACGAAAAGTGAAACTTGCACTGTATTACCCTATGTTGTGGTCATCTGAAAGATATTTGTATTGTATTATTTTATTTTGCTAAAAACAATAAAAACATATTTGACTCTAAAACTGAACACATATTAATTACACAGGTTCTGTGGCTGATTTAGGTGGTAATTAAACTCACTCGGTGCCTTATCTGCAATAAATTAGACCCGGAACCTGTGTAATTCATATATGTTTGGGTTTAAAGGGATGAGGTGGCAACCCTACCCAAGATAATAGAAAATAATTAATAAACACAGGCTGAACTCTAGGTATAGAAATCAACTGTAAAAAGTGCAACTTACATGAGGAATGATAGTAGCAGAGCCCGGTTTCAGCAGCCTGTAAAACTCCACCCCCACTGAAAAAGCACTGAATGTCAGTTTTCTTGCATCTCCATGCTTCCTTCTAGTAAAGGTCTGGACTGGAAGAGTACAGAAGAGCTGCTCTGATGACATCATGATTCCCAATTCAGCCTTCTCAGACCCTACACAGAGGCAATAACAACTGGTAAATAAGACAGTAGTACAACATAATGTTCAACGCAAATGCTAGTTATAACTGATATATTTCTCATAAATATGTGCATAAAAAACCAGCAGTAATACCAGGACACATGATGGCCACTATCTTATAAGCTGAAAATACTGTTTCATTTCATTATATGAAGGGTTGGTTCATCCAAAACGTCTTTTTACTACAGGAGGAGCTGCAACACATAAAAGTAGACACCAAAAACCCTCAGGGCCGCTTCACACCAGGAATCACATTGGAACTCGCCGTGTATTCACTTTAAAGAGATTGAAATCGCACCACACCTAAAGTAGTATGCACTACTCTTGTAAACTCACTGCAACCACATTGCATGGTATTACTGCACTGTGTTTGCAACCTGCGTTTGGGGTCTCATTAACTTAATACTGACACCCTCTGCAGATCGCAAATGTAGTGTGGTTTGAACATGGTGCGGGAGACGCGCACGAAACATGGGCTCCCCGCACTGCGTTCTGGTGGGGACCGGCCCAAAAAATCAGTAATTATGGCAGGAAGATCCCACCTTTCAGACGACTAATGTCGCGTACACACGAGCGGACTTTACGGCAGACTTTGCTCGGCGGACTTTTCGACGGACTTTATGACGGACTTTCCGAATGAACGGACTTGCCTACACACAATCCACCAAAGTCCATCGAATTTGTACGTGATGATGTACGACCGGACTAAAACAAGGAAGTTCATAGCCAGTAGCCAATAGCTGCCTCAGCGTGGCTTTTTGTCAGTCGGACTAGCATACAGACGAGCGGACTTTTCGACCGGACTCGAGTTCGACGGAAAGATTTAAAACATGTTTCAAATCTAAGTCCGTCCAACTTTTGAGAAAACAAAGTCCGCTGGAGCCCACACACGATCGAATTGTCCGACGAAATCCCGTCCACCGGGCAAAGTCTGCCGTAAAGTCCGCTCGTGTGTACGCGGCATAAGACTTATAAGAAGCCAGGGCTGTATGGGATTCCCAGGCCAGACATATTGATTGTCCAGGCTAGCCGTAATTCCCACGCATGCACATGGGAGTTAATTCATCCTGGCACCCAGCAGATGCCAAGATTGTACACTAAGCTGAGCATTTACAGATCAGTGTACAGTATAAACAGTTTATGAGGAGGAGAGTAATGCCGCGTACACACGAGCGGACTTTTCGACCGGACTGATCCGACGGTCTATCCGACGGACTTTTGGCGGACTTCCGACAGACCTTCCGAACAAACGGACTTGCCTACACACGATTACACCAAAGTTCGACGGATTCATATGACCGGACTGAAATAAGGAAGTTGATAGCCAATAGCTGCCCTAGCGTCGGTTTTCGTCCATCAGACTAGCGTACAGACGAGCGGACTTTTCCACCGGACTCGAGTCCGTCGGAAAGATTTGAAACATTTTCCAAATCTAAAGTCCGTCAGATTTTCGACCGAAAAAGTCAGCTGCAGGTCTGATGAAGCCCACGCACGGTCAAATTGTCTGTCCGACCATTTCGGTCGAAAAGTCCGCTCGTGTGTACGCGGCATAAGAATCCTTTATTGCAGAAAAGACATAAACAGAAAAGTGTACAGTAAAACTTTGGCTTGAGAGTAACTTGGTCTGAGAGTGTTTTGCAAGACAAACAAAATTTTTTTATACATTTTGACTTGATAAACGAGCGATGTGTTGATATACAAGTAGCGTCATGTCACAAATGAGTAGTGAGAGAGAAGAGAGGCGCCTCTAAGTGTAGCAATACGGTTACCTTTAATGAAGGTACAATATTTAGCAACTCACATGGCTGATGACTAACTGCTTGCCAACCAGCCGCCGTCGTTATACGGCGGCAGGTTGGCTCCCCTGTGCGAATCGCCGTAGGTGTACGGCGGCCGCTTTAAGGGCTATAGGGGGTGCGCGCGCCCGCGGCACGACGCCAGATGCGATGCGCATGGCTGGCGGCCACGATGTCCGCTAGTGACCCATGATCGCTCCTAGGAGAGCCAGAACAGGGATCTGTAAACAGACAGATCCCCATTCTGTCAGGAAATTGGAGAGAGATCTGCTGTTCCCAGTGAACAGGAACAGCGATTTCTCTCTGCTCCCTGTCAGTCCACTCCCCCCACAGTTAGAAACCCCTCCCTAGGACACACTTAACCTCTTGATCGCCCCCTAGTGTTAACCCCTTCCCTGCCAGTGACATTTAAACAGTAATCAGTGGCTATTTTCAACTCTGATCGTTGTATAAATGTCAATGGTCGCAAAAAAGTGTCAAAAGTGTCCATTCTGTCCGCCACAATGTCGCAGTCCTGCTAAAAATTGCTGATCACCGCCATTACTAGTTAAAAAAAAATTGCCATAAATATATCACCTATTTTGTAGATGCTATAACATTTGCGCAAACCAATCAATATACACTTATTGCAATTTTTTTTTACCAAAAATATGTAGAAGAATACATATTGGCTTAAACTGATGAATATATATTTTTTTCAATTTTTTTGTGCATATTTATTATAGTAAAAGTAAAAAAAAAATTTTTTTTTAAAAATAAAAACCGCAGAGGTGATCAAATACCACCAAAAGAAAACGCCTATGGCTCTGGCTCTTGCTGCTCTTATGTGAGATCAGGAAAAGAAAAGAGTGGGGTTGACAGCGCTAGAGGTGTGAGTGTCAGGTATGTGTTTAAAAAACAACCAAATTGCCTGTCTAACGGTTTATGTTAAAAACAGAGGATTTTGTTTGCACACATTTGCAAATAAATGCTTAAGCTGCAGTGCCCACGCCAAGGGACCTCTGTATACACTGCGTTCCTAACTGGAGATGGGCTTGGTCATGTTCGGGATCCTAGTCCCAACCCACCTGTCCGATCCCGCCAGGATGCTGACACGGCTAATCACAGGCAGTGACACATTTCCCAGTCCGCAGCTGCACAGTGTTCCTGGCGGGATCGGGCAGGTGGGTTAGGACTAGGATCCTGAACACGCCCAAGCCCATCTCTCTTCCTAACCCTAAACTGGAGCCTCCATAGTAAGAGCACATACAGGAATGGATAGATTAAGGGCAGGTATGCCTGGAGGGAGTCCACCCTTCATTAAAGGCACAGGGTGAATAGGGTGCAGGGACGCACTGGAGGCCTTTGCTGCCATTGTGCTTTTGCTGGGCATTATGCGTTCCTGTGCCTATAAAGGAGGGCCTGCTTTACTACTTCATTCAAATTGCAGACAGCCTAATGCCGTGTACGACGGAAAAAGTGTGATCAGATTGTGTTGTCGGAAATTCCGACCGTGTGTGGGCTCCATCGGACTTTTTCCATCAGAATTTCCGACACACAAAGTTTGAGAGCAGGATATAAAATTTTCCGACAACAAAATCCGATCGGTTAAATTCCGATCGTGTGTACACAAATCCGACACACAAAGTGCCACGCATACTCAGAATAAGTTAAGAAACGAAAGCTATTGGCAACTACCCCGTTTATAGTCTCGACGTACGTGTTTGCCACCGCGTTTAGAACGTTCGGATTTTCCGACAACTTTGTCCGACCGTGTGCATGCAAGACACGTTTGAGCCAACATCCGTCGGAAAAAATCCATGGATTTTGTTGTCGGAATGTCCGATCAATGTCCGACCGTGTGTACAGGGCATAAGACAGAAACTATGTTGTTGGATGGATCACCAGGTGAAATAAAGAAAAAAAAGCCCCACAAAAGCAAACTAACGCAGTCATCACATCTTGAGATTGGTAAGATGCAATATATTACCTTTTTGCTTTTGGGTTTAATATCACTTTAACAAGGGAACAGAATTGACAGTTGCAAACAACAGTGCCTCGGCGAAAAAACAAAAAACAAAAGAATAGTTCCTTTTTGATCAAGAAAGAGTTTATGAAAGAATAAAATACATCCAGAGTACACAGTCAATAACAAAAAAATAACATAGTGGTCCAATTTAAAGGGGCCAACACTTTTTTGGCTATACTTCATCTGAGGGTCACATGAATGCAGTTAGTTCTGCACTTCTGTGACCTGTTTTCAGCAGACAGCAGGCTGAAGCCCACTGTAGACTCACATCATAGCACCAGTCCAGACTCTAAAAAAATTGTAACCATATGGTCAGGATCCACCCAGATGCCTGGACTGGCAGCTGGCTCAGCTGGCGGGGACAGCCACATGGGTAAATATGATTTTTTTTTTAAGCAGTATTTTTATTAAGCAGTATTAACCACTTTAAGACCAGCCTCGTTTTGGATTTTAGGTGTTTACATGTTTAAAACAGGTTTTTCTGCTAGAAAATTACTTAGAACCCCCAAACATTATATATGGTTTTTCTTCTAACACCCTAGAGAATACAATGGCGGTCATTGCAATACTTTTTTTTGCACCGTATTTGCGCAGCGGTCTTATAAGCGCACTTTTTTTGGAAAAAATTCACTTTTTTGAATAAAAAAATAAAACAACAGTAAAGTTATCCCAATTTTTTTTATATTGTGAAATATAATGTTACGCCGAGTAAATTGATACCCAACATGTCATGCTTGAAAATTGCGCCTGCTCGTGGAATGGCGTCAAACTTTTACCCTCAAAAATCTCCATAGGCGACGTTTAAAAAATTCTACAGGTTGCATATTTTGCGCTACAGAGGAGGTCTAGGGCTAGAATTATTGCTCTCGCTCTACCGGTCGTGGCGATACCTCACATGTGTGGTTTGACCACCGTTTTCATATGCAGGCGCTACTCGCGTATGCGTTCGCTTCTGCGCGCGAGCTCGTCGGGACAGGGGGGTTTTAAAAAATTTTTTTTTTATTTTTATTATTTATTTTACAATATTTTATTTATTTTTACACTTTAAAAAAAAAAAAAAATTGTGTCACTTTTATTTCTATTACAAGAAATGTAAACATCCCTTGTAATAGAAAAAAGCATGACAGGACCTCTTACATATGAGATCTGGGGTCAAAAAGACCTCAGATCTCATATTTACACTAAAATGAAATAAAAAAAAAAAAAAAAGTCATTTGTAAAAATGACATTTGAAAAAATATGCCTTTAAGAGGCGTGGACGGAAGTGACGTTTTGACGTCGCTTCCGCCCAGCAGTGTCATGGAGACGAGTGAGCGCCATCTTGGGCTCACTCGTCTTCAGGCACACCACGGGAGTGGACGCGATCGCTTACCGGAGCCGTCGGTAGGGGCGGAGGGCACCGGATCGCGGCGGGAGGGGGGGGCCCTCTCCCGCCACCGATAAAAGTGATCTCGCGGCGAATCCACCGCAGGGACCACTTTTATCTGAAAGCCGGCCGCCGCACGAAAACGGGGATACTGGGGTTATGGCAGCTAGCTGCTGCCATAACAACGATATCCCCGTTCAAACTTAGGACGTACATCGGCGTGCGGCGGTCGGGAAGTGGTTAAAAAGCAAACATTTATTATATTGCAGCACACAAATGCCCTGTACACACGGTCGGACTTTCCGACGGAATATGTGCGATCGGAGCTTGATGTCAGAAATTCTGACCGTGTGTGGGCTCCATCGGACTTTTTCCATCGGAATTTCTGACACACAAAGTTTGGGAGCATGCTATAAAATTTTCCGACAACAAAATCCGATCCCTTTAAAAATTCTTAGATGTGATGTTTGTGTTCATTTTCTCTTTTAGGTTTTCTTCTATTTTCATGCAGTGATCCAGTCAGCAAGTCTGTTGTTTTTCAACAGAAAGGCTCTCTTGCAGTTTCAGGGATGTGACAGACCATTTAATGCTGACAGGGGTGCTCAAAATGATTAGCTTTTATTTCTTTATGTAAAACCTGGTAAATGCCTAAAAAAAAAAAAGAAACAACGGCAGCCACCACATATAATGATTGATAAGCTGCAATATAATACATTTTTGGTTTTGGGGTTAATTATCGCTTTAAATCCTGCACTTCTCTTAAATCTAGGTGACTTCACAATCATTGATATTGTGAATGTCATGTTCACCTATTCCACTACCTTATTCTGACTGACAGCACGATTCATATAAGATAAGAGCGCCCGCTGCATCGTATATACCAAACTTGTTATACTGGTCCATGCAAACACAGCCGTGACACCCTAGGGAAGAGTAACCGCCCACAAGAAGTACGTTGTGATTTGCATATGTACCCTGCAGATAGCGACAAAGAGACGCTTGTTTATTTTGTAGAATGTAATTCCATTACACGGCTGGAGTTTGTCTTTAACCATAATGTAAGCAAGCAAAAAAAAAAAAAAGCTACTACCTTGCCAATAACTAACAAGCAGATGGGGTATATGACAGGGAACCAGGTTTATTTCTACATATGCTTGATATAATTTTGGCAAATACATTTCATTTTTCAAAATGATCTTTCAGGGAGAAAAACAGGGAGAAACAATATCAAATTGTAGGATTGATCAGAATGTCTGGACTTGCACTGGCTGCATATGTTTAGGGTTGTTAGCGCTCAGAAACCAATGGCTGGACCACAGATATCTTGTGTTCTGGGCATTCGTTCTAAAGCACTCGGTACAGCATCCAGATGCAGTATTTTTCTGCCTGAAGCTTTTACAGGCTGCTGGCAGGGCTGTACGATGGACCTGGGCTTCCACCCGCAAGAAAAATGCCAGAATCTGAGGCACAGGGGCTAAATGCCCAGTGTAAACAGCCTGCTTACAAAGGCCACTAAAACAATACTCCCTGTACTCCCCTTACAAATAAATGGCCCTACATCTGATCATCTAAAAATGAATGCCACCCACAGTTCCCTTCTAACTGTCTTCAAATATGATGCTCTTCACAACTTCCTTACTAATAAATGCATGCACTTATGATGCCCCACAGCCCCCTTACAAATAAATACCCCTTGGAGCTCCTTTACAAATATATCTGCCCAGACTGCCCTCACTTATGATGCTCTCCACAACTTCCTTACAAAAGAATATATGATGCCCCCAGAGCCCCCATACAAATGAATGCCCCCTAGCCTGTATATGATGTCCCCCCTGAGCTCCCTTACTAGCCCTACATATGGGCCAGATGCTCTCCACAACTCCTTACAAATGAATGCTTGCACATATGATGTCCCCAAAGCTCCCTCACAAATGAATATCCACACATTTGATGCTTCCTAAAGCCCCCTTACATATGAATGTCTCCAGAGTTCCCTTGCAAATGAATGCCCCCAGAAATCTGAAGCTCCCCACATTGCTTTTACAATTGAACAATCTCACATCTTATGTTCTCCAGAGCCACCTTAGTAAGGATGGGCTCGGGCGTGCTCGCACACTTCACGTGCAGAGCCCGACAGGAAGTCGGCACGGCGCTGCGCTAATCACAGGCAGTGAGACATTTCCCGATCTCTGCAGCCGTGCATCGGGTAAACGTCTCACTGCCTGTGAACTTTGCTCGGGAGATCTTTCGCTTACATGGGCTACCCAAGGTGATTGTCTCGGACAGGGGTAGTCAGTTTGTCTCCCTGTTCTGGCGAGCCTTTTGTGCACAGTTGGGAATTTAGCTTGCTTTCTCCTCTGAGTATCACTCGCAGTCTAATGGGGCCGCAGAACGAGCCAATCAGTCCTTGGAGCAATTCCTACGTTGCTATAGTTCTGACCATCATAACAACTGGTCAGACCTATTACTGTGGGCAGAGTTTGCTCACAACAGTGCCTTGAATTCTGCTTCCCGATTGTCCCTGTTTATGGCGAATTATGGTTTTCAACCTTCCATGTTGCCTGACTCGTTTGTTCCGCGGAGTATTCCTGCGTTAGAGGAGCATCTCCGTGGTCTTTGTTCCACTTGGGCACAAGTTCAGGAGGCTTTGCAATATGCTAACAATAGGTACAGACTCCATGCTGACCACAGACGCCTGCCTGCGCCTTCCTACCAGGTTGGGGACAAAGTCTGGCTGTCGTCTCGCAACCTCCGACTTCGTGTTCCTTCTTTGAAGTTCACACCTCGGTTTATTGGGCCTTTCCGTATCCTTCGCAGGATTAACCCAGTGGCTTATGCCTTGGACCTTCCTCCTAGTATGCGCATCTCAAATGTGTTTCATGTCTCCTTATTGAAACCTTTGGTCTGCAACCGCTTTACCACCTCGGTGCCACGTCCTTACCCTATACAGGTTGAGAACCATGAGGAGTATGAAGTACAATTCATTGTTGACTCCCGTAGGTGCATACAGTACCTGGTGCATTGGAAGGGGTATGGTCCGGACGAACGCTCTTGGATCTCATCCTCGGACGTACATGCCCCTGTCCTCCGTGATTTCTATAGACGTTTTCCCCTCAAGCCCGGTAGTCCTCCTCCGAAGAGGGGTCATTGAGGAGGGGGTACTGTCAGGGCTGGGCTCAGCCCTTCCTTCTCTGAGCTCTCTCTGAGCCTCTCTCCACAGTTACCCAATTGTTGTTGATTCTGCTGGTCAGATCTGCCTACTTAAAGCCGTCCAGCTCACTTGATCTCTGCCTTCGCCTTTGTCAACATCACAGAAACTTTCTCCTGCGTTCCTGTTGAAGACTTGCTCTGCTGACATTCCTTCTGGCTCCTGATCCTGCTTGCTGTACTACTACGTTTATCTCTGGCTCTGTGACATTTGCTTGGCTAACTACTCGATCCGGTTACTGAACTCTGGCTTGTTTTGACTACATTTACTCTGTTTACCTTATTATTATTATTATTATTATTAAACAAGTGTGATTTAACTATACTTCTGTCTCGGTCTGATTCATGGTTCCTAATAACACTATTTTCAGACTTTTGAATAAAAGAATTGTCACAAACTGTGTGTGTGTCTTTATAACCTTGTGACACTTTTTTGGTGAATGGGTAGGGGTATAATGTACCTACGGAAACTCATTCACATGGGGGGGGCCCTCTACTTAAAGGGGGCTTCCAGATTCCGATTAGCCCCCTGCCCACAGACCCCCACAACCACCAGCCACAGTTGTGGGGATGATGCCCTTGTCCTCATCAACAAGTTCTTTGGGGTGGGGGGGGGTAGAGCTTCCCCTGCCTCAAAGCACCCACCCCTCATGTTGAGGGCATGTGGCCTGGCATGGTTCAAAAGGGGGGGGGTGCTCGCTCGTCCCCGAACCTTTGCTGACCTGCCGGGCTGCATGTCCAGATAGGGGTCCGGTATGGATTTTGGCGTGGGGTTCCCCTTAAAATCCATACCAGAAGCAAAGAGCCTGGTATGGACTGGGGGGGCACGCTAGTTCTTTTATTCATACGTTTTGTCTGCTTTTTTTTTTTTTACAATTAACGGTGAGCGGTTAAGCTCTCTGACAGCTGATGAGTCATTGGTTGTTAAGGACGTGATGGCCAGCTTCCTGGCTACCAGCTATTTGCCAATAGACAGCCTGGGGGTCCCCGCGCCCTCAGACTGTTTTTTGACAAATACCGCATATGATACCACCAGCAAAACCCTGGTGATAGTTATTGCATGTTTTTTAATGCTCTGGTCTGTTTGTAAATTAGACTTAAAGTGGAGCTCCATCCTGGGGAAAAAAAAAATTAATAGTCAGCAGCTACACATATAATGGACACTTACCTGTCCAGGGAGCCCGCGCTGTCGGCACCCTAAGCTGATCCATCCATCGGCTCCGGGTGCAGGCGCTAGCATTGCTAAAAAACTGGCAGTGAAACTTTCTGAATGGTCTTCTGGGACACACACAGGTCCCAGAAGGTAGTGGGGGTAACGCGGAGGGCACAATACGATCGCGGACAAGACATACCTTGCTGCGGCGACATAGGACAGAAGTCCAGAAGAAAAAGAGCAGAAAAGGTACCAAAAAGCCAAAAAAAAAAAATATCCAAAAATAAGGGCGAGGGGGGTAGTTGGGTTGGGGTGTACTATTGTTTAAGACAGAGTTGCCTTTGTGCCTGGAACTCCGCTTTAAGAGCTTTTTATGTGGTATTTACCGGCACTTTTTTTTTTTTTTTTTTTGGTAAATACCGCATAATCGTTATTTTTTGTGGTGAATTTGACTTTGTTTACCGCATGCGATCATTTATGCAAATGAGTAACATGATACCCTTATCGCATGAGGTAAACGTTAGTGAATCGACCCCTATGACTAAAACTAAAACACTGCTGGCCAGCAGAATACAATATTTACTGCTAGCAGCTATATCCGCCGGCAGTAATCATATACAAAAACTCAGATAAGCTGGTTGTACCCAACTTGATAGGTATCCAGGTTGATCGATGGATCAACTTGGATACAATCAGCCTGCCCATCATGGATCGAATCTCAGCCTGGTTTAGCAGGGAATTTCGATCCATGTATAATGTATACAGGCGGCTTAGGTTTGAATTAAGCAATGGTTGTTTCTGTATAGATCGTTTGATGAATGAATATCAAAAAGTGTCAGGATCAATAAAACATCCAAAGACAATTAAATTATGAAGGATTTGTTAACAATCTTTGTAACATAAGCTAAAAAAGAACACATGTCTATAGAGTTACATTTAATTAAACGTTCTTACCTGACTAACACTATAACTCGTTGGGTTTAGTTCTAATAAAAAAGTAATAAACATTAATAATAAGGTGTACTGGAATTGTAGTTACCATAAAGATGACTTGTCTCTACAGTGATCTGCTAAGAATGCTTATTAACCATTTGCAAATTAAAGCTGGCTATATACCTTTTCATTTAGAAAATGCTTGAACAAAAGAAATCTAACCGTTTATTTTATCCACGCTAAACATCACGGATGGACAAATTTCTTGTTGCGGCTGTTGTATTCAGACAGCCAGAGGTGCCAAATGTCAGAATACCCGGGCAGTGCCTGCATCTGTTCTCCCAACAATATTCCACTCGGCTCCTATGATTTTTCAATCGAAGGATGTCAGGTGGAAGGCCACCCATTGATTACATTTTGGCCAGCTGGTTAGGAGCCAAAGGATATTCATCCAGTGTAAGGGCAGCTGTTTAGCATGGATAGGGGAATCTAGTGTAATCTACAAGTGTATGGCTAGCACAAGGTTAAGATGGAAAGAGAGGACTTTGAATACAACGAAGTAACACAATTCTCATGAAAAGGGATACAAAGATTCTGCAAGTCACAGCATGGGCACTAACTCCTGCTGAAATCAAAATGATGAAATGCGTAGGGAAGGTGCAGTTATGTCATCATGTTCCATCTCTGGTGTTTCCTGTCTCTACATGAGGACTGTTGGAACAATCTGAGGAATATTGGGCATGTAGCATTTTATGGTAGAGCAGCAAGTGCACTTATGCCATTTCAGTCTTTTTGTATATTTGCCTCTTTTTGTATATTTGCCTCTTAAACGAATTATATGCTATCACACTTTATGAGGTTTTATGTTATTTAACTGACAGTTGCCTGACAGGAGATGCAAATTGAGGGATGTGAGCTACTTTTCTTTGCGGATGCTTATTTATATGACAGTGCACTGGGAATTACGAATTTTATATACAGTATATGTTTGGTTTCACAAGTGTATTAGAATTAGATTAAGGAAATACGGGTTTTTAAAAAGTGCTGCCTATTTTGTATTTTAGGCAATAAAAAACTAACAGAGGTTCTAGCCTTCCCCTACTTTAGTGAAAAAAAGCATGACATGCCTATGTTCATACATGAGATGATACCTACGCCCCTCTGAAAAGTGATCCACAGTGAATCTCTTTTCAGAAAACATTTGACAGGTGGTGAGGAGGAGATATGTCACCTCATTACCTGCTTTAACCCTCAAAATGGCTATACTCTGTGTTATCGAGTTGTTCACTTGAATGAGTTGTCTTAGTCTCCAAATAGGAAAAGGCTTCTTCGCAGTAAGAGCTGTGAAAATGTGCAATACCCTCAAAAGCTGGTTCTGGCCAGCTCAGTAGCTTTTTTTTTTAAAGGCCTGGCTTATTTCCTAAATGTACATAATATAACTGGATACCAACATTTATAGGTAAGGTTAATGCAGGGATCATCTAAATGGCTCTTGGAGGATCAGGAAGGAATTTTCTTTTTCCCGCTGAAGCAAATTGGATTATGTTTTATTGGGGTTTTTTGGCCTTCCTCTGGATCAACTATGGGTATTGGATTGTGTATATGGAGGTTTTTTTTGTCTAAATGGATCTCTGATGTGTCAAATTTGAGACAGAGAAATGGACTGAGAACATAGATTAATCAGTCCCTTTCTTTGCAGCCTCAGCTGCACAGATGACAGAATAGGAAGGGCTCTGAGGCTTCCTGTTCATTCACAAACTGAAGCATAACAAACACCATTTACTATGCTTCAGTGCTGAGTGGACAAGGGAGTGAATGCTACTCGTTACTGTGTTCCTTCATGAAAGGAAGGGGCTGGTAAATATAACATATTTACGGGCCCCTTCCCCTGCTCACTATCCAATATAATAAAATGAACATACCCAGCCTAAATAGTGTGTGTATGTATTCCCATTGGAAGCCAAAAATTGACAGCTGCATTAAAAAAGGTATATAATTCTTTTTCCAGACTCATACATTTGATGCAGCTGCCCATTTTTGCCTTACAATGGGAATACATACATACACAATTTAGGCTGGGTATGTTTATTTTATTATATGGGGTGGCTCATTGATGTAGGTTTATTCAATACATGTGCTTTTTGTGTATAAGATGACATCATTGGCAATTTATCACTCTCTTTTGCTAGTGTTTTAATACACATTTTGAGTGGGGTTAGCGCCACCTTTTCCTCCTCTCCATGTTTTGGGGCTGTGTTCCATGGCCCCCTGGTGAAGCTTCCTGGCTTGTGCAATCGCTTGGCCAATATTGTCCTTGTCCTTTTGGTGTCTGGCTACATAGAGAGAGAGACTCCTCTGGATCCTCCTGAATTACAATCTATTTTTACAATTGTAAGTCAATAAGATCAATACATATGTTAAATGGTAGAAGTAATAGATGAGTAACGTGTTGTGAATGTATATTAGGGTTGTCCCGATACCGATACTAGTATCGGTATCGGCACCGATACCGAGCATTTGCCCAAGTACTTGTACTCGGACAAATGCTCCCGATGCTTCCCCCGATACCTGGAAGACAGCTGTGATTGGCGCGTGGGGGAGTTACAAGATTCTCCCCCCGCCGGCTTTCAGCAGCTTTAGTGACATTCAGCGGTGATCGCTCACCATTGACTGTCACTGCATCCTCCTCCATGCCCCCTCCGTTCCTCTGTCCCCCTCCGATGTTCCCCTCCGTTCCTCTCTCCTTTTCTGTCCCCCTCCGATGTCCCCCTCCGTTCCTCTCTCCTTTTCTGTCCCCCTCCGCTGTCCCCTCTGTTCCTCTCTCCTTTTCTGTCCCCCTCCGCTGTCCCCTCCGTTCCGCCGTCCTCCTCCTCCTTCCTTTGTGTATGGATAGAGTCAGCTGACTCTGTCCATTCACATAACTGAAACATTGTAATCTCCTGTGATTACGATGTGTCAGTTTATGAATGGAGAGGAGCCGCTGTCTTCTCTCCATTCATTCTCAGTGCAGCTGAGGCTGCAGAGAAAGGGACTGGGGAATCTCTATTCTCTGTCTCTTTCTCTGTCTCAAGGGGGAGATATCAGAGGTCTGTTAAGACCCCTGATATCTCACCAAAGCCCCCCAACAGGGCTGATTAAAAAAAAAAAAAAACACATATTGCAATAAAGAATAAAAAAACATTATTGTAAAAAATAAAAATTGTAAATTAAAAAAAAAAACACACACACACATACACCGTTCACCCCCCCCCCCCCCAAAAAAAAAGCACTGTTAAAAACAAAAAAACAAAACACTGTCACGTGACATAAAAAAAAAGTATCGGTATTCGGTATCGACGAGTACTTGAAAAAAAGTATCGGTACTTGTACTCGGTCCTAAAAAAGTGGTATCGGGACAACCCTAATGTATATGATGTGTATATTTTTTCTTTTTCAGTAACCCATTGTCACTGCACCCCTCTGAGCCCTTGAAGAAGCCGACAAAGGCAAAACTCATCAGGATGAGCTATCCCTTCCTTGTGTGACATGTTACTCATAATCAATATGTTACAAGGTTTCTCAAACAACAACTCAAATTTACTTTATACATACATAAGGGATCTCTATCTTCGGGGGTGCTTTGGGTTTGATTACGTTGTTACTATTTTTCTAAGATTTTAAAGGTGATGTGTAGATCCCCAACCTCACATTTTTTAAGAATTCTGTAATAAACAATTTCTTTGAACTAATGATTGTGCACTGGTAATTATTCTGAGAGGAGGTTCAACACCTTTAAAGTCCCAATTGGTTTCTCCTTTTTGCAATTATTTTTATTTATTAATTAATTTTTTTAATAGTAATGGTGATAATCAGCGACTTATAGCAGGACTGTGATATTGCGGCGGACAATTTGGATACTAAATGACACTTTTTGGGGATCAGTGACACTAATACAGTGATCATTAATAAAAATTTGCTATGTCACTATACTAATGACACTGGCTGGGAAGGGGTTAACATCAGGGGTGATCAAAGGGTTAACTGTGTGCCTAGCCAGTGTTTTTCTAAACTGTGGGGGAGGTGCTTTTGCTAGGGGAAGGCATGGATCTATGTCCCTGCTTTGCAGGAACACAGGATTCATGCCTTCCTTACTGACAGAATGGCCACCTGCCTTGTTTTCATAGGCAGACTGCCATTCTGCCTCTCTCCTCGATTATCTGCGGGTGCCGGCAGATATTGAGTCTGTGGTACCCGCTGCTAGGCTCCCGCTGTGTGTGATTACAGCAGGAGTGAGTTGTCAGCAGCGTGCCCTACCCGGAAGAGCCGGATCATGTATATATACACAGGTGATACTCGAAAAATTAGAATATCGTGCAAAGGTTTGTTTATTTCACTAATGCAACTTAAAAGGTGAAACTAATATAGGAGATAGACTCATTACATGCAATGCAAGATAGTTCAAGTCGTGATTTGTCATAATTGTGATGATTATGGCTTACAGCTCATGAAAACCCCAAATCCACAATCTCATAAAATTAGAATATTGTGAAAAGGTGCAATATTCTAGGCTCAAAGTGTCCCACTTTAATCAGCTAATTAAGCCATAACACCTGCAAAGGGTTCCTGAGCCTTTAAATGGTCTCTCAGTCTGGTTCAGTAGGAATCACAATCATGGGAAAGACTACTGACCTGACAGTTGTGCAGAAAACCATCATTGACACCCTCCATAAGGAGGGAAAGCCTCAAAAGGTAATTGCAAAAGAAGTTGGATGTTCCCAAAGTGCTGTATCAAAGCACATTAAGACCCCTTTCACACCGGAGGCATTTTTCAGGCGCTACATCGCTAAAAATAGCGCCTGAAAAAAGCCTCAGCTGCAAACCCAGTGTGAAAGCCTGAGTGCTTTCACACTGGAGGCACTGCGCTGGCAGGGCGTCACAAAAAGTCCTGCCAGCAGCTTCTTTTCAACGGTGGAGGAGCGGTGAATACACCGCTCCTGCCCACTGAAAACAATAGGGCAGCGCTGCCATACTGCTGGCAAAAGTGCCGCTGCAGCAGCGTTTAGCGGGCGGATTTAACCCTTTTTCGGGGTCAAAACCGCCCTGCTAGCTGCCGAATAGCGACGCTAAAACCACGGTAAAGCGGCGCTAAAAATAGCGTCGCTTTACCGCCGACGCCCGGGCGTTTTCAGTAAGAAAGCACTCTAATAGAATGTTATGTGGAAGGGAAAAGTGTGGAAGAAAACGGTGCACAAGCAGCAGGGATGACCGCAGCCTGGAGAGGATTGTCAGGAAAAGGCCATTCAAAAGTGTTGGGGACTTTCACAAGGAGTGGACTGAGGCTGGAGTCAAGAGCCACCACACACAGACAGATCCTGGACATGGGCTTCAAATTTCGTATTCCTCTTGTCAAGCCACTCCTGAACAACAAACAACGCCAGAAGCGTCTTTCCTGGGCTAAAGAAAAACAGACCTGGTCTGTTGCTCAGTGGTCCAAAGTCCTCTTTTCTGATGAGAGCAAATTTTGCATCTCATTTGGAAACTAAGGACCCAGAGTATGGAGGAAGAATGGAGAGGCACACACCGCAAGATGCTTGAAGTCCAGTGTGAAGTTTCCACAGTCTGTGTTTATTTGGGGAGCCATGTGCTTGATTGGCCAGCAAACTCGCCTGACCTGAACCCCATAGAGAATCTATGGGGCATTGCCAAGAGAAAGATGAGAGACATGAGACCGAACAATGCAGAAGAGATGAAGGTTGCTATTGAAGCATCCTGGGCTTCCATAACATCTCAGCAGTGCCACAGGCTGATAGCTTCCAAGCCACGCCGCATTGAGGCAGTAATTGCTGCAAAAGGGGCCCAAACCAAGTACTGAGTACATATGCACGCTTATACTTTTCAGAGGTCCGATATTGTTGTATGTACAATCCTTGTCTTATTAATTACATGCAATATTCAAATTTTCTGAGATTGTGGATTTGGGGTTTTTATGAGCTGTAAGCCATAATCATCATAATTATGACAAATCACGGCTTGAACTATCTTGCTTTGCATGTAATGAGTCTATTTCATACAGTGGGGAGAACAAGTATGTGATACATTGCAGATTTTGCAGGTTTTCCTACTTACAAAGCATGTAGAGGTCTGTAATTTTTATCATAGGTACTCTTTAACTGTGAGAGACGGAATCTAAAACAGAAATCCAAAAAATCACATTGTATGATTTTTAAATAATTAATTTGCTTTTTATTGCATGACATTGCATTTGATCACCTACCAAACAGTAATGCCGCGTACACACGGTCGGACTTTTCGTCTACAAAAGTCCAACGGACGCTGACGGACTAAAGCTGGCTGGTAATCCGATCGTGTGTGGGCTTCTCCGGACTTTCAACGTACTTTTTTAGCCTCAAATCCGACGTACTTTAGATTTGAAACATGCTTCAAATCTTTACGTCGTAACTATGACGGACCCCGAAATCCGCTCGTCTGTGTGCTAGTCCGACGGACAAAAACCCACGCTAGGGCAGCTATTGGCTACTGGCTGTGAACTTCCTTATTTTAGTCTGGTGTACGTCATCATGTACGAATCCGTCGGACTTTTGTGTGGTCGTGTGTAGGCAAGTCCGTTCGTTAGAAAGTCTGCCACAAGTCCGCCGCAAGTCTGCCGAAAGTCCGCCGGAAGTATGTCGGACAGGCTGTCGGACTTTTGTAGCTGAAAAGTCCGACCGTGTGTACGCGGCATTAGAACTCTGGCTCTCACAGACCTTTTATTTTTTCTGTAATGACGCGTACACACGAGCGGACTTTTCGACCGGACTGGTCCGACGGTCTATCCAATGGACTTTCGGCAGACTTCCGACAGACTTTCCTAACGAACTGACTTGCCTACACGCGATCACACCAAAGTCCTCTGGATTTGTACGTGATGACGTACGACCGGACTAAAATAAGGAAGTTGATAGCTAGTAGCCAATAGCTGCCCTAGCGTTGGTTTTAGTCCGTTGGACTAGCATACAGACAAGCTGATTTTTCGACTGGACTTAAGTCCATTGGAAAGATTTGAAACATGTTTTATTTCTAGGTCCGCCTGACTTTTGGGGAAAAAAAGTCCGCTGGAGCCCACACACGATCGAATTGTCTGACGGAGTCTGGTCCGCCGGACCAAGTCTGCCGGAAAGTCCGTTAGTGTCTACGCGGCAAAAGGCCCCTTTCACATGAGGCGGACTCCGCTAAGACGGAGTCCGCCGGCTCAGCGGGAGATCTCTCCATTGATCTCCGCTGAGCCGGTGGATGACAGGTCCCTCTCTGCTCACTGAGCAGGGAGGGGCTTGTCCAGCGCCGCTGCTGCCTATGGAGAGTTTGGACGAAAACAGTCAGCATGTCCGTTTTCATCAGATCTCACCCGATCCGATCCGCCAGCGACGGATCTGAACGTAGGGCCATCCGTCTGCTTTTAGCGGATCGGACTGGGTTGGATGTCAGCGGACATGTCTCTGTTGACATCCGTCGCTTCATAGGCTAACATGGAGCGCCCGTTCAGGTCCGCCGTCAAAACTGACAGGCGGAGAATGGTCCGACCGTGTGAAAGGGGCCTAAGAGTTCTCCACTCATTACCTGTATTAACTGCACCAGTTTGAACTCGTTATCTGTATAAAAGACACGTGTCCACACACTCAATCAAACAGACTCCAACCTCTCCACAATGGCCAAGACCAGAGAGCTGTGTAAGGACATCAGGGATAAAATTGTAGACCTGCACAAGGCTGGGATGGGCTACAGGACAATAGACAAGCAGCTTGGTGAGAAGACAACTTTTGGCGCAATTATTAGAGAATGAAAGAAGTTCAAGATGACGGTCAATCTCCCTCTGTCTGGGGCTCCATGCAAGATCTCACCTCGTGGGGCATCAATGATCATGAGGAAGGTGAGGGATCAGCCCAGAACTACACGGCAGGACCTGGTCAATGACCTGAAGAGAGCTGGGACCACAGTCTCAAAGAAAATCATTAGTAATACACTACGCTGTCATGGATTAAAATCCTGCAGCGCACGGAAGGTCCCCCTGCTCAAGCCAGCGCATGTCCAGGCCCGTCTGAAGTTTGCCAATGACCATCTGGATGATCCAGAGGAGGAATGGGAGAAGGTCATGTGGTCTGATGAGACAAAAATAGAGCGTTTTGGTCTAAACTCCACTCACCATGTTTGGAGGAAGAAGAAGGATGAGTACAACCCCAAGAACACCAACCCAACCGTGAAGCATGAAGGTGGAAACATCATTCTTTGGGGCTGCTTTTCTACAAAGGGGACAGGATGACTGCACCATATTGAGGGGAGGATGGATGGGGCCATGTATCACGGGATCTTGGCCAACAACCTCCTTCCCCCAGTAAGAGCATTAAAGATGGGTCATGGTTGGGTCTTCCAGCATGACAACGACCCGAAACACATAGCCAGGGCAAGGAGTGGCTCCGTAAGAAGCATTTCAAGGTCCTGGAGTAGCCTAGCCAGTCTCCAGACCTGAACCCAATAGAGAATCTTTGGAGGGAGCTGGAAGTCCGTATTGCCGAGCGACAGCCCCAAAATCTGAAGGATCTGTAGAAGGTCTGTATGGAGGAGTGGGCCAAAATCCCTGCTGCAGTGTGTGCAAACCTGGTCAAGAACTACAGGAAACGTATGATCTCTGTAATTGCAAACAAAGGTTTCTGTACCAAATATTAAGTTCTGCTTTTCTGATGTATCAAATACTTATGTCATGCAATAAAATGCAAATTAATTATTTAAAAATCATACAATGTGATTTTCTGGATTTTTGCTTTAGATTCTGTCTCTCACAGTTAAAGAGTACCCTTGATAAAAATTACAGACCTCTACATGCTTTGTAAGTAGGAAAACCTGCGAAATCGGCAGTGTATCAAATGCTTGTTCTCCCCACAGTATATTAGTTTCACCTTTTTAGTGAAATAAATGAACTTTTGCACGATATTCTAATTTTTCGAGTATCACCTGTATACCTGTTCCACGCACAGGTGCCGCCCTGTAGCAGTAAAACTGCTATAGGGCGGTCCTGAACTGGTTAATGCCTTCTCCTTTTACTTACCTGAGCCCCATCTTGATCCAACGCTGTGCACGAAAGCAGCCAATCTCTCTGCTCTCTTCTTTCTCACAGGGCAGATTGATAGAAGCGGGAGCCATTGGCAATCCTATGCGGGGGGGGGGGCAAAGCCTTGCCGTCTGTGTCTATGGATGTAGGTAGCAAGGCTCGGGAGTGAGCCTGCATGAGTACCCCCATTAGCAAGTGGCTTGCTAGGCTGGTATTAAGAAGGCAGGAGGAGTCAAGAGCACAGTCAGGGGACCCTAAAAGAGGAGGATCGGGCTGCTCTGTGACAAACCATTACACAGAGCAGGTAAGTATAACATCACTTTAACTGGCACTGTTGTCTTTTGTGAGTTTTGTGACACTCCAATAATTTTTTTTTTCTTCAAATGGGTACATAAATAAGTATCATATTACAGCATGGAATGAAGTGCAAGTCTAGGCTGCATTCTCACTATAACGTTTCACAAACACATGCAAAGTCGAAGTGTGCATAAATTGCATGTTGTGCTTTCGTTGCCATTCATTATTAATGGCACCCCAAATGCAGCCAGCAGTTTTCTGTGCTAAAAAAAAAAACTTGCAACAAACACAGCAATATGCGCAGTTAAAACAATTAGATGCTCAGAGCTGAAAAACACGCATGAGCTTCTTTGCTGCATTTGTTGTGCGTAGGAAACGTAGGACAGCCCATTGAAATGAATGGGCTGCCCTAAGCCCAACAAATGGCTGGCTATATTCGGCGTCTGTGCTGCCAACAAGTGGAAAGTCTTTCAACCCTGCATTGCAAGGCATCTGTCAGGGAATACACCAACAGCAATTCTAATTATGCTATACTTTGGATGCCCTAGACTTATCCAGCCTACACCTGGCTATGTTGGATGATATCTTTACCCTTGGTACAAATTCATTGCCAATTTTCTGCCGTATTTGGCTGTTTTTGAACTTGCCGGATCTTACCACCTAATCTGGGGACCCTCTTTTCGGACGTCTATTGGGGTTGAGGACAGCACAACCCATGTAATTTATCCTACTACTTTCTTCTTTTGCCTTTTCCTTATGGAAAATAATATGCCAAAGCTTCTGAGGAAGCGTTACTGAACGCATAACATGTAGAGCAACTTGAGCGATTTTGTACACTGTCTTCTTTGAAACCTGTTATGACTGAACAAGTAAAATGATTGAATGCTCTGCTTAAAGGGGTTGTAAAGGTTATTTATTTATTTTTTTTTTTTTAATAACAAACATGTTATACTTACCTTCACTGTGCAGCTCGTTTTACACAGAGTGGCCCCGAACCTGCTCTTCTGGGGTCCCTCGGCGGCTGTTTCAGCTCCTCCCCGCAAGAACTAAACACCTTAATGCGAGCTCCCTCGCATGGTGGTTAGTTCTTGTGGGCGCGCTCCCGTGATACAGACGGCGGCTATAGCAGCTCACTGTATCACTCGGCCCCGCCCCCCCGGCACGCTGCTTTCAATTTCCATCCACTGTAGCCAATCAGCGGCCAGGCTGAGCGGCGAAATGGATGTCGGGAGCGAGCAGCTGACTTTCGAGGGGTCAGGTAAGTAAAACGGGGGGGGCTGGGGGCGGCGGTATTGTCGGGAGTTTTTTCACCTTAATGCATAGAATGCATTAAGGTGAAAAAAATGTTACCTTTACAACCCCTTTAAAGATATATTTATTATGCATATAGTGTATGTAAATTGCTCTCAGGTATATTAATCTTGTGAATCTATGTAAGTCAATGTACATGTTTTTTAACAATTTTTGTAATAAATTTCCTATTCCTTTTTAATTTTTTGTGTTATGCCTATAAAGTCCATCATTCCAACCACTTTTTAATGACTTCCAAATTATCGGGACGTGGCATTTAATATCTATGCATCGTATCCACAGTGCCACTTTGTGGTGATACGAACTCCTTTAGAATTCTCATTATAGCGTTTCACAAACACATGCAAAGTCCAAGTGTGCAAAAATTGGATGTTGTGCTTTCGTTACCATTCATTATTAATGACACCCCAAATGCAGCCAGCAGTTTTCTGTGCTAAAAAAAAAAACTTGCAACAAACATAGCAATATGAGCAGTTAAAAAAATTAGATGCTCAGAGCTGAAAAACACGCATGAGCTACTTTGCTGCATTTTTTGTGCGTAGGAAATGTAGGACAGCCCCCCCCGCTCTTGCGGGTGTTTCTTGGGTCTGCCGTTTCCGCTGCTTCGCCAGAGAAACTATCTAACGGTGCGGCCGGCTGCTCCCATAGGCGATTGTAACGAGCCCCTTGCTCGCTCGGTTCCACTCTCCCGACACTCCTCTGCTGCTATAGAATCAGATTGCAGATCGCAACATCTGATTGTTCGGTCATCCGATGCTCCGGGATTAGAACTACAGCTATGTGCCGTTCTAACCCAGTTGTGATAGCTCAGAACAAACACCGGGCAGGCCGTATGTAAGTTCGACCAGGAATCTCCTTTATTGAAAGGAATACAGGCTCTTTTATACAATAAAAGAGGAGGTGCGGACCTCCGGCTCATATTACTCTGAACATACACCTGTGACCAGAAACCTAATTAACATGGGCTAATTAACTAATCCCTTTAGACAGCCTAGATGACTCAGACATGACCTTTAGGCCAGACTGGCCGTCTTGTAGCTCAGAGAACCCAATCAACATTATCACAATAGCAGAGTTAATAAACACAAACAACAATGGGGATCTAATGACTCTTAGAGCGCTTTCACACTGGGGCGGTGGGTTTGTGGGCGGTAAAACAGCGCTATTTTTAGCGCTGCTTTACCGTCGTTTTTGCGGTTTTAACCCCCGTTGGCGGCCGACAAAGGGTTAAAACTGCTTGCATAGCGCGGCTATAGCCGCGGTATAGCCGCGCTGCCCCATTGATTTCAATGGGAAGGAGCGGTGAAGGAGCGGTGAATACACCGCTCCTTCACCGCTCCAAAGATGCGGTTTGCAGGAGTTTTTTTGCCAGCGCACCGCTTCACCGCTTCAGTGTGAAAGCCCTCAGGCTGTCACAGCGATCAAAGCGTAGATACTCTTTGTTTGACTCTATGGCCTTGGAGGACCGTGTTCACAGCCCGCACGTGCAGAGCCCGCCAGGAAGTCGGCACTGCATATCGCTAATCGCGAGCAGTGAGACATTTTCCTGATCCGCAGCTGCAGAGATCAGGAAATGTCTCACTGCCTGTGATTAGCTCTGTGCAGTGCCGACTTCCTGGCGGGCTCTGCACGTGCGGGCTGTGAACACGCCCTGAGCTCATCCTTAGGCATGACGTCTCTTCTGGTCCAGACTGTAAGTATACCTTTTTTTTTTTTTTTTATCTTTTGCTTATAAAGGTAGAGGTTTGGGGTCTTTTTGACCCCAAATTTCTCTATAAAGAGGACCTGTCATCCTGTCAAAGGATTTGTAATAGGATTAAAGGTGATTAAAAAAAAAATTAAAAGGAACAGTGTAAAAATAAAAAGTTAAATAAATAAGAAAAAAATAAAAAATGAAAGCGTCCCCATCCCTTCGTGCTCACGCAGAAGCGCACGCATATGTAAGCGGTGTTTGCAACACACATGTGAGGTATCCCTACAAACGTTAGAGCGAGAGCAATAATTCTAGCACTAGACCTCCTCTGTAACTCCAAACAGGTGACCTGTAAAGGTGTTTAAAGTGTCACCTATGGATATTTGTAGGTACCGTAGTTTGTCGCCATTCCACAAGCGTTTGCAATTTTAAAGCGTGACATGTTAGGTATCTATTTAATCTTTCACATTTTACAAAAAAATTGGAATATATATTGTGTTTTTTTTTTTTTTTTTTTTATTCATTAAACTGTATTCCCCCCCCCCAAGAAATTGCAAAACAGCTGTGCAAATACTGTGACATATAAAATTGCAACGCTCGCTATTTTATTCCCTAGGGTCTCTTCTAAAAACAAAATGTATGTTTGGGTGTTTTAAGTAATTTCCTAGCAAAAGATACGGATTTAAACTTGTAAACAAAAAGTGCCAGAAAATGCCTGGTAAGTGGTTAATGGCACTCCAGGCATCTGGCAAACACACGTGCGTTCACGCCCATCAAAATGTATGGTGCCGCAGTACCATGCGTTTTGGTAAAACGCAATCTGAAAAATTGTACCTGCGCCTTTTAGGCGCATTTCACGCGCACAGGACAGCACATTGAAATGATTAGGCTGCCCTAAAATTAACACGTAAAAAAAACACGCAGACTTCAATGCACCTCATTGTGTAAATGAGCCCTAAAAGGTAAAGAACAGAAAAATCCAACCAAATGTCACCCTGTCACCTCAGAGTCACTTGTAAATTACACAGCATGTGCTCTCCACGTCCAACCTGTACACAGGCAATGATGGAACTCCATATTAAGGTATCATGGAGGGCAAGGCTATTTAATAGAAGCAAGTCAGGACATTTCTAATGTTTCAGTCTCACCTTATCACCTCCTTTCCCCGCTCTCACGGCGCCCTACCGTTGCTACAGCAACGCATGAGACACTTCCGGTCTGCTCGCCGAGGATGCTGGGAAATGTAGTTCGGCGCCTCACATACTGATCCCTCAGAGTGAGCAGAGCAGAGTTGTGACTGTGAGGTGTTGTGTCTCCGAACTCTGCTCTGTTCGGAGAGTCGTACAATACTTCACAAACCTGTCCACAGTGCGCCCAGTGTCACAAATACCTATGGACCTTGCCCCTAAATACACACCTACTGTCCCCTGCATTCTCCCGCTTTCATATTTGGATATTTTTTTTAACTCCAGAAGGTTTTTTTTTTTTGCTATTTAAAGTGGAGGGCCACATTAAAAAAAAAAAAAAATTGCAATTGCATGAAAAATCCTAAAAAAAAAATAAAAAAAAACATTTGAAAAAAAATAAAAATTTAAACTTACCTAAACCCTTGTTGCTAGGCAGTCTTTCTAATCTGCCTCTTCCTATTCCGCGGCGTGTTCTGCTCCTCGGTGAGTGGCCCCGTTGCCTTCTGGGAACAATGTGTGTTCCCGAAAGACCACGGGGCTATTCACAGAGCGCCGCGCCGCTCGCGCGTGCGCATTAGGAAACTGGCAGTGAAGCTGCAAGGCTCCACTGCCTGTTTCCCTTACTTAGGATGGCGGTGCCAAGAGCCGAGGGACGGGTCAGCCTCGGGCGGCCGACATCGCGGGCACCCAGGACAGGTAAGTAGAATCTCGCTTTAACACTTACTTTACCACTTGAAGACCAGGCCTTTTCTGGCACTTTTTGTTTACAAGTTTAAATCAGTATTTTTTGCTACAAAATTACTTATAACCCCCAAACATTATACATTTTTTTAGCAGAGACTCTAGGGAATAAAATGGCGATTGTTGCAATTTTTTATGTCACGCGGTATTTGCGCAGCGGTTTTTCAAACACAATTTGAGTGAAAAAATAAATAAAAAACACAATATATACCCATTTTTTTTGTATAATGTGAAAGATGATGTTACACAGTAAATAGATACCTAACATGTCACGCTTTAAAAATTGCACATGCTCGTGGAATGGTGGCAAACTACAGTACTAAAAAATCTCCATAGGCGACGTTTTAAATGCCTTTAGAATTAGAGAAGGTCTAGCGCTAGAATTATTGCTCTTGCGCTAATGTTCCTGGTGATACCTCATAAGTGTGGTGTGAACACCGTTTACATAAAAACGCACACGACTTATGTATGCGTTCACTTCTGCACACCAGCACGGAGGGATTGGGGCACTTAAAAAAAAAATTCTTATTTATTTTACTTTATTTTTACACTGTCCCTTTTAATTTTTTTTAATCACCTTTATTCCTATTACAAATCCTTTGTAATAGACCTAAGGATGACAGGTCCTCTTTATGAAGAGATCTGGGTTCAAAAGGACCCCAAACCTCTTACTTACCTTTAAGGCCGGGTTCACACTGATACGGCACGACAGTCATACGACTGTGGATCCGATTTTGCCCTGCGACTTCATGTCCGACTTCCATCCAACTTCAATGAACAGGATCTGACTTTGATCCTGACAATACCAGGCTCTTTGAATCTGGTATGGCTCTTAAGGGAAAACCCTACGACAAAACTTTTTTGAAAATTGCATGGGGTCCCCCCCAAGACCATACCAGACTGAGTCTGGCATGGCTTTTAAGGGGAACCCCCATGCCAGAAAAAACACAGTGGGGGTCACCCCAAAATCTATACCAGACCATTATCCAAGCAGGCAGCCCGACAGGTCGGGAAAGGGGGGGTGACAAGCAAGCGCCCCCAACTCTCCTGGACCATACCAAGCCACATGCCCTCAACATGGGGGGGGGTGGGTGCTTTGGGGCAGGGAGGGCTCTGTGCCCCCACCCCAAAGCACCTTGTCCCCATGCGGATGACTTGACAAAGCGCTGGAAGCGAAACATGTCGTCACGGTGACAGAACTATGAAAACGGACTGCCTCCCTGTGCCTCCCTCTTTCTCCACCTCTCCCATTGGTCTTCACCTTGTTCCGTGGCGCAGGCGAGTGACAGCATCGCCAGACGCTGCGACTGTACAGTGCTTTCAACAGGGACACCGGTGGAGCCTCCGGCTGGGTTCACATCATCCTCCACATGGAGCAGAGGCCCCCTAGGCTCCCCGTTACTATCCACCCTGCCGTTTGGGGCTAATCAATACCTGCACCCACAACATCGCTGGGTTTCTCTGTGACATACCGAGGTCCCTTCCATCCAAGGACAGGCAGGGCCGCATGGCTAATTGCGATCTGTGGATAGAACATTGGCCCTAGGAGATGGCAGTTCCCATGTAAGTTTGCTATTTTTGTGTCAATAAATCACTTTTATCAATTCAAATACAGAGGCTGTTCAAATCATTAAGACTGTGCTCCAATTCCTTTCACTGTCACGGAGCAATACACCTGAGTCCAAGCGCTTTATGGAACATTTGATGGGGACAAGGGCCTCTTCCCGACAACCCTGGGCGGTGGTTGTCAGGGTCGGCAGGCGGGTGGGGTATCTAAATCTGGAAGCCCCTTTAACAAGGGGGCCCCTAAATCCCGCCCCCCCCACCCTATGTGAATGAGTAAGGGGTACCCCTACTCATTCACCCAAAAAGGTGTCAAAAATAAATAAAAACAGTGCACAGGTTTTTGACATAGTCCTTTATTAAAGCAGCTCCAACGTGTCTTCTCCCTACAGTTCTTCTCCCTCCTCCAGTTCTTCTCCCTCCTCCGGTGATGTCTTCTCCCCTCTCCGGTTCTTCTCCCTCCTCCGCTGATGTCTTCTCCCCTCTCCGGTTCTTCTCCCTCCTCTGCTGATGTCTTCTCCCCTCTCCGATTCTTCTCCCTCCTCCAGTTCTTCTCCCTCCTTCGGTGATGTCTTCTGCCCTCTCCGGTTCTTCTCCCTCCTCCGCTGATGTCTTCTCCCCTCTCCGGTTCTTCTCCCTCCTCTGCTGATGTCTTCTCCCCTCTCCGGTTCTTCTCCCTCCTCCGCTGATGTCTTCTCCCCTCTCTGATTCTTTTCCCTCCACTGTCTTCTTCAGCTGCCTTCTTCCTCTGGTTCTTCTGCCGCCTCTGGTTCTTCTTCCTCTGATGTCTTTTCCCAATGCTAGCTCCCACAGTTATGTGAGCTCCGCTCTCTTGCCGGTTCTTTTATAGACACAGGCTGTGGCCATCCGGTGATGTCATCCGATGACCCCACCCCTTTGTGACATCACCGCACCATCATGCCCCGGGCGGTGACATCACAAGGGGGTGGGGTCTCCGCATGATGTCACTGGATGGCCACGCCAAACCTGAACACTTTAGCGGTGCACGCACTATAGGATTGTAACAGACCTCGGACACCTTTGGGTCCTCTAAAGAGAATAGAAATGCAACACGTATAGTGCCCCCTCACCCACCTGTCAGGCCTTGTTCCGAGGCACATTCCTGTCTGAATAATGTCGGACAGTGCAGGTTTTTAATCATGTGTCCGGGTTTCAGTCCACCTGAAACCTGGACACGATTCAAAACCCGGACTGTCCGGACTGTCCCAAATAGGTGGTAACCCTAGGTTAAAGTAGAACTACAGTCAAAACTTTTTTTTCATTTTGGATAGAGTAAGACCTCTTTCACACTGGGGCAGTTTGCAGGCCTTATTGCGCTAAAAATACCGCCTGCAAACCGCCCCAACCCGAGGGCTTTTACACTGAAGCGGTGCACTGGCAGGAGAAGAAAAAATCTCCTGCAAGCCGCATCTTTGGAGCGGTGAAGGAGCAGTGTATTCACCGCTCCTGCCCATTGAAATCAATGGGACAGCGCGGCTATACCGCGGCAATACCGCGGCTATAGCCACGCTATACGAGGGGTTTTAACCCTTTTCAGCTGCCAGCAGGGGGTTAAAACCGCACCGCTAGCGGCCGAATACCGCCGTAAAACAGCGTTAAAAATAGCGCTGTTTTACCGCCGACGCCCCCTACCGCCCCAGTGTGAAAGCAGCCTAATGGAGGGTTATCACCCCTGACAGGTTTTTTGCCATCTATGTCCCATAGGGCAGATTTCCCTTTACTTCCTTTCACATACGCATAACAGGAAGTGAGAGGAAATCCCTCTAAAGTGAGAGAATCCCGGGGTGTCAGCAGGGTCACCAAAACTTGTGTCCTCATTGCAAAATGTCTCCTCTATTACTATTCTGGTGTCAACCCAAAATCTGGGAGTTTCAATGATAATGATGAACAAGACAAGCAGAAAGGGGGAATCTCCCTACTGGGATCACAAACACAAATTAAAACCTAACAGGTGTTATAATCCCCCTCCACTCAATCTAAAACTAGAAAAAAAAATTGCCTTTACAGTAGTTACACTTTAACTTCATTGTTTTTGTGACAGAATGCAGTGCTTCCATCTCTCTAACCTCACCTTTCTCTGCATGTTGTACAGATGTGCTGCAGGGCTTCATGTCCCAACAGAGCAAATGGCACATCTGCGCATGCGTGGGTTTCCAAGGTGGAACTGGTATGCAAATTCCAATACTTGGCATGTCTGCGCATGCACAGAAAACCCTCCATGCGTATGCAAATTTTCCAGTGGGCTTTGTGCACACGCCAAAGTAAAAAAAATGGTGGCTCTGGTGGGGACAGGGCCATACTTAAAAGGCACTGAAGTTCCTCTTTCATAACATATCAGAGTTATCCGAATCAAATTCTTCTACTTTGTTTATTTACTACTGGATTCCAAGTCAGTGAGGAACAATGTCAGATCAGTTTTCAGATGTTTGATTTAGTTTGCTTTCAAATGTGAAACCCAACTGCACCCATAACAGAGAGCGAAAGATGCATAAAATAGAACTAAACCCTCCTATCTTTTTCAGCCAGTGAAGCTGCCATCTTAACCTATGTTTGAACTGCAACTGTCATGGTTCTGCACATGTGATCAGTTATGACACCAGCCAACTGATGATTTGACAGTTTGCTTGAAAGCACAAACAAATGTGATAGTGACATTCCCAGAATGCTTGGAATGTATCTGTTTTTTTATAAACCCTTGTATTGATGGGTTTAGTTCCACTTTAAAGCAGAACTAAACCCATCAATTGGCATTCAGGGAATCCTAACTGTCACACTTGCTTTTCAACCAAACCAAATGGCTGGTGCCATAACTGATCACATGTGCAGCATCATGGCAGTTGCAGATCAAACAGAGGCCAAGGTGGCAGCTTTGTTGGCTGAAAAGGATAGAAGGGTTTAGTTCCACTTTAAAGACCTCATTCACTTGAGGTATATCAATGTGAACCCTGTGCAAGGGCTTTCTGTGTCTGCATGGGGATGCACAGATGTTGTATTCATCTCTGTGCAGGAGATCCCCAATCACTAACTAAACCCTCCTATCGTTTTCAGCCATGGAAGCTGCCATTTTGATCTCTGTTTGATCTAAAGTTGCCATGGTGCTGCACATGTGATCAGTTATGACACCAGCCATTTGATGGTTTAACGGTTTGGTGGAGAGCACAACTGATGTGACAGTTACATTCCTGGCTTATGCTGGGAATGTAACTGTTTTTTGAAACCGTTAAATCGATTGTTTTACTTCCTCTGTGACTGCCAATCATAGTGATCACGGTAGGGAAGCCCATCTTCTCCTCCCAGTATTGGGACCCCCATAAAAGGCTGGTGGAAGCCTATATAAGATTTTAGTGATTAGGTTTACATACATCAGATTCAATTGTTTCTAGTGTGTAAAGCTGGCTATACACTTATTTTCCATTTACACAAGGAGCACTCTCTACCACCTCCTTGAAAATTGATCTGTGGTTGACACTGATTGCTTATGGTGATAGTGGCTGGCTTGCCAGCACCATAGTAACGCATGACTCTGATCCAGGGCAGGCAGGGAAAACCCCACCATTGAGAAGATGGATGCTCGCCTCCTCCACTGCCTGCCCTCTGCCACACTGCTGGAGCCAAAAGGTAAGGCTCTAATGTGAAGAGGGGGTTGTGTGATTGGTTGTGTGGTGCCGATCTGTGTGATGGGGGGGCTCCGTTATGGAGGTCTGCACAATTGGGGGATACTGCAGTGATGGGGGTACTCTGATGTGAAGGGGGGGCCCTGTTGTGATAGGGGACCTCCGATGTTATGGGGTGCATCTGATGTGATGGGGGGGCTCTTATGTAAAGGGGAACTCTGATGTAAAGGAGGCTTTGATATGATGGGGGATCTCTGATATTATGAGGGACCTCAGATGTTAAAGGGGACCTCTCTCATAAAGGGACCTCTGATGTAATGGGGGACATCTGATGTGATGTGGGGACTTCGGATGTGATGGGGGACCTTTGATGTGATGAGGAACCTCTAATGTGAAGGGGGGACCTCAGATGTCATGGAGGGATCTCTGGAGTGATAGCGATACTCTGATCTGATGGAGCGGACCTCTTATATGAGGGGGATATCTGATGTGATGAGGGGGACATCTGATGTGATGAGGGGGACATCTGATGTGATAGGGGGGGGGCTCTGATGTGATAAGAGGGGTAGCTGATGTGATGGGCCGGACCTCTGATATAATGGAGGATCTCTGATGTGATGAGGGGTACATCTCATGTGATGGCGGGGCTCTGATGTGATGAGGGGGACATCTGATTTGATGGGGGGACCTCTGATGTGATGGGGGGACTTCTAATGTGATGGGGGACACCTCTGATGTGATAAGAGGGGTATCTTATGTGACGGGACGGACCTCTGATATAATGGAGGATCTTTGATGTGATAAGGGGTACATCTCATGTGGTGGGGGGGCTCTGATGTGATGAGGGGGACATCTGGTTTGATGGGGGGGACTTCTGATGTGATGGGGGACACCTCTGATGTAATGGGGGACCTTTGAAGTAATGCGGGACCTTTCATGTGATAGGGGACACCTCTGATGTGATGGGGGTACACTGATGTGATGGGGGACCTTTAATGTGATGGGGGGACCTCTGATGTGATGGGGGAGCACTGATGTGATGGAGAGACCTCTGATGTAGTTAGGGGACACCTCTTATGTGATGAGGAACCACTGGTGCGATGGGGGTATTCTGATGTGATGGGGGGGACCTCTGATGTAATGAGGGGACACCTCTTATGTGATGAAGGACCTCTGGTGCGATGGGGGTATTCTGATTTGATGGGAGGAGGGGGAACTTTCATGTGATGTGGGGACATCTGATGTAATGGGGACACCTCTTATGTGATGAGGAACCTCTGGTGCGATATGGGTATTCTGATGTGATGGGGGGACCTCTGATGTAATGAAGGGGCACCTCTCATGTGATGAGGAACCTCTGGTGCGAGTGGGTACTCTGATGTGATGGGGAGAACTTTGATGTGAAGGGGGGACCCCTGATGTAATGAGGGGACACCACTTATGTGATGAGAAACCTCATGTGCGTTTGGGATTTTCTGATGTGATGGGGGGGAACTTTAATGTGATCGGGGGACCTCTGATGTAATGAGGGGACACCTCTTATGTGATGAGGAACCTCTTGTGCGATGTGGGTACTCTGATGTGATGGGGGGGACCTTTGATGTGATGAGGGACCCCTGATGTAATAAAGGGGGACCTCTGATAGGGGATCTCTGGTATGATGGGGGTACTTTGATGTAACGGGAGCCTCTGATGTGATGGGGGATGGGGGGACACCTTTGATGTGATGGGGGACCTCTGATGTAATGAGGAGACACCTCTTATGTGATGAGGAACCTCTGGTGCGATGGGGATATTCTGATGTGATGGGAGGAACTTTGATGTGATGGGGGGACCTCTGATGTAATGAGGAGACCTCTCTTATGTGATGAGGAACTTCATGTGCGTTTGGGATATTCTGATGTGATGGGGGAAACTTTAATGTGATTGGGGGACCTCTGATGTAATGAGGAGACCTCTGATGAGGGACCTCTGATGTAATGAGGAGACCTCTGATAGGGGACCTCTGGTACAATGTGGGGTACTCTGCTGTAATGAGGGGACATCTGGTACAATGGGGGGGGGGGGGTACTCTGATGGGGGACCTCTGGTACAATGGGGGGTACTCTGATGGGGGACCTCTGGTACGATGGGGGGGTACTCTGATGGGGGACCTCTGGTATGATGGGGGGTACTCTGATGGGGGACCTCTGGTACGATGGGGGGTACTCTGATGGGGGACATCTGGTACAATGGGGGGTACTCTGATGGGGGACCTCTGGTACGATGGGGGGTACTCTGATGGGGGACCTCTGGTACGATGGGGGGTACTCTGATGTAACGGGACGTCTGACGTGATGGGAAACCTCTGATATAAGGGAGGCTCTGATATGATGAGTGATTGGACTTGTAAATGATAGGTGACATTTATGTTTTTTCCATCTCAGACTGGGGTGTCTCCAGGTTTGGGGTACTAAAGGAGCCATGCTATATAAAGGTGGATTAGCCGGGGACTGATAATTCCTGATAAGCGGGTCCCCGGTGGGCAGTGATTGGTACAGACATCCTCCGGGACCATTTAAAGGGCTGACCCCCGGCCAGCATTCCCGGCCTCCTAATATCTCTCCGTCTTCTACTTCTTCCCAGACGAATCCCAACAATCCTCAATCCTGCCTCCCGATATACATCGCCTGTGCTCCCTCCTACAGGGGGCGGAGCAACACAACACTCCCACCATTTTCCCGGTACAATTGGTTGAGGCGTAAGAAGGGGCGTCTCCCTATTGAGTTCCACAATGCCTCCAAGCCCACCTCTCCTCTCCTATGATTGGTCCAGTGCGGGAGCGCGGTGTCCGAGGCCGTGAACGCGCAGAGGGGGGCGCGCTGGTTGGGAGCTGTTCTCAGCAGCAGGTGCTGAGGATAGAGAAGAGGGAGGGTGGGGGAGAGCGGAGGAGAAGGGAGGGAGGAAAGAAGAGGAGGGTGGGAGAGGGAGGCAGAAAAGAGACAGACAGGAGAGAAAGGGGGAAAAAAAGACAGGCACAGGGAAGCAGCCCGTCTTCTTTATCCGGGGGAGGAAATCCCTTTAAGTCTTTGGTTCATACTGGAATCAGCAGCAGGTAAGCCTGGTTTTCCTGTGTTTTTCTGTGTAGAGTCATCCTGTATTCATTGGTGGGAGATGAGTATGGGGGATTGGTGTCATAGCATCAGGTTGTGCCATGTAGAGGATGCCCTATGAACTCTGGGCACAGATCACACCCCCCATGCCAATGCCCAGGATCAGATCCCCGCCAATGCCCAGGATCAGATCTGGAAGAGCAGACGGATAATCCCAGCAGTTTCCTTCCATCAGCCATCCCCACCTGTCCAGCCATTTCCCTTCCATGTGGATCTGATGACCCCAAGACAGGAGCAGGTGACCTAGGATCCAGGTCCGAAGGGTCCCACCGGATTCCATCCCATCAGATCCCCGTCACCATCTTCCTTCGCCTTGTTTTCTGGAGATTCAGCGCTTTGATCTAGTAAGAGATACGATTTGGGGGGGAGAAACAGATGGTGTGCCCAGGATCTGCCTAGGAACATAATTCTAGGAATGAAAAAATATCCCCAGAGGCCAGGCAGATCCATTATATTACACAGAATTCTGACGTCCTTTCAGGATTTTTTAACTTTTTTTTTTTTTTTCTTATTTTATTTTTTATTTGAAATTTTTAGACATCTGGACCCCATCGAAGCAGATCGTTTCCCTTATTATCTGTTGCAGAGAATTCTTATCTTTTTATTTTTAGTCTCCTTTTTTTTTTTTTTACTTATCAGAATCCATCAACCAAGCAAAATCATTCATTAGCAGGATTTCACACATTGCAGCCAATTAGTGCTTTGCTCATTAGGTGTATTTTACATTTAACACACACTCCCCATTAGCACACGGTTATGGTCTGGGTTCTCTTGTGGTTTTGCCTGATTTTGGTTCTTTGTTATATATTTTCTCGAATTATTTTGTAAACATGAATGGTATTTATTTTGTAGTATTTTGTATTATCATCAACTAAATGTAGTAAAAAATAAGGTCAGTCTAATGTCTAGTTGGTTTTGCACTCTATGTAATGGGAGTGTCCCTGTACCAAATCTACTACACTCTTCTAAAATATCTTCCGTCTGACGCCTTGGCAGAATTTCTATGTCTCGTTATATATTTCTGCAGGCGCTAACCATTTAGGCTTTAGAAGACTGTGGTGATCTGTAGTTCTCCATCTGTTGTGGAACTACAAGTCTCAGCATTCTTGGGCTTTAATCCTGGGATATTGAGTCTTTCAGGTTGCTGTAGCCTGATGGAGCAGGCCTTATTGCATGGGCATGGTTTAATAGCGATCGTTGGAGGATGAGTTGTGTGAACTTCAATGTAAAAAAAAAAAAAAAATTGAGTAACTTGCACAATCCAGATGCGGCATCGTGATATGATAACATCTGAAGTTTAGCAGCACATAGTAGGAAATGTTAGAGTCGCAGGAATCAGAAGCAGGTTGTTTTTTTTTTTTATAAGGCAGCATGAGGAGCTCTAAGAATGAATAAATTGCAGTAAACTGTTGCAGTGATTAGATCTCAGCCAAAACAGAGGAATTCTAATAGGTTGCTTCGGGATACTGCACTTTGCACATTCACCCAGGTCTTAGCAAAAAAGTCTCTAAAGCTGAATTCTGGGAATAAGATCAAATCTTCCTTGCACAGGGCCCCCCTCCAACTTTGCAAGGGCTAAATGCTTATGTAGTCCAGGGGTGCAAGGATAAGGTGGAATACTTACCTTGTAAAATGCAGGTTCAATAGCCTTGTGTTATATGTGATGAGACCAAGAGAACTGCCCACTGACTGGAAGAAAGGGATGGGGTAAGCAATACACCTTACCTCTGTACCTCTAGGCTGAACAAGCATATATAGTCCAGGGGTGCAGGGATAAGGTGGAATACTTACCTTATTCCTCACTCCAGGGGGTCTCACTCTATCTAGTCCAGAACTGTCACCACTCTAAGGTGCTTCAGCCCCTGTCGCAAGCTCTCCTACTCATGTAAAATGCAGGTTCAATAGCCTTGTGTTATATGTGATGAGACCAAGAGAACTGCCCATAGACTGGAAGAAAGGGATGGGGTAAGCAATACACCTTACCTCTGCACCTCTAGGCTGAACAAGCATGTGACCCTAGCAATGTGTGTGTATGTGGTGGAGGCAATGTTAGAGTTTAACTAATTCCTGGAGTTCAGCTTTAAAGCGGTAATAAACCCAAAAACCCAATTCTGAGATGTGGTGGCTGTGTCAGTTTCCTTTTTTTAGACTTTTGTTCCTTTATTTTCACCTGGTGATCCTGCCAATAGGTCTGTATTTTTCAACTTCCTTTAACAGAACAAGCTGTCGAGCAGAATTGTAAGGTGGGGGCTGAGACAAACCATTTACCACCGATAGGGGTGCTTACAATGATCAGCTTTTATCCATCCATGTAAAACCTTTAAACCAAAAGAAAGAAAAAAAAAACTGTTGCTGTAACTGCTCAAAGTAGAGCTAAACCTAAGTTTTAGAATACTGAGAGCAGGCAGCTCTTTATTGCAGAAGAGACATGCTATTTCTCTTCTGCTTTATTACGCACTTACCTGCCTGCACGCAGTTGGCTGTGCATACGCAACTCAGCCTGCATTTTCGCCACACTCTGGCTATGACTGACTCCCATGTGCATACGCGGGATGACGTCCTCTCCCACTGACCAAGCAAGAGGCTGAAAACCTGGCTCTCAGGGAGAAGATGATGGAGGCCAGAGAGGAATGTAACCGTCAACACAACAATGCTGGAAGGTAGAGGTGAGTATAATTGGCATTTGAATTCAGACTTAATAAGTGCTAGGTGGATATTGGCTTTAAAGGAGAAGTGCAGGATTTCAAAATAACATACATACTCACCTATGTGGCTGTAGCATTGGTCTAATGCCACAGCTGGCCCCCTGGCTCTAAGACTGGGAACCAAGCAAATAAATGGCTGATGATCGCTCAGTTCTTCATTGAGCAGAGAGCAGTGACTGTCAGCGCTTACTGGAGCACCGGGTGGTGGAGAGGCCTGGAGCGCAGCACACTGAGTGGCTGAACCAGCTTCCGATCAGGCATCTGGGTGGATCCTAATGGCTCTGCGACGTCAGCTGACAGCAGACTTTAGCCCGCTGTCAGCTCAATCTGGGCCACAGGAGTGCAGAAATAAGTGCTCTCCTGTGACCTACATGAGAAGTATGTATAAAAAAGCTTTTGCTATACTTCTCTTTTAAAGTGGTTCTAAAGCCAAGACATTTTTTTTTACCTTAATTCATTCCCTGCATTAAGGTAGAACATGTCACAGTAGTTGTATCCCCCCTGCCTTGATATATACTGTACTTACCTAAGTCCTATCTCGATCCAGTGATGTGCCCGTCTGCATTGGTGCTGGCTTGTGTTCCTCCCCTCACAGGGCACAGAGACAGCAGTGGGAGCCATTGGCTCCTGATACTATCAATCAAATCCTGTGCAGGGGGTGGAGCCAAGCCACAGTGTGTATGTCTATGGACACACACAGCCCTGCTAAGAAGCGAGCCTGCCGCTTGGTATGGGGGCACACACAGAAAAGGAGGAACAAAGAGCACATGTGGAGGACCCCAGAAGCAGAGAACAAGTAAGTATAACATGTTTATTATTTTAATAAAATAAAAAGTTATCCTTTACAATACTTTAATTTGTTAGTCAAGTCCATCTAAATAGTACATCTAACACTATCCTCTCCTCAAATTTACTATGCTGCTGTTCAAGGTTGTCACCGTTGCTCCTACACTGTAGTGGGGACACTGTAAGACAGGAAGTGCTTTACTGGCCGGATCAGCAGGTGAAAATAAAGGGAAAAAAGCCTAAGAAAAGAAAAATCTAAGGATCTAAGAAGCTTCAATATATCACATTTGGGTTTTTGTTTTGCATGTTTAATACCGCTTTAAGGGGCTCTGTTACTAGAATTTTTTTTCTTAAACTCTAAAAACTCAGATCATTACTATGCTGAAGACATACTATATGTTCAATAGGAGAATCTTCACATCCAACACTCAGAGCCCCTACATCATTACAGGACACAGTGAGTGACCAGGCATCTTACACACCAAGCAGTATATCGGATGCTAAGAAGTCTATCAATTGTAGATTTTTAGCAAAGCAAAGATCAGAGTCAACACCCAGTGGGAAAGGAAGAATGAACAGGCTTCTTTTTTCAGGGGCTCTTTTTTTTTTTTTTTCTTTTTTTTTTTTTTTAGATGACATTGCTTGAAAAGAGCTAATATAAAGAAAACTGAAGTCTGATTGGTTGCGTACGTTATACCGCACTATAATTTTAAGATGTTAAAATGACCACCAGTGTAAGGAGCTGTCAGGAATCAGCAGCAGAGATGGCCAGATCTGCATGGCTACACTCAGGAAACTGGGACCAGACTGTGTACGCTTTAAGTGAGATTTATTTACAGTGAAACAAAATTCTTCCAAGGACCAGCACACAGCAGACATGAAAATATAAGTGATCCAAAAAACCCAGTGACAGAATACCTGACTAATAACTAACAAACCGAAGGCTAACTAACAATATACAGTACAATATATACAAAATGGGGAACACCGAAAAGCAGGGCAAAACTGGAGGTGCAGGGAGCAGATGGGAGAAACCAGGGCTGGGATCAGATACACAAGGGGAGCAGGAAAGAGGCAGCAGGGTACAAGATGCATGGCAGGAGCAAGATCAGGATCTTTGGCAAGCAGCATCCGGCAGCAGCAAAACACTGGACTTAGAGGAAATAGTAGAGGAGGACTTAAATCGGAAGTAAACCCGCACCAAACAAAAAAGACATCGGGCAGTTGTCATCTCTGAAGGCACTTCCACCTTCACCCGGTCTTCCTACCGTGTTGGTGGGCTTCGGCAATATGAATTGCAGCGCCGGTGATGACGATGCGCCAGTGTCACTGTTTACGGCATGGCTCAAGTATGCCGTTCCTTCATAGCGCATGTGCCGGTGACGTCATCGGCTGCATCTAAAGTAAATATCTCCTAAACGGTGCACATTTAGGAGATATTTACTGTACCTATAAGTAAGCCTTATTATAGGCTTACCTATAGGTAAAAATCATACAAAGAAGTTTACTCCTACTCTAAAGTGGAGTTCCACCCCAAAAAAAAAAAATTATGTGTTTAAAAAAAATTAAAAAAAAAACATTTGGAGAAAATTTTTTTTTTTTTACTCACCTTTAAATGCCTGTTGCTAGGGGGTCCCTTGTAGTCTGCCTCCTTCAGTACCTGGGCTCCTGATGTCACTTCCCTCTGCGCAGGAAGAGAGATCGCCTCTCCACCCTCCCTCTTGTCAATCATCTGGGACACGTGACCGGTCCCAGATGATTGCGGGGCCAGTGATGGCGCGCGGCTCGCGCACGCGCAGTGGGTGCCGGGCTGTGAAGCCACAGCCGGGCGCCCACAGTTAAAATGCCAGCGCCGCCGAGTGGAGGGGGGGACTAGCGGGGCTTCAATCCGCCGCATCGCTGGACCCTGGGACAGGTAAGTGTCCGATTAAAAGTCAGCAGCTGCAGTATTTGTAGCTGCTGACTTTTAATTCTTTTTTTTTTTTTTAAATGGGAACCTCGCTTTAAATACCCTCCCAGCAGCCAGCATTAGGTGAAAACTGATTACTGGAATCTGCTGGCTGCAGGGAGACACCCGCTGTTGGACACTGGAATTACAACCCTCTGCCCAGAGAACCACAGTGCCACCAGCAGGTGATCCAGGTCCTGACTGAAACATTCTTTCTGGTGACTATCGCGTTAACCTACTGTGAGCTGTATATATAGAAGTTATTGGCAGGGGTTCCTTGAAACCACAAAGTTATTTCAAGAGTTACTCCATGCTATAAAAGTTTGAGAAAGACTGGTTTAGGGAGCCCAGTGAACCCTAAGTGCAGTGGGTGGAGGTAACTGCTTTGGCTGTACAAGCCAGACTCAGATGGCCTCCAAAAGAGTCATCTACACTCACCCATAATGTTGTTGATGCTGCTGGTCATTGGGGTATTCGTCTTTGCTGATAGAGTCACTTTTAACCCTTCTTTTATCATAACCTCCCAACTTTTTGAGATGGGACACCTATTAGCAAAAGTATATAGGCATAGTACACACCCCTGCCATGCCCGCTTAAAGGAGAATTATACAAAAATATTAGTTAAACCCACAAGTGCTTTTTTTTTTTTTTACCACTACTATTCCTTTATATTTGCTTTTGAAATGTACAGATGCAACAATTTAGAAATTGGATGAAAGGTTTAGCACTGGGAAATACTTTTTGAAAGCTAAATAATGCATTTTATATACAACAATATAGATCAGACCAATATGAGGTACAAATGAGGAGGAAAAAGAGACATTGTTCCAAATCAGGGACAGTCCCTCGAAATCAGGGACAGTTAGGAGCTATGTTTTAAAATGAGAAAGATTTAAAGCCTAACTTCATGTTTACTATGACTCTAAATAGGGCCAAGCTGGTCCAAACAAACGTTTTCTTTTGCTAACAGATGCGCTAGTCAGAGAACTGTATAAATTATAGGTATCAACTACATACAGTATACAGCACTGTGTTTTGGCAGTGGGACGGGGTATTGTGTGACCGCCGCTGTTTTCTATTGGTTTATATATTTCTTGAAAACATTTTTCAATAAAAATCATTTTTCCCAAAAAAATATTGATTCTGATTGGTTGCAATAGGTTACTGCACTTTCTCTAAAAAATGTCAAAAGTCAGTCTATCCAAAGCTAATATTTTAGTCATGTAACAATGGTGGGCTGAACTACCCTGTTTCCCCGAAAATAAGACCTAGCGTGATTGTCAGTGATGGCTGCAATATAAGCCCTACCCCCCAAATAAGCCCTACCCTGTTTCCCCTAAAATAAGCCCTACCCTGAAAATAATACCTACAAGGACTTTAACTAGGGCTTATTTGGGGGGTAGGGCTTATATTGCAGCCATCACCGACAATCACGCTAGGTCTTATTTTCGGGGAAACAGGATAGCATCCAGTTTTCATTTTTTCCTGGAAAAGAGTTCTGGGACTAAAGCCCCCTAAAGTGACACTAAACAATATCCTTGTTCTCCAAAAATAATCCATACACATCCACCATGGATGTGTATAGATTCACCATGGAGAACAAACCTACCCACCCTCTAACAGGAAGTTGGATCACAGCAGCAAAAAAAAAAAAGGAATTTGCAGGTTTGGAGGAGGCAATAAGCAATAGATGATACCTTTTGAGTTAAAGTGGAACTTTAGTTAGAAAATAAAATTCACTTCATGTTGGACCCTTTTGTATAACTATGTAAAACATTGAAAATAAGAGCCTATACTGATTAAAATCCAGTAATACACTTTCTCACTCTGCTCTGCACATGCTCAGTTGCTCTCTATTTTTAGGCCCTGTGCCGAATTTGTAGAGGCTGACAGCCTATAGATTTACTACTGTTCAGGGGCTCTGGGCTTTAGCAAAATGGCAACCTCCAACAAGAAGAAACAAGAACAATGCTGGAGGGAATTTACAACACACATTCATTTTGGTAGCATAATTATTAATGTGGAATGTATGTTCCTTGCTAAAGAACATTATTTTTATTAAGTTGTTGTGGGTAAAGTTCCACTTTAAGAATACGTAGTTGAATAGATTTATTTTTTAATCCCGAGTTTTGTGTCACTTTAACCAAGTTATTAACCCACTGTTGAGTTGTTTAGGGGGCGGGGGGGTGGTGGGGTCCTCACTTCTGTTGCTGTATTTAAAAAAAAATTTGATATATCCATCAAGTACATGGAGACCCATACAAAAGCTAATAGGTCCAGAGCTGCACGGTGGTATTAGCTGGTAGGCAAAGTTGAGAACTCAGATGTTAAGACCTCATATACTGTATGTGAAACGTAAATCAGCTTCACAGCTTCTACATAAAGCTGAAATATACTTTTTGTGCGGACAAATAATGTGCTAATGTAACTATGTTTTATGAACAGCCATTTATCTCTATTTGTCAGGAATACTTTAGTGTCCCCTGGGCATTGACAGTCTTGAGTTGATGTGAGGCTATTGGAGTGTTTGTGGATTACAACTAAAAGAGGACTTTTTCAGATCCCATCCCAGATAGCAAGGATAACTTGCCACAAACTTGTGCCAGTGTTGAAATGTAAGTCTGTTGACTTGCTGCACATTTTCACTGGCAAGTTGTACACTTGCAGAGCACTTGAAGCACAAGTTCTAGTTGACACTTTTCCCAATTTGTAGTAAATCTGCATGGCAAGTCTCCGCAAAGTTGCAGTGGTGAGTCTACAGCAAGAGTCTACAGCAAATTCAGCCACAGTGACCCCTGTGGTGGGATGACTATTGCACAGCATAACTGAACCAGAACTTGCAGCAGACTTGCAGAATATTTGCAAAGAAAGTTGATCTGGAGTCATGCAATGTGGACTTGTTGCAATTGTGCAACAAACCTGTGAAGCCTGGCAAGTCTAGAAAGTCATTTTCAAACTTGCAGCACCATTTCTTGCTATATAGGATCATGCAATGAACATTAATCTAGATCAGCCTTTTTCAACCAGGGTGCCTTTTAGGCTTTTCAGGGGTGCTTTGCCAACATGCCTAAAAAATTGCTACAAGTTGCCCAAAAATTGTCAAGAAGCCAGCGAGTGGATAAAGCCTTCCTTTTTTTTTTTTTTTTTTTTTACACAGACAAATTTTATTGTACAGCATCAAAACCTTGGGCACTGTGCAGACCTGCCACTGGCATCCTAACAACCAATGATGTCATTGATAGAAAAAGGGGGCTCATCCGGCACCTGCATGGCAATCTTGTTTGCCTCTCCCTTGCCCCTCTCTGTCAGCACTGGGGTCATTTTAGCAGAGAGGAAGTTAAACTGAGGGAGAAGAGAAACTCTATAATACTAGTCAGTACCAGTGTGCAAAGATGGAGGAATAAATCACCTGTAATGTCGGGTAGCCTATGTGCTATGTGTGGATGCTGCTGCGATATGTAAAAATATTAGTTTAGATCAGTGGTCTCCAAACTGCGGCCTTAGGGCCGGATGTGGCCATCTGCTTGCCTTTTTCCGGCCCTTAGGGCACTATTCCTCCAGCTGATACAAGACACTATTCTGCCACCTGACACCAACAATGGGGCACCATTTCTCCCACTGACACCAAAAATGGGGGTACTATTCCTCCCTATGATACCAAGGACTGGGCACTATTCCTCCCCCTAATACCAATTGTGGCAATGCTTACTCCCACTGATTCCAGGAAAATTTCCACTCCCGCTGGCCATAGTCCGGCCCTCCTAGAGTCTGAAGGGCAATAAACCAGAATGTTTGGAGATTACTGGTTTAGATCTTTACATTTTAGATTGGGGTGCCTCAAGGCTGTGCATAATTTTAAAGGGTGTCTTGGCTGAAAAAAGGTTGAGAAACACTGATCTAATTAAGGTATATGAGCAAGACTGTTGGCAAGAAGTCACTTGGTTTTTGCAGAATGTGATTTCTCTGATTTATGTAATAGGTGACCCAGGTTGGCGATGTAGAGATGTTCCTGTCACAGTATATTCTCTATGAAATCAGCCATGTTTGTACCGTGTGCTCTTGGAAGTAATCCTGTCACATCCCTTGTCAGCAGGATGAGAGGAGGCCAGCTTCACATGGAAGTTTGGTGTAGTCAGCTTCTGTGCAGAGCAGGCGAGGTTGATGATTTAACACTTTGGAGATGAAGAGAAGCGAGTTCAGATCTCTACATAGAAACACGCTACATTAGAACAGATACAATGTATTAATCTCTGCTTTCCCCCAAAGCTCAAATGCAGAAATGTAAAGGGATAACAAATCACAGCAATCAATCTGAAACAGTCTTTTATTGTGTGAACTGATGAAAGGTGAGTTCTGATTGGTTGTTATAGATGGCTGCATTTGAACATGTTTTTTCCTTTTTTAGTTATTGAATGGAGTAGGAAAGGATTTGATCTTCTATTAGATCTGTGTAATATAATTGTCTTCATTGGGCAGATATCCCCTCGATTCCTGTCCTGTAACATGTAAGGCAGTGGTTCTCAACCCTGTCCTCAAGTACCCCCAACAGGCCATGTTTTGGGAATTTTTCTCAGATAAAATAACTGTCCAAAATACCAAGCCATTGACTGTGATTTAAAGCACCTGTGCAAGATAAAGGAGAACCTACAAACATGGCCTGTTGGTGGTACTTGAGGACAGGGTTGAGAACCACTGATGTAGGGAACTGCTACGAGCTTCATTTACTGTTTCCCCTCCATGGAACGATTTCTCTTTCTATGTATATGAAGAATCCACTAGATAGCCAGTGGTACCCTCACCAAAGCCTAAAGCAGGGGTGTTAAACTCAATTTTATCGCAGGCTGCATCAGCAGTATGATTGCCCTCAAAGGGCGGTTGTATTTGGTTAAGGGTGTGCTGCATACAGAGTGCAGAGTTCAGGAGTGCATTATATACAGAGTGCAGGGTTTAGGGGTGTGCTACATACAGAGTGCAGAGTTCAGGGGTATGCTGTGTACAGAGTGCAGGGTTTAGGGGTGTGCTACATACATAGCTCAGAGTTCAGGGGTACGCTGTATACCGAGTGCAGGGTTTAGGTGTGTGCTGTGTACAGAGTGCAGGGTTTAGGTGTGTGCTGTGTACAGAGTACAGGAGTGCATTACATACAGAGTGCAGAGTTCAGGGGTACACTGTGTATAGAGTGCAGGGTGGGGGTGCAACATTAAAGTGGTTGTAAAGGATCACCTTGTAAAACAACCCACTCAGTTTGAAATAGTAATGAAAGGCAAAGCATTTCTATATAGATTAAAGCTGCATAAGAGCGGGGGGGGGGGGGGGGGCAGCAGGACACTGAGCTTACCATTGAATGGCTGTGCAGGACAAGTCTGATCATTAGGGGAGAGCATACTGAGTTCCCAGCAGAGCTAGAGAACTGACCACAACAATGTGTTTTCCTGCTTAGTGTGGTCAGTTTTTAATAGGAAAGCAGAGGGACTGACAGGAATACCAGCGATTTCACACAAAGGAAGCAATACAAAGAGAACAGGATACTTTTTCATACAAGTACGTTGTAAGTATGAGTACACATATCAAGACTATGAAATGTTGGGGTAACAAACGCTTTAACTCCCCCAAAGCATTTCTACTCTCTCCTACCGCTACCTATGTAGGCGGCTCTTGTAACACCCTGTGTAGGCGGCTTTCTCTATTACCCATGTGCAGTAAAACCTTGGATTGCGAGCATAATTCGTCCCGGAAATATGCTTGTAATCCAAAGCACTCGTATATCAAAGCGAATTTCCCCATAAGAAATAGTGGAAACTCAGATGATTTGTTCCACAACCATTTATTCATAAGTCCTTCAGTTTATAGTCCATATAAAAAGGTTATAGCAATGTGATAGGTTGTGTAACCATAAAATGTCCATCCACAAATGGAAGCCTCCACAAGGGGATTAGAAGCAAAATCCAGCAGGAGCCACAGAGTATAAAAGAGAAGAGAGGCGCCTCTAAGTGTAGCAATATGGATTTTTTTTTATAAAAGGTACAACATTTAGAATCTCACATGGTTGATGCTTAAAAGAGGCATATCTAAGTATGCAGGCATTCAGGGTAAAACTGTCCACATAGACCATAATCCGCACCGCCATCAACATCATCCCTTCCACGCTGTGCTCCACGAGTGCTTCAAGCCTCGCTTTCAGATCGTTCTACTGCAGGGTAGTCTTCCAGGGTAAAGCTGTCCACATGACCATTCTCCGCACCGCCGACTCTCACTGCTGTCAGTCTGCAATCGTGACCGGGAAGACTACCCTGCAGTAGAACGATCTGAAAGCGAGGCTTGAAGCACTCGTGGAGCACAGCGTGGAAGGGATGATGTTGATGGCGGTGCGGATTATGGTCTATGTGGACAGTTTTACCCCGGATGCCTGCATACTTAGATGTGCCTCTTTTAATCATCAACCATGTGAGTTGCTAAATGTTGTACCTTCATTAAATGTAACCATATTGCTACACTTAGAGATGCCTCTCTTCTCTTTTATGCTCTGTAGTGACATGACGCTACTTGAATATCAATACATCGCTCGTCTTGCTTGTCTTGCAAAACACTCTCAGACTAAGTTACTCTCAATCCAATGTTTTACTGTATTTGGCTCTGTTATAACTCCCTGTATAGATAGCGCTGCCTTGCAAGGAGATCGTTCTCAGATTCTGGAGAGCTGTCCGGGTCGTGCCCCGGGATCTGTTACATCTGGGAGCCACTGAAAGAAAAGCTGTCCCCATGTAACCACAGAAGGCTGCTGTGTTTACAAGTGACCACGGGGAGCGGAGAATGAGCGCCCGCGGTGGCAGAATAGAGTTCTGCCTTGATCTGGTTGCAAAACTGGGTGGAAGGGCCACATGGCAAGGCCTTGTGTTTTACATATGTGGCCTAGAGGATTCTATAAAGCATCAGGTCGAGCAGTCATTCTCAACCAGGGTTCTGTGGAATCCTACTGTTCCTCCAGATTTTGCATGAGATTCCCTGAGCTGTGATTGACTGACCTTCCATCTGATGATGCCTGGCATAGTTCTAGGCCTAGTGCCACTTAGCAGGACCAGCTACACAACACCAGTAATCTTTTTAGTTGTTTGTAAGGGTTGCATACTGACCATCACTGTAAGGGTTGCATTCTTCCTACTGACCACCAATGTAAGGGATGTTTTTTCTACTGACCACCAATAAATTGGTTTTAGTAAGCATTCCCTGGGACCCAAAAATTATTTTAGGGGCTCCTCTCTGTTAAAAACGTTGAGAAAGGTTGATGTAGAGAATATAATTGAGACGGGAAAAAGGAAGTACAGCTTAAGCCCCTTTCACACTGCAGCGGCTTAAAAGTCGCTCGATATTTGCTGCGGTTTTGACACGTTTTTTACTGCGAATTTGACACGATTTTACCGTAATTTCAGGGAATGCATGTGTAAACTGGAGGTCTATGGACCGCAACTTGCATCAAAGTTGGACCAAAGTAGTACAGGAACTACTTTGAAGTCGGTGTGACTTGAAGTCGCACAGATATGAATGGCTATCATTGAGAATCATGGGGTACGACTTGTCATGTGACTCTGATGTCCAAAGTCGCAAGAAAAGTCGCACAAGTGTGACAAGGGCCTTACATAAATGCTCTGGGTGTCACCAGAACAGAAAGTAAGGGGAAAACCTACCCAGCAGCGGCTTGACTGGAGCTTCACTGTTTGTGTGCTGCAATAGTTCTGTAATGCACTGTGATCGAGGCTGAAAAAACTTGTTTAGGTGCACCACTTTAGCAACAAAGTGTCCTTTAACCCCTTCCTGATCGCCACACAACGATATACGTCGGCAGAATGACACGGGTGAGCAAAAGGGCGTACACGTACATACCCTTTAAGATGAAGCATTGTGGGTGCGCGCGCTCCACCGGGCGTGCGCCCCGCGACCGCGGGTCCCGCGGACTCGATGTCTGCTGGGTGCCTGCGATCGTGTCACGGATTGTAAACAAGGCATTTCCCCATTCTGCCTAGTGATATGACAGAGATCACTGCTCCCTGACGTCGGGAGCAGTGATCGATGTCATGTGTATAGTAGCCCATCTCCCCCACAGTTAGAATCACTCCCTAGGACACACTTAACCCCTTGATCGCCCCTAGTGGTTAACCCCTTCCCTGCCAGTGTCATTTACACAGTAATCAGTGCATTTTTATAGCACTGATTGCTGTATAAATGACAATGGTCCCAAAATAGTGTCAAAAGTGTCTGCCATAATGTCGCAGTCCCGATTACTAGTAAAAAGAAAAATTAATAATAAAAATGCCATAAAACTATCCCCTATTTTGGAGACGTTATAACGTTTGCGCAAACCAATCTATATACGGTTATTGTGGGTTTTGTTACCAAAAATATGTAGAAGAATAAATATCGGCCTAAACTGAGGAAAAAAATAGTTTTTTTATATATTTTTGGGGGATATTTATTATAGCAAAAAATTGTCGCTCTTTTTTTGTTTATAGCGCAAAAAATAGAAACCGCAGAGGTGATCAAATACCACCAAAAGAAAGCTCTATTTGTGGGGAAAAAAGGAGGTCAATTTTGTTTGGGTGCAACGTCGCACGACCGCGCAATTGTTAGTTAAAGCGACGCAGTGCCGAATCGCAAAGTGCTCTGGTCAGGAAGGGGATAAAGCCTTTCCAGGGGGGAAGTGGTGAAACATTGCATTTAGACCCTGCATTCACTCGGAGGGCACCTGCTGCTTAAAGCAGATCTTCACCTTCAATTTGATGTTGCCTCCTCTATACCCCTTCGCTGTGCAAATATTTTTCTTTCTTCCTTTTTTTAAAATAAAAAAGCTCTGGTCTGCCCCCCCAATGCACGTTACCACGGGTGGATTGACTTGGGTACAACCAGCCTGCCCATAGATGGTTGGAATCTCGGTTGGTCCTTGCTGAACCGGCCAAGATTCACTCCATCTATGGCCAGCTTTAGGCGTTGTCAGGAGAAGTACTCTGATCTCTGTGAGAGGTAATAAAACCTCTAAGTGATAAACACACACACATTACTTAGGTTGCATGCACTTAACATGGGAAGTTTTATCTGATGCTAGGTCCAATATACATAATTAGAAAACAGCAGCCTCTGTTCCAGTTTACAAGGCAACAATGGAACCTTCAGAGTCAGTGGTTACAAGGAGATTGAGGATTTTGTCTTTTCAGTTGGGGATGTCTCACTAGTAATTTGCAGTGAACACCATGGAACCTTAGACTGGATCTGCATGCATATTCATATTCAAACACTGGGTGATTATACTTATGTTTGGTCCACCCAGATGTATTATTTCATTTTTTGATCGATTTAAGACTGATGGAGTAATTTCTATGCTTCTGGAATCTCTCAGGATCTTCGCCATGGAGGTCTCCTCACCAAAGTTACAGGTGCTGTTGCCGCAAGGTGCAGAATCCAAATCTTTTCACTGTATAAAGACAAGTGTCCCTCTATATCTGCATTTTTTATGTAATATCAAAATTCCAACAAGCAGGAGCCGCTGGAGCCAGTGATTCTTCCAGGTCTTGTTTATATGGGCTTAGAACAGGCATTTTCTTCAGGTTTTTGAAGCTTTCCAAATGCTTTGTGACAAGAAAACCCAAACTCACCAGATTTCAGTAACATTTTGACTGCTGAAGACGAATTGAAAGGTAGATAATTTTATTATACAAGCATGCAGGAAGAGCCACACAATACAAAGTATTGGATTTAAAAGAATGCTCTAGCTGGGGGCATCTAATACAATTCACAGTATAGGGAGAAAAAGAGATAACCCCTCAGAATTAGGTGGGACTTTGAAGGCAACAAAGTAGTAAAAAAGAAAAACAATTTTATTGATACAAATATACAAGAGTACATATAAAAAGGAGTCTGGTACAATAACACTCAATAAACAATAAGGCAATAAAAAGAGGAATATACTGATGTAGAATTCGAATGTATATTCGTGTAGTCTTCCACCTGGGCCTACGCGTTTCGGGACTACCCATAGAGTCCCTTCATCAGGGACAACTTGTAGGAGGATTTACACTACATAATGAAATATAAATTGACGTAATTAGAAATATATGCATTGCGCACATTGCCTGCATCTTAAACCATTCTGTACAACTTAACATCAAACACAGAAAAAACAAACAGCAAAAAATAAAAATAAAAATGAAAAATAAAACATAAAGTATATAAGAGAGATGATAAACATACCCAAGTATATTCAGCAAAGGCTCACTGTCAAAGTCTCGGAGGTAAGTATACACAGAATGCCACAAGAATCCAGGAGGGAAACGGGCGTATGTCTGGCCCCGCCTTATCCACACTGGTCCCCCCGTGTGGCCCCAAAGGAGCAAACAACACTGTCCCGGAGGAATCCACGCAATTCACAGTATATGTCCAATGCGTATCGCTTTTCAGAGGAGTGGTAGACTCACCACAAGTGTGAATGAGTCCTAAAAGTGTCCAAAATGCATAATGTACTTAACCCACTATATACTGCAGGGGAGCTGTAGGCAAAGCGGCATACCCGTACGTCGCTGCCTACTTCTGGGTTCAGGGCATGTGCATGCGCACCTCCCACTCTGGCTCCCGCTGTGATTGTACACAGTGGGAGACTGTCAGCAAGTCCCAGCCAATGATTCACAGCCGGGACCTGCTGATCGCCAGCGTACAATCACAGCACAGAGCTCTTTGTTGGTACAAATACGCCCACAGATGTAAGTACAGCGGGGACCACCCAGAAGGGTGTGCAATCTTAGTTCATCTTTTCATTTTTTCTGAAAAGGTGAACTAATCCTTTAAGCTGTTCAGTTCATATATATCCATATGTAAAGTAAAATTAAGCTATTGACATCTGTTAAAATTAAACTGGTACCTAGTGGGACTGGTGGTGATGATGATTTTGACAGTCCAGCAAAGGGGATATGGGGACATATTGGAAAATCCACTAGGGGCCCGCAATTGTAAAAATGTTGGGAACCCCTGAGCTGGTGTTTAAAAGAGAAGTATTGCCAAACCTATTTTTGACCTATTTCTCCTGTAGGTCACAGGAGTGCATTTCTCTTTGCATTCCTGTGACCCGTATTCAGCCAACAGCGGGCTAAAGTCTGCTGTCAGCTGATGTCACTCAGCCGGTCCAAACTCTGGAGAGATCCTGACTTTAAAGCGATACTAAAGTCTCCTTTTTCTGGTTAAAATACCAATCATGTCATACTTTTTTTTTTGCTACTTCAGTTCTTTTGGGGTACTTAATTCAACTTGTCTGTTCATTCTATTCCCCACTCAAGTCACATCATAGTAGCTCTTTAATTTTTCCTTTTTTTTTTTTTTTCCTTACCTGCTCTATGCAGTGGTTTACACAGAGCAGCCACGACCCTCCTCTTCTCGGGTCCCTCGCCGGCGCTCCTGGCCCCTCCCTCCTCCCAAGTGCCCCCATAGCAAGCAGCTTGCTATGGGGGCAACTGAGCCAAGCCACTGATTCTGTGTGTGTTCATTCAGACACGGAGCCATAGCTCAGCCCCGCCCCCTCACTCTCCTCATTGTCTCGCTTACTTTGGTTGACAGCAGTGGGAGCCAATGGCGCCTGCTGCTTTGTCTCAGCCAGTCAGGAGGGAGAGTCTCGGACAGCTTAGTCTCTTGTGCACATCGCTGGATCAAGATGGGGCTCAGGTAAGTATTAGGAGGCTGGGGGGGGGCTGCTGCACACAGAAGGTTTTTTATTGCAGCATGCATTAAGATAAAAAAACCTTCTGCCTTAAGAACCACTTTAATGTCAGGATCCACCCAGATGCCTAACTGTCTGCTGGCTCAGCTTCTCAGTGCACCGCTGAGAGCCTGAGCCAGCCGCTCTCACCCCCTCCACAGCCCGGTGCTCCAGTGAGCACTGAAGGGGCAGTACACAGAGCCACTGGCTTTCTGCCCACTGAAGACCGAGAACAGAGCTATCAGCAGTCTTTGATTGCTTAATACTTTGTCTTAGAGGGGGCATGAGACAGATGCAGCATCAGATCAATGCTACATCCACCAATGTAAGTTTGTTTTTTTCAAACCCCATACCAGTGGTGGCTGGTGGTAATTTTTTTTTGGGGGTGGGGCGGCAAACAGTACCACCCCCATCCCCTCAGTTGTCGTGCGGGTCTGGTGCACTAACCCCAACTATGCAGCGCTTCATCATCTGCTTCCCTTGCTCGGCGGCGGTTTTCCCTTCAACTGCTCTCCGTGGGCAACGACGGCTTCTGTTTCCCCCCTCCTCCTTGGTGACCAATCGGGAGTCTTCTGTTTTCATCCAATTGTAAAACGGGTCTCAGACCTGCTTCTGATTGGTTGGATTGAGGATCAGTGTAACAACAGTGAATATTCATTCGCTGTTGTAACACCTGGGTGGGCTCATGGCGCAATGCTCTTCACTCCGAGCCCACCCTATTTTGAAGCCTATGGCTCTAATCAGGTGCTTCAAAAAAACACCCCCGCCGATGTAATTCACGCGTCCTGAAAGGGGCCGGGCGCATGAATAGGGGGTGGCCATGGCAGCCGTGGATAGATTCATGCTATGCATGAATCTATCCATTATTCATATAAGGAGTGGCGTGGACTAAGGGAGCGGCGCTCGGGCGCCCCTAATGGATGGGTTGCCACTGCCCCATACTTCTCTTTTAAAACATCTAGAATGTAAGATGTATAAAACAGTATATGGGTATGCAACAGTTGTCCAATAAGGAACATTTCCCCTTTATTCCTATCATTGCAAATCTAATGTGTAGAGTGGGGAAAACCCATTATATAACTGCACTATAAACTGGAATGAAGGCTGATCAGAACAATGAATGGTAATCATGGCTGTGGTCTAATAGAAGCTGGCAGGAAGGTTGAGCTGTATCAGAAATGGGAGAATTTTTACACTTAACAGAATCCTAGCTGAGAAACGTGACTGATCTGGTAAAACGCTCCATTTAAACGTACCACTATTGCTACATCCTCCTGAAATGGCACGACAGAGGCAGTGCTTTAAAATTGTTCATCGCTAAACATAACCCAACCATAAGATATCTTCAGCAGGGTAGGCCTATAAAATCAAATAGAATGCAAAATCACAGGAGGACTTGTTAGAAACCGAGGAGACATTGGTTCTTTGCAAATGAGTTTTAAATGGATTTTTAGAGATCCAATCATTGCCTGCCAGTCAACAGTGCTCTTATCAGGCAGCCTAAGATGATACAGTGAGAATGGCCATACAGCCGCGTTCTACTGACTAATGTGTACAGAACTATCAAAATCAATCTATTTGTAATCTCTCTCAGCAAAACGCAATTGAGGTTTAACATATCACAATAATGGAGAAAAAAAAAAAGATATGTTACCGCAAACCACAAAAAATGATTATTCTGTAAACTGCTGATATTATCCAGAACACAAACCACAATTCTATTCAAATAATTTTAAAGCTACGCTCCAGTTAAAACTAAAGTGGTAGGCAAGTCAGAACCTAAGGCCCCTTTCATACTGGGGCGGTAGGGGACGTCCACGGTATTCGGCCGCTAGCGGTGCGGTTTTAACCCCCCGCTGGCGGCCGAAAAAGGGTTAAAACCCCTCGTATAGCGCGGCTATAGCCGCGGTATTACCGCAGTATTGCCGCGCTGTCCCATTGATTTCAATGGGCAGGAGCGGTGAATACACCGCTCCTTCACCGCTCCAAAGAAGCGGCTGACAGGAGATTTTTACTTCTCCTGCCAGCGCACCGCTTCAGTGTGAAAGCCCTTAGTGCAATAACGCCTGCAAACCGCCCCAGTGTAAAAGGGGTCTTACTGAGCTTAAAGTGGTTTTAAAGGCTCCAGATTTTTTTACCTTCATGCATTCTATGCATGAAGATAAATAACCTTCTGTGTTCAGAAGCCCCCCTGCCCCGCACCCCCAGCTCACCTAATACTCACCTGAGCTCCTTCTTGATCCAGCGATGTGCACGAGAGCCAAGCTTCTTCCAGGTGTCTCTGATTCCTGATTGGCTGAGACAGCAGTGGGAGCCATTGGCCCGATAAGCTTCAATAAATAAAATTTTTTTTTTTTTGGATTAAGATATGCTTTGGGCCCTTGAAGCGGAGCTCCAGCCCCCCACCAAAAGAATACAAATTCTTTATACAAATACTGTAGCTGCTGACTTTTACTATTAGGGCACTTACTTGTCCAGGGATCCCGCGGTGTCCTCACCCAAGCCGATTCTTAAATCGACTCTCGGGTGCTGGCACCGCCATCTTGGGTAAGGGAAGCCGGCTTTCTCAATGAGCCAGCTGCAGCGAAGGCTGAACTTCCGGCTGAGTTTGCCACAGAGAACCCAGAAGGAAGTGGGAACAAGTACCTGTCAAAACCAGGTACCTGCTCCCCTCTCCTCCCACGAGGTGCCAAATGTGCCAACGGAGGGGGGGGGGGGGGAGGCAGATAAGCGGAGCTTTCCCTTTTGGGTGGAGCTCTGCTTTTAAATCTATCTTAGATTTTTTTTGTTTTTACAGAATAACAGGGAAAAAAGGGTAAAACATTCTTTTGATGCAAAAGTATACCAAAAAAGATAAAATACACACAAACACAAAAAAAAACAACACACATCCCTGAACACTTTTTGTTCCATGGCACCCCCTCCTACATTAAATTATAAAAGAAAAGTGTCACCCTCCCCCCCCCCACCTGCTGAACGCGGCAAAATCTTTGATATACAGAGTACTTTCCCTTCCCTTGCTGATTGGAAAAAAGAGGTGGATGTCATGACGGAGGCAGAACGCTGGGTACACAGAGTTAAAGACCAGCAGGACAAGTTTAGAGATGTGTGGATGGGGTGGATGTACTATTCTCATGAGATCTCGGAGACCTGAGTACATACCTACATGACGAGAAGTAGAAGCCCTGGTTATTGTATTCCTCTGAACTGGCCGTTTTACTACATTTCTGTACTTGTCTCCCCAGAACTAAATTTACAGACTTGTTCTCTGCCTTTTTGTTGTTTTTTTTTTACCTGTATTGCTTTAATTTGCATAATGGTTGTCCAATGGACCTCTGTATTGTTTGGTTTATTTCACTAAATTGTTGTAATGTTCTATTTGACATAAGCAGCCCTGCGGACGCTAAGACGGACTTATCACTAAGTTACTGATGCGCATTTGCATTCTTTTCAACATATTCAAGCGTTTTAGTGGTATGTTATATAATACCTGTTTTGTTTTTGTTTTATTATCTAGTGTCTTGTACTCCTCTTTTCACTTTTATACCTTTCGAAAACTCAATAAAACGTTGATTATAAAAAAAAAAACACAAATACAACAATAAATAAAAAAAACTAAAATACCCCAAACAAGTAAAAAAAAAAAAGAATAGATCTTGGAGAATCAAATAATCCATATTGAAGGTCCTGTTCCATGCTGTAATAGTATCGCTGCAGCGGTTCTCCAGACATGCAGCTCAGGCAGAGCGAAGGGTCGGTGATTTCCCAGCATCCTTTGCCAACATTTACAAGAGGAGTTGTTAATGTGACTTCCACTTGAACAGGGGTCTATTTTTCTTTCTGTCAGCAAAGTGATTAACTGAAATTAAAAAGCATTATCCCTGACGCGTATGCTTTTCAGCTTCTGTTCTGCTAATCAAATGTTATTTACTCCGAACCTCTGTTACTAGGAGCCCAATAATAGCAACCTTCTTGAAATATTTTCCTGATGGATCACACCACAGCATCACTTACAATAAGTGTAGCCATTTACATCTTTAGATTCAGACAAAAAGCAAAAACAAAAAAAACAAAAAAAAGGCATACGCAATAAATGCATCTTTATTTTGATATTTTTTTCTCTTTTGAGATACCTGTATTTTTGTTCCTTATGTATTAAAGTGTTAGTAAACCGCTGAAAAAAAAAAAAAAAAAAACCTGTAAGACAATGGCATAATGTGTGCATGCCCTCTGTTCGGGCAAGAAGCTCTGAAGTTTCAGCACGATACGCTGGACCTTCAGAGCGCATGCACCGCTGACTTCAGCAACTGCATGCAGGGTGAATATCTCCTATTCCTTATTATAGGCCAGTAATGGCGAACCTTGGCACCCCAGATGTTTTGTAACTACATTTCCCATGATGCCCAACTATACTGCAGTGTGCATGAGCTTCATGGGAAATGTAGTTCCAAAACATCTGGGGTGCCAAGGTTCGCCATCACTGTTATAGGCTTACCTGTAGATAAAAATCACCAAGCGGGGTATACAACCGCTTTAAAGTGTAGCGCCCCCCTTGGTCTTCTAGAGGCAGGGAGTAACCTCCAGAGGCAGGAGGCGAGCTAGCATTTACCCCAGGGCTGAGTCCAAGGCTATAATGGGGAGTTCTGAACAGAATTTGGGCACCAGTCACTTTTGATCTTTTCAAAGCTTTAATGTGGAACTTAAAGAAGGTAGTAGAAGAGAGGGTTAGGGGTCTCAGATACCAGTAGCAGATCACTTACAGACTCCTTGGTTTCAGAAAACGTACAGCTTCACAGTATCACGATACTGCAAACACATTTTCAGAGTGTAGAGCAAGATTCAGCTTCACAGTGTCAGAACCTTTAAGCCGACCCGGCAACACTGTAAGCACATTTTAGATGTAGGTGCGTTCTCCAAACGAGTCACCAGCCTTTATTTTGGCTCTCTCAAGCAAGGGTCCTCCCCTGGATCTTCTCTATTCGTCTTGGCTTCCTCCATGCTGGGCAAGTTAGCCTAATGCCCCGTACACACGGTCGGATTTTCCGACGGAAAATGTGTGATAGGACCTTGTTGTCGGAAATTCCGACCGTGTGTGGGCTCCATCACACATTTTCCATCGGATTTTCCGACACACAAAGTTTGAGAGCAGGCCATAAAATTTTCCGACAACAAAATCCGTTATCGGAAATTCCGATCGTGTGTACACAAATCCGACGGACAAAGTGCCACGCATGCTCAGAATAAATAAAGAGATGAAAGCTATTGGCCACTGCCCCGTTTATAGTCCCGACGTACGTGTTTTACGTCACCGCGTTCAGAATGATCGGATTTTCCGACAAGTTTGTGTGACCGTGTGTATGCAAGACAAGTTTGAGCCAACATTCGTCGGAAAAAATCCTAGGATTTTGTTGTCGGAATGTCCGAACAAAGTCCGACCGTGTGTACGGGGCATTAGGACTACCTCAGAATTAGTAGGCCACAGACAGGCTTCTGGGCCTACTTGCAGAACTCACTTCAGCAGCACATCCCCAGGCCAGAGAGGCAAGAGAGCGGGCACATGGCCCCACCCAAATGTATATCCTCTCCCAGAATGCACCAGCGGCCAAGAACCTCCTACTGGGCTAGCTGGAAGAAAAATAAATATTCATAACTCAACCTAGTTGTACTATCTCATACTGGCCCGTGGTACCAGTGACACCTACTGGTGACAGCGAGAAATGCACAACCTATTTGGGATTAGGGAAAGACCAGGAATAAACTGTACAATCAATCTGAGCTGCCTACAGCCCAGCCTAAAACTAAGTTTACATGATAGGCCCAATTTACGACCAGGGGGCTACAAAGTACAACTTTTTTTATTTTTAAACAAAATAATCCTCTACAGGTCGATATTAATCATTTTAGGATTTTTGGCAAAGGTTCTAACAAAATTCTACCTGGTTCTGTTCTGTAAATGTTATTATAGGCCTTGACAGCTCTTTTGATACTGTCTGTTAAGTTGGAGGGGCTTGTGTTTGCTATAAACACATGATCAGTCAGTGGTGTAATAAGAATAGCTGTAATCTTGGCATTTCTTTACTTGCATGAGATCCTTTAAATCCCAGCTCTGGGCTGCTTTTAAATGTTCCTATGCAGTGGGGTCCTTCCGGACTGCATAGGTTAAATGCTTGTTGTTTGATATGGGAGGGGGGTACAAATACCTACTGTAAACCTCACCCCTCTGGCAGCTGGTGACCTCCTTCACCGTCTGATGCAGCAGGTTGGGGGTGGGCCTTTGACATCCTCCCCTACAATACAGGACTGCTTGCCCTGCATTGTACGTGATCACATGGAAGAGCTGCAACTGGCTGGGCAGCGAACTGAAGCGGCTTTGTGGGACCTGTTTTACAAAGCCTGCAGGAGTATGGAGTAAGGTATTTGTACTTATTCCTATTTGCTCCTAATCAAACAAACATTTACCATTTGCAGTGCAGGGAAGTCTGGGGGGGGGGGGACCAAACTGCAAGGTTACATTTAAAAGCAACTTGGAGGTCTTGAAAAGTAACTTATCAAAAGTAACTTAATTGCAGGGGATGTATTTAATTCGACATCAAGTTCTAGGCAGGTTTCTGAGAAAAGCAGATAGGGCTCTTTCACAGTGTGAGGGGCGGTAAAATCAGGTGGCTGAGCTGTGGTTTTAGGAAGTTTAAATTATATGATAATGCACATACGATGTAAATCAGAATTAATACTATTACACTCACCCTGATCTGTTTCCACAAAGATAATATTCCATTGTACCGCATTGCTGTCCTATCTGTTTCAAGCCCCCTACTGACATCATGTATTATCACTCTGCATAGAGCTTTGAAGTTAGGTTTACACTGATGCATTTGCATTTTAATGCTTTTTTATGTGTGCTTCTCGTGCATTATTTTATGCATTTTCATACATTTTGCAGGCTCTCCCTGTCAAGTTATGGGGCACAAATACGCCTTTTCACACCAAAAAAGGCACCTGTACTTTTATTCCTGGACGCATTGAAGAAAAGCGCATAGTTGTGAATTGGCCCCAAAGAAGAGAATTGTTCTTCTCTTATTGTGCAATGCCACAAGTAAAATCGCTAAGGTGTGAATGAGGACTAAGGGCTTCCCAGCAGACCTGCACCAGCAGCATATCGAAGAGTTAAATACAACCTTATACATTCGATCGGGGAGATTTGAAAAAGCATTTGTGCCACTTTTCGGGTGGTATGACCCTTTAAATGGTCCTGCATCAGATTCAAAAAGCTCTGCTACCAGTTTTGCTACAATAACTGAAATGTGCAACAAATTTGGGTAGTTCTTTTAGCACTACTTTTACAAAGTGATGCCATAGTTGCACCAAATTCAAAAATAATTACTGGTAGTTTGTAAATTTGGTGAAACTGAAGGTAACCAAGACCAACTCTGCATGGCATACAGAGACAGGCACTCTGCCTGTCTCTGTATGCTGTGTGGCAGGATCGCATGTTTGCCGGCTGCTATCCCTTCTGCATCTGTCACTGGTTGTCAAGGGCGCTGCTGGCTTCACAGTTGACAGGCTTCTAGCAACCAATGATGCTGATAGTGAGCGGAGCCTGTGTGGGAAGCTAAGGGACTAGCTCCCCATCAGGTTCACTGTGACCCATGGTATCTCGGTGTGCCCTTTCGTTAGTGCGCATGCGCCGATGACGTTGGCGCAAGCGTATATGGTAAATATCTCCTAAACCAGGTTTAGGATATATTTCCAGTACCTACAGGTAAGCCTTATTATAGGCTTACCTGTAGGTAAAAGTGGTGTGTAAGGGTTTACGACCTCTCTAACTGTGTGTTGCTTTTACTAGGGAAAGTAATGGATTCTAGTCCCTGCTTTGCAGGAGCACATAATCCATTCCTGCCCCCTCCTTGTCAGAATTGAGATATGCCTTGTTTACATAGGCATATCTCAGTTCTCTGTGTATTGCCGATGATCAGTGGGTGCCGGAGGACATTGAGTGCCTGGCACCCGCTGATTGGCTTCTGCAGGCGGAAGTCCAGGAATCACTTATAGATACGTGATTCGACGCACAGCTGCCGCCCTGTAGCAGTAACACTACGGCTCAACCAAGGTAACCAAGACCAACTCTGCATGGCATACAGATACATGCACTCTGCCTGTCTCTGTGTGCTGTGTGGCAGGATCGCATGTTTGCCGGCTGCTATCTCTTCTGCATCTGTCACTTGTTGTCAAGGACGCTGTTGGCTTCACAGTTGACACGCCCCTAGCAACCAGTGATGCTGATAGTGAGCGGAGCCTGTGTGGGAAGCTAAGGGACTAGCTCCCTATCAGGTTCACTGTGACCCATGGTATCTCGGTGTGCCCTTTCTTTAGTGCGCATGTGCCGATGACGTTGGCGCAAGCGTATATGGTAAATATCTCCTAAACCGTGCAGGTATAGGATATATTTCCAGTACCTACAGGTAAGCCTTATTATAGGCTTACCTGTAGGTAAAAGTGGTGTGTAAGGGTTTACGACCTCTTTAACTGTGTGCTGCTTTTACTAGGGAAAGTAACGGATTCTAGTCCCTGCTTTGCAGGAGCACATAATCCATTCCTGTCCCCTCCTTGTCAGAACTGAGATATGCCTTGTTTACATAGGCAAATCTCAGTTCTCTGTGTATTGCCGATGATCAGTGGGTGCCGGAGGACATTGAGTGCCTGGCACCCGCTGATTGGCTTCTGCAGGCGGAAGTCCAGGAATCACTTATAAATGATTTGGCGCACAGCTGCCGCCCCGTAGCAGTAAAACTACGGCTCAACTGGCAGCTTTTTATGCCCCCCCCCCCCGACCGCATGTTTGAACGCGCCCTTAATGAATTCCCCTGAATATGTTTAGTCTAAACATATAATTCAAGAAAGTGCATTAGCACAGGACTGCTTCTCTAGACCATGCATTTTGATTTATGGAGCAGGAAAGACATTTACAGGCAACGCACAATCCTCTTGAATTAGTTTCACACACTCGTGCACAATTGACTGCAAATCACATCGCGCTCAAGTCAGTGGATATCCTCCCATTTGCTGGAATGGCTCATCAGACCAGCACCTTTGTGAATTAGAGCACTGATTCTCCTTCCCTCCCTCCCCGCGTCCGCCCTGTTCACTGAAAGAAACTGCTGTTATTACAGAACTCCAGGAATCAGTCATATGTGAAATAACATTTCTGCTTGCCAGCACAGGAGGATTTTCCACACAGAACCATTATAGCTCTGTACGACCCTCTTTGGGGCATGATGTGTGAATAATTCTACTGCTGTGTAAGCAAAATAGAGAAGCCTTCTCAGGAGATTGCTAAAGGGTTAACGTTGTGGTCAAAAATCTGCGTATCACTGTATCACTTATTAATGCTTGTTTTTACACTATGTACTCGGCTCTCCACACCTGTCAATCACAGAGCTCACATCCTGTTATTTCTGCGACCAGTAATAGTGCTGATAAAACGCAATCACAAGGGGTACCGAGGGCCATAGGTAGCTGCTATGTGATCGAAGGAAAGCTATGAAATGTTTTTCATAATAAACGCTAATTTCACTTTTTGCAAAAAAAAAATTATAATACCAAAGCGATTCTCAAGGCAGAAGGTTTTACATTTACATGTTTTTACCTTAACCGATTCAGACCCAGAAGATTTTACACCCTTCCTGACCAGAGCACTTTTTGCAATTCGCCACTGCGTCGCTTTAACTGACAATTGCGCAGTCGTGCGACGTTGCACCCAAACAAAATTGACGTCTTTTTTTTCTCACAAATAGAGCTTTCTTTTGGTGGTATTTGATCACCTCTGCGATTTTTATTTTTTGCGCTATAAACAAAAAAAGCGTCAATTTTGAAAAAAAACTCAATATTTTTTACTTTTTGCTATAATAAATATCCCACAAAAATATATAAAAAAACAATTTTTTTCCTCAGTTTAGGCCAATATGTATTCTTCTACATATTTTTGGTAAAAAAAATCGCAATAAGCGTATATTAAATGGTTTGTGCAAGTTATAGCGTCTACAAAATAGGGGATAGTTTTATGGCATTTTTATTTTTTCTATTAGTAATGGCGGCGATCTGCGATTTTTATCGGGGCTGTGACATTATGGCAGGTACATCGGACACTTTTGACACTATTTTGGGACCATTGTCATTTATACAGCGATCAGTGCTATAAAAATGCACTGATTACTGTAAAAATGTCACTGGCAGGGAAGGGGTTAACCACTAGGGGATGATGAAGGGGTTAAGTGTGTCCTAGGGAGTGATTCTAACTGTGGGGGGATGGGCTTCAACTCACATGACAGCGATCACTGCTCCCGATCACAGGGATCGGTGATCTCTGTCATGACACAAGGGAGAACGGGGAAATGCCTTGTTTATAAAGGCACTTCCCCATTCTGCAGCTCCGTAACAGGATCACTGGGAGACCGGCGGACAACGAGTCCGCCGGTCCCACGGGCACGTTCACGCTGTACGTGGTGGGCTCGCACCCGCCCCTGCTAGCCTCGGCTCTTAAAGGGGACGTACAGGTACGCCCATTTGCCCACCGCTGCCATTGTGCCGGCGTATATCGCGTGCAGTGGTCGGAAAGTGGTTAAAGTTTTACTAAACCCACAACAGTAAAATCAGTTCAAATCACTTCCGGACTGCCGCACATGATATACGTCTTTATTTTGAAGAGGGATATCATTGTTATGGCAGCAGCTAGTTGCCATAATCCCGGTATCCTCTTGTTGGGCCAGAGGTCTGGTTTCCGATAACAGTGGTCTCTGCAGCGGATTCACCACGAGATCACTTTTATCGGCGGCGGGAGAGGGCTCCCACCGCGCTCCGGTGCCCTCCACCGCTTACCGGAGCCGACGGCAGCGGCGGAGGCGATTGGATCTTCACCCTTGCTGGGCATGGAGACGAGTGAGGGGAAGACGGCCCCCACCCGTCTCCATAACAATGCAGGGCGGAAGCGACGTCATAACGTCACTTCCGCCCATAGCTCTTAAAGGGCCATTTTAAAAAAATGTTGAAATGACAAATTTTTTTTGGTTTTTTATTGCATTTAAGTGTAAATATGAGATCTGAGGTCTTTTTGATCCCAGATCTCATATTTAAGAGGTCCTGTCATGCTTTTTTTCTATTACAAGGGGTGTTTACATTCCTTGTAATAGGAATAAAAGTGACACAATTTTTTTTTTTTAAAAAACAGTGTAAAAAATAAAAGGTAAAATAAATAAGAAAAGCTCGCGTGCCGAAGCGAGTGCGTATGTGAGTAGCGCCTGCATATGAAAACGGTGTTCAAACCACACATGTGAGGTGTCGCCGCAATCAGTAGAGCGAGAGCAATAATTCTAGCCCCAGACCTTCTCTGTAACTTAAAACATGCAACCTGTAGAATTTTTTAAACGTCGCCTATGGAGATTTTTAAGGGTAAACTTTTGTCGCCATTCCACGAGCGGGCGCAATTTTGAAGCGTGACATGTTGGGTATCAATTTACTCGGCGTAACATTATCTTTCACAATATGAAAAAAAATTGGGCTAACTTTACTATTGTTAATTTTTTAATAAAAAAAGGGTATTTTCTTCAAAAAAAGTGCGCTTGTAAGACCGCTGCGCAAATACGGTGTGACAGAAAGTATTGCAACAACCGCCATTTTATTCTCTAGGGTGTTAGAAAAAGAAATGTATAATGTTTGTTGGTTCTAAGTAATTTTCTACCAAAAAAAAAAACTGTTTTTAACTTAACTTAAACAACAAATCTCAAAAAAAGGCTCGGTCCTTAAAGTGGTGTTCCGGCCAAAATTATACTTTTTAAATAAAAATACCCCTATAATACACAAGCTTAATGTATTCCATTAAAGTTAGTCTGTAAACTAAGGTCTCTTTTGTTAGTTTATAGCAGTAGTTTGTTATTTTATAAACTTACAGCAGGCCGTGGCCATTTTAAGTCTGGGCATCTGAAGCCAGACTGTATTTCTTCCTGGATCTCATCCTTGCAGATCTCGCACATGCTCAGTGCAGCACAAGCAGTGTAATAGGTTTCAGGTCAGGTTTCCATAGCAACGGCGGTGTCAAAGGAAGCTGCCGACCCTTCCCAGAAGGCAATGCAAACAGGAAATGATGCGATGGGCCGCGGCCAAGGGAGGAGGAAGTGAAAAATGAATACAGCAGATATACAGCAAGTGCTGAGAAAAATTTTAAAAAATCCAATTCGTTTACAGTGTACAGTTTAGTGAGGGATGCTGAAGAGTTGTAAAAGTGGGTGGAATTCCACTTTAAGGTTAAAAAATATGGTTAAAAAATAAAATAAATACATCCATAGCTTAAGAAAATGTGCAGTTATTATTTTTGCATTGGAGCCTGCAAACCATTGCAACCAGTTGCCTGAAGGCAGCAAAGATCTCTCATCAAGATGCAGGGCTCCTATTGGTAAGGACTTTACTGCCAGAGAAGTCCCTTTCATGCGGCATTCAATCTGGATCCGTCTATACGTTTTTCAGACAGATAAAATGTGTGGCTGTGGGCAGGTAGATGTAAACAGATTGCAGAAAAAAAACAGAAAAGGTCAGTGTGCTTTTACGTTTTTATATACTGATATTGTCCGTTTACATCCCTTCTGATTGTGTCCGTTGTGTTTATGCCTGTTTTTAGGCAAGAAACATATTTTTTGGAAATACTTTTGCAACTTTGACTATATTCTTCAACAACTGAAAACAAAAAATGGACATAAAAAACAGATGTAAACTAAACTAAACTGAAGATGGATGGGCATACTGGACCCAAATAAGGATGAGCTAAGGTTTGGACCCAATGGAGTACGTCCCAAAAAGCCGTTGTCCCAATCAAGTGTGGCCGCTAAGTTCCACACCCCCTAGACACAGGTAACAAAGGGTGGGAATGTACTGTAGGTGACATCATTGACCTCAAATAGTCACAATGTGATTGGTCAAATATGTGGCCATAAAAGGTTCATAATGTCACTTGCATTCCCACCCATTTGCTGCGTTTGGCTACATGGCTAGTAATTCCCAGGCTGCCGCTGATTGGGACAGTGGCCTGTTGTCACGTGACAATTTCCTGTAGGAAAACTGTCCTGGTACTCCCAGCTTGCAGTCCTTGAACTACCTGGCGGATGATGGCTGACAGTTCAGGCAGGACTGGACAGACTATCAAATGCTGAGTGGTGGTTAGGTCAGGCCAGGTGGAAGACAAGCACAGTCAAGATTATGGAATAATACAGCAATTGAGAATTGCTTATAGACATATCTACTGTTTACAACATTTCTAAAATTTTGAACACAAAGCAGATCCTTGGATGTTTTCTCTGTATTTCATTGCAATGGTTTTCTTAAAGGTGTGGACCTTTATCTGTGTGATCAGTGTTAGTGATCATATTTAATATAGAAATACATTGTCCAGCCTATTCCTCCTCCCTCCTCCATTTATAGAAGAGGTACTGAAGCTTCCATCAATCAAAGGCAATCTATGAATGGAGGTGGACCTTCATTCATACGCCTATCCTCCATAAACATCGCTTTTCACTAAAGCAGATATTCACCCTCCCTACCCCCATTTTAAAACCTCCTACTTGCCTGGTGGTGAGTTCTGCACATTTCCGATACTCGACCTCACCGACCCAGTGGATCCATCTTTGTCCTGCCGAGATCCTCTTCTCCACTGGCAAAGCTCTGTCCTGCACCGCCATGTTTAGGCCTGCCCCCTCCTCCTTTACTGAACAGCAGATGCTCGTGGCCGACGGTCGCAATGACCACCGGCCACGAGCAATCGTGAGCAGGAGACACAGAACAGGGACGAGTGTGTGTAAACACACACTTCCCTGTTCTGTTCTGACAGGAGTGACAGATCGTGTGTTCCTAGTAGCTAGGAACCAGGATCTGTCACTTTCTCTACTCAGTCCCCTCCCCCTTCAGTTAGAATCACCTCCCTGGGAACACAGTTAACTCCTTGATCGCCCCCTAGCGTTAACCCCTTCACTGCCAGTGACATTTTTTTACAGTAATCAATGCATTTTTATAGCATTAATCGCTGTTTTAATGCCAATGGTCCCAAAAATGTGTCAAAATTGTCCGATGTGTCCGCCATAATGTCGCAGTCACAATAAAAATCGCAGATCGCCGCCATTACTAGTAAAAAAAAAATAATAATAATAATAAAAATGCTATAAATCTATCACTATAACTTTTGCGCAAACCAATCAATATACACTTATTGCATTTTTATTTACCAAAAATATGTAGAAGAATACATATTGGCCTAAACTGAGAAAAAATTAGCTTTTTTTAAAAAAAAAAATGGGGATATTTAATATAGCAAAAAGTACAAAATAATGCGTTTTTTTTTTCAAAATTGTTGCTCTTTTTTTGTTTATAGCATGAGAAATAAAAACCGCAGAGGCAATAAAATACCACCAAAAGAAAGCTCTATTTGTAGGAAAAAAAGGACGTCAGTTGTCAGTTAAATCGACGCAGTGCCGAATCGTAAAAAAGTGCTCTGGTCAGGAAGGGGGTAAATTCTTCCGGGCCTGAAGTGGTTAAACATGTGAATAAGGGTGAAGACAAAAAGGGTTGACAGTGCTCAGGAATCCTGAGCGCTGTCAACCCTTTTTGTCTTCAGCATTTCAGCATCTGATCCTTTGCCTTTAGACAGCAGCATGGTTCAGCTGAACATACTGTATATTGCATTATGTGGTTTTTCCTGTGATTAGCGCCTTTCTATGTGAATAAGGGTGCCTGTGTCCCGTGAGAGTCTGGTGCAGTCAGCTGCCATCCTATGGCCCTAGCTATAAAATTACAGGGGAGTGCAGTATACCGTATAAAAAAATGAACAATTGGGTAGGTTTATGGGTCAGAGATAATGATATTGTGGGAAATGATTCCAGAGCCTTTTTCCCCTGCTCCGAGTCATGTGAACCAATATCCTGCTGCCTGCCTTCAGTACATTTTAGGATACTTCAAAGGTTGGTAGAGTGTAATGTACACACAACCTGTTTTGCCGTTGGAATAAACTCTGAAGGTTTTTACGACGGAGTTTCGACAGAATTCCGCTCAAGCTGTCTTGCATACACACGGTCACACCAAAGTCCAACCGTCCAGAATGCGGTGATGTACAACACGTATGACGGGACTAGAAAACGGAAGTTCAATAGCCAGTAGCCAATAGCTTCTGTCTCGTACTTGCTTCAGAGCATGCATCGTTTTTGGTGCGTCGGAACAGCATACAGACAAGCGTTTTTTCCGATAGTAATTTGTTCCGTCGGAAAAATATAGAACATGTTCTCTATCTAAGTCCGTCTGAATTTTCCACGGAAAAAGTCCGATGGGGCATACACACGGTCAGAATATACGATGAGAAGCTCCCATCGGACTCTTTCTGTCGGAAATTCCGCTCGTGTGTACGCGGCATAAGAGAGTAGAAGGAACAAAGTTTAGTGAAACAATACAGGATTGTGCTTTTAAAGTGTGTTGTAGTTGCAGATACTGGAAAAAGATATGTCTGGTGAGGGAGAACTCTTCCTGTAGGGTTTGAGGGTAGATAACAGATAAATCTGTTGATAGACACAGTATACAGTATATCAGCTTTCTTCCAGTTCTTAAAGCTGCTTAGCTTGAAGAGTTTGAAAGGTAAGTTTTTCCTGTCCATACTTTATGAAAAAGAGTGAGAGTAGGGTGTTGTTAGCCCTTCTGGCAGTGGCCAGCCTCCAGAAGAAGAATGAAGGGGTCATGTTGAAGGCCAGCCGTTATCACCTTCTATAATTGCTTGTTGTAGCTAAACGAGGCTTCATGTACACTAGGAGCTCCTAAACTTGAGTTTAGGAGCTTTTGGTGTTTTTTTGCCAAAGCTCCTAAACTCAGCTCCATAAAAGCCTCTGTCTGCCTTTAGTAAATCTCCCTCAAAGGTTAACAATGCTGCTGTCCAAAGGTGTCTAGGGGGTTGATTTACTAAAGGCAAATCCACTTTGCACTAAAAGTGCACATGGAAGTGCGGTCGCTGTAGATCTGAGGGGAAGATCTGAAATTAGGGGAAGCTCTGATGATTTTATCATCCAATCATGTGCAAGCTAATATGCTGTTTTTTTATTTATCTTGCATGTCCCCCTTAGATCTACAGCGACTACACTTCCAAGTGCACTTTCAGTGCACTTTCAAGTGCATTTGCAGTGCACTTGTAGTGCAAAGTGGATTTGCCTTTAATAAATAACCCCCACAGGCTTTTACCAGAGTTTAGGAGCTGCTACAGTTAGGTTCAATCTCTCTCTTCTGAATGTGGAAGAATCACGTTCATTTGAGGACCGTTTTGACCACCGCCCGCGGAAAAATGCAAATCGAAAAATGCAAATTTTGACGCATTTTGCGTTTTGCCGCGGTTAATGATGGCCAAGTGTACATGAAGTAAAAAGTAAAAATTGGTGTTGGAAACAGCCAGACCTGCATTTTTCAGACAATAAAGGGTTTCAAGCTCAAAGTGGTCTAAAGGCTTCCAAAGTGGTCTAAAAACCTTCCGTTCGCAGGAGTGCAGTTCATTCATTTAGTTGACAATTGGCTACAGTCCGTTGTCAGCTGAAATCACTCAGCTAATCCAGACTCAGGAAAGATCCTTAGCATATGGTCTGGATCCAGCCCCTTCCCACCACACAGCCCAGTTCTCCAGTGTGCACTGGAGGGGAGAGCAGAGAGCCGGTAACTGACAGTTCCTGCCTGTCTGCTTGGAGCGGAAGGGGAGAACTGAGCAATCAGCAGTGTTTGATCGCTCAATTCTCACTGCAGAGCTGGCAGGGTACGATTGCAACATCGGATCAATGCTACATCCACCTAGGTGAGTGTAATTTTTTTTTTTTTAATCCAGAATTTTTCTTTTAATTCTCCAAACAACAAGTCAATCATCTAAGGATATTTTGAGGGATCCACACAGGGGTGTTAAATGGGGTGTATAATATTTTCAGGCAAACGGATACCAGGGTTTTTAGTACATTTTGGCTTGTTTCAATTTCTTTGACTTACATCTAATTTTAAAACCCTTGTAAAGTAAACAAGGTGATGGTGGAGCAAAAAAAAGAAGTACATAGGATTTCCAATCCTCACATTCTAAAGCTCTAGGTGCAAGTTATTTGAAAGGACGTCACTTTTGCTGGCATTCACCATATTCCTATCTGACACCTTTCAACGCTATGACATTTTATGCATGTCGTTTTTCAGACAGGGGTGTCACAGTTAAGAAATGATATGCCGTTTTTACAATCCACCAGTATTGAATTCACTCTTCTATAAATTTGCTGGACAACATTTTTGAAAGGTGACATAACAGAAATGAATGGTCAATTTATTTCTGTCTGGCACCCTTTATAAACAGTCCCTGCACATGGATTTACACTAATATAAAATGTTACAGATTCTGGAAAGCTTACTTGTAACATTAGATTACAAACTGTCTTATTATGTAGACATTTTGTTGGGTGGGGGGAGGACGGATGTATCGACTTTGCTAATAGACAAATCAGAAGTGCCATTACAAATTATAACCAACTCCAGGAAAATGCAAAAAATCCATTCTGTTGCAAATCCTTTAGTGAAAATGAACTCTAAAAGGGCTCTTGCACATAGACTTCATATTTTTAGGCATAGAGGCATTTTTTTTTCTACTGACTTAAAGCGGAGGTCTGCCGAAATTTTTTTTTTTAAGTCAGCAGCTACAAATACTGCAGCTGCGGACTTTTAAAATATGGTCACTCACCTGTCCAGGGCGCCCGCGATGTCGGCACCCGAAGCCGATCTGTCACTCAGCTCTTGGGTGCTGCCGCCGCCATCTTCGGTAAGGGAATCATAAAGTGAAGCCGCAAGGTTCCCTGCTGTGGCCGCACGAGTCCGGCTGCGCAATCCGGATGGTCCCTGCTGTTTCTGGGACCCGTGTGTTTCCCAGCAGACAGCGGGGGGGGGGGCAGGAAGAGGCGTAGACTCAGGTCATACAGGTATCTGCACCCCCTTCCCCCTGAAAGGTGCCAAATGTGACACCGGAGGGGGGGAGGGTTTCGAAAAGCGGAGGTTCAGTTTTTGTGTGAACCTCCGCTTTAAAGAGGAAGTAAACCCTGGTGGGTTTTACTTCCTCTTTATTTCCCTGCAAAGGTAATGCATAATGGGCTACCATGCATTACATAGTAGTCCATTATGTGTCACTTACCTAAAACAGAAGCCCGCAATGTCACTGCTGTCCCCACTAGCAGCGAGCGTCCATCTTCAACCCCTCTTCCTTCCGGGGCCACGAACTCTGGCTCTGTGACTGGCCGGAGTCGCGTGATGTCACTCTGCCAGTCACGCCGGTCAGGATGTACAACCACTTTAAATGCAGCCCATTGTTTTTATTGCACCTGTACATACCGGCCTGTAAACTTTCACTGCATATACAATAGATCAGTTAAAAAAAAAACTGAGGTATAGATTTGCACTGCGTTTAAATCAGTAAAAAAAAAAAAATCAAAAATATGAAAAGAATGCCTTTTTTTTTTCTTCAATTCCTCCTAAAAAATACAGTACCCTTCCAGATATGTGAGTGTGCCTAGTCACCTCTGTGTCTACAGCCTTGTAGTTGTATATCCGCAGTGTGAGATCTAAGACACTGCTGCCTCTGTCTGCTAGTCTTGCTAGATTTGATAGGAGATTTGGTGATGTCATTACTGTGCTGCCAGGTAGAGCGGAATCTGCACTACCTTTCGCTTTATTCACTCTGTAGGTCTGTGCTTTGTGGACTGCTTCTGCTTCCACAAAAAGACACAGAGCAGTACAAGGTCTGGTAAATCAGTAGTGGAGAATAGTTCAGCTGCAGGCAGACTACGGACAATACTGGGGAGGTGACTAGTCCTTTGCCCTCTACTTGTTTTGGCATTAACCTGAAGTCCAGGCCTTTTGTAAAACTGAACTTTAGGCAGCTATTATACAGGTAATGTTTTATTAGTAAAAACATTAAGGGTACGTTCATATTTGTGCGTTTTGCAGAAACAAAATTGTGTGCTCTCCTGCAACGTGCAAAGACATGCAGCCCTTCTCCAGATGCCATTGTTTTCTTCATTATTACATAATAGCACCCCCATGCATCTTGCTAATGTAAGGTACCATGCGTTTTGGTGTCAAGCAATTTTTTGAAAACGCACAGACACTTCTTTTGCACATTTCTTGCGCGTAGGGCAGCCCATTAAAATAAATTGGCTGCCTCAAAGGTGATGTGTGGAAACACGCAAAAATACACGCTTCATTGCACCTTCATGGTTTGAGCAAAACCTAAATGTATTTTAAATGCAACTAGTATAAATACCTGAATTTGGCTTCATTTATCTTTCTGCAATTCACCGAAAAGCAGCAATCAGTCCAGAGAGGAAGGGGCTGCAGTCCAAGTTAATTCGTTGTTCTACACCCACATCTGCTGACAAACAGTGCCATCTTAAAGCGGAACTTTAGTCATTTTTTATCTTTCCATGTATTAAATCTTCTGCCCTTGTTGTTTTAACTTTGGATAGTAAAACATTTTTTTCTGCCAGTAAATACCTTATACAGCCCACTTCCTGTTTCTTGTCTGGTCATTAACCTTGGCTTATGACATCATGCCCAGCTCTCTTTCTCACTCTGTGAGAGTTTGCCAGCAAGGGAGGGGGGATGAGTCATAAGAGTGCCAATGGGAGCTGCATAGCTGGAGGTGGGCCTCTGTGTGTCTGTGTAAATCCAGGAAGCAGTGGCGTCGCTAGGGGGTGGCTACTGGGGCTATAGCCCCAAATCTGGGGCCCATAGCCTTGAGTCTCTACAGGGGTCCCCAACCTCTCTACAGCTGGGCCACATGACAGATCTGGAAGGAAGAACGGGAGAGCCGGCGGGCAGAACACGGAGAGCCTGTGGGCAGAACGGGCAGCACGGGAAAGCAGAGAGCAGACGGGCTGCATGGGAGAGCCCGCCAAATGGCAGTCAGGTAGCACAGGAAAGCCAGCGGGCAGAACGGGCAGCACGGGAAAGCAGATGGGCAGCACGGTAGAGCCGGCCAAAGGGCAGGAGGGCGAGATAGCAGAGAGATGACATCATCTCTCACTGCCCTGCATCACAGCTGTTCCGCCGTCACTATGCAGCTGCGGGCGGCAGGGAGTTTGCATCATCCCTCACTGCCAGTCTTCTCTCTGGGCAGTCTTTCTGGGGATCCTGATGTAAGAAGAGGCTCTCTGGGAACCCTGATCTAAGAGGAGGCTCTAGGGGCCCTTATGTAAGGGGGGTTCTCTGAGGACCCTGATGTAAGGGGGGTTCTCTGGGGACCCTGATGTAAGGGGAGGCTCTCTGGGGACCCTGATGTAAGGAGGGGCTCTCTGGGGACCATGATGTAAGGAGGGGGGCACTGGGGACCACGATGTAAGGAGGGGGGCTCTCTGAGGACTCTGATGTAAGAGGGGGCTCTCTGGGGACCCTGATTTAAGAGGAGGCTCTCTGGGGACCCTGATATAAGTAGGGAGGCTCTCTGGGGACCTGAATGTAAGAGGAGGCCCTCTGCGGACCCTGATGTAAAGAGGAGGCTCTCTGTGGACCCTGATGTAAGTAGGGAGGCTCTCTGTGGACCCCCAGATGTAAGTAGGGGGGCTCTCTGAGGACCTTGATGTGTGGGCACACCAGCCTAGTGCATTACCTTTGCGATAATTTTAATATTAAAAGAAGATGTAGATATATACTCGCAAACGACAACATCAAGGATTCCCCTCAAAACATGTCATCTTTTTGGAAATGTATCTTGCATTTGGGACTTGTCTAGTAGACCAGGCTCGTTGAAGCACTTTCTACACTCTGTTATGCCCAATTGATGTTGTCATTTGTGAGTATATATCTACATCTTCTTTTAATAAAAAAATTATCGCAAAAGTAATGCTCCAGGCTAGTGTGCCCTCATTTCCTTTTCTTTTTAGTTTCCCTTTGGGTTCCCCCCGGCCTGTTTTGCTGCTGTGGGGGGCAGCAAAGCCTGTGGGGAAGTTGGATCAGCCGAAGACATCTGACTGTCCTATGGCACATACCTTTCTCAAGCGCAGGAGATTTGTTTCTTTTCGGGTGATCAGTGTGGCGGGTGGAAGAAATATCTGGAACCGATCTTTTGTGGATGTCCCTGCAGCAGCTGAAAGTTGGCTGGAGAGAGGAGGAGATGCTGGATTTCAGTTGCTGCAAAGTGAGCTACAAAAGATTGGTTCCAGATATTTTTCCCACCTGCCTCACTGATCACATGTCCAGTGTCCACATGTGATTCCTTCTGCTGGACATGCCCAGGAGTGCCCATGCAAATAGATGGGCCTGCTGACAAGGTGCTTACAAGAGGAGAGAGCAGTAATATGCTTACAGGAGGAGAGAGCAGAGAGATGACCTCATAAGTCTCTTGCTGCTCCTTCACTGACCAATCACATGCTGATGGCAGGAAGCAGACCAAGCTGTATTACTCTTAAAGCATTATAGAAAAATCAGACTATCAGGCTGGCTGTGCAGCAGAACTGTGTAAATCTCAGTGGTGGATGGACAGAAATGCAAATCCTTCAGCAGGTAAGGCAACTCCCATAAACTGTATGTACATCAGTGGTGTATTTAACTGTCTGCCTGCAAATCAGCTTTGAGCCCTGGTTCACACTGGTGCGGCTTTGAAATGGCACTCCTTCAGTGCCATTTCAAAGCCGCACATCAGTGCAATTTGCACTGCCAATTTCATTGTGGCTTGCAACCTAATTTACCAAAGTCTATGCAAGTTGCAATGAAATTGGTAAAAAGTAGTGCAGGAACCTTTCTCATAATCGCTGCGACATGAGTCACGGCGATATGAACGGTTCCATTGCCGGAAATGGGGTGCAACTTGTTATGCGGTTTCACCGGTGTGAACAGGGGCTGAATGCGAGACACTTTTGTTTCTATTGGTATCTTGCTTGATATTTCCCCACGCTTTATGTTTATAGCATTATGAAAGCTGCAATTAATTGTTAAGTATTATGAAGCAAGCTACAATCTTATTGTAAATCTTCCTCATAATCTGTCTCACTGCTCCTTTGTAGTAGTGCCTTGCTGTGAGCCAAAACTGATAAATCTCCCTTATGGTTTTCCTATAAAGAGTAAATTAGTTCTGGTTAGATGCCAGAACATTCAGTCACCTAACAGCTTCTTAAAGAGGTCCTTCCAGCCTTGGTTTTCTGTTTTCATTTGTAGTGTAGCTGCACTGCACTAAGATATAACTGGCAAATTGAAATGGTCTGTAATTGCGGGATCTTGATTAACTGAACCTTCACAACTCCTTGCAGGCCAACCCACTGTTGTTTCAATAAGCTACAAGTTGAGTCTGGTATGGTTTTCTTCCTTCACATGCTTCGGTCTGTTTCTTGAGAGTATTGTATAAGAGCTTTTACATGAATAAGGGGAAAAACAGACATTTTTGCTGGGGTTCAAACTGTTAACATGCTTTTCGTTAGGGCAGCCTGTTCAACTTCAATGGGCTGCCAAGCGATTGAGTTGCGGAAAAAAAATGCACTTTACCATTTTTTGAGAGCTCAATACATAGCAGCGCATCGCCATGCAATGCGGTATGCTACATTGTACAGTAGGTATGTTGCTTTAGTGCAGGGGTCTCCAGACTTTCTAAACAAAGGGCCGGTTTACTGTCCTTCAGGCTTTAGGAGGGCTGTGGCCAGTGGGAGTGGAAATTGGCCTGGTGTCAGTGGAAAAAAACAACGCCCCATTGTCCGTATGAGAGGGAGGAATAATGCCCTATCGATGGTGTCAGTGGGAGGAATGGTGCTCCATCATTGGTGCCACTGGAAGGAATGGTGCTCCAACATTGGAGCCAGTTGGGGGAAAAATGTTCTAAGGGCCAGATAAAGGCAAGCAAAGGGCTGCATCTGGCCCCCAGGCCACAGTTTGGAGACCACTGCTTCAGTGCATTAGCTTGCCATTGAAAATGAATGGCACCCCAGGGCACGTGACTTGCGTTACTGAAGCAAAATATTGTCAATTGGCCCTTACAAGGTGCACTCTAATAAACCAAGGTTGAGTTGGCTGATTCCTTTAAACAATATATATACCCAAACCTTTTTAGTATAGAGTGGAAAACCAAGAAAAGGTTTATGGTGTAGTAGTTTGTAGTAGTTTATTATAAAATTAATGACATACGAAGGATGTACAAAAAACGTGAGCAGCCAAACTTACAGCGATGGTTCGAAGTGAAGTTCCATAAACCTTTTCTCGGGCTCTGTGTGGTAAGCACCCCTCTGACCAGATTTCAGTGTGAGGGGCCATTGCCCCTGTGGAAGAGCCACTGGATGACTGCTGGGAACTCTCAAAGGTTGTTCTGATATTATGCCATTTACCAATGGCATTCTGGTGAGTGCATATTGCTGAAGGAAACAGCACTGGAGACACTTTATGCAGGGAAGCACTTTTGTCACTTTATATGTCTGATATCACCTGTGAATATACCTTGGCTGGATGATTTCCACACACTTTTGTACTTTGATTATGTGTTGGGAGTTTGTGTGATGTAGTATGGTCACATGTTTTATTTATGGTATTTTGTCTTATACATGGCACTTTATGTTTGATATGTTGTAGCGCTGCACTTTTTATTCATTACTGCGTTGCATCATAGGGTTGGTCACCTTTGTGCTAACAGCTTGACCCCTGAAGCACTCAGTGAAAAAAGCTAATACATTCCCCCCCCAGAACGATAAAAAATGTATACAGGTACTCAATCAGATACAGTGGATTTATCATTTATCCAGCTACCCCGCACCTTGTCAGATTTGGCTGGTATTCCTCTATTGGCATAGGTAACGCTTTATTTATCAACGCCTTCCATGCCATTACAAAGGGGTCTACAGGTTTTTTCTATGAAAGAATAATTATTTTTCGTGCATAGTAAAAAAGTAAAGTAAGTAGTGTACGGATCACCTTTGAAGGAGCTAACGGGTCAATCTGCCCAATAAACAGGTTTCAACGGTAGGACGAATACTAATAGTCATCACCGACTTTACGCATTGTACAACTTCCAACCAGAATTGTTGAATGGCCACTCAATGCAAAAATATATGCATGAAATCTGCCCTAGGAGAGGCACATCTCCAACAGTTTGAGCCCTTGCACACTGGGGCGGGGGGCGGCGTCGGCGGTAAAACGCCGCTATTATTAGCTGCGTTTTACCGTCGGTATGCGGCCGCTAGCGGGACGGTTTTACCCCCCGCTAGCGGCCGAGAAAGGGTTAAATACCACCGCAAAGCGCCTCTGCAGAGGCGCTTTGCCGGCGGTATAGCCGCGCCGTCCCATTGATTTCAATGGGCAGGAGCGGTAAAGGAGCGGTATACACACCGCTCCTTCACCGCTCCGAAGATGCTGCTGGCAGGACTTTTTTTACCGTCCTACCAGCGCATCGCTCCAGTGTGCAAGCCCTCGGGGCTTTCACACTGGAATACAAGCAGCGGCACTTTCGGGGCGGTTTGCAGGCGCTATTATTAGCGCAATAGCGCCTGCAAACCGCCCCAGTGTGCAAGGGCTCTAAGATAATTCTGTGGGAAAAATTCTCGCCAATTTAGCAGGGGTAAAATAAATTCTATGGAGAAATGTATATTATATGAAGTGATCTCGTGCTGACACCAGTCTAGAAAAGTATGGCGCCCACAGGTCATCCAAAACGTCATTGTCTAATTGTGGGAAATCAGTCAACCATGCATTACGGTGAGATGAATAGGTGAATTGGACTTTGGTTAGTTAGCCTTCTCTGAGTAAAGTTTAATTTGGGGCAATTTTTAGGCATTTTGTCCAGGCACCCTTGAAGAATCCAAAAGGCATCCCAGGGATCCTTGGCACACTGGTTGAAAAAGGCCGATTAATGCCGCGTACACACGAGCGGACTTTACGGCAGACTTTGCCCGGCGGACGGGATTTTGTTGGACAATTCGATCCTGTGTGGGCTCCAGCGGACTTTGTTTTCTCAAAAGTTGGACGGACTTAGATTTGAAACATGTTTTAAATCTATCCGTCGAACTCGAGTCCGGTCGAAAAGTCCGCTTGTCTGTATGCTAGTTCGAGGGACAAAAAGCCACGCTAGGGCAGCTATTGGCTACTGGCTATGAACTTCCTTGTTTTAGTCCGGTCGTACGTCATCACATACGAATTCGACGGACTTTGGTGGATTGTGTGTAGGCAAGTCCGTTCATTCGGTAAGTCCGTCATAAAGTCTGTCGAAAAGTCCGCCGGGCAAAGTCTGCCGTAAAGTCCGCTCGTGTGTACAAGGGTAAAACCCCTGTCAGTTTATTTTTTGTATTGGTCCTATTGGGGAGATTTCCCTTCATTTCCTGCATTGGAGATAAAACAGGGAACGAGGGTCAATCTCTATAAATTGAGGGGAATGCCTCTCTTAAGCTGGGTACACACTGAGTTTTTTTTTTCATTTAATCAATGGGTTGAACATAAAAAACTCACCTGCATTCATATGTGGATGTGGGAATCTCCCCTGCTACGCAATTGTATTTTTAAATCATTTTATTAAGTTATGCTATGTTAAAAGAGAAGTATGGGTTTTACAAGATAAACATACATACTCACCTAGATAACTGCAGCATCGATCCAATGATGCAGCTGTTCCCTGCTGGCTCTACACCTAGAACTGAGTGATTGGGCTGAGCGGTGTCATCGCGTCACCTCCCTCTGTCGTTGGTACTCCAGTAGGACGGGCGGCCTGTGTACATCCGGCCGGTGTCACAGACTGCCCCTCATCAGAGGACAAGTGCCTTTTTTAATGTGAGTGTTTACTATTATCTTTTAATAAACATAAGTAATTTTACACTATGGGAGCCTTCTTCTGTTTCCCCTATATGACGTTTATATTCCATTGAGGGCTGAGGTTTGCTTTTTCCCTGGAGATCCACCTGTGATACAGCTTTCACAGCACCACAAACTCCAGAGGTTCCAATCCAGTCTCCTTTCGGGTCCCCAGGCTGTCGGAAGCAGCAGGATTTCAATGCCCATTTAGGCCCTCTGTAACGGGGGGTCATGGGGTTCTGGTTAGCGGCCAGGCACTTCATTCATGGTGGTGGACCCACACATTTAGGACTGTATACAATTGGACACTCTTTGGTTTAATCACAGCACGTTTGGTGTCTTTGTACATGGACTTTCTTTTTTATATATTTTTTATATTTTTCCTTAAATCAGTCTACTTATTTTGCAATTTTTAAGTGTTTTTGCTTTGGTTCATGTACCAATTTGAGTTGCTATTGGTTACACATATTTTTTAAGGGGTGGTGGGACTCATCTCCCAACCTGATACACATATTTTTGACACATTTTGAATGTTTAGAACATCACAAACAGGCTGGGATTTTTCAGCCTTATACACGTTAGCCCCCTTTTTTTTGTTTTAAGCGCGAGTCAACTTTTTTCTCATTCGATTTTTGTGTGTTTGTGTCATACATAGGACTCTGCAGCATAGATGGTTAATATTTCTTTTCGTTGCGCAGTTAATTCGACATTTTTCCTGAGTGATTGAAGACCACTGTTTGCTCAGTTATTGGTCTTCAGTGAGCAGAGAGCTGGTGACTTTCATACTGGCTCTCTGCTCTGCCTCTCCAACGCTCACTGGAGCACCGGTCTATGTAGGGGGTAGAAGTGGCTGGCTCAAGCTCAGTCATGTGCTGAGAGGTCGAGCCAGCTTCCGTTCAGACATCTGGGTGGACCAGCTGTGAGCTGAACCTGAGACACAGGAGTGCAGAACTAACTAACCCACAAATAGCTTTGGCCATACTTCTCCTTTAATGAGAACATGTGACAAATATAAAGTAGGTGTCATCCCAATTTGGCTGCAAAAGTGGAAATGCACTTTAGGAAGACCTGAACTCTGGAAGCTCTGCCAAAAAAGCAAGCAGAGGATAAAGGACTAGTCAGCAGTTTTCCCTGTGGTCTACCTGCAACTGATCTATTCACCATTACTGACTTATCATGCCTTGTTCTGGGCTGTGTCTCTGTGTAGGTGGCAATCTTGGTGGAGCAGCAATGTCTGAGTTGCCCCCCAATTACTGTTAGAGATTAGTGCACAATAGAAAAATGTGTTTAGTTTTGGATTAGTTTATTAAAGGGGTTGTAAATCCTTGTGTTATTTCACCTTAATGCATCCTATATAAACCCTTTACAACCACTTTTTGCTACAGGTAAGCCTATAATAAGGCTTACCTGTAGCTACGCTGGATATCTCCTAAACCTGCACGGTTTAGGAGATATCCCCTGTATTTGCATGTGCCGACGTCATCGGCACATGCGCACTGAAGTAAACTGAAGCAATGGCACGTACGTGCTGGTGCTTCAGTTAGACTGTGCCATTACCGGCGGCTCTTGCGCACATGCGCGGGAGTGATGTCATCGCGGCTCTGGCCAATCACAGCGCCGGAGCCCGCGATACCCAGAAGTAACTCTGGGAACGATGTTGGCTGCCAGAGCCGGGTATGAGGACAGCTGCAGGGGCTTCGATCTCAGGTAAGTAATTCATAATGTGCTAGTATGCTATGCATACTAGCTCATTATGCCTTTGTCTTGCAGGTTTTTTTTTTGTTTTTGTTTTTTTATTGCTAGGCTTAACAACCACTTTAAGGTAATAATTTTGTTTTGTCTTGTTGGTTATGTTAGAATGATTTATTTTTGGAATTAATTTCATATATTCGGATTAGTTTAGCAATTTTTTTGTTCTTTTCTAAACGAATTCAAATAAAAAAATGAAACATATTGCAATAAATACAGCAAGGTATAAAAGTCAAATAAGTTTCCTACTTAGGCTGCTTTATAGAATAGAATAAAACTGAATAGAATAGCATATAAAAGAATAGAACAGAATAAAACACAATAGAATATAAAATGATAGAATATAAAGGAATATAATATAATATAATATAATATAATATAATATAATATAATATAATATAATATAATATAATATAATATAATATATTCTGTCCTAATTTATTCTGTTTTTTTCTTTTATATTATATTCAGTTTTTTTTGTATTCTATTCTGTTCTTTTCTTTTGTTTTTTTTTCTATTATAATCTGTTTTATTCTATTCTATTTGTTTCTATTCTATAAACCAGCCTAAGTAGGAATTATCATCTTATTTCACTTTTATACCTTACTGTATTTATTGCAATATTTTTCAAATTTATTTTCAAATTTAAATTCCTTTTCAAACTTGAATTCAAATAATTTGTTTGTTATAATTTATTTTGGCTTCCTTGAAATTAATGAGAATGCATTAGGAAACCTTTATCCTGTAGAACCACTTTAAGGGCACTTTTACACTGAGACGGAAGCGGGGTGCTTTTAACACCGATTAAGGGTTTAATAGAGCCCGCGAATCCTAATTTGAAAATTTAACATCAGGTCACTGATATAATTACCAGACCCTCAATATCAGGGTTTAATAGAGCCTGCAAATCGCTGCTGCCAAAGTGCTTTGCAGGCGCTTCAGTGGCGCTGCCCATTGATTTCAATGGGCAGGTGTGCGCCCCAAAGATGCTGCTTGCAGTACTTTTTTTAACGCACTGATCCAGTGTGAAATCGATTGGGCTTTTACACTGGAGTGACAAGAGAGGCGCTTTACATGCGTTTTGCAGACGCTATTTTTAGCGCTAAAATGCCTGTAAAGTGCCTCAGTGTGAAAGTAGCCTAACATTTCTACAACAAATCTTCATTTTTTTAGTTCAGTTCCATTTTAAAGTGGTTGCTAAGCCACTCTGACTTGTTAATAGTATCAGCGCTGTCTCAGAATGACAAGTGCCCCTGTGTGTGTGTGATTTCTAAAAATAAAGCAGTATATACCTTATTTCAGAGTGATTCCTGGCAATCACGTGACCAGCTGGCTCTCTCCAGCAGCAGGAGGGGAGGATGGCCACTGTCACTAGCTGACAGGCAGGGAGGGAGGGGGAGGAGGACAGACACAGGAGAGCAGGGCTACGGACGATGAAGGCACGTAAACTGACCATGGTGTCAGGGCTCAGCAGCCGTGATATACCGTGGTCAGTTTCTATGGGGGAGAGTATAGCCAGGCAGGATCAGCCAGGTATTTCAGGTGATATGGGGGGGCAAATTATACAGCACAAGCACTGTGCTGTGTATAACATGCTTTAAAGGGCCAGGATCCATTTTTTTTTTTTAGGTTAACAATCGCTTTAAGGACTCATCAAAGAAGGTTTCCATTGAAAGTTTCAACTTCACTAATTAGTACCAAATCCTAATTTGAAAATTTAACATCAGGTCACTGATATAATTACCAGACCCTCTATATCAGTAATCACCAAACTACGGCCCACCATCTGCTGCGGAACTACACGTCCCATGAAGCATTGTAAAACTCTGACATTCACAGACATGACAAGGCATGATGGGAATTGTAGTTCATGAACAACTGGAGGGCCGTAGTTTGAAGACCCCTGCTCTATATACTCCTATAGGAATCCAGCAGCGAACAGTGACTGTGTTTAGGTGAAATCATACCTTGAAAGATTTCTGCTCAGTAGCAATCTTTGCTAGATGTCTCCAAGGACTTTCTTAATTATGCATAATGTGTGGGATTAGCAATACATGAAATTTTTGTGTTGAGTTAAATCTTCTAAACTGTCATGCGTTTGCTTCTGCTCTATATACACTCCTTCTGTTTCGTGTGTTAATTTATAGGGCACAGAGAGCTGAATACATAAGACTAGGGGCAAATTGTTTCCCAAGCTTAAATTATATATTCACTGAAGAACCAAAAAGACAGGTGAAATCAGTGTTTTAGAGATAGAGATATTTGATTATAATGTAATAATGAACCTCACGTCTATTCAGCCGCCAAAGATCATAGTTAAAGCTCAACAGATGACAAAGCGCCAAAGTAATGAATCAATGAAATGGAAGCTGATGTTAATATGTAGACATTACAACATTATCAACACCAACTACCATTTTTGCTGTCTCAGTACTAGCATTATTCAACAGTGCTTCTAGTTCCTATTAACAATTTGTCATATAACATTAGATAGCATTTGTCTGCTTGACAGCTCTAAAGAGATGGGGATTTGTGTAACTCCTGAAACCTGTTGGATATCAACGTTAATTTAAAAATGATTTTATTATACCTGATTGTCCTATTGATCCATTCTTTTAGCGCTTTGTCATCTGTTGTACTTCAGTCATTTACCAAGGACCCCCAGTGTAGGTACCTCTGGCTTAAAGGGCTGCTTAATACCTACATTGATGATTCAAAGCTACAACATCAAAACGCTTTCTTTTTTTTTTTAGAGCTCCAACCCATAATGCCATAATATCGTTATGCATGCACTGGGAAATTTAACATGCTCTGTTTCCGCATGTTCCGCATCTGTAACTGCTGGCATGAAGATGAAGATGAAGAAGGGTATGGGTCTGTCCTAGCACTGGCCATACACTAGCATAATTTCATTTGAAAGTTTGTTAAGAAATAAAGAAAAAACTTTCGACCGAGCATTGGATGGTACCATTATGGAATTAATATTTTTTGAAAAGAAACCCTGAAAATTTTCATTCAATTGCCATGCCAATGTTTTGAATTCCACGTTTGATATTGGTTCTTGATTCTTCCCACAAAACCATATTCACATTTAGAATTTCATTAGTTTAAGAAAAATTTCCCATCCTTCCTCTTAGATTTTCCTTATCGCTACGGTCAAAAACAATTGTCGATTTGACCCTATTGAACCACTGGAAAATTGAATGATAGTTCCCAGAAAGCAAATTTTTTTTAAACAAAATTCTACTGGTATATGGTCAGCTTAAAAGAGAAGTATGGGATACAAAAAAAAACCAAACATACATACTCACCTATGTAGATGCAGCATTGATCCGATGCTGCTGCTGTCCCCCGCCAGCTCCATACTGAGAAATGAGCAATCAAATATTACTCTGCCCCTCCAGTGTTGTGGAGGGGGCGAGATTGTTTGGCTCAGCCTCTCAGCAGCACGCTGAGAGGCTGAGCCAGCTACCAGGCAGGCATGTGGGTGGATCCTGACATTATTGCTTGACTGGCCTGCTGTCAATTGAAACTGAGTTGCCACAGTACAGAACTAAGGGGATTATTTACTAAAGCTGGCGAGTGCAAAATCTGGTGCAACTATGCATAGACACTAATTGGGTTCCAGGTTTTATTTCCAAAGCTTAATTGAACAAGCTATAATTAGAAGCTGATTGGCTACCATGCATAGCTGCACCAGATTGTGAGTGCTCCAGTTTTTTGTTTTTTTTTACAATTATCGTGGTGTTTTTATTGGAAGAGTAAATTACATACAGGTCATATACATCCATGGTACAGTGGCATATTTTTCGGATTACAGCAGTGAATAAAATTGGAAAACGAAAAAAAAAAAAAAAAAAAATTTTAGAGAAGGAAGAGACAAGGAAAACATCAGGCAAAAGCACACTACATAGTGTCTGCACGGCTAGGATAGTGAGCCGAATATTCCCATACCCTACTGTATAGGACCAACATATAAGCTTTATTTCAATAAGGGAACTACATCCATCCGAATTTTGTGTTTTAGTGGGATCCGTACACTCTAACATATGTTATTCTGAAGGTGTATTACAGGTGGAGGCATTTTCCAGCCAAGTATCCCATACTCTGCCATACTTAGTCGGGCATCCCCTGTGGGCATAGATTTCCTTTTTATATGGAAGAACAATTATTAATGTTAGATATCCATTCACGAAGCGTGGGAGGAGTAATTTGAGTGCTCCAGTTTTAGTAAATCGATCACTTCTGTGACCCACAGGAGAAGTATGGCCAAAAAAGCTTTGGCCATTCTTCCCCTTTATGAAAACAGTTGAAGGCTCCACCACTCTTCATTTTCCCTATGACTAATTCTACTGGTCTGAGTGGAGAGATCACAAAGTCATTTGTGAGTGGTGCTCTACTGGTGCAGGGCCAGCTTAAATGGTCAAAGGCAAGATAAGGGTGTTGAACTTGATGTATTTGACAGTAGTCTGAGACTTTCTAATGGTTTGTTTAGAATGTAATGGCAAATAAAGGGTTACCGAGCTTGGTTTTGGCAATACTTTCTTGAAAGTCCTGATTGATGGATTCTGTCACATGTAATGGGTGATATCATTGCACCCCTTGAGAGCCGGCTTTGTTCTGGTTAATGTCAGCATCATAACAATGAATGACACCATGTGTCCTGGCTGCTTAGAATCATTGGTTGTTATGCTGCTGGCGGGGCTAACCCGAATGTACTGTGGAAACACATGATGCAGAAAGAGGATAAGTTGCTGGGGGCAAGGTAAAATCTTGTAGTGGGTTGAAGTTTAAAGTACAAAATCAAACATAATGGCTTAACTTCTTTGAGTGGAGCAATCTCTAGACCCCTTGCTGTTTGGTTTTCACCATCTTTACAGTTTTTTTTAACTTATATAGGTGATACCCCTTTTTCTTTTTACCTTAGATATTGATAAGTAGTTCTCTTTTATCTTGTTGGTACTTTACATTTATGGCCTCCCTGTGAGTTCTAGAGGCCTATCTGTACCCTGTTTAGTTGTACAGATATTACTTGTGTCTGGCTGTTTATTCTCTCTTTTTTTTCTTTGTTCTTACATACTAAACACTTCTAATTTCATCTCTAAAGTTGTGTAGTAAAAACGTATTTGACCATAAAATCATAAATCCAATTCTAAAATCACCAGGCAGAAGTATAACCGGAATAAATAAATGGATACTGCGCTATAAATAGAAGAACAAAAGGAGCTGCAACGAAAAAGTGTTATACTACACCAAACAGATATATAAAAAGCAAGAAGTCACGCTAATCAGTGAATAATGTAAATTGATGGGCATAAGCTAGAATATTGAGTGACAAAAACAAATTGATAACAAAAATAAATGACCAAAAATTGGACTTGGGTGCATCTACCAGCACATATCTCAATTTGTGCATCAAATGTGCGAGTACAAGTGCTAAATGAAAAAGAAAATGTGACACACAAAAAAAAGATCCAAATCACAAAAGTCCATACGTAGAGTATAGACACAAAAATCAATCCATGAGTGAAAAAATTAGATCCATATTGAAAAAGTAAACAAGCAAAAAGTCCAAAAATGAATGCAAATCCACAGTGATATATAGTGAGGTTCCACACTGAAATGATAGGTGCAATGTATATATCCTCCACCACTGAAAAGTACTGCCGTTTACCAGAAATCGGGGGTCCCTTATTACAGGGGACCACACTGGGCGAATGGTTGTAACCCCAGCCCAGGATCTCACTGGCAAGCACTGGACTCCAAACCGTCAGCCGGGGCAGTCAGCAGAAGAGTCGATAATGGGGCAGTATTTACACCGAAAAAACAGAAAGCCTCCACATAGCGTAAATCCTTATACATTTATTTTAAGTAAAAAGACAAGTGGTAACTTACAAAGCAATAGATGAAAATGCGCATAGGTATAAAAAGTGAGCCGGCCGGCTTCCACAAAGCCCGTAGCATCTGGGACTGCAGCGGTGACGTCAGAACGTAGCTCCTCCTCCCTACGTCGTTTCGTCACTAGCGGACGTGGTCACGGGATACGGGCGGTGTCCTGACGCACCGCTTTTGTAACAGACTGACAACCCCGCCTCGATCCAGATCACGAGGCAAGAATCGCAGGGCGCCATCCCACTCAAGGGAAAGAACTAAGGGCAAACCCGTCAAGCCGTCTGAAAACCAATATAATGTGGATCTACACCAAAGGCAAATAAAATTATTAAATTCATTAAAGGACTAAACAGCCAAAAGTTCAGAAAAAATTACTGAACGTCTAATGCAAAATGGGAGAATAATATTAATATAAATAATGGTCCAATAACCAAATAAAATTACCTAGTGACACTATACCGTGTCCAATAGGCTAAAGGTTAAAACCGCCTGAACGAGCCCAAACAAACCTCACAAACACATTGGCTGCTCAAATAATACAGAGCATGAGGTGTAAAAAAAAGGGTCGAAAAGTCTATTAAAATAAGATTTACAGTAATAATTAAAATAAGAAAAAATAAGTATAATATATATAATATATAGTATAACAGTATATGCAAAAGCTTTGGCTGGGTTGCAGACAAGGATTAACAGGAAGCCCAGCTATGTACCTGCAGTGTCTGTGTCTTCCTCATAATTCAGAGCATGGACAGGCGAGGAGAAGGTAGACAACAGACAGGCAATGAGTGGGCTAACATAGAGCAAATAAGAACAGATGCAACCTGAGCAGACAACACAACAAGAAACAACAGAAAGGAGAACCCATGAGATCACAGGACAAAACTCAGATTTATGACGGTGAGGAAAATTCTATGCAGCACTTTGAGTTTATCCAACCACAAATCTTTACATATTTCTGACACAGTTTTTATTTTCTTGGACATAAATTTTCTAACTCAGTGGTGGTCACCTTGGAAGCATTAACTGGCCATCGAGTGACCACACGCATTATCCTTTTACAACGTAACATCCAGTCCAACAAAAGAGTGTCAGAAATTGTTGACATTATCTAGGAGTTAGTTGGGGTGCTACAGATGTCGTTTTAGAATGAGGACATGTTACCTAGGATCCAGCTGCTGACAAGACCCGTCCTTATAACCTCACTGGAAGAAATACAACTAATGGTCTAGATCACATCTAGTCCATTAAAGCCTAGTACACACAATGAGATTATCGGACGTACGATCATGCTTTTTTTTTTTTTTTTGCATGCTAGTCTCCATATCGAAAACTAATAGGTTACTAAATTGCAAAAACTCTTGTACGGCAGAATAAAAATTCGGAAGTGATGTTCTGCTTAAACAAAAATCGTACAAACGGGTATCGTACGAGAAAAATGTTTGTCCCTTCGGATAATTTCGGATGAAAGCTGTGTACTAACAATCAGATTATCGTGCCATTGCTTCTAAAGTGGTATTTTTTGTATGATTTTCTGATCCTGTGTACTAGGCTTCACATTGTTTTCATTCTCAAGCCCTCATGAAAGGGACATTTTTGACCCCCTTGAAATAAGTTTTAAATGCTCATTGGATTTTCCCCCTGACCTTCATTGCTACAAAGTCATATCTAGACCTTTTAGCAGCAGTCTGGCTCTACAATTTATATTTTGTTACATTACACTACAAGCCAAGATGACCATGGAGATCCTCTGGTGTGTAGAAGCAACTTGCCCAGGAACCAGGTCACTTACATCAACGTCAATAATTTGGTAAAGTCACCTGCTTTTTGCAATACTTTTGCACAGAGCAGCCCTGATCCTCTTCTTTTTTGGGTGCCCCACCAGTGGTCTTGGCTACTCCCCCTCACCGACATTTCCTATTCACACACACAGAGCGTGGCTCTGCCCTGCCTCCTGCTCTCTCCTCATTGGTTCACTAGGTGTGTTTGACAGCTGCAGGAGCCAACGGCTCCTTTTGCTGTGTGAACAGCAAAACCCGGCAGAGCCGTTGCTCTCATGCACGTCGCTGGATCGAGATGGAGCTCAGGTAAGTATAAGGGGGGATGGTGGGGGGGAGCTGCACCCAGAAGGTTTTTTACCTTAACGCATAGAACTTATTAAGGTAAAAAAAAAACTTCTGCCTTTAGAACCAATTTAAGATAGCAAAACCAATAAGATAACCTTATGGGTCCAACACTATTTTTCCATTTTCCTCTGCTAGTGATGACTGTCAGATTCTTTACAAATCAATGTTGTTCGGGACTTACACAGTAAGCATTAGTAGACTGCAGATTGGGCTTCAGGGGTCTAACTACTTTTTATTCTGTTTTTAGAAAAAGGTCCAGGAGTGAGGCAAATGAGGCATATAGACTATTATTCCGCTCAGGAACAGCCTGGCCGTGTATACTGGTGCCTTGCAGGAACAGATGACAAGCAGAAATGATAAGCATTAGAAAATGTAAAAATACAGACATAAGTTTCTTGTCAACCAGAGAGAGTGGAAAAACTCAAACAGTGAGATTAAATACCAATAATGCAAGAGAGAGATTTAAATAAACATATGCTGTTCATGTTGATGACCTCTTTATCTCCTGAAAATAAAATCATGCTTAGGGTTGTAGCCCAAATAATAATAAAAAAAAGTAATGTAGGCGACAATTGTTTCACTCATTATCTCTATGTGTTTTGTACATATATGGAATATTGTTTGCCCATAGTACATTTACCTGTCACTTTTGACAGTTATGCTGAGTACACACGACCGGCTTTGTCGTAGGAATAAACTCCGAAAGTTTCTCTGATGGAATTCCGCTCAAGCGGTCTTGTCTACACAAGTCCGACCGTCCAGAATGCGGTGACGTACAGCACGTACCACGGAACTAGAAAAAGGAAGTTCAATAACCAGTAGCCAATAGCTTCCGTCTCGTACTTGCTTCGGAGCATGCGTCGTTTTTGGTCCATCGGAACAGCATACAGACGAGCGGTTTTCCCGATAGAAATTGGTTTCGTCTGAAATATTTAGAACATGTTCCATTTCTAGGTCCGTCAGAATTTTCGAAAATTCGAAAAGAATTTTTCGAAAAGAGTCAGATGAGGCCTACACACGATCGGAATAGACGATGAAAAGCTTCTGTTGGACTTTTTCTGTCGGACATTCCGCTCGTGGGTACGCAGCTTTAGTCATTTGCCTGGTTGCCAAAAGACACTGGATAATGATCTTAATAAGCTCCAGAGATGTTTTTTTTTTTTTTTTAAATAAGCAAATGTGATTTGTTCAGCTCAATTTAATCTATGAAGTAGGACGGCAGCCTGAGGCCTTGCCAGTACGTCACTACCCTCTCGTTTTGTGTAAGAGCGCGATCATTTAATGTATTTTATACAGTTTAGATGCTTTTAACAGATTTCACTGACCTGCAGCTCCTTGCAGTGTGGAGAGAATGAGTTCTTCCTGGCTCATCTATGGGGATTATCAAAGATGGCATAGTAGCCCTTGATGGGTTTATAAAAATTTTTTTTCAGTGATTGCGTATAGCTATCCTGGATTGCAGGACAAAATCATTCTGTTTCCTAACACATCTTTTCACAATGACAAGGATAATAAAATATTTATCCTTAATGTTTCCCTGGAAGAGTCCATTCACACTGATGCATTTTTCATTCAGCTTTTCATTGATTTGTAATATGAACGCATTAAAGCCATGTGAAGTCTGAATGTAAGATTGTAGTAGTGGATTGCTGAAGAGCTGCTTCAGAAGACCTCAGCCTTTGTCACTGCATGATTCATATTTATAAACTATTAGTGGGGTTAAACCTTAAAGTGATTGTAAAGGCTCATTTTCTTTCTTTTTTAAAATAACAAACATGTTATACTTACCTCCTCCGTGTAGTTGGTTTTGCACAGAGCAGCCGGATCCTCCTCTTTTTGGGTTCCTCTTTGCTGCTCCTAGCCTCTCCCTCCTTTGAGTGCCCCTCAGCCAGCAGCTTGCTACAGGGGGCACCCAAGCCGAGTCAGTACTCTGTATATCCATACAGACACGGAGCCCTGACCCGGCCCGGCCCCTCTCTCCCCTAATTGGCTGACTGATTTTGATTGACAGCCATGGGAGCTAATGGCACTCTGTCTCAGCTAATCAGGAGGAGTGTCCTGAACGGCTGAGGGGATCGTGGACATCGCTGGAGAGAGAAGGGTGTCAGGTAGGTAATTGGGGGGTGCTGGGGGGCTGCTATGCACAGAAGGTTTTTTTATCCTAATGCATAGAATGCATTAAGTTAAAAAAACCTTCTGCCTTTACAACCAGGCATGTATAAAAAAACTCCAATCTTCAAATGTGACGCAACTCTGAATATCCTTGCAAATTCTGTGTATATCTCCAAGAGCCAAATAGCCAAATATATATGTAAAAATTAAAATAAAAACAGAAGCAGGTCACACTTGGTTGCAGGTCTCACTGCATCAGGTGCAGGGAATTGGACACAGCTGATCACATGGTAAAGAGCCGCTGTGATTGACTCTTTACCCTTCGGACACAGCGATCACAGATCCCTGCCAATACACGCCGCAGGTGACGTCAATAGATGCCCTCTCAGAAATGAGCGTCCATGCTGGTGCCATCATTCGGCTAAAGTGTGGTTGGGAAGAGGTTAATAACAAACATGGTATAGTTACCTGCTCTTTGAAATGGTTTTGTACAGAGCAGCCCCGATCTTCCTTTTTTGGGTGCCCGTCCAGCTGTCCTGGCTCCTCCCCCCTTCTGGCATTGTCCATTCACACACAATGCGTGGCTCTGTGTATATCTCCAAGAGCCAAATATTTATGTAGAAATAAAAACAGAAGCAGGTCGCACTTGGTTTCAGGCCTCTCTGCAACAGGCGCAGGGAAAAAAAATTTAAAAGGAAAAATTTAAAAGTGACTTGACGAGTGCATATCCCCAAAACAAATCATCCAGAGAAATGCCAGGTCACACCAACAGATGCAAAAATGAAATGCTGGCAGTAGCAGAGGAAGCAAATCAAGATGTCTGTTCCAAGGTGGACATAGGAAGGACCATAAAGAGAGAAACAAAGCTGATGCAGAAGAGGGACTGAATCTTTGTCTAAGGTGATACAGTACCTCCACTAAACTGACATGTTTTAGGGCCCATGCTTCTTTTTCAGAGTGGAGGAGCGAAGTACTTAGAGCTTTAAATACGGTGAACAGTAAAATGGTGCCCAAAATTCACTCCACAATGTCACAGGACCAGGGCGAAGGCAGTCTCAGAGCAAGGCAAGTAAACTGAATGGGCCAGCTACAGTAAGCTGTCAGAACTCTCATGAGGGTGATCTACTAAATACATCATCAAATACGTTGTATCATATTTGTTCAAAAAGTACAAAAAATACCTGTTGATCATGCTGGAAATTCAATGAGCTCATAATTTGTAATCCGCAGCATTATTGACTCTGGAAGTTGATCGTTGTGAACAGAAGAACACCTATCACCCATCACCTATGTTATGAAAATTAGAGGGAGGTATCCTGTAATTCTGTCCTAGGGTAAGAACACTGCTTCTCTATAGATACAATACAGTAACTGAGTGTTGTCATCGAAGGACAGGTTGTGGTATTGGCTGGAAATTACCGTAATTGATAAAATCTTGAAAAAAGAAAACTAATGGGGCCACTAAATCTAAGGGCTGGTCATCTCCTTTATATTACATTTTTGTTCTTGGTTTTGAAAAACACTTTAATCCACAAGACTATCAGAGTTACAGTTAGAAAGTGCTTCACGTGGATAAGGATTAACAAGGGTGCCAAACAGAGATGAGGTCTGGGTGTGCCGCTACCATGGGTTCTAGGCAAACCCTGGGGGTTTGAGATTTGAGCACAGGAGAATTGTTTTTGAAACCATAATGCACTGCATCGCCTTTGAACTATGGCCAACAGGCTAGGAAAGTCTAATAAGCTCAGTATAAAGGTCGGGAGGGGGTCACAGGACAGCCTTGGTGTCAGTGAATTGGAAGCTGTTGTAGGTAAAAGATAGGAAAAGCTGTCAAACTGTATATTGAGAGATTAGGATCATATAGGAAACCGTATTTTAATTCTATTTAACTAAAATTCCGCTCTTAGGTATATGCTAAGCTGCAGCCTCCCTGGAAAAAAAACTTCACGAATGAAGTAAAAAATAATGATTTTAAAGGGAAGGGATTTTGGCGCTGCTAACAACAAATATTTAAAATTCCTTTGTACTTCCACCTGTGATGTTGAATAAAAATTGTGATTTTTCTTATATGTGTAAAATATACGTGGGTATATTTTTATCCATAAATCAAGTGGCATAGATATAAACAACCAGATGCAATGTGAAAAAATTAATTAAACCAATATTGAGTCCAATTCTGTGATATAAAACTATCCACAATAAATGTCCATATTCCCAAACGTGACTTGTACAAATTCCAAGTGATAACGCTTTATATTTATATTTTAATTCTGATTGCTAGCTCTTTCGGCAGTCCTTCTCTTTTTATTTATTATTGGGGGCTTTTTTGTCTTTAGTTTTATGCTGAGGTCAGCAGTTTTTACTGCAAGGCTTCCCTCCCTTTAGAAAAAAAAATAGGTCTATCATTTTTTTTCTTCCATGTTAATAGAACTTTTTTTATTAAACTGATTTATTGATTATTGATTGATTTTTTTAGCAGTAGCAGTAAAGCTTCTCTTTTAAAAAACTGGGCTTTTGTTTCAGGGGGGGCAATTTTCTTTTGATTTTCTTTTCTATTTCGATAAGTCTTTTTTTTTTCTAAGCTCGGAGTGCTTAAAGCGCAGCATGCCCTTGTTTAATGACCATTTCTTCTTGGAGCATGCTGCTGCATCATTTGACAGAAAAAAAAGTGTACTTAAACCTCCTCACATTATATCACTCATTTTGATCGCACTCAGAATACCCATAATTAAAATAAAAGTTAGGCAAACCTCAGTTAGGCTTATAAACCCTGATTAAAACTGTAATGCCGCGTACACACGGTCGGACTTTTCGACCGGACTTGTCCGACGGACGCCAACGGACCAAATCCGGCGGACAATCCGATCGTGTGTGGGCTTCACCGGACCTTCAGCTGACTTTTCCAGTCACAAATCTGACGGACTTTAGATTTGGAACATGCTTCAAATCTTTACATCGTAACTCCGCCGGACCCAGAAATCCGCTCGTCTGTATGCTAGTCCGACGGACAAAAACGCACGCTAGGGCAGCTATTGGCTACTGGCTATCAACTTACGTACAAATCCGTCGGACTTTGGTGTGTTCATGTGTAGGCAAGTCCGGTCGTTAGAAAGTCTGTTGAAAGTCCGCCAAAAGTCCGTCGAAAGTCTGTCAAAAGTCTGTCGGACGGGCTGCGGACTTTTGTAGCTGAAAAGTCCGACCGTGTGTACGCGGCATTACTTTGTATTGTAAAGCCCCAGCCTTTGCAATTTGTTTCCAGTAAATTCGAGCCTAGCCTAGCATTTTAAAATTGACCTTCTGCTGGCCAATTGTACACTGCTGTGACATATGTAATCTAAAAGTAAAGGCTAAAGTGATATAGATTTAAAATGCTGCCACCCCCCTGCTTGTATACATGCTGCATATTGTTTGCACAAAATCTCAGTGTAAATATTTTCTCTTTAATCGTTCTTTTTAGGCCCCTTTCAGACAGGTGCAGACTCCCTCAGACAGATCTGCCTGCTCAGCGGGGGATCTCTCTTCTGATCTCCGCCAAGCAGGGGGATGACAGGTCCATGTGCGCTCCGCTTTGCAGAGCGGACACGGACACAGCCCGCTCTTCTCTATAGGGCAGTCGGATGGAAACAGACCACCTGTCCATTTCCATCAGACTGTCATCTGATCTGCTGGATGGATGGCAAATGTATCCCCCTCCGTCTGTTTTTACCAGACCAGATCGGATGTGAAAGGAGCCTTTGTAGTATTAGGACAGATAACTGTCAAACCAAGCTTGGCCTGTTTTTATAGAACTGTAGACACTATGGGGGGTTTATCTACAAAAGGCAAATCCACTTTGCACTACAAGTGCAAAGTGCACTTGAAATTGCACTTGGAAGTGCAGTCGCTGTAAATACGAGGGGTAGATCTGAAATGAGGGGAAGCTCTACTGATTTTATTATCCAATCATGTGCAAGCGAAAATGCTGTTTTTTATTTTCCTTGCATGTCCCCCTCAGATCTACAGCGACTGCACTTTCAGTGAAATTTCAAGTGCACTTTGCACTTGTAGTTTGCACTTGTAGTGCAAAGTGGATTTGCCTTTCGTAAATACCCCCAATGTGTTCCTCACATACCCGATAAAGTGGAGACAGAATAAAACTGGTTTTCCCATAACTACCTCATTGACTCATAGGGGTTGACTTACTAAAACTAGGGGTGCAAAATCTGGTGTTGTCCTGCATAGAAACCAATTAGGGTTCAGTTTTTTTTTTGTCAAAGCTTAATTGAACAAACTGACGTTAGAAGCTGATTGGCTACCATGCACAGCTGCACCAGATTTTGCACTCTCCAGTTTTAGTAAATCCACCCCATAACATCCACATGAATGCAAGGGGGGATAAATTAGGTGTTTTTATCTTATAGAAACCCCCTTCAGACTATCACAGGACTACATTTACCAGGGCAGCCCGCCTATTCGCTCACGGGGCCAGTAAAAATAGATCAGCTGCCAGGACAATCTGAAGCAGGTGGTCAGCGTAACTAAAATCAGCTTTCCTGGCTTTTTTCCGAGCCATTTTTTCTAGGATTATTGTAATTATTTTGGGCATCTTTGGCAGATAAACGATTCATGTCTGTATACTAAACAGAAACGTAATTCACTTTAGTGGAAGATTGCCGACAAGTCCAATACAAGGACCAGGCAGGTAGCTAATCTGGGGGGGATTATAACAGGTCGCTCCAAAAAAAGAGATTTTAATCAGTTGCTGAAATGTTGGCCGTTGACTCCATAAACTAGAAAAGGATTACTGGGGTGACTTAAAGCAGAACTTCAGTCATTTTTTCATCTTTCCATCTATTAAATCTTTTACCCTTGTTCTTTTAACTTTGGATAGTAAAACATTTTTTTTCTGCCAGTAAATACCTTATACAGTCCACTTCCTGTTTCTTGTCTGGTAAAAAGCCTAGGCTTATGATATCATACACAGCTCTCTCTCTCACCCTCGTGAGAGTTTGCCAGGAAGGGAGAGGGGATGAGTCATAAGAGGGCCAATGAGAGCTGGAGGTGTGCCTCTGTGTGTCTGTGTAAATCCAAGAAGTGAACAGGCAGCAGGTTCAGCTGCCCACAGTTAAAATGGATGCAGCCAGACTCAGTGGAGAGAGATTTCTACAGCATATTTGGCAAGTAAAAATCACAGTATATATAAAATAATATGCAAGGTGGTTTGAGGGAACCTTCAGAATGGCAAATGTTTTTATTACAAATTATGTGAGCAGACTGCAGTTACTCTTTAATGTGTGCTGTTATAAACTGTTTATAAAATTTGGACACATAAAAAAGTAATACAAACATATACGTAGTTATGACTGTACTTTAGCCATGTCTTTCTGTTAGGTAAAAGCATATATTGTGTATTGTGTTTTGAAATCAAGGTTAATTCCACACATAAATCAAATGTTGGCAGATGCTGGAAGGTTGAATCACATACAGTACCCCACGTTCCCTGAATTCTCTAGTGACAGTCTCTCTATACCATCTAAAGTATATCTGGTACACAGTCTTGGAGTCTGTTCTACTGTATCAAGAGAATCTCACTCTTCTATCCTAAAAATATAAAGTAAAAGAAAACCAAATTAAGAGATTAAGACCTAAATTTAGGGACATTGGCAGATAAATGTTACTATTGATGGAGCTAATCAGCAGGATTTAAGAAATACGGGTAGCTTGAATGCATCAGATCCTCTTAAAGCGGTTCTAAACCTAAATGATTTTTTTCCTAAAATGAAAACCATGTTATACTTACCTGCTCTGTGCAAAGGTTTTGCACAGAGTGGCCCTGAACCTCCTCTTCTGAGGTCCCCCGCTGGCGCTCTTATCTCCTATTCTTCAACGAGTGCCTCCATAGCAAGCAGCTTGCTATGGGTGCACTCGTGCAGGCGTGATCATGAACCGGGCTCTGCGCATCTATACGAGTTATACTAGGGCAAAGCCGCCCTAGTATAACTCGGCTTTACCGTTAAAAACCCTACAATAGTCAAACTCACGTTGTGTGAAGATAGGTACAGCATAAGGATTCCACTGTGGCTGCACTCCTTTAATCACCTCAAGATCCCGACAGGGGAAGGAGGAGCCGTGAACGTTCAACCTAGCTGCCCGGATCCTGGTAAGACAACCCAAGGCTATCCACCACCACGCTCGACATGCAGATCCTAATGCTCTTGCGTCCGGTCCAGCCAGGCACTGCTCTTCGAGGACACATGAACCCACACGAGCAGGATAATGGGGGGAAGAGAGTGAGGATGTGACACAGTTGCCATGCTGTATCCTGCTCGTGTGGGTTTGTGTGTCCTTGAAGAGCAGTGCTGCAAATTTGCATGCAAAATTGCAAAAACAGCTGTGCCAAGAGCACGGGTGTCAGAAACCATGAACCAGACCGAGACAGAAGTACAGTAAAATCACATTTGTTTATTAATAAAAATAAAAAGGTAAATAGAGTAAGCGTATTCAAAGCATAGCCAGAGTCCAGTAACCGGATCAGGTAGTCAGCCAAGCCTGAGTTCAGTACCAGATCGGGTAAACAGCCAGGACAGAAGTCAGGGATCCAAGTAGAGGAACACCAAGCAGGATAAGGAGCCAGATGGGATATCAGCAAAGCCAGTCTTTAAACAGGAACGCAGGAGATGGTTTCTTGTGATGTGACCAAGGCGAAGGCAGGAATGAAGTGAGCTGGAGATCTTAAAGTAGGCAGGACTGACGAGCAGATCCACAACAGCTGGTTAACTGTGGAGAGAGATGAGAGCTGGTAATTAGCCGACAGCTGAGCGGCCAGCTCAGAGAAGGAAGGACTGAGCCAGCCCTGACAACGGGTTACTGCCGGCTAACGGAAAGCTCCTGTGACCATCACGACAGCCAATAACGGCTGTCATGTGATCATAAGACACACCCCGCCTCCCGGCATCCTAAACCCCTTAAAGGGCCAAGAGGCGCCGGCGCCAAAGGGTTAAAGAATTTCAGATTGTTAAAGCAGAACAGTACTTACATAGTGAAGGTTTTCTATGTTATAGGAAACACCTAGGAGTGTTAAATGTACCTAGGCAGTACCTTGGAAAATGTACTTTTTTGTCTAGAATTCCTTCTGAAAAATAGCAGTGTACTTCCTGCTGTGTGAGTGTGCACTGCTACCTCTCACTGCTAGTGTTAGGAGTTTTGGGGCGCTTGTTGGTGATGTCACTAATGTGCTGCTCACTGTTTTTCTTGTTGAAGGTTCTGACATGAGAAAGCAAACCCCAGCCTCTACCAAGATGACTTCTTCCCAGAGAGGTTGGGCTAGCTTCTTCCTGTCAGAGTTTTTTTTAAGCAGAACAGTGAGCAGCACAGTAGTGACATCACCAAATCTCACTTAAAATCTCCTAGGACACAGATGTAGTCAGAGGTAACCGTGCCTCAGATTTACACTGTAGATACAGTATCTCACAAAAGTGAGTACACCCCTCACATTTTTGTAAACATTTTATTATATCTTTTCATGTGATAACACTGAAGAAATGACACTTTGCTACAATGTAAAGTAGTGAGTGTACAGCTTGTATAACAGTGTAAATTTGCTGTCCCCTCAAAATAAAGCAACACACAGCCATTAATGTCTAAACCGTTGGCAACAAAAGTGAGTACATCCCTAAGTGAAAATGTCCAAATTGGGCCCAAAGTGTCAATATTTTGTGTGGCCACCATTATTTTCCAGCACTGCCTTAACCTTCTTGGGCATGAGGTTCACCAGAGCTTCACAGGTTACCACTGAAGTCCTCTTCCACTCCTCCATGATGACATCACGGAGCCGGTGGATGTTAGAGACCTTGCGCTCCTCCACCTTCTGTTTGAGGATGCTGCACAGAAGCTAAACAGGGTTTAGGTCTGGAGTCATGCTTGGCCAGTCCATCACCTTTACCCTCAGCTTCTTTAGCAAGGCAGTGGTCGTCTTGGAGGTGTGTTTGGGGTCGTTATCATGTTGGAATACTGCCCTGCAGCCCAGTCTCCAAAGGGAGGGGATCATGCTCTGCTTCAGTATGTCACAGTACATGTTGGCATTCATGGTTCCATCAGTGAACTGAAGCTCCCCAGTGCCGGCAGCACTCATGCAGCCCCAGACCATGACACTCCCACCATCATGCTTGACTGACACACTTGGCAAGACACACTTGTCTTTATACTCCTCACCTGGTTGCCACCACACACACTTGACACCATCTGAACCAAAAATAAGTTTATCTTGGTCTCATCAGACCACAGGACATGCTTCCAGTAATCCATGTCCTTAGTCTGCTTGTCTTCAGCAAACTGTTTGCAGGCTTTCTTGTGCATCATCTTTAGAAAAGGGCTTCCTTCTGGGACGACAGCCATGCAGACCAATTTGATGCAGTGTGCGGCGTATGGTCTGAGCACTGACAGGCTGACCCCCCACCCCTTCAACCTCTGCAGCAATGCTGGCAGCACTCATACATCTATTTCCCAAAGACAAACTCTGGATATGATGCTGAGCACGTCCACCATGGTGAGGCCGGTTCTGAGTGGAACCTGTCTTGTTAAACCACTGTATGGTCTTGGCCACCGTGCTGCAGCTCAGTTTCAGGGTCTTGGCAATCTTCTTATTACCTAGGCCATCTTTATGTAGACCAAAAATTCTTTTTTTTCAGATCGTCAGAGAGTTCTTTGCCATGAGATGCCATGTTGAACTCCAAGTGACCAGTATGAGAGAGTGAGAGCGATAACACCAAATTTAACACAAAAAAGAAATTTCTACGCTAACTATGTACGAAAAAGGTGCAGCTGCTTGTGTTAGCCTAAATACAAAAAAGCTCAAACACATAATCCAAAAAAACAAGCGCGCATCCACTAGTTAATTCTTGAACATAACCAAATATAAACATAAAAACACCTTGATGGCATGTATTACTATATATGACTGTATAAAAACAGCGATATATTCCAGTGAAAAAAAAAACGCAACCCATAAACGCCCATGTGAACAGTGGTGTGCACCGCAAAACCTATTTCAAAGGACATATGACAATAGTGCTATGATGCAAACAGAGTACAATATAAGTGATAATGTGAGTATGAAACTTCTCAATGTTCTATAGCCTATAATGCTATAATGCAAATAAAGTCCATATAAGTGATAATGTGAGCATGGAAATTCTTGATATTCAGGAGAAGTAGGACGTTCCTGCAGCCAAAAACTTGTGATATTAGTGCCGCTTACCAGATCAGTTGGACCTCAAGTTATAGAGATCATGGGAGACTATTGCATCAGCCTGCCAGCACCGATAACCTCCACCCATACTTCAATCCAGGGAATGCACTCTCAGTCAGCCAAAGGTAACTCATTTCCTTTCTTGAATGCCACACTCCGGAAAAATAAACCACCCCTAATGCAATGATGGTCCCAGAGGTTTATCAATTTAACCTAGCTATAGGCTACTACCAGGAAATGGACACAAACCCTTTTACTGGTAACTTGCTCCGCTTGCCAAGGGGTGCAAACTTTAAACTTTAGAAAACTTCCATAATGAATCGTATTCCCCCTCGTTGGGATAACGTTGATAAACCTCTGGGACCATCATTGCAAAGAGATCCAGATTAGGGGTGGTTTATTTTTCCAGAGTGTGGCATTCAAGAAAGGAGAGGAGTTACCTTTGGTCGTTGGGGCTGACTGAGAGTGCATTCCCTGGATTGAAGTACGGGTGGAGGTTATCGGTGCCGGCAGGCTGATGCAATAGACTCCCATGATCTCTATAACTTGAGGTCCAACTGATCTGGTAAGCGGCACTAATATCACAAGTTTTTGGCTGCAGGAACATCCTACTTCTCCTGAATATTGAGAATTTCCATGCTCACATTATCACTTATATGGACTTTATTTGCATTATAGCATTATAGGCTATAGAACATTGAGAAATTTCATACTCTTATTATCACTTATAATGGACTCTGTTTGCATCATAGCACTGTTGTCATATGTCCTTTGAAATAGGTTTTGCGGTGCACACCACTGTTCACATGGGCGTTTTCTGGTTGCGTTTTTTTTTTCATTTGAAAAAAAAATTTCTCACTGGAATATATCGCTGTTTTTATACAGTCATATATAGTAATACATGCCATCAAGGTGTTTTTATGTTTATATTTGGTTATGTTCAAGAATTAACTAGCGGATGCGCGCTTGTTTTTTTTAATTATATGTTTTTGAGCATTTTTGTATTTAGGCTAACACAAGCAGCTACACCTTTTTCATACATAGTGTAGAAATGTCTTTTCTTTTTTGTGTTAAATTTGGTGTTATCTCTCTCACTCTCTCATACTGGTCACTTGGAGTTCAACATGGCATCTCATAGCAAAGAACTCTCTGAGGATCTGAAAAAAAGAATCGTTGCTCTACATAAAGATGGCCTAGGCTATAAGAAAATTACCAAGACCCTGAACCAGAGCTGCAGCACGGTGGCCAAGACCATACAGCGGTTTAACAGGACAGGTTCCACTCAGAACAGGCCTCGCCATGGTCAACCAAAGAAGTTGAGTGCACATGCTCAGCATCATATCCAGAGGTTGTCTTTGGGAAATAGACGTATGAGTGCTGCCAGCATTGCTGCAGAGGTTGAAGGGGTGGGGGGTCAGCCTGTCAGTGCTCAGACCATACACCGCACACTGCATCAAATTGGTCTGCATGTCTGTCGTCCCAGAAGGAAGCCTCTTCTAAAGATGATTCACAAGAAAGACTACAAACAGCTTGCTGAAGACAAGCAGACTAAGAACATGGATTACTGGAACCATGTCCTGTGGCCTGATGAGACCAAGATAAGCTTATTGGGTTCAGATGGTGTCAAAAGTGTGTGTGTCAGCAACCAGTTGAGGAGAACAAACACAAGTTTATCTTGCCTACAGTCAAGCATGGTGGTGGGAGTGTCATTGTCTGGGGCAGCATGAGTGCTGCCGACACTGAGGAGCTACAGTTCCTTGAGGGAGCCATGAATGCCAACATGTACTGTGACATACTGAAGCAGAGCATGATCCCCTCCCTTTGGAGACTGGGCCGCAGGGCAGTATTCCAACATGATAACGACCCCAACACACACCTCCAAGATGACCACTGCCTTGCTAAAGAAGCTAAGGGTAAAGGTGATGGACTGGCCAAGCATGTCTCCAGACCCAAACCCTATTGAGCATCTGTGGGGCATACTCAAACAGAAGGTGGAGGAGTGCAAAGTCTCTAACATCCACCAGCTCTGTGATGTCCTCATGGGGGAGTGGAAGAGGACTCCAGTGGTAACCTGTGAAGCTCTGGTGAACTCCATGCCCAAGAGGGTTAAGGCAGTGCTGGAAAATAATGGTGGCCAAAATATTGACACTTTGGGCCCAATTTGGACATTTTCACTTAGGGGTGTACTCACTTTTGTTACCACCAGTTTAGACATTAATGGCTGTGTGTTGAGTTATTTTGAGGGGACAGCAAATTTACACTGTTATACAAGCTGTACACTCACTACTTTACATTGTAGCAAAGTGTCATTTCTTCAGTGTTGTCACATGAAAAGATATAATGAAATATTTACAAAAATGTGAGGGGTGTACTCACTTTTGTGAGATACTGTGTGTATATATATATATATACAGGGCTTTTTTTCATGGGGAACTTGGTGGAACTCAGCTCCACCACCTCTGGCTCAGACCCTTTGGTGCCTGCTCACCACAATCACTTGTAAACACAGAAGTCTGGTTTCTGTGTTTACAAGTGACAGCTCTGCACCCTTTATGTAATGCAGTTCTGGTATTTAATGCCCCTTTTAGACCCTCCTACTGTTTTCATGAAATTTGACTGACCATATATATATATATATGAGATTTGCAATGTAGTCTGCAGAAAGGTCCATGACCCGGATGTACTGTATTCCAGGGGGTGCCTGGATTAGAGCTGGCTGAACATAATTATAGATCGTTTGACAAGTAAATCAGTGTACACACACACAATCAGCACAGTGAAAAGAAGGAAGTTAGCTATGCTACTTCTGGTTTGCTTCAAGGAATCTGCCCCTATTTTACTCTTGTGCATCATAGATATATACTGTATGTGGTGTTTATTGGTAGTTCTGGTTATCCATTTAATGTTCCAATTCATATTTTATTACAAGTCTTGGCAATAATTTGTCACCGGCACCACAATGCCATTTAACACATTACACTAAGCATGTTACAACCACTTATTATGTTAATAGTAACAAGGACCTACAAGGATTAGTGCTGTTAATTGCTGTTGTACCTAATTAAATAAATAGGCCTACTTGGAAAAACATGTAATTATCTTGAATAGTAACAAATAAATATAGAACCCAGGAGCACCCATTGAACAGAAATAGGGCTGCTACATGCATGAATAAGAATATGTAAGATTGACTGGCTGGTCCTAAAATTTGAGGACTTTCGAGATCAAATCTTACTTACTATTTTCTCATAGACCAGTTTTCTTTTGCCACCCATGTGACCATAGGTCTTTGTGACGTATCCCCTTTCTAGGCCATGAGTTGGGATCAACTTTTAGGATCAGCCCTTTCATCATATTACTCTTGGCTGCGATGAGACATTTTCATGGGAAGGCACTGTACACTCTATGAATAACCTGCCATATGGAGAACAAGGGTAGTTCACAGTCTAGCTCAGTGTCTAAAAGTACCCATAAACCTGAGGTACCAGTTGGCTGCTCCATCCATTCAACAATCTCATGTCTACTATAGACAGGCAGACAAAGGATCATTTGGATATGCTAGCAAACTTGTTCTTCCACCCAAGATAAACAGAGGATGTGACTACTGCTCATTCTCCTCTCGCTTCATAATCTTAAATTAAATGCTCAGCCAAACATTTGAGTTAATGGACAGTGCAGCAGGAATGCATAATGAAGGGTAGTCGAATAGTAGTGCATGTCTTCCTGCCCTTTTGTGTCTATGGCCACTTTTGTCCAACATGGGTTAGCATATCAGGAGCAAAAAAATACTACTGGAATGGTTCTAAGGGTCTTTTCATCATGCCAGGCACACTGTGACAGACCGCCTGGCTCCTAGCCTGGTTGCCTCTGCCAAACAGTGCCTCCTGCCCTCCAAATTCTTCTAGCAGAGCAAGATCTAATATCAGCCCTTTACCCCAAGCATTGTCCACAGACAAGATGTTGAGGTAAAAAACCAGAGGAATGACTCTGTTAAAGCCCAGACACATACATTATACCCCCCCAGGAGGACATTCCCCTCTTGGTTATATTAGCATGACAATGCAAATTTCAAACACCAATCCAATTAACAGCAAACAACTAACAGTGGTCTTAATTAAACAGTAAGCTAATTAACAACTAGTCACCTAGACAAGCCTAGTTGACTCAGGTCAGTGGTCACCCAGCCAGTTTAGCACCGGTTCTTCAGAAAGAAAATCCAGGGTTATCCAACTCTCATTAACCAGCTTTCACTTGCGTAATCTGTCCACTAGATAAGTCATGATAAGACAAAACTCATACAATGTTGAAAAAGTAGAATTAATTCATCTTCATAGATTTCTTGAGGGAGATTGTTGATAAATATTTCTGTTCCAAGTGGAGGAGCTTCTCCAACGCAGTCTGCAGGTGTGCCACCATATTTCCTCTGACCATTACCAGTACAAGACTAATCATTTCCATCCACTCCATAAGGGAAGCTTTATTGTCTTTATTCAGAGATTTAATCCATCATGATGTTGTCCATCATTAGAGAATGATCTGCTCTCTCCATGGGATCAGAGGCTGAACTGAGCTCTTTTCCATGCTCTGACCAGGAGAAGTGGACAAAATACCCAGTCTTGTCCATGGGCCATAATCAGTGGATAGAAGGTTAGCCCCTAGTCCCCTCCAAAAGCCTCTTTCCTAGTTGGGTCTGTAACACACACAGTGCTGTGTCTTGACCTAGGCTAACATATGCCCCAGAATGAAAGTGACATTGGGAGCAGTCCGGAATGCAGGGACAGGGGCGGACTGAGCCGCGCTAGCACTGGCTCCGGCTCCACCTCCACCTGACTCTACTTCCTGCCACGGCCGCGACTCCCTCCCTGCCCAGTAATCAAAGCAGAGGAGGATTAAACTGCCCAAAGCAGCTGCCCTTAAAAATTAATAGATAAATTAACAGCGCTAGCAGAATATTAAGCATTAATGTGATAATGTGCTTGTAAAATATTGACCGTGACAATATTAACAAAATCTATACATATATAATGAATAAAGTGCTAAGTGCTCCAAATGCAAATTCAAGTGCTTCATGGTTCAGGATAAGGTTTTTTCAAGTGCCACACTCCCTTCTTGTGACCCCACTCACCAGAGTTAATGGACCCTCAGCTTTGCAGTCTAGGGGTCAATAAGGCTGTGATCTAAAAGATCTGTTGTATATAAACTGGACTCTCAGAGAAACTTCCATGCGGGTATTCACGTGAATGGACCGTGGTAGGAAGGAAGGAAGTTGGTGTACAGTACAGTAGGGTACTTAGTGACTGTGTACAGAGTATAGCATATAGGGTACCATGGGATTGTGTACAGAGGAAAAAAATAATGCACAGGCAAGAGATTTTCCATTGTACAGCAAAATTATATTTTCACACTTTGAAACGCATACATTCATTTTTAGAGGTGCTACAAGATAGCAAGGGCTTGTAACTGAAAGCATCTGTTCTGCTATTTTATTACTGTCATCGCTTAACTATTGCCTGTAGAAAATTACCGTATATACTTGAGTATAAGTTGAGTTTTTCAGCACATTTTGTACTGAAAGTGCCCCCCTCGACCTATACACTAGTCAAGCACTTTTCTGCAGCAAAAAATTTCATTTTCCGAACCGACTTTGGGGCCCCGTATTTCAGGGCCACTTGGTGCTAGGAACCCCAAATTTGGTGTGCAAACCCAGTGGAACTGGTACCATAACATATCGAAAGCTGGAGTTCTTAGTACTAAGTGGCCCCAAGATACGGGGCCCCAGAATAGGTTCGGAAAATGTCATTCTCTGCTGCAGAAAAGTGCTTGACATTTTCTGAACCGATTTTTGGGGCCCTGTATCTCGGGGCCACTTAGTGCTAGAAACCCCAGCTTTGGATATTGTATGGTGCTAGTTCCACTGGGTTTGCACACCAAATTTGGGGTACCTAGCACTAAGTGGCCCTGAGATACAGGGCCACAAAGTCGGTCAACTGTGTCCATCTGCAGCAATGTCATTTCGGGACCCTTTGGGTTCAGAGACCCCAAATTTTGGCTGCAGCTAGGAAGCATCTAGGAACCCTTAACTACCGAGGGGACCTCGGGGGACCTATGGCTACAAATGGGCACAGTGAGGCTGCAAATGGGCACTGTTGACCCTCTATTCCACTTACAGTAGCTGTGCATTTCTCACCCTCGTCTTATACTCGGGTCAATAAGTTTTTCCCATTTTTTTGTGGTAAATTAGGGCCTCGACTTATACTCGGATCGACTTATACCCGAGTATATACGGCTACTATCTGCCTACAGCTGGTGTAGCAGTGGCATTATATTAACAAGCCATACTGTGCAAAAATTCATTCTGTTTGCTGTAAAATTCGAATTGATCTGCGGAGTATATTTTAATTTAATGCATGTTCAGTGATAAAAGCAAAATAAAAAAGACTAAGCATTAAAAAAAACATTTCATCTTTGAGGTGCACTTTTTGGGGAAAGAATGAGTTTGTTTGAAAAAGCTGATGATGAGTAGATTTCAAACGTACTGCTAGGTCTACTTGCATGGAAAATGAAAGGTTCACTTTACACATGTAGTTTCTGATGGAGAGAGTTTATTGTTGGATGAAAATGGGTACATTGGTACTATGCCTTTTGGCAGGACATTCCTGTACACGTTAGCAAGGTGCATTGGGGTGCCATTAAGATTTAATGGCAAAAGTGATGCAGTTTTTTTGTGCATTGTGAAAATGCAATTTTGCTATTTTAAAAGTGTTCAGCAATGCACAAATGTTAACCAAGCACAATACCTGCTTGATATCAGGAACTGCCAGGAGCAGAATGTTGTTGATGCCAGACTTCACTGGTATAGGCCAAAATTGTATAAAAAAAATTCTGTCTTCCATATAGTGCTTTCAGAAAACAGAAAGGGGTAAGTTTACATTTTGCTTTTCATAGTTATAATTGGCTTTTGTATTTGTCTGTAGTTCCTCTTTAAATCTTAGGTGTAATAATTCTGCAGCTTGGTTTGGAAGCATCTTTTTAGGTGAATAAGCTAGACAGAAAGGTCAGTTAAAGTACACATCATTCACAAGTGAACCAAAAAGTATGTTTATTCTCTCGGCCAGGCCCCCTACGGCAGGGCTCAGGATCACTGGTTTAGAACAAGTAATTCATCATAGCTGCCAGCGAAATATAATATCAACTATATACAGTATATCTTATGTGGCACCCTGTACATGGATTATGGGCAGTATACCAGCTTTCATGGCATATTCATTAGACGTAGTTAGATTTAATCACTGTATTGGACTTGGACATGGTTATGCTGGATATTAGTTACAGTATCTCACAAAAGTGAGTACACCCCTCATATTTTTGTAAATATTTTATTATATCTTTTCATGTGACAACACTAAAGAAATGACACTTTGCTACAATGTAAAGTAGTGAGTGTACAGCTTGTATAACAGTGTAAATTTGCTGTCCCCTCAAAATAACTCAACACACGGCCATTCATGTCTAAACCGTTGGCAACAAAAGTGAGTACACCCCTAAGTGAAAATGTCCAAATTGGGCCCAATTCTCAGGTGTGAATGGGGAGCAGGTGTGTTAAATTTGGTGTTATCGCTCTCACTCTCTCATACTGGTCACTGGAAGTTCAACATGGCACCTTATGGCAAAGAACTCTCTGAGGATCTGAAAAAAAAAGAATTGTTGCTCTACTTAAAGATGGCCTAGGCTGTAAGAAGATTGTCAAGAGCCTGAAACTGAGCTGCACGGTGGCCAAGATCATACAGAGATTTAACAGGACAGATTCCACTCAGAACAGGCCTCGCCATGGTCGACCAAAGAAGTTCACGTGCTCAACGTCATATCCAGAGGCTGTCTTTGGGAAATAGACGTATGAGTGCTGCCAGCATTGCTGCAGAGGTTGAAGGGGTGGGGGGTCAGCCTGTCAATGGTCAGACCATATGCCGCACACTGCATCAAATTGGTCTGCATGTCTGTCGTCCCAGAAGGAAGCCTCTTCTAAAGATGATGCACAAGAAAGCCCGCAAACAGTTTTCTGAAGACAAGCAGACTAAGGACAAGCATTACTGGAACCATGTCCAGTGGTCTGAGGAGACCAAAATAAACTTATTTGGTTCAGATGGTGTCAAGCGTGTGTGGCGGCAACCAGGTGAGGAGTACAAAGACAAGTGTGTCTTGCCTACAGTCAAGAATGATGGTGGGAGTGTCATGGTCTGGGGCTGCATGAGTGCTGCCGGCACTGAAGAGCTACAGTTCATTGAGGGAACCATGAATGCCAACATGTACTGTGATTTAGTGAAGCAGAGCATGATCCCCCTCCCTTCTGAGACCGGTCCGCAGGACAGTATTCCAACATAACGACCCCAAAACACACATCCAAGATGACCACTGCCTTGCTAAAGAAGCTGAGGGTACAGGTGATGGACTGGCCAAGCATGTTTATTAGACCTAACCCTATTGAGCATCTGTGGGGCATCCTCAAACGGAAGGTGGAGGAGTGCAAGGTCTCTAACATCCACCAGCCCTGTGATGTCATCATGGAGGAGTGGAAGAGGGCTCCAGTGGCAACCTGTGAAGCTCTGGTGAACTCCATGCCCAAGAGGGTTAAGGCAGTACTGGAAAATAATGGTGGCCACACAAGATATTGACACTTTTGGCCTAATTTGGACATTTTCACTAAGGGGTTTACTCATTTTTGTTTCCAGCAGTTTAGACATTAATGTCTGTGTGTTGAGTTATTTTGAGGGGACATCAAATTTACACTGTACAAGCTGTACACTCACTACTTTACATTGTAGCAAAGTGTCATTTCTTCAGTGTTGTCACATGAAAAGATATAATAAAATATTTACAAAAATGTGAGGGGTGTACTCACTTTTGTGAGATACTGTACAAGGTTTCTTGGTGAAATACATAAATGAATGCTGTTTTACCTTCTTAGAGTGTTTCTGTCTGAATTAATTCCTGAGATCTACACATCCAGCAAACAGATTGGGCTTTTCTTTTCTTCAGTTAAATTTAAACAATATTCTTATTCTCCAAAAAAGACCATATATAATAAGCCTGGTGGATTCTAGTGTTAAGGAGTTTGGTAAGTATTTTCGAATAACAATTCAGAAGGGCTATTGGTCTGTAGAAGAAGTGGACCAGCGTTGGGTCTTTAGAACTTTTATGAATCAGTATAATGTGGTCTTTTCAAATATAGATGGGGGTAAAGAGCCATTAATTAGGCACAGATTGTACAAAGACACCAGATTTGGGGACCGAAAAATCAGTGTGTGCCTTAAAAAATGCCATTGGAAGACCATTAGTTCCAGGAATCTTGCTGTTAGGAAAGGAGGCAACTGCCAACAGCACCTCCTCTGATGTAGAAGAAGAAAGGGGTTAAAGTCAGACTGCAGTGAGGAGGTATATAGGATAGTGTAGTATGTGGAAAATTCCACCATAATCCCGTCCTCATAGGAGATCATAGAGCCATCCAGCATACAAATTGTAGGGATAATGGTGAGAGGTTTGTCATGTTGCGCTAGCATGGCAAGGAATATGCCATTTTTTGTCTCCTTGTCGAAAAACCTCTGCTTGCGTCTGTGTTGCCACCCTCTAACAGGAATTTGGATCAGAGCAGCAATAAAAGAGACATTTGGAGATTTTGAGGAAAAGGTACTTTTTTGAATTAAGTATACTTGAATAGATCTTTTTTTAAAACCAGCTTCCAGCCACCGTGTATTTCAACCTGTCATTGATGTCACTTTACAGTAAGTAATAAAGTTATCCCTTGTCACCGCCTTCAGCTTATGATTACATAGTAAAGAAGCAGCAGATGGATGAGCTCACTATTCTGTCCCACTGCTCTCTTCTCCTATCAACGCGTTCCTTGTTAACACATGATCAGTAAAGCACTATTGGTTGGCTCCTTGTGAAACCCCTTCCTTTCCCAGACTGAGCTCTGCTGTACAGGGATTGCAAGACACTGGTACCAAGTCAAAATCAGGAACTTACACTAGTTGCTTTTACACACTTAGGGCTCATGCACATGAGGGCAGTTTGGCTCATACAGCATTAAAACCTGGGTATTTGGGGGTGCAAGGAATGCACAGGTGCAGAGTAAAACAGGCTGCCAGTAACCTGTCAAACTCATTGATGGGCTTAAACGCTTGGTGCTGTACACTTTTTTGAGCATCACCCACATTTATGGCCATATGTGTTCAGGGACATATAACCCAAATGTGCATATGTCTCTCAATGCATTTGGCCCTAAACACAAGTACCACTTGTAAGGGTTTCCAGCCACAGCCACCATGTATTTTAGCTTATCATTGATTTTTACAGGCTGCTGGCTGCGGGCTATATTTTGTACCCATGTCTCTCTTGAGTTTAAAACTCACGACTTTTACTCTGTACTACCCATGTGCATGAGCCCATATTATTGTTTTGTTTTTTTAATTCAGGAATTAGTGATTTTATCTGCCTAATGTTCCGCTTTAGGAGAATATTAAAACAATTAACAATGACCCATAAATTAAGTAAGATATCACAATGTGCTAATGTGCCATTCTGCATCCACCTGCATGAGCTCCACGCCTGCAGACATCCACCAGCTCTGATATCTGTCATCAGCTATCAAAGGACTTCTCTTCATCTATTTGATGAATAGTGGTTACTGCATGTGTCAGCACAAGCCAACATATCAACAAACATAAAATAAAGATGGTAGCATTTTGTTTTTGGTGACAAGCTGTCCCACCCAAGAACAAAGAGGTTCCTCTTTTGGTGTTCTAGCAGGCAGCTAATGAACCAATCTAAAGAAATCCATACAGTAAGTGGAAGCAACACTTAATGAGAGCTGACTTGCTCAAGATGGGTTTTCCTTTCATTTCACCTATTGCAATGACCACATTCCATCAGGTATTACCAACATTCACTGGTCTTTGAGGGCCAACCAGCTCAAGATGGGGTTTCCTTTCATTTCACTTATTGCAATGACCACATTCTATCAGGTATTACCAACATTCACTGATCTTTGAGGCCTACCAGCCCAAGATGGGTTTCCAACCATTTCCTTTTATTTCACATTTTGTACTGACCACATTCCATCAGGTATTATCAACATTCACTGGTCTTTGAGGGCCAACCAGCTCAAGATGTTTTTCCTTTAATTTCAGTTATTGCAATCATCACATTCCAGCAGTTATTAACAGTTATCACTAATCTTTGAGGGCCAACCAGCTCAAGATGGGTTTTCCTTTCATTTCACCTAATACAATGACTACATCCCATCAAGTATTACCAACATTCACTAAACTTTGAGGGCCACCCAACTTAAAATGGGTTTCCCTTTTATTTCACCTATTGCAATGACCAAATTCCATTAGATATTACCAACATTTGCCAATCTTTGAGGGCTAACCAGCTGAAGATGGGTTTTCCTTTCATTTCAACTATTGCAGTGACCACATTCCATCAGGTATTACCAACATTGACTGATCTTTGAGGGCCAGCTAGCTTAAGATGTGTTTTCCTTTTATTTCACCATTTGCAGTGACCACATTCCATCAGGTATTACCAACATTAACTAATCTTTGAGTAACAAACGGTTTTTAATTATATTGTGAAGAAAACATGCCAGTGCATTCCTGGATTTTTCACTAATTCCCGAAGCAGACATTCTACATACAGATCATTGTTTAATTCTTATTTTCAAAATCCCAGATTTTTCAACTAACATTTCTGAATGGTGCACCAAATGCAAAGGACAATACACTTACATTTTAGCACATCACGGTGCACAAATGGGAACCATCTATGGGGTCTGATCATAAAATAGAAAATTGTCTATGCCAATGCTTATGCTAGCACAAATAATTGCTATAATGTGTGTAACATGTTTATTTCCCATTATCGTCAGCTCCATCTAATGGCCATGATGTAGTATTTTCCTGAAATACCTCTATCAGGAAAGACACCACATTATATCCACTACTGTAGATGGAGCTGACAATCATAAGAAATGCACATATTAAATGAATTACGGGTATTATTTGTGATGATTGTGTGAATGTCTGAGCATTCACACAGTGATTTTTTTATAATAAATAGATCCCTATGTGTTGTGGTCTGCTGTGTTATTAAAATGTGGCATATCCATTAAAATATGTGATCGTGTTGCATTGGCAGCCCATTTATTTTGAAAAAAATGATTAATTTAATGCATAAATTAAATGGGCCCTAAAACCTAAAAATTACAAAATAAATGTACACTACCACAGTTGTGCGTGATTAATCTTTAATTCGTGATTTTGTTTGCGCCATAGAGGATGTATTGTAATGCATGATATTGATTCATTGCTGCTCTGCTGCAGGTGGTTTTATTGGCAGGATTGAGCTACTGAAAATAGTCTGTGTAGTTTAGGCCTTAGATTTTTATGCTAAGAAACTTCCAAAGTGATTAATCTTGCACTGGTAATCACGCAGTAATATTTTATTTGACTTGTATTAGCGTTAATTAAAACCCAAGGCGTTTTGAGTTTTTAAAAAAAAACATGAATAATGAATGAATTTAATATTTTAATATCCATGTAAATGATTTCATATTATTTATGCCAAATCAAATTAAAAGTGTGATGGTTGAAACAGTGATAAGTGTATTTTATAATTTAACAATTTAGTGCAAAAAGAAAAAGGATGCATTTACACAATAAGTAGCAACCAATCCAATTTCTGCAGTCATCAGCTTATAACAGAACACTATAAAGTGGTCTTTGGGTGACAGTATTTTTGCTCATTACTGTAGGCAAATGAAATCAAGAAATAAATGCCTTCCATTAGGAAAGTCTCTCAATGGCAGTGCCTTCACTGAATGCTATAATTACAGAAAAGGTAGAAAGCTGGATTATGTCGTTCTTTTAATCTGTATTGACCTACTGGTGGAATAGCTTAAAAGAGAACTATGGTCAAAGCATTTTTGGCCTTAAAGAGGAGCTGCAGTCTGCTCACATAATTTGTAAAAAATCATCTTTGCCATTCTGAGGCTTCCCTCCAACCACTTTGCATATTATTTCATATATACTGTGATTCTGTACTTGCCAAATATACTGCAGAAATCTCCCTCCACTAAGTCTGGCTGCAGCCATTTTAACTGTGGGCAGCTGAAGCTGCTGCCTGTTCACTTCCTGGATTTACACAGACACACAGAGGCACACCTCCAGCTCTGCAGCTCTAATTGGCCTTCTTATGGCTCATCCCACCTCCCTTCCTGACAAACTCCCACGAGAGTTAGAGAGAGAGCTGTGCATGATGTCATAAGCCTAGGCTTTTTACCAGACAAGAAACAGGAAGTGGGCTGTATAAGGTATTTACTGGCAGAGAAAAAATGTCTTACTATCCAAAGTTAAAACAATAAGGGCAGAGGATTTAATAGATGGAAAGTTGAAAAAATTACTAAAGGTCCACTTTAAAGAGGATCTGCACCCGTCACATCCCCTTACCTTAAGGTGGTATCTGCACATTTTAGATAGTCACCCATCCAGCGGCACCAGCAATGTCACGCTGAGATCTTCTCATGCCCGGCCGCAGCTCTGTCCCAGGCCACCATGTTGTTTATGACGTCATTGAGAGGCCTGTCGGCTCTTCTTGGATCACCTCCTGGGATATGTGCTGTGCATAGGGAGGCAGTATGTCATTCTCCTAAGGCAATTGACATGCATAGGGAGGTGAGGCCGGACATTTTTACCAAAAAAAGGTTAAAAAAACAAACAAAAAAAAAACAGTGCATTAGGTACAGAGGATGGAAGGAGGGGTGGAGTGGAGGGAAGTAGCGGAAGAGGGTGGAAGTCCACAATTCTCTTGTGGGTCACAGGAGAGGATAAGTGCAGAATCAGCTGACAGTGGGCTGCTGTCGGCTTACATCACAGAACCACTCCAGGCTCTGGAAAAATCCTGACCATATTGTCGGGATCCACCCAAATGCCTGACTGGAAGCTGGTGCTGCTGAGAGCCTGAGACAGCCGAGAGATGAGCGATCAGTGGTCATGTGATCGCTCAGTTTTTGGGCTTAGAGCCGGAAGGGGACAGCTGCAGCATTGCATCAATGCGGAAGCATAGAGGTGATTATGCATGTCTGTTTTGTTTTTTTTATGATCCCAAACTTCTCCTTTACCACTTCAATACTGGGCACTTTTACCCCCTTCCTGCACAGGCCAATTTTCAGTTTTCAGCACTGTCGCACTTTTAGTGACAATTGTGCGGTCATGCAATGCTGTATCCAAAGGAAATTTTTATCATTTGTTTGAAAAAGTAGAGCGTTCTTTTAGTGGTATTCAATTGCCACTGGGTTTTTTACTTTTTGCTAAAAAACAAAAAACATTTTGGGAATAAACAAGTTTTTTCTTAGTTTCTGGTAGAAAATTTAGTAAATAAGTGATTTTTCTCCTTTAATGATGTGCGCTGATGGGGCTGCACTGATGGGTAATGATGAGGTGGCACTAATATGCAGCACTGATGGACACTGATAGGAGGCACAGATATGCAGCACTGATGAGCACTGTTAGGCTGCACTGTTGGTCATTAATAGGTGGCACTTATGTGCACTGATAGGCGGCACTGATGGGCACTGATTGATGAGCAGCAATGATGAGCAGGCACTGATGGGCACTGAAAGGCAGCACTGATTGGCATCACTGATGGGCACTGTTGGGGCTGCACTGTTAATCAGGGCACTGATATTCATTATCAGTGCTCTGATTATCTGTGCAGGTCTCCCCTGTGGGGAAATGCCACTGATTGGCTCTCCTCACCTCACACGCTGTCAGTGTGAGGAGAGGAAAGCCGATGACCGGCATTTTCTTGTTTACATGTGGATCGCGTTTTTGGCTCTTTACCGAGATCAGGGACACAGCGTGCCGCCGATCACTGAGCTGCGTGCCCCTGTGGGTGCGCAAGAGCGGCGAGAGTAGGACGCTGTCATATGACGTCGTCCCAGAACATTAGAACCACACCTCAGTTGTCATTTCCCTATACGGCGGACGGGAGGTGGTTAACCACTGGCCGTTCGCGCTATAGCCGAATGACGGCCACAGCGCGGACCTGAATTTCCGGGAGGCCGTAATATGACGGCCTCCCCTTTGCGCGTGCCCCCTGCAGAGCACGCGCGGCACGTGCTGTGATCCCCGAGTCACTGAGACTCTGGTGATCCTGGCCCCTTACCACGTGATCAGCTGTCAGCCAATGACAGCCGATCACATGATGTAAACAAAAGCTCCGTAATCGTTTTTTTTTTCTCCTCACGCTGTTAGCGTGAGGAGAAAAAAAAGCCGATCACCGGCTATCTGCAAGGGACATCGGTCCCGAAGAGGAAGAGGCAATTATGCCTCAACTCTGCCCACCAGTACCCCCTGCCAGTGCCACCTGCCAGTGCCCACCAGTGCCACCTATCAATGCCCATGAGTGCCACCTATCAATGCCCACAAGTGCCACCTATCAATGCCCACCAGTGGTGCCAATCAGTGCCACCTAGTAGTGCTGCCTATCAGTGTAACCGATTAGTGCCCATTATTGCCACCCATCAGTGCTCATCACTGCCACTTATCGGTGCCCATCAGTGCCGCCCCATCAACATACATCAATGAAGGAGAAAAATTACCTGTTTGCAAAATTTTATAACAAAATATAAAAAAAAAATTTTTTTTAAATTTAAAAAATTCGGTCTTTTTACATTTTTTTAACAAAAAATAAAAACTGCAAAGGTGATCAACTACCACCAAAAGAAAGCTCTATTTGTGGAAAAAAAAGGATACAAATTTCATTTGGGTACAGTGTAGCATGACCGCGCAATTGTCATTCAAAGTGTGACAGCGCTAAAAGCTGAAAATTGGTCTGGACAGGAGGGGGGTTTAAGTGCCCAGTAAGCAAGTGGTTAAAGCGAATCCTAATGCCGTGTACACACGAGCGGACTTTTCAGCATCAAAGGTCCGACGGTCTTTCTGACGGACTTTCGACGGAGTTACGACGGACTTTCGAATGACTGGACTTGCCCACACACTAAAGTCCGTTCGAAAGTCCGTTGGTTTGAACGTGATGACGTACGAAGGGACTAAAATATGGAAGTTCATAGCCAGTAGCCAATAGCTGCCCTTGCGTCCTTTTTTGTCCGTCGGACTAGCATACAGATGAACGGATTTTTCTACCGGGCTTGAGTTCATCGGAAAGATTTGAAACATGTTCCAAATCTAAAGTCCGTCTGATTTTCGACAGAAAAAGTCCGCTGAAGGTCCGATGAAGTCCACACACGGTCGGATTGTCCGACGGATTTGTTCAGTTGGACCAGTCCGGTAGAAAAGTCCGGTCGTGTGTACATGGCTTTACATGCTCTCTCTGCTTTGTAATGTATAGGGTACAAACAAACAAATAAAACGAGTGCAGTAGAGTTAAAGACTTTAACCACTTGCTTACTAAGCTCTTATACCCCCTTCCTGCTCAGGCCAATTTTCAGCTTTTAGCGCTGTTGAACATTGAATGACAATTGCGTGGTCATGCTACACTGTACCCATATGAAATTTTTTTATCATTTTCTTCACACAAATATAGCTTTCTTTTGGTGGTATTTATCACTGTTTTTTTTTTTTTTTTGCTAAACAAACAAAAAAAAGACAGAAAATTTTGAAAAAAATAAACGTTTTCATAGTTTGTTATAAAACTTTGCAAACAGGTAATTTTTCTCCTTCATTGATGGGCACTGATGAGGCTTCACTGATGGACACTGATAGGTGGCACTAATGTGCACTGATGAGGTGGCACTGGTGGGCATTGATCAGGAGGCACTGATGAGGCTGCACTGTAAGGTGGCACTGATAATGAGGCACTGATTGGTAGCACCAATGGGCACTGATTGGTGGCACTGGTGGACACTGCTTAGCAGTAATGATGGGCAGTGGTAGGTGGCACTGGTAGGTGACACTGGTGGGTACTGCTCAACAGCAGTGGCTGTCGGTGTGTAGGACCAATGTCCGTTTTACATTAACCTGTAATCGGCTTGTTTTTTCTCTATCAGCGCGAGGAAAAAAAAAAGCAGATTATCGGCTTCTGTTTACATCACTTGATCAGCTGTCACTGGCTGACAGCTGATCATGTGGTAAAGCACTGGGATCCCAAGGACTCAGTGATCACAGAGTGCGCCGCCCACACACACCAGGGGGTGAGCAGGCAGCGCGAGCATGGAAGGATGTACATGGACGCCCTTCTGGCAATTTAAGCTCACTCTGTAGCCGTCTTTTCGGCTATATTACGGGCTTCAAGTGGTTAATGTTAAAATCAAATACAAACCATGTCGAACCGTGTCTGTCCTAACAAAGGGTTAAAAATTTAGAAGCTGCCCTCCTGCATTGTATGGTACTCAGGCATAGCTCAGTCTCTGTGGAGACAAAGACACTGGAAGACTTTTCAGAAATGTTTAGAATCAGCCATGACACCCTCGCCACAAAAACATCTAGAATGGTAAAAAAGGTAAGAATTTGTCCTCAAGACCCAGTTCCTTGACTCCATTACTTGATATTGACTCTTTCCCTCCAACTTGTGCTAAACCTAAACTCCTTGTTTGGCAAAAGACAGAGGCCCCTCTGTTAAAACATACGCTCTGTGCCCCTATCTGGCATGCTCCCTTCCTGCCACAACTCTTCTATGGCTTGGCTTGAATGCACTCAACTAACGCACCTTATAAACAAAATACCGAACATTGACGATTTGACAAGACCACATAAAGTCTTTGAGTCATTGTTATCCCAGTCGGACAGACCAGAGCATTCACTATCCCTGATATATCAGATACTGATTCAGGTCTCTTATCCAAACCCACCGACATTCCTTTCAAAATGGGAAAGGGAGATGAACCTGTCTCCACGGATGATATGGAATGGGGAAAAACAATGGCGCTTTCTTTAAAATTATCTATCTCATCTTATGCCCAAGAACGGAATTATTATATATTCTCTAGGTGGTATTGGTGCCCCACTGTTATACACAAGCTTGATCTTAATGTTTCGGACATATGTTGGAGATGCTTGCAGGCCCCGGGTAACATGACACACATTTGGGGTACATGCCCACGTGTTACCCCCTTTTGGGACAAGAGTCTCCAGCTGTATGACAAACTTGTAGGGGACAAATATCCTAATGAACCCCCACTTAACGGTCCTATCTATGTTACTGTGGTCATACAAACAAATCAAGAAGAGCTTAATTCACCATTGGCTGACTGCTGCACGTTCAGTTATTGCTAGATCTTGTCGCCAACCAGTGGTCCCCTCTCTAGCGGATTGGGCCTGCAAAGTGGACAGGATCGAACATATTGAACAGATGTTAGTGTGGGATGCTGATAAAAGTGAGACCCACACTATTTTGTGGACCGTTTGGTTTCACTTCCGGTTCTCTTCTGATTTTGACCCGTTTATAGTGGATACAGCTTTTACTGTCCCCCCTGGGCCCTCTCATGAGTAGCTTGATATACCTTAACCCCCACTTCCCTTTCTTGCTTACACCCCCCTTTTTTTACATTTCTTTTTCTCTTTCCATATTTCTCTGCCCTTTCTACTCCTCCCTTACCTTTTTAAGATTATAGTAATCTTATCGGTAGATTCGCCACACGTTGAGGCCATATGTGTTGAGCCTTGTTTTTTTCAGTTTTCTACACCATTGTTTAACATGGTCTAATGGTTACTTGATTTGCCATTACTTGGTTTATGTCTACACTCTTTGATGATATCAACATGACTATGCTTATGTGATACATGTTTTAATGTCCTTCCGATCCTAATGTATACTTGTTCATTCAATGTAAATATGTTGTATCTTGCCTATGGTTATTCAATGTGGTTTAAAAAATGCTTGAAACTTAATAAAACAAATTCAACATAAAAAGGTAAGATATTTTTTTTTTTTTTTTAGCTATGCTTTGTGAATGGGAAAACATAATAAATTTGGCTGCAAAAGTGGAAATACACTTTAAAGGATAATTGCACTTTTAGATAAAGTACATTTATCCATCTTGAAGTATGCCCGTCTCCTCTACTCCACTCCAGATGCAACAGCCAGGGCCTGTCGCAGTATCTACATCCTGCACAAATATAGTGGGTCTTCAGAGAATATTATGAGACCATCTTTTGTGGCTGGGGACTCTCATAGAAATTCAAGAAGACCAACTGTTCAAGAGCAGCCAATGCCAGTGTAAATTTTATCCACAGGATGTAAATATTGAGGCAGGCTGAGGTTGTCAAATAAAGGGGAACCTGCACCTGAGGCAGGAGGGATATTTTAGATTGGGGGCTAGGCTGGTTGGCAAGTGTATTTTATTTTCATATTTATAAACAGCCATAGGAAGGAGGTGTTTGATGTGTTGAGCTAGCACACAGGGTTTAAGAATGTGCCAGGAGGAGGGGTACAATCCACATGGAGAATGAATGTTGGTTGTAGAAAAAGGAATTTCAGGTTTAAAATGGTTGAAAACCTGCTAACAGCAATTCTCTATAAGGTAAAAGTGATCCAAGCGGCTATACAGCCATCCGATCACTATTAATGGAGGAAGGGGGCCCCCGTCCCATCGTGGACCAATGTGACCGGTAACATCAGATGCAATGTGAAGAATTGAAGGAATGGAAGTTCCTCCCCCCTTTCTGTGATATCAGAAACTGGAAGCAACGAGGATTTCGGCACTTCCGATTTTGTTTTGTTTGTATAAAATACATTACTGGGTTCCCGAGGACGAATATATATATACGTCAGTCAGGATGTGTTTATTCGTTTAAAGAGTCACTTTGCGTGATGAGCTTAATAAAAAAAAGGACTGATTGTAAAGCCAATTAATAAGAAAGGAATTTATTGTATAATAGGTTGAAAATATGTTTTTAACCTACAGTTCCCTTTTTTTTACTTACTCTAAGTGTTACTGGGTGGGCCATAATTCTAAAGCTCTCAGTGAATTAATGAGGAATAAACTCTCTTCAGTATCTCTCCAGTGCCTTAGCAACCACTTCTTTGGTATTGTGCGTCCCTGTTACAGGAATAACAGGCTGCATCTGTGACACAGAGGGGAAACCTTCTTCCTGCAGATCTTTAAATATAGAATTAACTTTTCCTTTCCTGAGCCACCTTATTATACTCAATTTCTTCCTGAACCTGAAAGGTAGTCGAAAAATATTTCATTAAAAATCAATTAACATATATGTTACGGTATTTTAGTTTTCGTATGAAAGTCTTTTCAGTATGAAGCAGTCTTTTTGCAAGGGTCATATTTAATCATATAGAGATATATTGATAAGGTGCTGCTACTTACTGTTTATTCGACCTAAAAAAGTAATCAGTGCAATTGTAATGCAGTTACTGTTTGCTCAAACAGAAAAACGTATCCATCTCAATGGTAAGCCCCCCGTTTACACAGGATTCACATTGTTTCCTTATGTTCACTTTCTCGCTCTTTCCCAATTTTGGGTCACTGCATGACTGATCTTCATGCAATATTGCACTGTATCACTCTTTCTCACAGTCCCTGGTGTACCTTTATTCCTCATTTACACTTGCTCCTAGGCTATAATCACTCTATTATGGATATACATCATGGTAATTACCATTGTCTTATTATAGTCACTCATTTATCTCTATATACCTCTTGGAGTCACTGCTTCACATCTTCAACGATGTCAGCGTGAACGGCTTATCCCTCTGGGGAGCTACGGGCTTGCTCCACTCTGGGGTTCCTACCTCCACAGCTCCCAGGACAGACATCCACAATGGCCCCGGTCAATCCAGCACTATATATGGATAGTTTAGCCCAAATGTAAGTAGGGGGATGATGCCCTCTACTCCTGATTATTTTCCCTTTTTTTTGCTCCATTTTTGTTTTGTACTTTTCTACAGATATTTAGTGTGCATCTGCTCCTGATGAGGTGGTACAATCCCCGAAACTACTGCAATTGATTAACCTTTGGTCACTATATCAGTAATTATATGCTGTACGTACTGACCCAATAAACAACAATTTTTTCTCATCTGTTTCCTTTTATGTGCCTCATCTAAAGTCCTGTAAACCCTCCCTTTTCTATCGCAAATAGTAGGGATGGAGGCAACCCTCCCCTTCCCTGGGGGTATCATTTAAAGTCCCCAAATTCCTCCCTTCATTTCTCTTTTTGACTACTGGTGCCGAACTGTCTGGGTGGGCATTAACCCGAGTTACCTATGCTTGTCTAGGTGACTAGTTGTTAATTAGCTTACTGTTTAATTAAATTACTGTCCAAGTTTATGGTGGCTGTTCCTTAGATGTGCTAATGACATTACTGTTTACAGTTTGCATTGTTTAGGATAATGTGATCAGGCTCTTACCTTATTTTGTGTAGTATATATTCTGTGTAAATTTAAAATGTAAACATATTAGGGGGAGGAATGGATTGAGGGAATGGGATGAGGGGGGGCTGTTCACACCACTGTATGTACTGTGGTCACATACATTGGTGCACTGTGGTGTTTTACCTTTTAAATGGAACCCCGGTGCACCTGCATCACAGTGAACGGTGAATACCATGTTTTGTGGTGTTCTGTGCTACCAAGGATGCAGCAAGTGCTTGGGCATAGGCAGTTATTTAAATGTTAAACTCATCACAACTGATCATCCTAGTGTGAATGGGCCCTTACATTTCTGGCATAATTTGAGTTTCGGCTATTCAGCTCTGTACACTTTTCTTTTTTTAAAGCAAAGTAATTAAAACTCAGCTCTGAGAAATCTAAATATTCTCCCTTAAAGCGGGGCACTGCAAGAGTGAACTGCTCATTTAGTCTAGGGGAGAGTAAAAGCACTTTTACTTACACTATTCTCTGCTCCCCCACAAGATGGTATTCCTCTATGTTCTTATGGTGGACTATCCCTCACTGTCCTCATGTCCAATACAAAGCCAGGGACCCTGCATCAGTCTTTATGATATCAGGACCTTAGACTGCTGGAGCATAGGGAAAAAGTGGCTGCAGGGACCGGTCTAGCAGTGTGGAGGATCAGTTGATTAAATATACTTTTCAATGTCCCCTAGACTTAAACGAGCAGTTAACCCTTGCAGTGTGGAGATAGAGTGGAGAGGAATTAGAAAACATGTCACATTCATATTGCCGTCTGTATACCAGTTAGAAAGATTTACCCTCTGTATTGTTCCTGGTGAAAGAAAAAGGAATTTTTGAGTTGTCACCAGAATAGAAATAGTGGGGAAACCTTTGAAATATTCCAGTGGGGACACCAGTTACAGTGACAACTGTCTATGAGGGGATTTCCCTCACTTTGGAGACAACTTTTTATTGTGGCTATGGGGCAGGAAGGGAGACCTCCCCAATGAGAAAGCAGATGACAATAAAAATGGATTGCTCTAGCACCTCGCTCCAGCAGGTTTCTTCCATCTATGCAAGTGGTGCAGCCCTTCCTTCTCTCTAAGCTGCTCTTGGCCATGGTCACGTGCTCTCACCCTACCAATGTATAACATAGAATCATAAGCCCTGCATTGTACATGATGAAGCCAAGGGACAATCCACTGATCAGAGCCCCAGGAAGAAGAGAGCATCATTGGAGCCAGCCAGAGCAGGGTAAGGTATAACGAGCATTTAACCCTTCCATTGGGCTCCTCTCATCTAATTCTCAGAATTGGGCTTTAATAGCAAGGGCAGGACTGGTAATGGCAGGACTGGGTTTTATCTCGATACAGCCTAGGCCTCAGATCTAGGGACTTCTCCAGGCACAGAAGAACTGATTTGTAGAATAGTGCTTGAGTAGTACCTGCACTTTCCAGTAAAGTTAGTTAATACATTTTGGCAGACATGGCAGGTTACCTATAGGCTGAAGGTGATACTAAAGCAGTTTACAATTTTTATTTCTTTAAAAATAACAAACATGTTATGCTCACCTGCCCTGTGCAGTGGTTTTGCACAAAGCAGCCCCGATCCTTCTCTTCTCGGGGGTCCCCCACCGGCGCTCTGTCTCCTCTCCTCCTCTGCTTGCTATGGGGGCAATTGTGTGTGCTCAATCCTGAGCCCTGCCCAGTGCGTCCATAAGACACACAGAACAGGGCTCAGCCCTGCCCCCCACGCCCTCCCCACTGACTGTGATTGACAGCTGTGGGAGCCAATGGCTGTGTCTCAGCCAATGAAGAGGCAGATAGCTGGGAGAACAGCAGCTCTCGTGCACATCGCTGGATCGAGATCAGGTTCAGGTAAGTATTGGGGGGGTCTGGGGGGAATATGCACACAGAGGATTTTTTACTTTTATCAATAGAATGCATGAAGGTTAAAAAAACCTTCAGCCCTTAGAATCACTTTAAGGATCGCCTTTCTATAGTTGAGCTGCTGTTTCTTTGAGCTACATCTGTAGCCTATGTACTCACAAGGGATGAATGGCCGCACTTAAGCACAATGCACCATGTGCTTCAGGTCTCTGCAGCATTACTCATAGGTTGATTATTGGTCTAGCATATAAAATGATAACCTTTAATTTTTTGCAGATTCCAGTAGGGCTGAAACAACTAATCGATTAATCGACAACTAATCGATTATGAAATTAATCGATTACTATTTTCATAATCGATTAATCGGCCAGTAACATAATGGGGTTAAAAATAATAAAATGAGCCCTTTATAGTACAAAAAGAGCAAATAATCGCTATTGTACATATTACTTTCACAGTTCTACAGTAAAAAAATGAACCCCTTACAGTAGCGATTATTTGCTTTTTTTTGTACTATAAAGGGCTCATTTTAGTTTTTTTTTAACTCCATTATGTTACTAAACGTCTTAGACCTGGTTCACATCTTTGTGTTTTTTGGTGCTTTTTGCAGAAACACACTACAGTTCATTTAACATGGTTTTCTATAGGACACGATCACATCTATGCTTTTTTTTCAGCCGCTGCGTATTTGGAAAGGGTCAAGGACTTTTTTAACGCAAAACGGTGCTTTTTTGGTTCAATATACTTCAATGGAGAAGCTGCAGAAAAGCATGTAATGCGTTTTTGCAGCAATTTGTATTTTTTAATCTGCCCAACAACAAATTGGCCAAAAAACTATTTCTCTTCTAATAGTGTATACAGTATATCTCCTCTAATAGTATATACAGTATATCTCTTCTGTCTATTATTCTCAGAGTGGATTCAATATTTTGCTCCCTAACCATATAATTGGTTGTTTATATTTACCACTGCATAGAGATATTTAAGAATAAATTGCTTTTTTTTTTTAAATTTACATATTAACTAAATTATACACCACACTTTTTTTTTTAACGTTATTAACCGATTAATCGATTAATCGAAACAATAATCGACCAACTAATCGATTATGAAAATAATCGTTAGTTGCAGCCCTAGATTCCAGTTTCATACTTACAAGAAGAAAAAGAATAATTATGGAACTGGACAAGCTATAATTTATCTCCTTAAATTTATTGTTAAAAGAGATTTGAACCCTACATGATTCTCTAAACAAACACCGTTTTCTGCATACGACAGAGCTCACGAATCCCGGAGAGACTGCGTTCCTGCTTCTCCACATGCATTATTAAGTTAATTACCTCCGCAACTCATTCATTTCCCTTCCTTCTTAATGAAAAACAGAGCCTTGCGTGGCCACCAGGGGACAGAAGCCATTAGGAAATGGTGCGCTGAGCGCTCGGCGTTGCTGTGTAGAGCTAGAGGCCCACTTAGCTCGCAGCTTTATGGACAAAATGCTGAACTGCTGAAGTTTCTCTTGTTTTATAATTAACTATTGCAGAATGACATATTAGTCCAGGAGCCCCTAGGTGCCCAAAAACATTGGGAATTAATGCACAGGGACCAAACCGCCTGCATGCATGTAGCTTAAGTGCTCAGTGACCATTGACTATGTATATGCTAAATATTGATCAGTAGTGTATTTCCATACTGTGGAAAGTACCAACTGTGCTGTCTTTAAACAGCTAAAATACAGTATTTGTTAAATAATTTAACTATTTTAAAGCTAATGTCCAGGATGCTGATTCCCCACCCCCACAAAATAATCACTAAATAAATAAAAACTAATTGCAAAAAAAAAAAAAAACTACTCAAAATGGATGGCAGTGCAATGCACCACACTTAATTATGTGTTAACGTGTTTTGCAGTAAGACAAAAAGAAAAAACTATGGTGCCCCCTTCCCCCCTTATAATGCTAAATGGTATTGAAAATGTATCAAAAACCAATGTTTTTATTTTTTATATATATAGGGAAGGTCTGTGTTCCTGTTGGGGATTTTAACCTAAATAGAAATGGACACAAGAAAGGGTTCCCCTGAGTGGACTTTCCCGGCACTTGCATAACAGAGAAAAATTAGAAATAGAAACTATAATACATAATAAAAGAATATATATTTTATTCAATTGGAAAATACAAATGTTAAAAACAAAGTGGATATCATAAGTAACAAAACAGTACTAATTAGTAAACACAATAAACAATCAAGCAATAGGCAATGATGAAAAGAAACCAGAGAACTCTTTTCAAGCCCGACGCGTTTCGGGGTGTTTAATAATTCTAGGGTCCTTCTTCAGGGGCATAGTCGAAAAGAGGGGTTCATCTGGAAAAGTTCCATTAACTGCTTGTGGGAAGAAGTTTAAAACGAAAAACCACTGAGAAAGAGCAGGGTGTAGAAGTGGGCAATTAAGATGTGGTAGGTATAAGTGCTGTTCTTAGATGGTATAAGCTGCAGGAAGGTAAGCAGCAATCTCCATAGAGGAGTATGACACTATGCCCATCCCGCCCGACCCGGGCATGCGCAAGCCAGAGCGGTATGCTGAGGTCACAGGAAGGCGCCCCTATAGAGGATAGAGATGTAGACACGGCCAACCACGCAATCCTGCATCCGGCATGTAAAGCGCTTACATGCTGGATGCAGGATTGCGTGGTTGGCCGTGTCTACATCTCTATCCTCTATAGGGGCGCCTTCCTGTGACCTCAGCATACCGCTCTGGCTTGCGCATGCCCGGGTCGGGCGGGATGGGCATAGTGTCATACTCCTCTATGGAGATTGCTGCTTACCTTCCTGCAGCTTATACCATCTAAGAACAGCACTTATACCTACCACATCTTAATTGCCCACTTCTACACCCTGCTCTTTCTCAGTGGTTTTTCGTTTTAAACTTCTTCCCACAAGCAGTTAATGGAACTTTTCCAGATGAACCCCTCTTTTCGACTATGCCCCTGAAGAAGGACCCTAGAATTATTAAACACCCCGAAACGCGTCGGGCTTGAAAAGAGTTCTCTGGTTTCTTTTCATCATTGCCTATTTCTTGATTGTCTATTGTGTTTACTAATTAGTACTGTTTTGTTACTTATGATATCCACTTTGTTTTTAACATTTGTATTTTCCAATTGATTAAAATATATATTCTTTTATTATGTATTATAGTTTCTATTTCTAATTTTTCTCTGTTATGCAAGTGCCGGGAAAGTCCACTCAGGGGAACCCTTTCTTGTGTTTATGTACTATTGGATGTGGCACAGCTTTCCTCCTAAACAAGTTGGTCTTCCTTTCTTTGTAAATAGAAATGGAGATATTTATCGTGATGACCATTGCCTTAGGTCTGAAACTGTAGAAAATCCCAAATTTTGCATTGACTTAGGAACAGGAATTGAGTGGCACACTTGTTCTGGTGATGGCTCTGTAGGAAAGGATTTCCATTCCTTGGAAGAGATTTTCTCCTACTTCCTGTTTTGAAAGAAAAAAAAATCCTTATGGGGTTAACTATTTCCTACCCTATTTAAAACCAAAAAGTTCGGAGCCTTGCAGGGCCCCTTTGTCGACACCACACAAGGTGTCACTTGCCTGATGAAGGGGCCCTTTGTGGCTCCGAAACATTGCTGTATATTTACCATATGTCCAAGAAAATAAACCTTTGGACCCTTTTGAGGAATCCTTGGTGTGCTAATGATACTTCTTTACTTTGATCGCCCAGGGTTTCTAGCTTATGGTCATTACAGCACCCAGCATTATCAAATAGCCATTTTCATGGGGAATATTGTGTTTGGATTTTATACCTTAAAGTGATTGTATGTAATGGGACACAAACGTGTTCATAGACGAACAGGAAGCCTCCCTGCAAATGACATCGGGAGCTACATGACACAAAGCTGCCCAAGATGTAGACCCACTTCTGGTCGAGTGAGCAGACACTACTTCCAAAGGAGCCAAGCCCTTGGCTCTGTGAGCCTGTTGGATGACCTAGGCAAATTCGTGTTTGATGTGATGTAAGTAAAGACAGCACAAGCTATTATTGTACAGAGGCCATATTCAGCACAAGCCATTACTGTAACCAGCAGGAACAGGAAACACCACACAGGAAGTGAGTACAGAGATGTACAATAGAGTTCCATTTAAAGAAATACAACATCCATGACAAGCCGTGCCACAATCGCCCTAGGCATGTTTCTCTGTCCTTTCTGGCAAAAGAATGAACAGGCATTCTGAAGCCTGAAGGAAGCTGTAGCTTGTAAATATGACTTTACAATATCTGAGGGATTCCTAAAATTGAAGGAAGTCAAATCAGGATTCCATGTTTACTAGAAATGCGCTTTAACCAACTAAACCACAGCGCGCTTTCTCCCATGCAAGTTAGAACTCTAAGATTAACAGAACAATTTCTTGGCTCCCATGAAGACTGATGCACCCTTGGGAATTGAGTCAAGCATAGGCAATAGCACCATTCGACTGGAAAGAACTTAAGAAAGTTCTTCATGACCAGTGAACCAATCTCTAAGGCTTTTTATGCCAATGTGATAACTGGGAAAAGGCGAACTTGACTGAGAGGCCTGTAACGGAGACAGCCCTAGAACAATCCGCTCCAATTCCCAAGGGGGAGTTGAGAACAAGAGGGAGACTCCATTGGAAAACCTCTGCTTATTCCGAGGTCTGAGCCTAGCTTCTTCCTTGAAGAATTGTTGAACAGGAAAGATGCCTAGATCGGAAAACACCTGTAAAGGTCGATAAAGCTGACACTTGAACTCCGAGGGAGCTGACCGATAGAGCCAGAACTAAATCTGACTGGAGGAAGCCTAGAATATCTAAAACTTCTAGATCACCACATGATCTGTCAGCAGAAGCCATGTGTTGCTTGAAGCTTTTTGTTCAAAGCTCGAAAAACTGAAAATTTCCTATCAAATACCATAATTTTCCTTTCCTGATAGACTCAATTGCAGCATACATGTGGGTTAACCCTGCCTCCACTCCTCCTCTATAGGACCCCTCTCCCATAAATCTTTGCTGCAAGCCAGCGGCCGTGTTTTGTAACTAGCCTACTCCAGACATTTGGAAGGGAACTCCTGCTGCCATGGAGTCTATCAGGAAAGGAAAATTATGGTAAGTATTTGATAGGAAATTTTCTGTTTTCCTGACAGACTCCATGGCAGCATACGTGTGGGAAAAAAAATCGCTGTACACACCCGGGTGGGCAAAATGTTGAGCAAAGAAAGTTTAACACCGTCAACCGACAGTACTTGTAAACCAAAATTAACTGAAGATAGGGCAGCTGGTTCAACACAGTAATGGGACACAAACATGTTCATAGACAAACAGGAAGCCTCCCTGCAAATGACATCGGGAGCTACATGACACAAAGCTGCCCAAGATGTAGACCCACTTCTGGTCGAGTGAGCAGACTCTACCTCCAAAAGATGCCAAGCCCTTGGCTCTGTGAGCCTGTTGGATGACCTAGGCAATTTGTGTTTGATGTGATGTAAGTAAAGACAGCACAAGCTATTATTGTACAGAGGCCATGTTCAGCACAAGCCATTACTGTAACAAGCAGGAACAGGAAACACCACACATTAAGTGAGTACAGAGATGTACAATAGAGTTCCATTTAAAGAAATACAACATCCATGACAAGCAGTGCCACAGTCGCCCTAGGCATGTTTCTCTGTCCTTTCTGGCAAAAGAATGAACAGGCATTCTGAAGCCTGAAGGAAGCTGTAGCTTGTAAATATGACTTTACAATATCTGAGGGATTCCTAAAATTGAAGGAAGTCAAATCAGGATTCCATGTTTACTAGAAATGCGCTTTAACCAACTAAACCACAGCGCACTTTCTCCCATGCAAGTTAGAACTCTAAGATTGACAGAACAATTTCTTGGCTCACATGAAGACTGATGCACCCTTGGGAATTGAGTCAAGCATAGGCAATAGCACCAGTCGACTGGAAAGAACGTAAGAAAGTTCTCCATGACCAGTGAACCAATCTCTAAGGCTTTTTATGCCAATGTGATAACTGGGAAAAGGCGAACTTGACTGAGAGGCCTCTAACAGAGACAGCCCTAGAACAATCCGCTCCAATTCCCAAGGGGGAGTTGAGAACAAGAGGGAGACTCCATTGGAAAAGCTCTGTTTATTCCGAGGTCTGAGCCTTGCTTTTTCCTTGAAGAATTGTTGGACAGGAAAGATGCCTAGATCGGAAAACACCTGTAAAGGTCGATAAAGCTGACACTTGAACTCCGAGGGAGCTGACCGATAGAGCCAGAACTAAATCCGACTGGAGGAAGCCTAGAGTATCTAAAACTTCTAGATCACCACATGATCTGTCAGCAGAAGACATGTATTGAACAACTTTGACCAGATACTCACATAAACTTTGTCTGCGTTCATTCTTCTAGTATTCAAGAGAGCAGAGATGACTCTGGAAGAGCAGCCGTGCACCACCAAGCTCGAGAACCAGACCATCAGACGCAACCATGCTAGACATGGATGTAGAAGTGTACTCAGTGACAGAAGGCCTGGCCTGAGGAGAAGGTGAACTGGGTTCTTGAAGCTGAACTGTGCTAGCAAGGGGAACCATGACCTAGTTGGCCGATAAGGCATCACTACCACCAACACCACAACTGTTCGTAGTCTTCGTAGAAAACCAGGACTAGAAAAAATGCATAGGTCCTACCGCATTTCCAGTGATCCATCGGAGCATCTGCACCTGAAAACCTCCACACGTAGAGACCATTCGTTGTGGACTCTGGAAAGAAAATCCATTTTGGACACATTTTGTACTCTGTGAAAATACGTCGCTGAGCTGTTCTTCTGAGTCCAAGACATAATTGGCTCCGCTTCCTGTAATAGAGAACAGGCTGTGAGTCCCCAGGCTGTCTTTTAACATAGGAGACCGCCGTAGTGTTGACTAACCTAAGAGCACTGACGCTCCCTTTGTTATATGGTGAAAGGCCTGAAATCTGCTTCCTGACTCCCACTGCTGGAGAAACCCCTTCCAAAAAAGCCGCCTTCTCCAGCTTCCACTTGATCCTCGGATCCGTAGACACCATAGTGTCAATCATTTTAGACACTGAAAGGCGCATAGGTGGGAAGAAGACCGGGCCAGGAGTATTCAGATCCAAAACATCGAGATCTAGAGCCAAGGCAATGATCCAAGATTATATTGAACTGAGCCGAGGCCCACAAGAGACTGTGTGGGCTCCAAGTGTCTCCTTGCCAGATTCAGCAGCCAGCCGAATTTGAGGAGCATAGAAAAGACCTGAGCTCCGGGCTCTAGCAGCTGCCCTCTGTCTTGGGATAGTAGGACAAGGACATCCATGTAACTAGGCAGGCGTATGCTCCTTGTTTTAATAAAGACTATAACAACCAATAATACCCTGAAAACACACAGGGTGATGTTGAAGGCCCGAATGGCTGGAGCTGGAGATGGTCTTGTCGGAAGCCTTTTACAATGGGCACATGAAGGTAAACATCTTAAGTCTATTGGAAACAAGCCAGTCACCTGGCTGGACCCCCTATGAATCAGGTACAATATTTCCACCTTGAACTTCTCCTTTGCTGAAAATTGCCTCGGGTGTGCAAGGTCTAAAACTGGCCTCCGTAAGCTGTTCATCTTCATGACCATAAGAGGGGCAAGCACCTGCCCCGAAATCTCTTGCATTCAGAGACTGGCACAGAAGCACTTTGCAATACCAGCAACTTACGTAAAGCATGAGTATATGCTTTCTTCACCTCAGCGTGAGGCAAAATCCATGCAAATGAATCAGAGAAGATGGAGGACTTCTGAGGGACCATGCATGACCTGAAAGGACCACTTTGACGTCCCAGTAGTCTGAAGCCCAGCTGAAGCTCAGCTTCTTGGATTCCGAGTTCAAGCTTTAGCATACTTCTGAGGGGATATTAGGTCCCCTCACCAGCTGTTCCTAAAATCCTGACCTGGTCTGTAAAAATGTGCGACCCTAGCATGTTCTGAACTTTGTTCTCTAGACTGTCCTCTTCTGGCCTAGCCAGTGCTGGTCCTGAGGTGGGACCTCAACTTGCTGACTGTGGCCTGGGTTGTGGTGCTATCCAGCTTGCCAAAAGATGAAGCTCCCTAAAAGGGAATGCTACACTACGCCTATTAGAGGCAGAAACAGCAAGCCCAGGCCCCAGCCATAGCACTCACTTTGCCGTAACTGACGAGAGCATAACCTGTGCCACTATGCGGCTGATGTCATTTGGAGCCTTATCATAGAAACTGACACTAGCTCTGAAACTGAACTACAGAGTTTCTGAAAACACTCCTGATTACTGCGTCCACATTCTCCATTCACATTTCTATCTTTTTCGATATGGCCACAAGAGCCCAGGCTGACTTTTGGGCTATTCACTACATCTTCCAAGGAAGAGCGACATGCTTGCTTTCCTCATCAAAACCTCAGCCATTTAGAGAGGCATTCTTTAGATACTTCACATTCTTACCTCTGAATGAATAAAAGCTTAGCCATTTTGCTCAGAAGGGAGGGATGTCTCACAACCTTGCTCCACTTAGCCAAAATGATGTCCCCTAGTTCTGTTAAGAATGAAAATTTAGAACACTCTCTCTATGGCTATGTCTCCAAGCCGTGCGATTCAGAGTGCGACCCTGATCCGACTCCGAGTGCAGCCCTGATCCAACTTTACAGTCTCTGGATCAAAGTTGCATCAAAAGTCACATCAAAGTAGCGCAGGTACCCCTCAAAGTCACTGCAACTCTAAGTTACATAGATTGAAACGGGTGATCTTTGATCTTAATGGGCTGTGACCTGCCATGCGACCCCATGTGTCCAAAGTCGCATGACAAGTCACACTAGTGGAAACAAAACCCAAAGGTGCTTACAGAACTTCCTCTTGCTTTGCAGAAGACTCTACCTTGGTTGGGACAGTTCCAGTACTTCCTGGTCATCCTAGTGGCAGAACACGCCGCAATGGCTGTTGGACTGCGTGTGTGGCTTGTATCCCACTCTTTAAGGGATTCTTTAAGGGATTCTTGCACTACGTGCCTCGCTAGGGATTCCATTCGCTGGAAAACACCACCGCCTGGGCTTAGCATGGCTCACACAGAGACTTGCCCTCTGAGTCCCGCGTCCCCAGCAGGCTCCCTTCTTGGAGCAGCTGACATAGCGATGGGTGCGTAGAGGAGGATTCAGAGCTTCTGCTACGAAGGCTGGACCTTGACAGTGACCTATGACAAATACATCTGAAGAAAAATGTTGTGTTGTCTTTATCATCTTGTGCTGTGTATTGTCAACCTGACCTAGAAAGACTCACAAAAGCAAAATAGGATAGAAAGGAAATGGTAAAATAACTCAAAAAGAGTACTGTACCTAGGTCAGCAAGGAAAGGAAAGGGTTAAACTCACTCTCCCATACCTGCTACACCAGGGCAGGGCTGGCCACACGGGGGGGGGGTGGGGGTGGGGGCAGTGATACATCCACAGTGTGAACTGCACAGGTGATTAAATCATAGCAGAAACACACGGAGGCAACATACCAGGGTGTTAATGCAGAGCATACCCTGCGAAGATTGCACACAGCATTTTGGGAAACTGCTGTAAGCTGCCTACAGAGAAATCCCTACATCAATAGTACTGACCGCCGATTGAATCTCTCCACTGAAATGATGCCACCACCGCCTGCAGTGCCCATGCACTGGGCCCCTGGGCAGGAGCAACCCAGGGACACCCGGCCACAAGAGAAAGCAGCGGCTTGGAAAACAAATGCGCTCCAGCTGCCATAGACTGGAAGAAACTAGAGCCAGAGAAGAAACAGACGAACAGAAACACACAAACTGCTGCCATGGAATATGTAATCTAAAAGTATAAATCACCACACAGGGCAACTTCAATCCTGCTTCCACAATCAGACCGGGCCAGGTAGGTTGATCACACCGGGCTTGGGGCAGATAGGGCCGCTAATAGCTGGGCTATCTGGCCATTGCGCCGGTTGCCTGCCGATGGCCAGGCTTTAGCTCTTCCGGCGCCTCCTTCACTTGCCCACAATATACCTTGCTAACAGCCAAGGCTTATCAGAGTATCTTCCGTTTAGCTCGCTCCATACCCTGCTAATAGTCAGGGCTTATCGGAGTATCTTCCGTTTAGCTCGCTCCATACCCTGCTAATAGCCAGGGCTTATCGGAGTATCGCGATCTGTCTTCCCAGTGCACGCCGCCGGCCGGTCTTGATCGCGGAGAGAAAAACTTCAGTTAGACGAATAACCAAACTTGTCCTTAGGAGGAGGACAAAAAAGGAACACGGCCGCTGGTTTGGAGCAAAGATTTATGGGAGAGCAGTGGAGGTGGGGTCAACCCACACGTATGCTGCCATGTCAGGAAAAGCATTTTTGGTTAGTCACACATTTCTGGTTCCTATAGACTTTGATGGGTGCACCTGAAAAACGCACGAAAAACCATCTGTTATGAGTGATTTCTTGTCTCTCCTTCTCCTATTAACTAGCTTTCTATTGGCTGAAACAAAAACCTGAAAATGTCTGAAAAACACGTGTACAAACCTGCATAGAAAAAAACTCCAAAAAGCTTTGAGAAGCTCAAGTGTGAACCTAGTCTATTGCTGCCTTTTGAATTGCTGGCTGCTGGTGATGTTGATTAGAAATGTATCGTCTATAAAATAAGAGAGACTTTTACATTTTAGTTATTCCATAGTTTCTGATTGGAACTTTTTATTCAAGTAGAACAATGGGTCAGTTTAGGACGGTTGTGTTATTGTAGGTGGTATGTTGCTTCTAATTTTGGATGAAACACTCTGCTTGTACTTTTAAGAACATTGCAATATTATTAGGTACACTGTCACATATGGTGTGTGTTCAGTCTACAAAATAGGCCCTTAAATAGGCTTATGAGCATAATATTGTCATTTGCTGCATAATTATCTTATCATCTGTCATTGGCAGCTGTATTTGCTGGCAAAACTTTTTAAACTTTATGGATTCTAGACTTGGATTATATCTCATCAACTATTATACTGTAAAGGCTTATTCTCACATGTAGTCCTTGTGGAGGGCGTTTGACAGGCGGTGAGGAGGCAATATGTCACCTCCACACCACCTGTTTTAACCCTAAAAGGGCTACCAAATATGACAGTTACATTTTTTTCATGGTTGTGAAGCAAAGCATTATGGCCATGGCATGTGTGCTTCAGTAAAACGTCAGTTTCTTTCTTTTTTTTTTTACATCCTTTTAGTAGTGGAGAGTGTCCTAAGTAGATATTGACATCTTCTGCGCTGAAGAGCTTCTTCTTCTTCATGAAAAGCTCATTGGAAGTCCTCACTCACCAATTGGTTTATTACAGACTTCTGGTTCTGGCTTAGGCATAACACAAGCTTTCCTGTCCAATCATAAACACACCCTCCTGTAGTTTTCTGAGAACGACAGGAGTGACAGCATGACATGATGTCCAAACACAAGACTGTCGTACACCCCCCAGAAGCTGTGATGCACAGAGCTTATTGGGACATGTAGTCTCTAAGAAGATGTGCACATCAGGGAAATAAGAGTTTGTGCCCCTTCTTTAAACCTACAGCTCAATCTGACTGAAATGGGAAGCGAGGATGGAATGTCCATGTGACTGCTCAAAAATAAATTTACAAAATGATACATCGATCAAGGGCATGGGAGGACCAGGAGCATGGGTTTGTTTTGTAGCTGTCGATCAGCAGTAAATCTGTAATTGCTGACCTTTAACCTGTTGGACTTTCCATCTCTTACAGTGCCTTGAAAAAGTATTCATACCCCTTGACATTTTACACATGTTGTCATGTTACAACCAAAAACATAAATGTATTTTATTGGGATTTTATGTGATAGACCAACACAAAGTGGCACATAATTGTGAAGTGGAAGGAAAATGATTAATGGTCTTCAATTTTTTTTTACAAATAAATATGTGAAATGTATGGTGTGCATTTGTATTCAGCCCTCCTGAGTCAATACTTTGTAGAACCACCTCTTGCTGCAATTACAGCTGCAAGTCTTTTTTGGTATGTCTCTACCAGCTTTGCACATTTAAAGAGTGAATTTTTTGCCCATTCTTCTTTGCAAAATAGCTCAAACTCTGTCAGGTTGGATGGAGAACGTCTGTGAACAGCGATTTTCAAGTTTTGCCACAGATTCTCAATTGGATTTAGGTCTGGACTTTGGGCCATTCTAACACATGAATATGCTTTGAACTAAACCATTCCATTGCAGCTCTGACTGTATGTTAGGGTTGTTAGCCCTGCTGGAAGGTGAACCTCCGCTCCAGTCTCAAGTCTTTTGCAGACTCTAACAGGTTTTCTTCTAAGATTGTCCTCTATTTGGCTTCATCCATCTTCCTATCAACTCTGACCAGCTTCCCTGTCCCTGCTGAAGAAAAACCTCCCCACACCATGATGCTACCACCACCATGTTTCACGGTGGGGATGGTGTGTTCAGGGCGATGTGCAGTGTTAGTTTTTCGCCACACATAGCATTTTGATTTTAGGCCAGAAAGTACAATTTTAGTCTCATCTGACAAGAACACCTTCTTCCACATGTTTGCTGTGTCCCCCACATACCGGTAGCTTCTCGCAAACTGCAAATGGGACTTCTTATGGCTTTCTTTCAACAATGGCTTTTTTCTTGCCATTCTTCCATAAAGGTCAGATTTGTGGAGTGCACAACTAATAGTTGTCCTGTGGACAGATTCTCCCACCTGAGCTGTGGATCTTTGCAGCTCCTCCAGGGTTACCATGGGCCTCCTGGCTGCTTCTTTGATTAATGCTCTCCTTGTTTGGCCTGTCAGTTTAGGTGGACGGCCATGTCTTGGTGGGTTTGCAGTTGTGCCATACTCTTTCCATTTTCGGATGATGGATTGAACAGTGCTCCGTGAGATGTTCAAAGCTTGGGATATTTTTTAAAGCCCAAAGCTGCTTTTTTTATAATTTGTTTATTAAGAATTTCCATAAAAAAAAAAATAAAAATAAATAAAAGTATTGCAAAAACAAATCATGTATCCGGGAAGGCTGTAAGACAGATAACACAGCCTTCGCATAGTAGAACAAAAATAACAGTAATATAGAATCAGCCTTGACAACACGGCTAAATTCAGAACAATCATAGTTAACTATTAGCGCATCTAGTATAACAAGAGTAACTAACTAATAAATTGCACCAAAGAAACAACCTGAGGAGTGGAAGCGAGTATACATTCTAACCGAATAAGGGAATAGAGACTTTTAGGGTTAATAACAAGTACACATTTCACCTCGAATAGAGCAGCAGAAGAGAAAATGCTATGGGGTGATGAGTGGATTCTGGTATTCAGGGGTACTTCGGATCCTGAGTTTACCCAGTATATTGGCAAGGTCCGCACCCAAGTACCAGTCCGTATATTGGAAGGATGTCATATGGTGAGAGATCTCTTCTGGAGAAAAGGAGTGTTCCATACAGTGTCACCATCTAGTGATAAAACGTTTCAAGGACTTATAGTGCTGGGTAACAGTTTCCAGCTTTTCCATGAGAAATAGGGTTTGTAGCGCACGTTTAACTGAAGCAATTTGAGGCAGATATTTATTTGTAAAACAAAATTGAAAACCGTTTATCATTTTCCTTCCTTTTCCTACTTCACAATTATGTGCCACTTTGTGCTGGTCTATCACATAAAATCCCAATAAAATAAATTTATGTTTTTTGGTTGTAACATGACAGAATGTGGAAAATTTTAAGGGGTATGAATACTTTTTGAAGGCACTGTATCTCTCACTTATCCTGTCCTTATTAGTACCCAGTCTACCCAGAGCTGTTCCTGACTATGTTTTTGCCCATGCTTTAGTTCCAACCTGAGCTTTGGTTTCCCCCTAGAATAGACTGCATTAGTTTTCTTTTTCTTTGCATTACTTTTATTTACCTGGAGCTGACCTTGGTTTGTTTGACTTTTCCAATTTGCTTTGACAAACTTGCTGGGGAGCAGAGGCTCATTGGTAACAATCACCTAAAAATCCCTTTAGGTGTCCCTTTGTAAATAGCACTTGTCCCCATTAAAATCTTAGTAGTAAAGGTTAAGCCCTTCCTGCCCTGCCCCATCTTCATTCTGCAGTACTTGTCTCTTCATCTGAACTGTTCAGTACACACAGAGTCTGGGTCTGCATCCTGTTATTCAGGTCACAGAGTGTGGAGACTGTCAGCTTGTGTTGTGAAAGATTGCATCTGGAGAAAAAGGGATTTTATTCACAAAAACACAAGCTGACAATAGCACACACCAGCTACCACACTGGTCAGAGAAAGCCTAGTGTAGTATCTGGCTTGTGCTGTTTTCAGCTTGTGTTTTGGTGAATGTAAGCCCTTTTTCATAGGTGTGCGCAGCCTATTGCATTAGAGTGTGCACCCCAAAACTCAAACACGCATGTGCGTGTTTGTGTGTGCGTGTATATACACATTATATATATATATATACACACACACACAGATACATATGATCTCATAAATAAATGTAAACAAACATTTTAAAATGTATTAAAACATGGACAGTAGGGCAGTGGACGTGTCAGTAGAGAAGAGGACAGTGTCAGTAGGACAGTGGATTGTGTCAGTCAGTGGAGCAGTGGACGGTGTCAGTAGGGCAGTAATCTTTGTCAGTAGGGCAATGGACAGTGTCAGTAGGGCAGAGGTTGGTGTCAGTATTTTTTTTATTTTAATTATGTTCTTTTTTTTTACATTTTTTAACTTATTTTTTACAATGTGATTTTTTTTTTGTAGTAACCCTGTTGGGGGCGTTTTGAAATATCAAGGGTCTAAATAGACGCCTGATGTCTCAATTTGGAGACAGAGAAAGGACTGAGGACAAGGTGGAATCTGCACCACACAGAGTGATTAGGGTGTGCCCAGGCACATCCAGCACACCCTGTGCGCACGCCTATCTATGCCCTTTTTCTAGCTCCAATATTTCAAAACACAATCTGACAGTTTCCACTCTCTGCAATGTAAACTAAAGAGGAGAGATGAGGATACAGCTCAGCACACCTCTGTTATGTCTGGCAGCTTAGGGGTAGGAAGCAGGGATGTGCAGACTCTGTGTGTACTGCCTTTCATACCCCCTCTTCTCTGAGCTGTCACTCAGAAACCCCTCTCTATTCCTCATTTTATTGAGTTAGGCAGATGGGAGGGGCTAGCTATCCAACACCACAGCTCAGCAACCCTTGCTCAGATTTATATGGGGGTAGGGGGTTTGGGTAAGCAGGCAGTCTTTTCTTCTGGTGATAGATCTATTTTAAGATCAGATAACTTGGTGCTGGGAATGTGTTGTGGTTTTTTACCCACTTTCAGGCCTGGACAATTCTGGCATTTCTCTCCTATATGTAAAAATCCACTTTTATTTTGCTGGGAAATTACTCAGAGCCCCCACAAATGATATTTTTTTTAGCAGAGGCCCTAGAGAATAAAATGGTGGTCGTTGCAACTTGTTATGTCACGCGGTATTTGCGCAGCAATTTTTCAAATGCAATTTCTTGATGGAAAAATGTACTTTAATGCATTTTAATGCAAAAAAACATTCTATAAACAAATTTAAAAGATGATGTTACACCAAGTAAATAGATACCTAACATGTCATGTTTTAAAATTTTGCACACATGGAATGGCGCCAAACTTCAGTACTTAAAAATCTCCATAGGCTACGCTTTAAACATTTTTACAAATTACCAGTTTAGAGTTACAGAGGAGATCTAATACTCAAATGATTGCTCTCACTCTAACGTTTGCAGCGATACCTCACATGTGTGGTGCAAATGCAGTTCACATATGCAAGCGCAACCTACGTGAGTGGGCATGGGGGGGCGTGAGGCGCTTTCAATTTATTTTTTTATTATTATTTATTTTATTTTTTATTTTATTTTTTACACTGTCCCTTTATTTATTTTTGATGAATTTTATTCCTATTACAAGAAATGTAAACATCTCTTGTAATAGGAATAAGGCATGACAGGTCCTCTTTATGAAGGCATCTGGGGTCAGTAAGACCCGAGATATGTCCTTTACCCTGAAAAGCATGGAATAAAAAAAAAATAAAAAATCACAATCTCTGCTTTCCAGGAAAAAAACAGTCAGTCTTTACATCCGCCAGAGCTGGAAGTGAGGTCTTGACCTCACTTCCGGCCTCCCAGGGTCATAGAGATGGCCGGGGACCATCCAGTCCATGGCCAGCTCTATGGTAATCCACCGCCGCTGGATCCGATCTCTGGCTTCCCAATCCCACAGGAGAGTCCGGAGAGGCACCGGAGGGTATCCCCTCCTGCTGTCTGTTAAACCCATCCTGCTCCTAAATAGCCACCAGGATGGCTTTTACATTAGAGGGAATTGCTGGCTGGAGGCATCTTCCAGAAATCACTACTTCAACCTAAGGTTGTAATATGACGTCCTACGGGCGGTAAGTGGGTACATATTTACTTTTTTTACTCGTTGTGAGGGCAAACATTTTGAACTATTTATCTTTTTTTTTCAACAGGTAAAGCTGGCCATACATTATACAATTTTCATGTTCAATTTCCTTTAGCTTTACCTTTAACTGTTTAGTGTAATGTCCAGCCTGATTGCATACAAATTGAAAGTGTTTAGTTTTGACCTCATATTATTTATGTTTGGCAAATCTAAAGGAAAATTGTACAATAGAATTGTATAACGTATGACCAGTCTAAGTAGGAAATGGTGCAATTGATATAATGTAACTTTCTATCTATCCAGCAGGTGGAACTCTAGTCTCCCTTGCACAAGTGATGCATTATTACTCTCCACTTACATGTGCTTTAAATGTTTGTTTATATATAACAAAAAAAGACAGTTTAAAACCAGTGAAGCATGCCGCAACTGTCATCACCTGATCATGCCACAGTGTTTTTTTTGTTGTTGTTTTTTTAAGACTAAATGTGATAAAACATTGATGAAAAAAATGCATTTACGTACTCCTGTAGTCAAAGTATGTCCTAACTTCGGTAGATGCCCAATTTAGGAAGGCAACGGATAAACTTTGTTATAAAGGTGCCTAATAAACACTTAAGCTCTTCTGTAACAAGTAACTATGAGAGTAAATCATTACTGATGTACCATTTAATTAACAAATGTTTATTTATGGTGACATAACTGTCTTTCAAGTTAATCTTTCAGTAAACAGCTTTATGTTTAGCAGCAGTGACAGCTGCAGGCTATAAAAAGTTACTACCCAACATGCTGAAGAATAAGAGTAATTATACATGCAATCAAAACTATTTTTCTTAATTAGATCACTAATAACATTCAACAATCTTTAATTTAATGTCCCTTATTTAAATAAATAAATAAAAAACCTATTGCTTGCTGTCAGTAGGGTTATAGTTCATTCTATGTTGCTCTAAATTTGTACTTTTATGAGTATATCCACCCATTCTTCAAACATCACCTTTTCTTCAGAGATACTATAGCCCTACTCATTGAAATACTACTCTGCAGATGAATAACCAAGTGGACCACTAATGCAAAGAGACCCGGGACTAGATTATTCAGCCTGACAGTAAAGCATGGAGCTCATGCTTTTTCAACCTATGGCAGCAGAGAAGGTATACATGTTACCCAAAAAGGCCAAATAAAGATGTGACAGGTTACCCAAGAAGGCTTTTCAAAGATGTGACAGGTGACCCAAGAAGGCCCTTCAGAGACATGACCAAATTTGTCAGTAGGGATAACTGTAGCATATGCTAAAATTAATGCATTAAAGGAAAAAGAAAGACCAGCTTCAGGGTCCATCTTTCTGTCATATTGCAGTTAGAAACCCATATGGAAGGTTGCCATCCAGGAAGAAGGTCAACAGCTTGGCGTAGATGTTAAGAAAGAAGTGATGCCGCTGACAACGCAGCTTGAAAAATAAAACACTTTGAAGACATACCTCTACTGAGCCTGGTGATAACAGTGATGGAGCTTTCCAGTAGGGGATGAGGAACAAGGCAGCTGTAACCTCAGACATGCTGGCAGGCTTAGCAAGCGATATGCTTACTTGTTTCCAGACTGACATGTATATAATGCATATTAAAGGGATAGTTTATTCTTGGATAGTCACATTTTCAGATCCTCACTATAAAAAATTGGGGATCTTTTTAATCCTTTGGAATAGGCTGTTATATTAGGATATTATCAGAATGAAAATTGTACCCTGCTTGTCTCAGCCAAATCCATGCCAACGGCTGCCAGTCCTCCCTATTTAATGCATTTGACCTCATGAAAGTTTTTCAAAATACATAACCACAAATAGACCCAGTGGATCTTTGGCTCTGAATATCGAGCTCAATAATTATTTTAAATTATTTTCTTATTAAACTCTCTTCTGCGAAAAAGTTTTATCCCTATTGTGGGGTCACCAGTACAGTATTTGTAAATTGAAATCATATCCCCTCTCAAGCGTCTCTTCTCCAGAGAGAATAAGTTCAGTGCTCGCAACCTTTCCTCATAACTAAGATCCTCCAGACCCTTTATTAGCTTTGTTGCCCTTCTTTGTACTCGCTCCATTTCCAGTACATCCCTCCTGAGGACTGGTGCCCAGAACTGGACAGCATACTCCAGGTGCGGCCGGACCAGAGTCTTGTAGAGCGGGAGAATTATCGTTTTATCTCTGGAGTTGATCCCCCTATTAATGCATGCCAATATTCTGTTTGCTTTATTAGCAGCAGCTTGGCATTGCATGCCATTGCTGAGCCTATCATCTACTAGGACCCCCAGGTCCTTTTCCATCCTAGATTCCCCCAGAGGTTCTCCCCCCAGTGTATAGATTGCATTCATATTTTTGCCACCCAAATGCATTATTTTACATTTTTCTACATTGAACCTCATTTGCCATGTAGTCGCCCACCCCATTAATTTGTTCAGGTCTTTTTGCAAGATTTCCACATCCTGCGGAGAAGTTATTGCCCTGCTTAGCTTAGTATCGTCTGCAAATACAGAGATTGAACTGTTTATCCCATCCTGAGCTCTTGATCTTTTGGCTGAAGACCTGGTTAGACTTGACATGTCCCCCACTCCCACTGCTGATGTTTTTTGCTGACCCCTCTGTACTAATGCTCTGAGATTGCTGAGTAAAATGTAGAACGTCTTGTTACAGACCTACATATGCTCTTCGCTTCACTCACCATAAATTATTCATTCGCATTTCCTGTGCTGTTTAGTAGCCTGATCTCATTAATTCAGCCTTTTTGAACTTCCAAACAAATGAATATGTTATCCATAATTAATTCTACCCCTGAAAGCTCTGCATATCCTATCTATGGTTACCTGGTGTGGATGGCAGAGTCAGTGAACGCAGATCAAATGAATGTGTATCAGATAGATTGGTATGTGTAGGAGCGGGCTTGAACTACTGTTGGTGTAACCAACGTTTTCAAGGGAATCCTGAGCATAACTAAGCACGCTCCTACTTTATCTGTTCCTATAATGAGCATATGGGTGTATAGCAATACAATAACATTATAATGCATTAATCATACACATGCCAGAGAGATATTTGTACATGTTTGTTCTAGGTTCACTGCAGAGTGAATGGTACAAAAATGGTTACCATTTTCAAAAACATCCCTTCCACCCTATCATCACATTTACCAAAAAAATACATATTTGAATGTATTTTCCAGGTACAATTCTTTGCTTAAAATATACCAACCTGTACAAAATGTATCGACAAGAAGTTCTCAAAAGATCACTTATCCGGCGCTTAGGAAAATGTACTATTATAGTAGAGAAGCAGCTGCTAAAATATAAACAAACATTTCTAAAAGGGAAGCAATCAAAACTATACTTCCAATAAAATTAAAAGAATAGTCTTTAAAACTTCAGCAGCGCTAAAGGTTTTGAATTAATGCATAAAAGTTTATTAGTCTGTAAATCCAAATGAAATCGAAGTTCAAAACCAGTCTTTTGCATGTAGTAGTTCATAAATATTTCATCAGCTGTTTGAAACATTCGACCATTGATGTATCTAGTGCTTGTACTCCCTATAGGAATCACACTCACCAGATTCCATATCAATCAAAGCCTCTTAGTATGTATGGGGTGGCTACGATCACTGCCAAACGAAAATCCGGACGGGGTCGGATGGATGTTCGTATGGCAGTGATCATAGCCACCCCATACATACTAAGAGGCTTTGATTGATCTGGAATATGGTGAGTGTGATTCCTATAGAGAGTACAAGCACTAGATACATCAATGGTCGAATGTTTAAAACAGCTGATGAATCATTTATGAACTACTACATGCAAAAGATTGGTTTTGAACTTCGATTTCATTTGGAATTACAGACTAATAATCTTTTATGCATTAATTCAAAACCTTTAGTGCTGCTGAAGTTTGAAAGACTATTCTTTTAATTTTTTTGGAAGTATAGTTTTGATTGCTTCCCTTTTAGAAATGTACAAAATGTATATTATAGGGTGTATGTAGAATCAAAACGTTTTGTTGTTTAGTTTTAGATAAAATGCGCAACGGTTAGGACCTAACTCTCTGGCACAGAAAATGATGGAAAATCTGTATTGTTCGGGCTATTGTTTGTACACAGCCTGATTGCCCACCTAACTTAGGGGACACATTGCTGTAAACATGCAAACCCACCCTGATTGGTTAGCAAGATCACAAAGCTGCACTGACCAATGAGCGCTTGCCACTGTGAGCTTGATGGATACACAATCCAGGGCTTGGAAATAAATTATAAGAAAAGTTTGTGCACCTGGAGTGAATTTTAAAGGACATTGCCTGACCCTGCTTATGATATGTGCCATCAGTGAAGTCATCATGTCACAGAGGAGAGTGTATAGAGCAGGCTTTCTCAACCAGGGTTCCATGGTACCCTAGGGTTCCTCCAGAGGTTGCTAGGGGTTCCTGGAGCAATGAGCAAGTTCTACCTCCCAAACAAGTTCCTACTGACACCGTTGATCTTTTTAGCTATCCAGAAAGGGGTAATTCTTCCAAGCGACCACAAATGTAAGCCTAATTCTTCCCACTGATCATCACACTAATGTATCATGAGATGTAGATATAGGCAGGGGCGTAACTACCACCATAGCGACCCATGCGGGCGCTATGGGGCCCACAGCCAAGTGGGGCCCAGTGAGGATGAGAGCACCGCCGGCACAGTCTCCCAGCCAGGGGAAGAGAGAGGAGAGGAAGAGGCAAGCTGTGACCTGTGCCCAATGCAGCGTTGCCTGTGCCCAATACAGCCTGGTCTGCCTGTGCCCCATACAGCCTCACCTGTGCAGAGGAAGAGGCAAGCCACCCGGATCAGCAGAGAGCTGAATTGCCCGATGTAATAGCTTTCATTAGAACTTCCAGTGTTCCCGGGGCTCATGTCAAATAGCTCCACCTCTTGGCCCGGCGCCTTTGATAGACAGAACGCCAATCCAATGCGGGACGTGTGACGTCATCAAAGGCATCAGGCCAAGAGGTGAGGCTATGTGACGATGAGCCCCGGGAAGACGGGAAAATCAAATGAAAGCTATTACAGCGGGCAGTCCCGCTCTCTGCTGATCCGGGTGGCTTGCTTCTTCCTCTGCACAGGTGAGGCTGTATGGGGCACAGGCAAACCAGGCTGTATGGGGCACAGGTCACGCTGTATGGGGCACAGGTCACGCTGCATGGGGCAGAGGTCACGCTGCATTGGGCACAGGTCACGCTGCATTGGGCACAGGTCATGCTATATGTGGCACAGGTCACGCTGCATTGACACTAGGGCACCTGTGGGGGGGGCTGTTTGCAGGGGGGCCCCATACAACATTTTGCTATGGGGCCATGCTATTTCTAGTTACGCCCCTAGATATAGGAATTTTAGCAGGGTTTCCCTGAGACCACAATTTATTTCAAGGGTTCCTCTGTGCTGAAAAGGTTGAGAAATTCTGGTATAGAGGCTGCATGGACCCAGTCCTAAAGAGGGGTGTAAATAGGCAACTCTTCCAGAAACAACGGACTTTTGGGGAGGGAGAAAGTGTGGGACGTATGTTGGCCTATTTGGTGAAAACCAACTCCTCCTCCTCGGCGATCCCGGCAATCAGGACTCCAAGTGGCGAGGTATCCTCTCAGAGTTCAGAAATCACAGACACATTCGAGAGGTATTACGCAAATTTATATAGGTCACATGGGCTCGCGGGGGAGGAGGATATGGAAAATTTTTTTAAGGATATACAGGTTCCCAAAGTCTCTGAAGTAGATAGGGAGTGCATGGACGAGCCAATTACCTTAGCTGAACTACAACAAGCTGTAAATGGAATGGCAAATCAAAAATCTCCAGGGCCGGACGGCCTCCCGGTGGAGACCTATAAGCGCTATGGGAAGATTCTTCTACCTGAGTTGCTGAAAACATTAAATTGGGCTCTGCAGGGAGGGTGTTTGCCTGCCTCCATGACCGAAACAAACATTATTCTGCTTCATAAAGAAGGGGGTGACCCACTGGAACCGTCGGCATACAGGCCTATCGCTCTGTTGTGTACAGACGCCAAGATCCTGGCAAGGGTATTGGCTGCTAGACTTAATAAAATGGTGCATAAACTGATTCACGTGGATCAAACGGGATTTATCTCCCATAGGACCACGAGTATGAACATTAGGAGGGCATATATGAATTTCCAGACCCCGACGGAGAACATGGGATCAAGAGCAGTGGTATCTTTGGATATAACCAAGGCTTTTGACAGCTTGGAATGGCCCTATCTCTGGCGGGTGCTGAAGGAGTTTGGCTTGGGCCCTGTCTTTAGAAGGTGGATAAAAATACTGTATGGGGGCCCAAGTGCGAAGGTCAGGGTAAATAAGGAATTCTCAGGGAAAATATGTATGGAGAGGGGGACGAGACAGGGATGTCCCCTGTCCCCCCTGTTGTTCGCCCTCGCTATGGAGCCATTAGCAATTCATGTTAGGTCTAGCCCAATGATTGCAGGTTTTGTAAGGAAAATAGGAGAGGAGAGGATTGCCTTGTATGCCGACGATGTCCTATTGTTTCTTGGAGATACAGGTGGCTCTCTTAGGCAGGTAATGGACATAATGGAGAGGTTTGGCATTGTGTCCGGACTGGTGGTGAACTGGAGGAAGTCTGCACTACTGCCATTAGATAACCCTAGTGGGCCGGTCTTGTCAGAAATCCCACATTTAAAAGTAGTCTCAACGATCCGCTACCTGGGCATAAACATGTCAAGAGACCCCAACCAGTTTATCGTAGACAACTTAGAGCCACTGCTGGGTAAATTTAGGTGCAAAATAGACATTTGGAGCCGGTTGCCTCTATCTGTAGCAGGAAGGGGCAACCTGATCAAGATGGTCTGGTTGCCTCAACTGCTGTATTTGTTACACAATTCACCGATGTGGGTGAACAAAAAGTGGTTCCAGAAGATTGACTCTCTTTTTAGGGAGTTGTTGTGGAGAAGGGGGAAGGCTAGGATTAGCCTTCAGAACTTACAGTTGCCAGTTAGAGAGGGGGGGTTAGCCCTCCCGCATCCGAGGTGCTATTTTCTGGCAGCACAGTTGCAGCATATAGGGGGGGAAAATATGGGTAGTGGTTTGTTAACCCTGGAGGCACCCCACAAAACCATAGTGGAAGCATTGGAGGCAGACTCGTTACTTGGTAAAGGCCCCACAACTAAGTTGGTCACAAAAGTTTGGAAGGCAACAAAGTTATTAATGGGATATGTTGGGTTTACAGAGTATGCTCCCCTCTGGCATAACAGGAACTTACAGGAGATAGTGGCCATGGGGGAATTTAAGGAATGGGTGAGGTGGGGTATAAATAGACTATCCCAGTTGTATAGAGGGAGAGTACTGAAAACCTTCGAGGACCTCCAAAAGGAATATAGTATTCCAAGACAATCATTCTTTAGATACTTACAAATGAGAGCGGCATTGGAGGTACAGTTTAGGGTAAGTCCCCCAGCCTGGACTGATGCTGCACTATTGCAGAAAGTGATCAAGCCCGGGAAGATGAAGGGTTTTGTCTCTGGAATATATGCGCAACTGTGCAAGGCAGCATTTGTTAGACCAGAACACCTCGGCTGTAGGGAGGGGTGGGAGAAGGACGTGGGGAAGTTGACAGATACACAATGGAGGGAAATACTGGAGGCAGGACAGGAGGTCTCAGTGGCACCTGCACAGAGATTCTCCCACCTAATGTTGTTATATAGAGCATACTACACCCCCAAAAAACTATTTTGCTTTGGTGTAAGGCCCGACGCCACGTGCCCCAGGTGTGGGGAGGAGGGTGATCTGATACACATGGTATGGAGGTGCCCCAAATTAGTACGTTACTGGCTGGGGGTGGTGGGCTCTATAGAGGGTAGGTGGGAGATCTCCCTGGAGACAGACGTTAGATTCTGTATCCTTGGTTTCAGAGTTTGGAGACGGGAGGAGATGGCGGTTAAAACAGCCATTTTGAGATGCCTGTACCAGGCCCGGAAACTTATTATGCAAAGATGGCAAACAGCCTTACCCCCTGCAGTGGATGAATGGGCTAAAACAGTAAATGATGTAATATGGAAGGAGAGAGCCCTATACATTAGAAGAGGGAATCTTAAGAAGTTTGAAAAGATGTGGAACCCGTGGTTAACAAGTGTAGGGTGTCAAGAACAAAGGATGGATCTGGCTTAGGGGGGGGGGGGGAGAGTAAGGGAGGGTAGGGTGGGTTGGGGTGAAAATATCCACATGTCATTTTAAGCATACTGTATGCAGATTAGTTTGTGGACGGGTTTGTAGTTGCATTGGTTGTGGGGAGTTACGTGGGGGGGACCTACGACCTCCTCAATAGTGGAGCACGCCCACATGAACCTGTAGATGTTTTAAATATGATGTATGTAAATTAAGAATTGTTAATAAAGATTATTTAAAGAAAAAAAAAAAAAAAAAAAAACAAAAAAAAAAAAAAAAAAAAAAAAAAAAAAAAATTCCCATAAAGACTCTTGGGATGTATGACATAATTTTGGCTTAGGCCAGAAACCAGGAAGATACTAAAGAAATGTAAAAAAAAACAAAACTTAAAACAAGTAAATATAATTTACCTCTAATCTACTTACAAAGGCTAGCGGCATAAGGATTAAAAATAATTAATGTTAATTAAATTTGGAGTTTAGTTCCGCTTTAAAGGAAGCCTGCTGGTTGGCTCTAAAAATAGCATTTCTATATGGAGAATTTTACATTTTAACTTCTTACTGTTTGCTTTGCTCTTTAATAAAGATCTACAGTATATGGACTGAATGATTTGATATAGAAGTTCATTGTGTGTATGACTGTAGATACATTGGAGCCATGATCAACTAAATATTTGACAGTTACTGTTGATTCTGAACTTTTTATAAAGGAAGCCATACTGAGAGAAAATGCTAGTTCCCTGGCTTTCTTGGCTTTACTATTTTCTGAATCACCTGGAAAAATTATGAAGCATATTGGGTTAGATGTAAAGACAGAACTCTCACACATGTTATGGGTCAGAAACTCAGAAAGTATAGAAGACATTGGATCAGAATTTGAAGTCAACCATGGAAACCCTTATAGTAGTTAGTACAGGTTTCCCTTAATTGCCTTTATGTTCTAGATCAGTAGTTGTACATGTACAGCATTGGAGATATAAGCGCATTTCCTTTATGTTGCTAACTTCAGTGGAATAATTTCATTCCATGTTCTCTGTGTATTGAGAAATATATATCGTTTGCAAAGCTAAAGTGTTGTGCTACGCTGACATTTTAAAATTGGTACAGACTGTAAGACTAGAAGATCAGAGGAAAACGGCTCCTCCGCGCCCGAGAATTAGAAGACAACAAAACCCGAAATGCTTCTTCATCTGCAGCTAAAGCTCTTCAATTTACTGTTGCTTGCTAAATCTCTTGCTTCGATTCAGGAGGAGCTCGCCTGAGAAATGTCAGCAAACCCTCAGTTCCGATCTACAGGCAACTTTTTTCTTTTTTTTTTTTTTTTGTGCTAGCACCTAATCCTCATTTAATCTCTGTTGGCCTTCATAAGCGCAAGCAAGTGCACCTTTCTATATCAGGCAGTAAATCACCAGATCACAGCAAGCCAAGGCCAAAGTATAAAGTAAATTGATATTGTTCATGACTCATGTAAGTTAAAATAACATTGCATTGTTATCTAAAGGGTAATGGAAAAACCATTGTATACGTGTTTGTTATCCTTTGAATAGTTATATTATGCAGGCTTGGTCTTATTTAGAATTTAAGAGGTTTTTTTTTTGGATCGATTTATTACGAGACCGCGATTTGTCACCTAGTGGGACTGCATTCATGGATTTTTCTAACTAAGAAGGAATTCATATTGCGAGAAGTTCTTATATTATATTTATTGACCCCCATTTAAGGTTAAAGCTGAGCTCCAAGCAACCAGCTTAGTGCATAGAGGAAATACATGTATAGGAGCTATTGTAAATGCAAATGCATTTTTATTGCTGTCCATTCAGTCCTTAGAATTACAAAGCTCTGCCCCACAACGCACCTCTGGCAGGCAGGAGGGTAGACCTGATCCTTCTGTGCTGCAGTTCAGTAACACATACATGCTTTGTCCCTCTCCCAGTCTGTGATTGGACATTGAAAAGAGAAGCAGCTAACTGAGTAGTTCATCTCTCTGTCACTGTTCTCTCTCTTCCTATCAACATGCTCCTTGTGTTGCTTCTCACTCCCACATTCTAAGCTCTTCACTACATTTACTGCAAGAGGCTGATGCCAACTCAAATTCAGGTACTTACACAATACACTTAAAGGATAAATTAATTAATACAGGGAAGCATTGATTTGTGTCTTGTATCTGCCTGGTGATTAGCTTTAAGTCTGTCTAATATGAATTACTCAGTTTAGGATTGTGGCAAGTAAAGTAATTAAGACACTTGTGATAGGTATTTGGATTCCCAATGATGTCATCTTTTTCCTTCCACTTCCTTTATCACAGTCTTAACCTACATTACTCAGCTACATGGCAAGCACTGGTATCATAGCATTAAATGTATTATATATTTCTCGTAGAATATATCATGTTATACCACAGGTTGGCTAATTTGTGTTATTGACACAGCAGGGGAAAAGCGAGAATTTTGAATTTTCTAGGGGCTTATTTAACAGGTACCAGGGCAAAAAACAAAACAAAAAAAAGATACTTTATTCTGATGCATTAGTTATTCATAAAGACAAAATAATGGATCAGTACACATACAAACTAGATGTAATGGTACATTTTGATCAGCCCAAAGCCTGCTCTATTTGTTAGTTGTTATTTAGCTGTGCAGATTGGTTCTCTGAAGTACACACCTGTCCCATTTAGGAGTGCCTCAATAGACTGCTGAATATTCAGCCTGTGCCTGATCAACATATTAGTCTGTCTGCTCATGTTCTCATCTTTCGAATAGATGTCTGTTCCTTCCAATTGATTGGGCTGGCCTCTTGTTTTCTGCTTTTGATTTGACCATTGGCCTGCTGACACCGCTGTAGTGTCTGTCCTGCCTTCCAGAGACACAATGGTCCACAAAAATCCTTGACATACACCCCCCCCCCTTGTAAAAAGGATTTTAAATGTCAAGACTGTTGCATGTTTTGAGACAGTCACCCTAATACACTATTAGAAGAACACTAATACCCCGTACACACGATCAGATTTTCCGACCACAAATGTTGGATGTGAGCTTGTTGGCTGAAAGTCTGACCGTGTCTATGCTCCAATGAACATTTGTTGGCGGACTTTCCGCCAACAAATGTTGGCTAGCAGGTTCTCAAATTTTCCACCAACAAAACTTTGTTGTTGGACTTTCCAATCGTGTGTACACAAGTCCGACGCACAAAAGTTCACGCATGCTCGGAATCAAGCAGAAGGAGCCGCACTGGCTATTGAACCTCCTTTTTCTTGGCTCGTCGTACGTCTTGTACGTCACCACGTTCCCACGTTCGTAATTGTTGGCCAACATTTGTGTGACCGTGTGTATGCAAGACAAGTTTGAGCCAACAACCTTCAAACAAAAATCCACGGTTTTGTTGACGGAAAGTCCGATCCTGTGTACGGGGCATAAGGCTCAGTAACTTCTCGAAGCTTTACATTTTTTGGAAGCTCTTTTTGTATTTCAAACATCATAAGTATGGCCTTCCTTTTTCTGCACAAAGCCAATAATCACAAGGAGATATATTATAAAATGTAATTACATTAGTATGAAATTATTGCCATATATTTCATACCAGTATTTGCATATAATGTATTAATTACAATAAAAATGAATATATATATAACTCTGGGGATATAATAATCAATTATGCTGATGTTGTACTAAAATTTTTCCACATTATCTGATGAAAGTATGTTGGACTGGATTTTACAGCTCACCAGGCCATAAGATGCACCCAGGTTTGGATATGTTATTTATATATAAAAAAATGAAAAATGTGGCTAGAGTTCCCATTTAAAATGGTTCTAAACATGTATATAAGGAGTAGTACCCTCCATGTGTATGACTGATAGATTCATGGGCACTACATACCCAATTTTGAAGGATTACTTGATCCAAACTTGTACCCCTTTCCTATGGGAAGAGCTGTACTGTGCAGGACAGCTGGAGGCTGTCATGAGTGTAGCTCCCAATAGGATTGAATAGGGCTATGGTGCACATGTGCAGGATAAAGAGGATCTGGAGAGGGAGCTCTGCAATGAAAGGCTGAACAGCTTTGCCTAGTGCAGATGACTGGAACTGGGACAGATATCAGAACAGGTAGGCTGCACTCAGGGGATGGGGCCATGCCTGAAAGGACAACTTATATAAAAGGTACCATTGTCTTTTTTGGGTTGCCATTTTTCTGTTTATAATTTTTAAGAAAGTATGTGAATAGATGTACAGTTGTCCGCATATCCAGGTCCCTCTGTGCAGTTACTAGTTTAAATATTAAAACTGTATTCAATGAATCACTTCTTGATCTACGACTCCGATTAAACATGTCACATGAAAAGTGCAGTGAATATGTGAATTAACTGAGGGGAGCAGGCCTGCACCTAGTTGATCCCAAAGTCCCACTGGCTGATTCTAGATCCATTACAAATGATCTATTTGTTGCTTGGAAGCCTGGAAAGGATCAGTTTTGTCATAGAAGGGGTGGTGAGGGTGGTGTGTTGACTCGCAGATCTCCTGTTTCCTTCTCCCTCCCTTCCTCCAGAGAGGGATCACAGGGGACTCCGCTGATTTTACGGTCAGTGAAGCCAGAACAGGAATGTGCTGATACCACTCGTTACCATGTAGACTTCATGAGACTCCATCAGTATGTGAATGTAGATTAGTAAATTATTCCATACAAAGAGCTTTGTTAGGACCATTGTGGTCAGGAACTCTGGATCCGGTAGATCTCTACAGGGTTTAAAGCAGTGGTGGGCAAAAAGTTAGAATTTGTGTAGGAGGGAGATCCATCTGAAATACCAGACAACAGCAGCTTGCCAAAGTAGCAATAACCAGTAATGTGATCAATAGTGTTACAGGTTATGATTTCATTCTCAGCAAAGCCCTTACAGAAATCTCTGGTTATGTGCAACTTTAAAATATACAAAAACTGAATTTGTTTCCAACATTACATTTTAAGAAAAAAAAAATAAGAAAAGCCTTTTTCTTTTTTTTCTTTCAGCAGCTTAGTACTTATTCTTATGTGGTCATGCAATGTTAATTTTGACGTCAAATTTCGACTAGTGACCAGTTTTAGTCATAGTCTTTTTACAATGCCATTTTAGTTTTAGTTGTATTTTGGACATCTGAATTGTTTCAGTTTAAGTTGTATTTTCATTGACTAAAATAGTGTTAATTTTGTCTATGAAGATATTTTCGTTGGCGAAATTAACACTGGTTGGAGGCCACAAATCCAGGGGTGCATTGATCCCAGAGGGGGGCTTTAAGCAGGTTATACCAGGTATGTCAAAGTATGGGGTAATAACTGAGACGCCCTCTGCCTCCCCACAATTAATTAAGCCTCTAGTGTCATAACAGCCAGTAGCAAAGCCTGACCACTGTCGCATAGGGGTGGGGTGAGTGTTCATAGCCCTGTGCTTAGCAAGTCAAAACTTACACAGGAATTTTTAGGCAGCTTCGTCAGGATTGGGAAACATAGGAGATTAGGGAAGGTAACTACTGTATACTTAAAGCCCCTCCTGTAAAGTGAACCTGCATGGTTAAAGTTTACTAGTATGGGTAAACTACAGGTTCACGTTAAAATAACTAGTAAAAAGTGATATCTTGTGAGCTGTCCATGGTACTGATGCACTTGATGGGTAAAGCCTTTCTAATTTTTACCATTTATTATCAAACCCACTTTTGGTTTTGGAAGCCCTGTGAAAGAATACAGTTTAATATACTGAAATAAAATGTTGTTTTTAACATTTAAGTCAGTAAAATGACTTAACCTTTTTTAAAAAATTTTTTTAGCTTAAAGTGGAACTTTAGTCAGAAACTTAAGTCCTACTAGATCACTTCATGCTGGCCCTTTTTGCAGGAATAGTCAGGCAAAACATTAAAAATAAGTGCCTATACTGTTTAAAGTAATGCGCTGTCTCACCCTGCTCTGCACATGATCAGTTGCTCTTCATTTTTCTGTACTGTGCCAAAAATGTTGAGGCCAATCTGCTGACAGCTTATAGATTTACTGCTGCTCAGGCTCTGGGCTTCAGCAAAATGGCTACCTTCAGCAAGAAGAAACTAAAGCACCTTTATTCCAGAGCTTCTTAATGAAACCCAACGTAAGGTTCAAGCATCTGTCCATAGGAGCAGCATAGGGACCTTCCGATCACGTGCGGTTTGGATCAAATTGATTGCCTTGATCGTATTGTCCCAGGCTTCCCTCGTTGGGACAAAGCCCACCTGGTCTAAATGAACCAGCTTGGGGATCATTTCTATCATGAGCATCGCAAGAATTTTGGTGAACAACTTAAGGTCAGTGTTCAGGAGGGAAATCGGGTGATAGTTATGACAATGTAAAGGATCCTTACCCTCCTTCATGATTACTGTGATATGGGCACGAAGGGTATCTTCTGGCAAAGCAGCACCCGCATTGTACGCTGAAAGGAAATGTGGGGTCAGAAGAGTCGCAAATGTTCTATAATAGAGCAAAGAATATCCGTTCAAGCGACAGAGGACATCGCCAAAATCTTCCAATGGTATTACACCGCGCTTTATAATCTTTCCTGTTCTGAGCCTTCTATAGGAGACCCTGATAAAGTGGCTGACATACAGGCATACCTGCAGAGCTCAGCCTTCCTAGCCTTTCGGATGAGGACTTGGCCTCTCTGGAAGATCCGTTTCAGCAGAGGAGCTAGCCTAGGCCATCTCACATACAAAGATGGGCAGGGCCCCAGTTCCAGATGAGTATTCTTTGCTCTATTATAGAACATTTTTGACTATGCTGCTCCTATTGACAGATGCCGAAAAGGCATTCGATAGGGTGAACTGCGTCTTTCTGACGGAGACTCCTAAATATATTGGGCTGGTTCAACGAATGATGAACTGGATTCATGCTCCCTCTATTCTCGACCTTCTGCCCAGGTAAAGGTGAATAGTCATCTTTCTTCCTCCTTTGGGATCACTAATGGGACCCGACAGGGGTGTCCCCTCTCCCCCCCTGATATTCATTTTACCCTCAAACCCTTTTTATGAACAATCAGGGACAACCCAGATATCACTGGTATACAGCTAAATCCAGAGCTGGCAGCGTATGCTGATGACTTGCTATTTTTTTTGTCCAATCCTCTTGTTGCCTTCCCAAACCTACTTTCTGAATTGAAGACCTATGAGGGTCTATCTTTTTTTGGATTAATTACGAGAAGTCTGAGGCATTAAATGTAGCTTTATCGGCCTCCCAGGCTGTTCTTCTCAAAGCAGACTTCCCCTCTAAATGGGTTATGTCCCATATAAAATACTTGGGCATCTTTTTACCTAGCAAGGTGGAAGATATCTTTTGCCACACAGTGTCCCCAATTCCTTCCTCTCGACTTCCATACATTTCCAAATGGGAACGAGACTTGGGGCTTAGCTTTACAGACAACCAGGTGGAGAGAATTCTCCTGTTTTCCTACAAAACATCTATCTGTGCTAAGCACCAGTAATCTGGTTTCAAGGTGTTGGCCTATGGTATCACACACCTGTTAAGATTCACAAGATGTTTCCCCAATGCTCAGATCTCTGCTGGAGATGTGGAGAGGAGACTGGTTCCCTTCTCCACATTTTCTGGTCTTGCTGCTTATTCCAACTTATTGTACATCGTATCACCTAAAAATGTACAGACCGTGACCTACCGAAGGACCCTGTGCTTTTCCTTCTGCACCACCACAGTTTCTCCAGAAAAACTTACAGGCATTCCATCCTGCCTCTCCTGATCACCGTGGCAAAGAGCTCTATCCCGCTCTTTTGGAAACAGGCACACTCCTAACCGTCTGGTTGAAAAGAAATAGCTGAAATTAATGAGTTAGAGGATCAGGTAGCCACTGAGAGAGGCCCCCGGGACAAATTCCTCAAAAAGTGGCACGAATTTGTATACTCTGATGAATACAAAGCCTTGCTGAATTAATTTATCCTAAATGGAGATTGTACTGATGGGCATCCTGGATCGGAAGGGGTAGCTATTTCTTGTTCTAGCCTCTGACCTAACCTTCCTTGTCCCCTCCCCTCTACTTTCCTCTCTCTCTCCCTTCTCTGTATTGTCTTCTTCCTTTTCATTGTCTCTTTGATTCCGTGTTTCCTTCAGACGGTATTCACCATGTAATAAGACTAATCCCCATGGGGTAAGAGCCGGGCATTCAGGTACATTCTTTTCATGACTTGAATATTGCTCATGACCTCACTTGTTTTCCGGGTGCTACAATTTTCTAATATTGTGATATATTTTGAAATGTTTGTCATTGGTCTCTGTATTTTCTGTGAGTTGACTTAAAAAAAAGTATTGAAAAAAAAAAAAAGAAAATGGAACAATGCTGGAGGCAATTTATAGCACACACTAACTTTGGTAGCAAAGATATTAATGTGGAATGTATGTTCCTTGCTAAAGAACATCATTTTTTTATCAAGTTGTTATGGGTAACATTTTGCTTTAACATTAGAAATTTTTCGCACAGTGAAAAGGTTTCTCAAATCAGTTCAGAAAATAGGAAAGGGGAAAAAATGTAATATCTTAATAATGCTGAAATGTTTTCATCTTTTAGCAATTGCACGTTACTATGACATGCGATAATAGCACTTGCTATTCCACTGTTAGCATGCAGTATCTGTGGTTGCAACCTGATGAATCCAGTTCTTGGTAATAATACTATTATATCTAGCTCATTATACTACCTGAATCCATCAGCGTATGCCTAGATAAAAGTCCTCACTACAACAGAGATTTCTAGACATGAAAGCGTTAAAGCAATCTCTGTAATCTTATTTAATGCAGTGTGGGCGGTAGTTAATTTTCTGCTGAATTAATATAAATACCATTAGGAAACAAATCTGCCTTTCCCTGATGAATTTGTAGATGTTCAGTCTTGGAATGGCTTCCCAACCCCACTGTAACTTCATATTACTGATGGCTGCACTTCTGGCCCTTCACAAGCCTTCACATCTTCAATATTTAATGCTGCTCATCACTATGGCCCTCATTCTGACATTTTACAGAACATTATGATGGAAATGATGCTGACTACTGTTTTTTTTTTCTATTTTGTATACTGTTATATGCAGAGTCAAAAGCTCGACAGCATTTCAAAGAAAAACATTGTGTGGCCAAAGTACATCCTTAGCTTGAACAGCGTTTAATTATTACTTGATTTCTTATGAAATAAATAATCCCTTTGAATGGGGCCTACTAGAGTGGGATCCCCAACAAGACAATTAAAAGTTATAGAGTTTGAGCTGATCGGCTCTAATGGAGCTTATATCTCAGCACATGCTAGTGTCTCGTTGTTTTCTTCCTAATGAGGGAGTTTAACTCTCATTGTATGTTGTACATAGGTTTCTTATGAAAAAAAGCTACATTACATTTAAAGTGTTACTAAGCCCACAACAGTAAAATCAGTCTGTATATGCAGTACAGCATGCTTGTTATAATCACTGTGAAACCTAAGGGGTTAATCCTCTGCATTGTGTAAAAAGCCTGCTTGATCCTGTTCTCTCTGATCCTTCCCTTCTTCCACTGTCTCCAGTACAAAGCCTTTGGAGTCACTCTGCACATGCTCAGTTTGGTGTGTATTACTAGAGAGTTTTTTCTTTTTTTTGAGAGGGTGCATGTGATCGACACAGGGCCAATCAGCACTGTCCAGACAGAGTGTCAGGGGTCCTGCAGCCACATAGGACAGTTAGAGTAGAATGAAAAAATCTTCCTACAAGCTTTAACTAGACACTAATAGAAGTCACAGGACTGCTATATACTGCTGATGAGAAAAGGTATGTAGCAGTTTATATTGACTAAAATAATTGCATTTCCATGTTCTGTGTACTGTGGGAGACCAGATATAGTGAATGCAGGGTCCTGGGTTTAGTAACACTTAAAGCCAATGTATCTCCTGCAAGATCAAGAACTTAATAAATGAATAAATCACCGGGAACAGACGGCTTGCACCCGAGGGTACTTAAGGAACTCAGTCAAGTAATTGCCAGACCATTGTTCCTAATTTTTACTGACAGTCTACTGACTGGAATGGTACCAGCTGATTGGAGAAAAGCCAATGTAGCACCAATATTTAAAAAGGGCCCAAAATACATACCTGGGAATTACAGACGAGTTAGCCTAACATCAATAGTATGTAAACTCTTGGAGGGGATGATAAGGGAGTATATACAAGATTTTAGTATTGAGAGCGGTATCATTAACAGTAATCAGCATGGATTCATGTAGAATCGTTCTTACCAAACCACCAATCTACTAACCTTCTATGAGGAGGTGAGTTGCCAGCTAGATAAAGGAAGGCCCGTAGACGTGGTGTATCTGGATTTTGCAAAAGCAATTGACACAGTTTCCCATAAACATTTACTGTACAAAATAAGGTCCGTTGGCATGGACCATAGGGTGAGTACATGGATTGAAAACTGGCTACAAGAGCGAGTTCAGAGGGTGGTGATAAATGGGGAGTATTCGGAATGGTCAGGGGTGGGTAGTGGGGTCCCCCAGGGTTCTGTGCTGGGACCAATCCTATTTAATTTGTTCATAAATGACCTGGAGGATGGGGTAAACAGTTCAAGCTCTGTATTTGCGGACGATACCAAGCTAAGCAGGGCAATAACTTCTCCGCAGGATGTGGAAACCTTGCAAAAAGATCTGAACAAATTAATGGGGTGGGCAACTACATGGCAAATGAGGTTCAATGTAGAAAAATGTAAAATAATGCATTTGGTTGGCAAAAATATGAATGCAATCTACTCACTGGGGGGAGAACCTCTGGGGGAATCTAGGATGGAAAAGGACCTGGGGGTCCCAGTAGATGATAGGCTCAGCAATTGCATGCAATGCCAAGCTGCTGCTAACAAAGCAAACAGAATATTGGCATGCATTAAAAGGGGGATCAACTCCAGAGATAAAACGATAATTCTCTCACTCTACAAGACTCTGGTCCGGCCGCACCTAGAGTATGCTGTCCAGTTCTGGGCACTATTCCTCAGGAAGGATGTACTGGAAAAGGAGCGCATACAAAGAAGGGCAACAAAGCTAATAAAGGGTCTGGAGGATTTTAGTTGTGAGGAAAGTTTACGAGCACTGAACTTATTCTCTCTGGAGAAGAGATGCTTGAAAGGGGATATGATTTCAATATACAGATACCATACTGGTGACCCCACAATAGGGATAAAACTTTTTCGCAGAAGGGAGTTTAACAAGACTCATGGCCACTCATTAAAATTAGAAGAAAAGAGGTTTACCTTAAACTACATAGAGGGTTCTTTACTGTAAGAGCGGCAAGGATGTGGAATTCCCCTCCACAGGTGGTGGTCTCAGCGGGGGGGCATTGATAGTTTCAAGTAACTATTAGATAAGCACCTGAACGACCACAATATACAGGGATATACAATGTAATACTGACATATAATCACACACATAGGTTGGACTTGATGGATTTGTGTCTTTTTTCAGCCTCGCCTACTATGTATCTATGTAACTATATAAAGTGTTACTAAAGTCACAACAGTAAAATCAGTCTGTATATGCAGTAAAGCATGTTTTTTTCATACTCACTCTGGAACCTAAGGGGTTCTTCCTCTGCCTTGTGCAAAAAGTTTGTTTGATCCCGTTCTTGCATTGTCTCCAAAACATGTTGGATAAGACAGAGTAAATGGAGTCAGGCTGCACGTGCTCAGTTTGGTGTGTATTGCTTTTTTTTCTTTCTTGGGAGAGTGCATGTGATCAGCACAGAGCCAATCAGCACTGTCCAGACAGAGGGTCAGGGGTCCTGCATCCTGATAGCCAGTTCAATATGAAAACTCCTACAAGCTTTAACCAGGCACTGATAGAAGTCACAAGACTGCTAAATAATGCTGATTACAAAAGGTATTTAGCCGTTTATATTTACTAAAATAATTGCATTTCCATGTTCTGTGTAGTGTGGGAGACCAGACATAGTGAATCTGGTCATGGATTTAGTAACACTTCAAAGTGGGCCTTCATCCTTAAGACAAACTATTTTGCTCTCCACCGCACCTCCACTCTGCTACACAAATATTGCTCTGTTTTTTGCTTGTCACTCGCTTAGGCAAATGGTGTGCACTCTGCTCCCTGTGCTTTCTGGGATATGCACGTCACATATCATAGGAGGCATAGCCTTTCATTCAGAAAAGGAGGAAGTCCCACATTCTACATATCTTTGTGCTATTATCTTTTAGGGATGTTGGTACAATTATTACTCTCCTGTGTCTTTGGAACTGACCTCTACCCTATCTTTTGACATAAGGAAAAATGTGATCGTGTATGGACAGCAGGCGCAGGTAGCTTGTATCAAGCTACTTGCCCATGACAAGGGAGTCTTTCATGTATAACATTATATCACAATCCTGTCTTAAAATCTGCAAAACAGTATTTTAGGTCTTTTTACATTTTTTTTTTTCTTTTGCCACTTGACCTCCGGAAGATTTACCCTCCTTCATGACTGACCATTTTTTCCTTTTTGCCACTGCGTTACTTTAACTGACAAATGTGCAGTCATGCGATGCTTTACACAAACTAAATTTATATAATTTTTCTCCCACAAATTAAGCTTTCTTTTGGTGCCATTTGATCACATTTTTTATGTTTTGCGCTATAAACAAAAAAAGGCTGACAATTTTGAAAAAAAACAAAAAAAAACAATATTTTTTACCTTTTGCTATAAAACATACCCTATAAAATAATTGAAAATGTCCTTATAAATGTAGGCAATTATGTACTCTGCTACATATTTTTGTTAAAAAAAATCCCAATAAGCGTATATTGATTGATCTGCACAAAAGTTATAGCGTCTGCAAACTATGATATACTGGAATTTTTATTTATTTTTATACTAGTAATGGCGGCAATCAGCGACTTATAGCAGTTCTGTGATATTGCAACGGACAGTCTGACACTAACACGTTTGACACTTTGTGGGAACCAGTGACACTAATACAGCCGCTCTGCCGCCATACTCTTACATGAGGCTGTCGGCAAGTGGTTAAAAATTTTTTTTGGATCTCTGAATCTGATGATATGTAGCAGATTCAACCTCTGTATATATATATATATATATATCTTCTGTCTGTTATTCTCAGAGTGGATTAGATATTTTGTTCCCTATCCATATAGCTGGTCATTTATATTTACTACTGCATTTTGATATTCAAGAATAAATTGTCCATTTTTAAACTTTACATAATAACTAAATTATACACACTTTTTTGAGGTTTTCATCCAAATATTGATTAATCGAAACAACAATTGGCCAGCTAATCGATTATGAAAATAATCGTTAGTTGCAGCCCTAGCAAAGAGATTGTTGTTGTTCCAATTATTCTTTTGCAAGGTGTTGCAAAATGGTGAGAGAAGTTCCATCAAAGTTGATTGTGTGATAGTCTTTAAAAGTTTCTATCTTACAGCTTATTTGTCTTTGCAAAAATAGAAGCAACATATTATGTCTCTGGGGGTTTCTGAAGACAGGTAGTGCGAGCACCATGCCCTGCGTGTTTAATCAAAGCACAACAGAGGAGTTGCCTGATTGCCATATTTTTTGTTAACAGTGCCGGGCAAAGTGCCCTCCAGGTCATCATTTCACGTAATATCTGGTAGGCCATGGATCCGCAGGTTGTTTTCCTGTCTGCAGTTCTGATCTTCTACCTTATACAAGACTGATCAATCTGCTAGCGCTATTTTTGTTGTATGTTCTGTAACTCTTGTATAGCGTGCTCATGGGGATCTAACCTGGATTTTGTTTCCTTTACTGCACTGTGTGTTTGTGTGAGCTTATTGAGCATGGCACACAGTTCAGTCTTAAACAAGTTCTCCAGTTTATAAAAGCATCTCCACAAATTCACATTTAACCAGGAATATTTTAACAGGGTCTGTTACGTTAGCATGGTTGCCTACTTGTGTCCTTGAGGCCTCTGGGGTTTGAGGATGCAGGGCTCTCCTGGGTGGGAAGGCAATAGTCTCATGGTTTGTTGCGTGTGAACATGTGATGAGGCTTCTCCATATGGAAAGTCCTTTGCTTCAGGTGCCTAAGTGTTTCCTAGATAACCCAAAGGACTGAGTTTTGGCAAGACCAGGCTTTGGGTTCTTATTCCCCATCTTGCAGGTACAATTTGTCAGCTGAGAGCGGTCCAGGACAACAGTTTCTAAACGTGGCTTGCTAACACCATGTCCGTACCATGCACTCCTTTTCTATGTTTAGTGGATATGGAAGTGGAAATACTTGTAGAGGGCTGTCTGCAAATTTGCTTTAAGCATTTATAACCTTTAAATCATATTGTGCTGTTGGACAGAAGAGGAAAAATGGGGGAGAGGTGGATGGTGTTGCCAGGTATAAATCTGAGGCTGGTGATTTAATACAAATGGGTTGGGTATTTCTCACTCTAGTTCCAGTTCTTTTGATTGTTAGAAAACAACATGATAAATGCAGTAAATCCCCTTTAAGATGTCATATAGTAATCCAAAGAATCATTTCAAATATTTTTTATTAGGCCAGTGGCGTATCATCCATGTGTGCGGTGTACATGGGCCCTGAGGAAGGGGGGGGGCTCACAGTGCCCTGACACATAATGCACACATCGAGAAGCTGCCCTGTGCTCCAAACTGCCCCCTCTGCTCTTATGTGCCTCCCGCCGGCAGCACCGATCTTCTGTGGCTCCCCCGCAGCTTCCAGCTTCTCCTCCTCTTCTCTCCTGCCAGCTTTGAGTGCTGCAGCAGAGCTTCAAGGGTATTTACTTCTAAATCCCGCCCCCCCCCCCGCTCCAACTAACCCCCACACACTGCATTACTCTTCTACTTTGCATGCCCAATGGTGCCCAAGGTCCTTTACAATCCGAGAACAACCCTGGCACAATGAAAACCATGCCCTCTCTTCTCTGTGGCTCTACACTAAAGCACACCTCATTTTTTTATATTAAGCAATGGGGCCCAACTTATGATCTTGCATACAGGCTCTGATTTCATAAAACACCCTTTTAGTAGGCTGTCTACAGATACCCGCTAAACAGTGATCTTTTGTGACGGTGGGTTACAATAGGTCTTTCTGTTATGTCCATAATAAAGTAATTGGCTATTTAACGGATGGCAAGGGTGTGCTGGAACTTTTAGCTTTACATACCCACGAATAAACTGTCTTGTTTGCTGAGATCTATGGCTTTTTATGGAATCTGATCATGTTAATCCTTAGTGGCAGATCTATTTGACACCACACGCTGCTTTCCTGTCTCTTGCTTGTATAAATGGCAGGTGCTGCTATAGCAAGGAAATTAGACATGCATACAGAAAAATGCAAATGCAATTATCACAGCTGCATTATGTTTATTCACTGTACATCCCATCCACATTTCACATGTCTCTCTTGGCACTGACACCATAGAGAAGTGTGACTCACAGGATCTTACTTATCCGCTTCTCTCCTTCAGTGTCATTCTACATAACTGTGCAAATATTTTAGTAATTTTTATTTCCCTGTCAACAGCAATCAGAGAAACCTGTAATATGATAGCAGATCCTCTCACTGAGAGCACCTTCTTCATCCCCTCCTTATTACCTGTGAAAACTTGCCTTCATTTTCAGAAGTAATCCTTGTATGTTTAATACAGGCCTATGCTAGGTACTTTCCAATGAACATGAAAGTTTTATATTTTACGCATGTGAATTGAACTCTATACACATAATAAAATCCCTGTTTAGGAACCATTTAATCACTCTATGCACTTAATAAAATGAAGCATTTAAATCCGTTTTTTTTTTTTTTTACCAGTTACCTGCATAGTAAGCCTAATGCCACGTACACACGAGCAGACTTTCCGGCAGAAAAGGTCCGACGGAATGAATCCGTCGGACATTCCTATCGTGTGTGGGCTTCATCGGACCTTAGAAATAGAACATGTTTAAAATCTTTCCGACGGACTCGATTCCTATAGAAAAAAACGTACATCTGTATGCTAGTGCGACGGACCGAGAACGACGCAAGGGCAGCTATTGGCTACTGGCTATTGAACTTCCTTTTCTAGTCTGGTCGTACGTCATCATGTTCAAAACAATCAGACTTTGGTGGGATCGTGTGTAGGCAAGTCCGTTTCGTCGGAACTCCGTTGAAAAGTCCTTCGGAGTTTAGTCCAACGAGAAGTCCACTCGTGTGTATGAGGCATAATTCAGACTCTACTGCATTGCACTGCATCAAACTAAATCCAGGAGCTTACTGACAGCAGGGAATTGCATAGGGATTACTTTATCAGTTACTGTACCATCATCTTTATTGTGGGTCAGTGACGAAGCTATATTGCTTGTTTGCAGTGGACAAAAATAAGGTCACCTTATAGCGGGGTCTTGGGTCACAAAATTAGCTGAACAGAATTACAATTCTTTTGGTAAGTAGAACAGTGCTCTTGTAGAGTATGTATTTTAGAATTAGCTGTTTCCTTAGAGTTCAGATAAGTTGCTAATTTATGTTGTTTCAATATGTTTTTATACTCATACTAAGCATTTGCACGAGTATTGGTACTCGTGCAAATGCTCCAATACCTGCTATCAACTTTCAGGCTCGGTTCATTCAACTGTCAGTGGGAATCCCCCACTGACAGCTAAAATGTAAAAAAAAAAAAGCTGGCAATTATCAGTTGTTAAAGCGAAGTTCCACACAAAAGTGGAACTTCTGCTCATTTCTCTCCTCCCTCCCCTCTGATGCCACATTTGGCACCTTTCGGGGGGAGCGGAGCCTCGCACATGCGCAGAAGGGTACCTGGCGTGAAGCCGTAAGGCTACACTGCCAGGTTCCCTTACCTCTGTAAACTCTGATTTTTTTTTTCTTAAATTCTTTATTTATCAGTTTTTACGTCATACAGGAATTATCAGGGCCTGCAGGCTCCCACAAACAATAAGCAGCATGGGCAAGGAGCATGGTACAAATACAGAAATAAAGTCAACAGTAGAATCCCTGCAGACAGACCAGCAGATATGAAACCTATCAAAACAGTAGCCATGTAGCTCCCTTCACCTAAGGACCCCTGACAAGCTTATATGCCGTATACCTTTTTCAGTACAAACGGAAAAAGACTAAAAAAGAGAAATAAAGGAAAAGTAAGGAGAAAGGAAAGAGCCAGAGAAGAGGAAGGTGAAGGAAAAGAAAAAAAAGGGGTGAGGAGAAGGTTGGGGTGAGGAGAAGGTTGGGGAAAAGAAAGTGAGTGCGCTGCCAGAGTAGAGATGGCTCAAGGATGTCTTTTGGGGCCAAAGGCATCACCTCAAAAGGAATGGTCAAGGGTGTCACAGTTGAGAGCCAAGAATATCCCAATGTTGTGATGTGAAAATAAATTCCATTCAGTAACACCACGTTTTATGAACCCATACCTTTCTATGGTGTGCCGCTTCCATGAGATCTTCCATGAGTTGAATTTCATTAACTTGGCAAACCAAGTGTTAATGGAAGGTGGTGTGGTTTGTTTCCAGAACAATGGGATACATGCCTTTGCAGCATTCAGCAAATAAAGTAAGGGAACGTTTCCAGGACATGGGGGTCAAATGCAACAGAAAAGCAGCTGCATCATCCGGCATCTGGATATCAGTAAACCTCTAAATCCAGTGTTTGATTTGTGACCAGAAATCTTTAAGACCCTCAGAAGACCGTGGAGCATAGTGCCAACTTCCCTTTGAGACTGGGACAAAGGTTCACCTTCCTGCAGGACAACGACCCTAAACATACAGCCAGAGCTACAATGGAATGGTTTAGATCAAAGCATATTCATGTGTTAGAATGGCCCAGTCAAAGTCCAGACCTAAATCCAGTTGAGAATCTGTGGCAAGACTTGAAAATTGCTGTTCACAGAATCTCTCCATCCAATCTGACAGAGCTTGAGCTATATTGCAAAGAAGAATGGGCAAAAATGTCACTCTCTATATGTGCAAAGCTGGTAGAGACATCCCCAAAAAGACTTGCAGCTGTAATTGCAGTGAAAGGCGGTTCTACAAAGTTTTGACTCTGGGGGGTTGAATACAAATGCACGCCACGCTTTTCACATACCGTATTTATTTGTAAAAGATTTTGAAAACCATTTATCATTTCCTTCCACTTAAAAATGATGTGCCACTTTGTGTTGGTCTATCACATAAAATCCCAATAAAATACATTTCTGTTTTTGGTTATAACATGACAAAATGTGGAAAATTTCAAGGGGTGTGAATACTTTTCCAAGCCACTTTTTAGTACAGGAGGACAATATAGTATATTTGCGTTTGATTGTTAAAGTCTAAGTGAGCCCTTACATGGTAAAGCAATTCATTCAGTTTAAAATTGAAATGCAAGGGAAAACCTTTGTGTACATATACTGTATATATAAGAAAACATTAAAAATACTTGTTTTTTCTTTTTTCATAAGTGACTACATGAGTTCTGTTCTCAGCTGCAAAAAGGGCTTTCAGAGGTGGAGACTGCAGGGGGTGTGTAAACAAGTGAAAAAGCAATACACTGATCTTCCCAGTGAATAGGATGTGAGGGGGGGGGGGCATGTCAGCACAAGTCTTGGCAATTGGAGGACAGACAGGCTGTGTTCCCAGCATAGCCAGAAAATTGACCACAGTGAGATGGATGTGCTCTCATGCCTGATGTGGTCAGTTTGCAATGGGAAAGCAGGGGGACTGGTAAACTTGCTTCTCTGGGACACAGTCTGACAGGAATGCATACTCTTTTAGTTTAAAAAATGTGTCAAAGTCTTCCAGTTATTTTTCTTTGGAAAGTAAGCCACAATGTGAGTAGAAAAGCCTGCCACCTTCCAGAGAATGTTCTTGCTGTTTGTGTGGAAGCACTGGACTCTCTGCAGAGGTCCATCACACCCCTTTTTAATCAGGGCTGGCACTCTCCAGTTAACAGGCAACCAGAGTTTTTCTGATTGCAGGTCTATGGCTACGGCTCGTCAGGAAATATGCGGACAGGGGCCAGTCTTTTCTTCTCAGGATGTGGCTGCTTTAAGAAAAAAAAAACGGGGAATTTGGACACATTTTGTGTTGATGCACCTGGAATGTATTTATGTGTTCAAAACTGAAAGTTTAATTGGACTTTAAAGCTCTGAATAAGCTAGTATTCAGACAAAATGAAAAAATATTATACCAATGCTTAAAATAGCTCTCATAATCAAAAACCACACAAAGCCCAAAGGATATTTCATATCTGACATATACATACATTTCCAGGCTATTTAATGTCAGCACATAACATTGATACAGCTATATGGATTTCTCTAATGATAATTTGCAGTTTTTCTTTCTTCTTTCCATTCCTTATTATTGTTTTGGCCGCTCTTGTTTCCATCCCATCTTTGCTAATTGATTTATTGCTAATTGACAATCTTGGTGTTCAGGACACTGAGCCGCCATCACTCTTCCACATGACTTGATTGCATTAGGCAGCTCATTACCTCCTGATGTAAAAGTTAACCAGGTTAGGGTTTTCCTGTGATGTCATCATAGCGACCAACCGGGAACTCACAGCAGAAATCTGCTCTGAAATGTGGAAAACCTTTTCCCTGGCATAGATAGGAAATCCATTACATGAAAAGACTTAACAATGGAAAAGTAATTTATTTTGCATTGTCAAAATAAAAGGGTCTAATAAAAATACATATTGAATACATTTTTGTATTTAATAATCATAGCAATTAAAGAGAGTTTAACAGGATATATACACAATTACAACATGTAAATTGTATCTTATAGCATGTTTTCAGCACTGCATATACAACAGTTAGTGGAACTGAGCTCAAAGAAAGAAAAACAGAATGAACTGGGTGCATGTAGCTTAATTTTAGAGCATCTTATTGATGCTTTTAGAGTAACACACATCTCAATCTTTCTTTTTTTTTTTTTTTTTTTTTTTTTATTTCTTATCAATAATTTTTATTTATTTTATCAAACAAATACAAAACAATTAAAGTTGCTGCATGTATTATACAACATTTGTAATACAAAAACTGAGAAGGCATAAAGTACAGTACTGATATAAACCTTTATGGCCTAGTCCAGCCTACCCTGGTTGGGTTCAAGCTGTAGGACTGGAAGGTCACCACTTTACCTATGCTCAATCTTTCATTACATTATCTGGCTTTCAGTATGCCTGTAAAAGTTGCATGCACATGTGCTGAAAGCAGAAGCGAGAGTTAGGCTCTGTGTGTGGTCTAACCTGTATTAAATTATGGCCAGCCTGACCAGAACCCTTTCCTCCAGTCATCCTCTCCGTGTGATAATATAAATACTGCACTGACTGCCAGGGACTGGTAGTTGGAACTGGACTTTACCCCAAGGCCCCTTTCACAAGGGCTCTCCGCTAAGCGGAATCCGCTTGCTCATCAGGGGACCTCTCCACTGATCCCCGCTGAGCAGGCGAATGGCAGGTCCGTGTCCACTACACTATGCAGAGCGGACACGGACACAGTCTTGCTCTCTTCTATGGGGCAATCAGATGGAAAGGGACTGCCTGTCCCTTTCCATCTGATGCCATCCACTCTGATCCTCTGGATGGATGGGGACTAGGACCACCATCCGTCTGTGTTTGGTGGACAGGATCGGTTTGGATGGTGGCGGGTGTCAAGTGTTCCACTGACATCCGCCGCTCCAAAGAAGAGACTGGAGGGTCTGATCGGGTCCACCTGAAAAACTGATAGGCAGACCTGATCGGACCGCCCATGTGAAAGTGGCTTAACTGTTGTCGGTCCCTATTTTATCTAGCTAGTAAAGCTACCTAAGATTTTTTTAAGGTGTGGTTATCCTTTAAATAGGCCCATTTTAATTCTAAAATACTAAAAGCTAAAAAGTTCTTCATAATAAATATGTTGTGTCTACAAAAAGACCTTGCTTGGTTTTGTATGGTATAGAGTTTTCCAACACATTTGGATATATTATTAATGGGTTGGTACTCCCAGGACTGATATTTTAGCAACCACTCAGCTTTGCTTTCAGTTGATGGATATTTCTACTTTTGAAGATGTGTAAAAGCCAGGAGAAAGTGGATACAAGTTTAATGACTATAATAACAATCATTCACGCATACAATTTATATTTTGTTTTCTTCATCAGAAAAGTTATGGTTGGGATGCAATTGGTTTCAAGAGCAACGCCTCCATTTACTTTTCCTCTAGTATACTTGAGCATCCCTCATGGTGTTATTCAGCCTTTTAAGGTCTATTTTTTATTTGCAGAATTTCAGTACATTTTGACTACAGCAGAACTCCATCCAAAAATAAGTAAAATTGCCTAATAAAAGATAAATTGAAAAAGCAGCCTTTGCTACAATGACCGCATCTCTTTGTCACTCTACTTTCTTATACTCCTCCTTAAAGATTTCCTCCTTCACGGTCCCCCTCCTGTGACTTCACCATTAATATCAACAACACAACCATTGGTCCCTCCACACATGCCAGGGTCCTGGGTGTAATCCTTGACTCTGACCTCTCCTTCAGCCCCCATATCCAATCACTGGCTAAATCCTGCCGCCTTAACCTCCGCAACATCTCCAGAATTCGACCCTTCCTGACTAATGACACCATAAAGCAACTTATTCACTCCTTGATTATTTCCCGCCTCGACTACTGCAACTCTCTCCTTAATGGCCTACCCTTAAGCAGGCTATCCCCCCTTCAGTCTATTATGAATGCTGCTGCTAGACTAATGCACCTCACTAATCGATCCGTGACTGCTGCTCCTCTCTGCCAATCCCTTCACTGGCTTCCCCTACCCCACCGTGTAAAATTCAAAATGCTAACCATAACATACAAGGCCATTCACAACATCGCCCCCATCTACATCACCAACCTCATCTGCAGATATCGCCCAAATCGCCCCCTCCACTCCTCCCAGGACCTCCTGCTCTCTAGCTCCCTTGTTACCTCCTCCCATGCTCACCTTCAGGACTTTTCCAGAGCCTCTCCCAACCTCTGGAATTCCCTACCCCAGTATATCCGATCAGCCCCTACCCTGTCCACCTTTAGGAGATCCCTGAAAACTCATTTATTCAGGGAAGCCTATCCCACACCCATATAACTGTCCCTGAGCCAACCCCATCAAATCATTCTTTGCAGCTATTACCTTTTGTACCACCACCCCCTCCCTTTAGAATGTAAGCTCTACGAGCAGGGCCCTCCTGTACCTTTTGTATTGAACTGTACTGTAATTGTGTTGTCCCCCTTATACATTGTAAAGCGCTGCGTAAACTGTTGGCGCTATATAAATCTCGTATAATAATAAAAGACTATATTTAGCTACTCATACTGCTTGCATTTTGCCTTTTCAGAAAAAAAATGAAAAGGTGAACTAACACCCTACACACTCTCCATCCACCCCAATGCTCAGTGTACTTACCTCCATGGGTGATGAGCTGTCAGTACCCATGCAGGGATTGTAGCAGTCCGGGGATTTGAAATCCCTGCTGTTGCCCCTTCTTTCTGCAGGGCTTTCAGGATGGTTCAGATCGGTGCTCTGTGCTGGCACTTACCAATCAGAATTACTCTGATCCGTTCTGGAAGCCCTGCCAAAAAAACAGAAGAGCTGGAAGAGCTGGAATTTCAAATCCCAGGACCACTGCACTAACTGCGTGGGCACTGACAGCTCATCACCTATGAAACGGGGACTGGGGGGTGGTGATTAATTCACCTTTTTCGTTTTTTTTTAATGGAAAAATGAACTTACACTTTAGAAATAAAAAAATATATATACATTTATTAGTGTATTAATAAATACAGAATTGCATTAATTTGTGTCTTCTATAACTGCCAGAGTTTATCTTTATGCCAGCAACATAGATTTTGTTGAACCGTAAACCAATAATAGTTACTCCGTCGCTCTACAGTGTTCTAGATTGATAGTAATAAATCAAATATCAGCCATCACAAATGTAGCCAAAGTAATGGAAAATGATTTATAATTGGTTTATTTAGGCTGCTACAATATGAACATTGCTTTTCATAATATTAAGCCATACAGATGAAAATGTGGAATTGTACAATTCTGCATTAACTCCTTTTGTCATTTTCCGATACAGGCAGGAAATTGGGTTATGCGATAAAACCCTCCGAGGGCATTGTGGAATCCATCCTGGCCAGTCGGTGGTTCATGCCGGTGAGTTACTTTGTGTCTTATCGCTTATATTGAGCCAGAATTATCTCATACTTAGTTTCTGACACTGGTTTAATGTGAAATATATTGATCTGTCATCCTCTTTATCCTGTAATGTAGTTTATTTTGTCTTAAAACAGTCCTAAATCAGTTTGCTAAACCTAATCTATTCTTCATAGCCCCTCTCTAACCTAATATGCAAAACTGTAATTGTTACTGAAGGAAAAAGAGCAGATAGCTTCGTTCCAATTCTCAGCTATCAAGGTAAGCTCGGCCTGATGATTGGAAGTAACAAGGAGAGGACGACGATAGGGAGTATACAATTAAATAGCTTAAAGGGGTTGTAAACCCTCAAGCTTTTACACCTTGATGCATTCTATACATTAAGATGAAAAACCTTCTGTAGTGCAGCAGCCTCCCAGAGACCCCCTTTTACTTACCTGAACCCGATCGTTCCATCGACAGGGATGAGCACAGCAGCTCCAGCCGCTGTCTCGGGTCCTCATTGGATAAATTAATAGCAGCAGGAGCCATTGGCTCCCACTGCTGTCAATCAAATCCAGTGACACCGGAGTCAGGCGCAGGGCCAAGTCCTGCTGTCTGTGTCAATGGACACAGCAGCAGAACTCAGAGTGTGTCCACACAAAATGGTCCCATGGAGAGCGGCTCTCTGTGGGGGCACTCGAGAAGAGGAGGAGCCAGGAGCGTCACTGGGGGACCCCAGAAAAGGAGGATCGGGGCCACTCTGTGCAAAACCAACTGGACAGAAAAGGTAAGTATAACATGTTTGTTATTTAAAAAAAAAACTTTTAAGCTTTTCACTGTGTTTGACATATAGCTACTCCCACATACAAGGAAGGATTGGGCTGGGGGTCCGAAAAGTACAAAAATATATGTTGGGCGTGTGACCCTGAGTGAAGATATTCCCCCATTCAAGTCAGAGTGGAACTTGCAGACAGTGACAGCAGCTGGGCATTATTTAACTATCAGACCTGCGATCACAGCTCTTGGCAGTGGGGAAGTCTTCCATCATCGACTCACTTTGTAGCTCTGGGATGTTGAGCATCTGATTACAGAGAGCTACAAAGGAAGTCAATGATAGAAGCATGCAAAGCTGAGAAATGTGTGCTCATTTGTTAGAGGTAACTAAATGATATGGATTATTGGTGATGATGGCATGGCATTTTATTTATTCCATATATACAGTACCGTGCAAAAGTTTTAGGCGGGTGTGAAGAAATGCTGTAAAATAAAAATGAGTTTAAAAAAATATATTTAAATTGTTTATTTTATCAATTTACAAAATGTAAAGCGAGCAAACAGGAGAAAAATCTAAATTAAATCAATATTTGGTGTGACTACCCTTTGTCTTCAAACCAGCATCAATTTGTACACTTGCACAAAGTCAGGGATTTTATAGGATTAGCGTCAGGTGTATGATTAAACAATTATACCAAGCAGCTGTTAATCAGCAATTTCATATATAGGTTGAAACACAGTCATTAGCTGAAACAGAAACAGCTGTGTAGGAGGATTAAAAACTGGGTGAGGAACATCCAAACTCTGCTACTAAGATGAGGGTGTGGAAGACAGTTTCATGTTACAGGTCATACACCATGGCAAGGCTGAGCACAGTAACTAGACATAAGGTAGTTATACTGCATCTGCAAGATTTCTCCCAGGCAATGATTTCAAAACAGACTTGGGTTTGAAGATGTGCTGTTTAAGCTCTTTTGAAGAAGCACAAAGAAACGTAGATGCAGTGGTTGACAAAAGAAACTTAATGCAACAGATGAAAGACACTTAATGCTTACTTCCCTTTGACATCTGAAGATGTCCAGCAGTGCCATCAGCACAAAACTGGCAGCAACCATTGGGACCCATCTACTGTCCGGAGATGTCTGACCAAAAGTCGTCTTCATGGAGGAATTGCAGCCTAAAAGCCATACCTCCAACATGGAGACAAGACTAAGCCACTCAGCTATGTACGAAAACTTAGGAACTAGGGTGCATAAAAATGGCAAAAGGTGCTCTGGGCTGATGAGTTAAAATCTGAAATATTTGGCTAGCAGAAGGCAGTTTGATCACCCAAGTGCTGGAGAGCGGTACAATAATTGGTGTCTGCTGCCAACCGTGAAGCATGGTGGAGGTTACTTGCAAGTCTGGGGCTGCATTTCTACAAATGAAGTTGGACATTTGGTCAGGGTCAGTGGTGTCTTCAATACTGAGAAATACAGGCAGATACTTATCCATCATGCCATACAATTAGGGAGGTGTGTGGTTCGCCCCAAATTTCTTCTGCAACAGGACAACTACCCGAAACGTACAGCCAATGTCATTAAGAACCATCTTCAGTGTAAAGAAGAACAAAAGATCCTGGAAGAAATGGTTTGGCCATTTGAGGCAGCCTACATCCACAGATCTGTGGTTAGTTCTCCAAGATATTTGGAACAACCTACCTGCCAAGCTTCTTCAAAAACTGTGTGCTAGTGTACCTAGAAGAATTGAAGCTATTTTGAAGGCAAAGGGTCGTCACACCAAATATTGATTTGATTTGGATTTCTCTTCTGTTCATTTGTTTATTGATAACACTGATTAAAAAAAACTATTAACACTTCTATTTTGAAAGCATTCTTAAATTACAGCATATTTTCACATCTGCCTAAAACTTTTGCACAGATATATAGTATATACACTATATTACCAAAAGTATTGGGACACCGGCCTTTACACGCACATGAACTTTAATGGCATCCCAGTCTTAGTTTGAAGGTTTTAACATTGAGTATGCTCACCCTTTGCAGCTATAATAGCTTTAACTATTCTGGAAAGGCTGTCCACAAGGTTTAGGAGTGTGTCTATGAAAATGTTTGACCATTCTTCCAGAAGCGCATTTGTGAGGTCAGGCATTGATGTGGACGAGAAGGCCTCGCTCGCAGTCTCCGCTCTAATTCATCCCAAAGGTGTTCAAGTTCCTCCACCTCAAACTCGCTCATCCCTGTCTTTATGAACCTTGTTTGTGCATACTTGCCTCCTCTGCCTATACTCTTGAATAGAAATGGAAATGCATGTCAACAGATAATGAAGTGCTTTTAAAACGCAATTTAAAAACATGCTGCAATACAAAATGCAGAAATGTGAATCCAGTCCAGTGATTGTTGGAAAGGGTTATTGTTGGATGGAACTGCTTTTTGTCCAATGGCTAGGTGGTGTCTGCAGCCCACAGAAACGCAATACTGATAGTCTATTGCTTGCTATAGGCTTCAAACATTGGGGTATATCATATTTTTTTTAAATGGTACAGCTAAAATGAAAATAACAACCAGAGGTATACTGCATTTAAAGCTGGGTTCCAATCAACAATAATTTTGTATTACTACAACAGCTATTTCCCTGCCAGTCTTGATCTTTCATTAATTTTGTAAAATCTTACCTGATTTGAGTATTTCAATTTACACTATGCCATGAATATTGCAGAGGGACTGCAGAAAATACAGTCACCACTGCTCTTTCCCCATGAGTAGAGTGGTTGTGTTACCATGGCCTTCCCTTGGTGTTCACAAAAGGCTGTGCTGGTGGTCTGCAGGTTTGTCCCAGCATATGAACTTCCACTTTGATGGCCATTTCATGTATATGTAATCCTGTGAGGCGCACCTAGGCCCAAGGCATGTGCTATAGGACACCGCAGTGGTCTCTCCTCCCAGCATGCCAAACATTACAGAGACATGCAATGATGTCAGTAAGTAGGTTATAAATATTATCCCCCCATTTTGCTTGGGACTTTAACGGCAGAAATGCATCAACTGTTTTTAAAAGAATTTTACATCAATCTTTGTTTCAATTCTTCTAAAAACAGTTATTAAATTTCTTCCTTTAAAGAGCAAACAAAATAGGGGGATAATATTTATAATTTATCTATATGTATAGGGATGTTGGCAGGTACCAGAGTACACCCCTGTTGATCAGTAAGCCCCGTACACACTATAAGAAAATGGAAAGAAAAATCCTGTACGAGGCACAATCGTTCTATTTTTGTATAGTGTGTACACAACTTTTGACATCCGATTCTGACTTTGCAAATGAAAATTTCCAAAGGGACAAACTCCAAAATTTTTCTCGTAAGTGAACAGAAAGAGCGATTTTCGTTGAATGTATACCATTTTCGTACGAGAAATATCAGATACGAAAGACTGCGTATGATCAGAGACAACAAATAATGAAAAAAGGCCTTTTTTGTTCGAGAATTTGCGTACATTATTTCTATCCTCAGTTCCGACTTGCTGTGAAACATCGGGGAAACCCATTCGATCGTTTGCCCGATTTTCCTATAGTGTGTAGCCCACTTAAAAGTAATTTTTTATCCACCAAAGTAAGTGATTTGAATTTTTTTTCATTATACAAGTACATGGGGAGAGTGATTGGGGTGCCATAAAAGGCAGATTCCAGAGTTCAGCTTTTATATACTTGGTATATATATTATTATATTATTATTACATATATATATATATATATATATATAAATAAATAATACTTATATTATTATCATACACATTTTTATTTTTTAATCCTGTAGGCATGGACAACAGTACATAAACTTTCCCTACATCCATTAGGCAGTGGTCCAGCTTTTAACACCAGGTAGAAAGGGGTAGGGCTTCGAAGGAAGTGGCTGTGGACGTGGTATACTTGGATTTTGCAAAAGTGTTCGACACAGTTCCCCACACGCGGCTCATGTGTAAGGTAAAGTCTACAGGCCTGGAAATATCAGTTTGTAAATGGATAGAAAACGGGCTAAAAGACAGAATTCAGAGAGTAGTGGTAATTATTCTTACGCTGAATGATCTAAGGTTATCAGTGGTGTACCCCAAGGTTCAGTGCTGGGGCTCTTACTTTTCAATATCTTTATAAATGATAATGGGTCTGGGATCAAAAGTAACATTTCTGTTTTTGCAGATGACACCAAGCTATGCAGTGGAATAACGTCCTTACAGGATGTCTCCAATTTACAAGCCGACCTTAATGCACTGTATAATTGGGCGACTATGTGGCAGATGAGGTTTAATGTTGAGAAACGTAAAGTTATGCACTTGGGGCTAAGAATATGTATGCACCATACATACTAGGAGGAGTACAACTGGGGGAATCGGTAGTGGAGAATGATCTGGGGGTTTTGGTAGATCATAAGCTCAATAATAGCAAGCAATGCCAAGCTGCGGTTTCCAAAGCGAGCAAAGTCCTTTCTTGTATTAGGAGAGGTATGGACTCCAGAGAGAGAGATATATGTTTGCCCCTTGTACAAATCATTAGTAAGACCTCATCTGGAATATGCAGTTCAGTTTTGGGCACCAGTTCTCAAAAAGGATATCGGGGAACTGGAGAAAGTGCAGAGAAGGGCAACCAAACTGATAAGAGGCACGGAGGAGCTCAGCTATGAGGAAAGATTAGAGAAACTGAATTTATTCACTCTTGAGAAGAGGAGAATAAGGGGAGATATGATCAACATGTTCAAATATATAAGGGGTCCATATAGTGAACTTGGAGTTGAGTTATTCTCTTTACGGTCAACAGAGAGGACACGGGGGCGCTCTTTATGTGTAGAGGAAAAGAGATTTCATCTCCAAATACGGAAAGGTTTCTTCACAGTAAGAGCTGTGAAAATGTGGAATAGACTCCCACCAGAGGTGGTTCTGGCCAGCTCAGTAGATTGCTTTAAGAAAGGCCTGGATACTTACCTAAATTTACATACTATAACTGGGTACTAATATTTATAGGTAAAGTAGATCCAGGGAAAATCCGATTGCCTCTTGAGGGATCAGGAAGGAATTTTTTTCCCTGCTGTAGCAAATTGGATCATGCTCTGCTGGGGTTTTTTGCCTTCCTCTGGATCAACTGTGGGAATAAAATTGGGTATATTGGATTGTACGATATTTTTTATTTTATTTATTTATTTATTGTTTTTAAGGTTGAACTGGATGGACTTGTGTCTTTTTTCAACCTGACTAACTATGTAACTATGAAGTATTGGTGGTGTGTGCCAATGGGTATGCATCTCATTAATGGAATGAGGCTCAAAATTTGGTAGTGTTCTGGATTCTAGCTCCACTACCCAAAGCCAGGGCTTGACATTGAACAAAGTGCCACTTCAGGTTGGTGTATTGAAAGTCTAGACTGATAGACCAGGTACTTCATACATGAATTTGTGTTTTGGCCTAGGGTTCTCCTTTAAGTCACTGCCTGAAACATTACATTTAATGGTTGTGTTTGCATGCACTCAGACTCTGCCGCCCTGTGATTTCCTGAGAGAGTCTGCCAGGAGGTCAGACCACAGTGTTCTCTGCTTGTGTTAAGTGATACCTGTTTGTGCTGATTGATGAGATATGCAGAACTGCTGTTTCTGAAACACTTAAATGGAGCTAAACGCCTTTAACATCCATTTCCTACAAAAGGAACTCCTCTGGGATCTTGCAAGATTGTTTATGAGATGCCTAGTAATGCTTTGTGTGTGAATTAGCTTGCAGAATTGTATAAAATATTGGTGTCTTCTTGTTGTGCAATTAACGTTCCCCGAGTATTTGTGTGTTCGCAGGGAAGCTGTAGGCGACTGAGATGACTTCAGATCAGAGCTCATTCCACCTACTTTGCTGTTGTCATTGACTAATGCATTAACTGCAGATGAAATGGCAGGGGTTAATGCCGGCATGTGTGATGATGTCACAATTTGCACACGCTGTGTCTTAAACAGCACACGCTCACCTAAAAATAATCCCTTCTAGTAATGAAAATAACAGTAATTAGCATTTTTGATCCTGTTCCCCTGAGATAAGTCTAATGCACAATATTTATGTGTAACATTCCATTTTAAAACTGTTAATGCACTCAGTATTTAGTCACTAATGCAGCAATGACTGTGTTTCCAACAGACTTTTGTACCTCCATGTCTAGAAGAAGGAGGTGATACCAATGGGACATAGCATTTAACTTAATGCTTCAAGAAGCCAGCATGTGATTCAAAATAATAGAATTCATAGAGCAGAAACCTACAATATTAGTTTTGAATGGATGTACAGTGGAGACGGAAAATATTCAGACCCCCTTAAATTTTTCACTCTTTGTTATATTGCAGCCATTTGCTAAAATCATTTAAGTTCATTTTTTTTCTCATTAATGTACACACAACACCCCATATTGACAGAAAAACACAGAATTGTTGACATTTTTTGCAGATTTAACAAAAAAGAAAAACTGAAATATCACATGGTCCTAAGTATTAAGACCCTTTGCTCAGTATTTAGTAGAAGCACCCTTTTGATCCAATACAGCCATGAATCTTTTTGGGAAAGATGCAACAAGTTTTTCACACCTGGATTTGGGGATCCTCTGCCATTCCTCCTTGCAGATCCTCTCCAGTTCTGTCAGGTTGGATGGTAAACGTTGGTGGACAGCCATTTTTAGGTCTCTCCAGAGATGCTCAATTGGGTTTAAGTCAGGGCTCTGGCTGGGCCATTCAAGAACAGTCACGGAGTTGTTGTGAAGCCACTCCTTCGTTATTTTAGCTGTGTGCTTAGGGTCATTGTCTTGTTGGAAGGTAAACCTTCAGCCCAGTCTGAGGTCCTGAGCACTCTGGAGAAGGTTTTCATCCAGGATATCTCTGTGCTTGGCTGCATTCATCTTTCCCTCGATTGCAACCAGTCGTCCTGACCCTGCAGCTGAAAAACACCCCCACAGCATGATGCTGCCACCACCATGCTTCACTGTTGGGACTCTATTGGACAGGTGATGAGCAGTGCCTGGTTTTCTCCACACATACTGCTTAGAATGAAGGCCAAAAAGTTCTATCTTGGTCTCATCAGACCAGAGAATCTTATTTCTCACCATCTTGGAGTCCTGCAGGTGTTTTTTAGCAAACTCCATGCGGGCTTTCATGTGTCTTGCACTGAGGAGAGGCTTCCGTCAGGCCACTCTGCCATAAAACCTCAACTGGTGGAGGGCTGCAGTGATGGTTGACTTTCTACAACTTTCTCCCATCTCCCGAATGCATCTTTGGAGCTCAGCCACGTTGATTTTTGGGTTCTTCTTTACCTCTCTCACCAAGGCTCTTCTCCCCCGATAGCTCAGTTTGGCCGGACGGCCAGCTCTAGGAAGGGTTCTGGTCGTCCCAAGCGTCTTCCATTTAAGGATTATGGAGGCCACTGTGCTCTTAGGAACCTTAAATGCAGCAGAAATGTTTTTGTACTCTTGGCCAGATCTGTGCCTTTCCACAATTCTGTCTCTAAGCTCTTCAGGCAGTTCCTTTGACCTCATGATTCTCATTTGCTCTGACATGCACTGTGAGCTGTAAGGTCTTATATAGATAGGTGTGTGGCTTTCCTAATCAAGTCCAATCAGTATAATCAAACACAGCTGGACTCAAATGAAGGTGTTGAACCATCTCAAGGATGATCAGAAGAAATAGACAGCACCTGAGTTACAGCAAAGGGTCTGAATACTTAGGACCATGTAATATTTCAGTTTTTCCTTTTTAATAAATCTGCAAAAATGTCAACAATTCTGTGTTTTTCTGTCAATATGGGGTGCTGTGTGTACATTAATGAGGAACAAAAATAAGCATAAATGATTTTAGCAAATGGCTGCAATATAACAAAGAGTGAAAAATTTAAGGGGGTCTGAATACTTTCCGTCCCCACTGTATATACATAAATATACACTGACACTGGCAGGTGGGATTGTGAATGGTGTGTATAGGTCACCTAGGGTTCCCACCTACACATGGTGAAGGGCTCTAGGGTTTGTGACTAGTTCTGAGAAAAGAGACCTTTTCTTTCTCAAAATAGTAACTTTTTTGGTTCCTGGAGCCCAGAAGCTTTAGGCTGGGTTCACACCTATGCGAATTTGAATTTGCACAAGAGCCCTGTGTATCTTTTGGTCTGTTTCAGGTCCGAAATCAGCCAAACATTCGGGCTGAAATCGGACCTGAAACGTTGAACCAGGACGCACCAGACCCCTGCTGTGAGCCGCATGCGGTAATGGTGTGAGCACAGCCTTATAGAGATTTTGATGGGCTAACCCCAGTAAGCAATTGTGCTGCAAGTTTGAAAACAACTTGCTAAGCTATTGCTAGACTTGCCAGGCTTCACAAATTTGTTGCACAATTGCAGCAAGTCCGCATTGCCTGACTCCAGATCAGCTTTCTTTGTAAACATTGTGCAAGGCAAGTTCTGGTTCAGTTATGTTGTGCAATAGTCATCCCACCACAGGGGTCACTGTGGCTAAATTTTCATGCTGTCGACTTGCAGAGCTCTTGCTGTAGACTCACCACTGCAAGTTTGCTCTTGCTAGAGACCTGCCACGCAAATGTGCTACACATTGGAAAAGTGTCACCTAAAACTTTTGCTTCAATTGCTCTGCAGGTGTACACATTTCCAGTGAAAATGTGCAGCAAGTTAACAGACTTACAATTCAACACTGTCACAAATTTGTGGCAAGTTATTCTTGCTATCTGGGACCTCCGCTCCTCCGCTCCTAGGTCCACATCATACCTGGTAGCCGGACCTCATTAATTAGTCTTATTTGTGCAGATTTTTATGTGAGCTGACTAAAACTGACCATACACTGTAACATTTCTCTCATTCAGCCTCATGGACAAAGCAAGTGAACTATATCAATTTCCCCATTTTTTGTAAGCAGTGTGGTTGGAGGAATCTAACTTGACTACTATTGTGTTCTGACAGCCAGCACCAATGGCTGCCAGAATACCTGAACAATGGCAGCATGTGATGCAGGCGCTGTTTGACAAACACTTTTGTATCTGACTCTTTTGATTTCCAAATCAAATGATGTCGGATAGCAGAGTGCCAGCAGAGCCAACCGGGAATTTGATTTCAGGCAGGTGCAGCGGCGGCCCGTCCATAAGGGACGCAGACGCTCTGCCCCCCTAATCCATGCGCCCGGCCCCTAATCTACATGCAGGGCGCCGGATGCATGGATTTCAATGGGTTTTCTTTTTGTTTGTTTTTTTTGGAAGCACGTGATTATAACCTGAGGCTCTAATTGGCTTCAAAAAGGGGTGGGCTCGGGGTGCAGAGCACTGCGCCCTGAGCCCACCCAGTTGTGTGACAATTGCTAATTAATATTCACTATTGTCTTCCTGATTCTCCTCCCGGCCAATCAGAAAGCGTATCCTAAGACCCGATTGACCGAGAGGAGAAGCGACTGTATTGACCACCAAGGAGGAAGCCGCCAAGGAGGAGATACAGGGGAAGCCCACGAGGAGGAGGAGACAGAGCTGAAGCTGCCCGTGACCCAGATGGGGTAAGTGCGGGGCTGGTGGACGGAAGAGCGAGTGATAGGGGGGTGGGGGGATCGACCAACTGAGTGACCGGGGTGGGAGGGGGATCGACCAAAGGTTGTGGGGGGGAGCGGTGGCGGGTGGTTTGTTTGCTGCCCCCTCCAAAAAATGGAGCACCAGCCGCCACTGGACAGGTGCATCAGGAACTGCAAAAAAATAATCACTCAACGTGTGGCCTGAGTAAATTCTCCAGTCGCTCTCCTTCATTTTCTCTGCTGTCAGTGCTTGCTGCTGGGTGAAAGGGCTAACTGCTGACAGAACGCTAAAAAATGTACAGGAACCAGGAACTGATCAGAGATTAGTTAGTGGCTATGATGAGCTGATTTTTTTTTTGTTTGTTTCATGCATGAACTTGCTGTACAAAGCCCCCCTTCACTGAAACTATGTGTGTTAACTGCCCTTCGGAATAAAGGTGCAGGACAAACCTACACCGGATCTGTTGAGAAATATGTACAACAATGCTGGCAATGAGCTTTTACAAATGTTAAACCTGTCATCTCTGTAAACTTCCTTGATGATTTTTATCTATAGATAAGCCTATAATAAGGCTTATATATAGGTATACAGTAAATAGCTCCTAAACATGCACCATTTGGGAGATATTTACTTTAGATGCAGCCGGTGACATCACCGGCACATGAGCTCTGAAGGAACGGTATACCCGCGCCGTTCCTTCAGAGTCATGTTGTAAAAAGTGACGAGTGACGTCATCGCTGGCTTAGCCATTCATATCGCTGAAGCCTGTGAACCCAGCAGGAAGATGGGTGAAGATGGAAGCGCCTTCAGTGCATGAGCTGGAGTAACATCATTGCCGCTGCGGCCATTCATATCACTGAAGCCTGCGAACCCGGAAGGACAGGTGAAGATGGAAGCGCCTACAGCGGTGACAGGTAAGTTTGTTGTAATGTGCTAGTATGTGATGCATATTAGCACATTATAACTTAAACTGCCCGTGGCCCAATTGTTTTTTTTTTTTATGCAATTTGCTACTGCTTTAAAGTGACTGTAAAAGAAAAAAATGCTTTTACAATAACATGTTTTACTTACCTTTACTATGCAATGGCTTTGCACAGAGCAGCCTCAATCCTCTACTTCTCGGGTCTCCGCTGATGCTCCTGGCTTCTCCCCAAGCCATTTTCTATGGGGCACTTTGAGCCAGTGAGGAGAAAGAAATAGACAAAGCAGCAATGCTACTCTCGGGCACAGTGCTGAAATCTGGATTGGGCTCAATTAGGTATAAGGGAGGCTGCACTTTACTTTAATGCATAGTATGCATTAAGGTAAAAAAAAAAAAACTTCTGACTTTAGAACAAATTTAATAAGTGAGGAAAAATTCTACATGGGAGTCACATGTACAACTATAAAGTGGTGGGAGCAACTTTAATGAGTTGGAGGCTTCAGGATTTGGAATTGGAGGCTAAGTGTTCCTACAACTTTTTATTGAATTTTCCAGTAACATAATTTTCACCCATGCAGGGGAAACCTAGGCAGACCACCAAAGCATCACGCGGTCGCCACCAGTTCATGATACAAACAACACAAAACCAAAGAACAAGAAGGTGTGTGTGTGACTCACTGTGGCTCACTCCTATACATTCATAAAATAAGATCAGAATAGCAACCTCACCAGGTCAGACCCAACATACATGCCCTCCCACTGTAATAGGATGACATATCTGAAAGATCCTGAAAAAGTATTTAATCCTTAGGATGGAACACCAGTTATATATGTTGTTAGGTCACAATTTAGCCATTTACTCCAGACCTTGTGAAACTTCTGTGGACACCCTCTATTATAGTACAGTATTTGTCTTTATAATGCGGTATTGCAAAGTTGACCACGTTCATCCACATGGAAACTGTAGGGGGAGTAGATTTCTTTCCACGCCAGGGTTATTGTTTTCCTAGCATAAAATAAAAGAAGTCCCAGCAACGTACGTTCAGCCACCGTAGGGGCCAACTCCTCCACCAAAGTGTTTGTACAACTTAATCATGGAGGGATACTGGTACATTTGAAGTCCAGTAATGAGACTCCTTTGCTTTTTTGTGTTAACAGCAAGGAAGGATGTACAGGAAACCAATGCCTAAAAATGACAGAGAATAGCATAACATCAACAAATATGCTAAACAGCCTTTTAAACTAAGATGAATGCCTAACCCAAAGCATCCTGAAAGCCACCTTTGGGATAGCGTGACAGTGTTTTAGCATAAAGCTGATGAAAACATTGTGTACAGGTGGCTGTCAAATTTCTGACTTGGAAAATATCGGCTTATTTAGACAATGTCCCGATCTTCTGGACGGCTGCCCGGCAACGGGGCAATTCGGGGACAGACTGTTCAGCTCTCACTGCTGTTCCTCAATTGTATTAACCCATTAGCCATCTGAGATTCATGGAAACATAGCAGGTGGCAGTAGATAAGAGCTGTGCACCCACAGGCTTGTTTTCTTTCCAGACTGTAAAACTTAAGGCTGCATCCATCATTTATATACTTGCTGCTTAGTGTTAGCCTGATTTTGCATCCATGTATTTTCAGTGTTCTACTTGCAAAACCTCAACCTTTAGTTATCAGTCTACGAAAGAGTTTCAAGATTTATACGTTGGAAATGATGGCTTATGAATAGGTAAATCTCTGATAGACATGTATTTCACTGCTATAAAAATTTTAATGGTGATAAACTTACAAAAATTTAATAAAATAGTTTATGCGATTCCTTCTATTTCAATATTTTTTTATTAAGGTTTTATGAATAAATGGGAGAGTATACAACTCATACACAAACAGTAATATAAAAATTGAGAGAAGATAAGGTCCCACAGCGCAGGTGGGTGATATCAATATATAATTGGCAAACATAACCAGCAAAATAGTGTATCGTAATATCAACTTTAACCATTATTTAGCAAACACAAGAAGTTGTCTGTCACACAGAGATAAACCACCCTAACAGGGCGCTCAGAAAGCCCACGCAGGGGACATAGAAAAACATAATAGCTCAGCATTTCCATAACCCACTGGCCAGCCAAAGTGGGTCACAATCACTTCCAAGTACTCCATACCAAATAGCAAATATGAAAACCATAGAAATTTAAAGCAGAAAAGGGAAAGGAAGAGAGAAAAGAAGAAGAAAAAGCAAGAGAAAGCTACCCAAGAGGTCCGTCAGAAAGCCCACTGCCCAGACCCACACTCTTCAAGTGTCCGAAGGTTGGAGGTATTTAAGCCAAGGGTACCAAACACAATCTGTTCTGTCTTTTAGTATACTGACCAGCTTTTCATGTAACATGATCCAAGTCAGCTTACATTTTATAACCGCCAAGTCAACTACCGGTTTCTTCCAGGCAGTCGCTATAGCAATTTTTGCCATAAGAACCTTAAAATAGATGAGAGCCTGGGTATTTTTGTGATTCCTTCTTTATGTTAATTTCTGGCAGATTTGAAGTTGTAATTCAGGACAAGAAGATATTGATTTTTTTTTGTGTGAGAAGTATTTGTTACATGTTTCAAGCCCTTATATCGCTATGTCCTTTGTGCCCAGTGGGAAGTGTTTACATTTTGTTTTTTGCCTTGTGAGAACTCTAGATAGATGGAATTCTGTGTCACTGGGGAGTTTCACTTGTCAAAAACAGACTTCTGCAGACATATGGGGGGCCTAGGGTCACTGCAGATAGAATCATGAGCGATTACCAGTAGCTAAACCAAGCATCATGCCAAGAGATCCAGACAGGACAAGGCAACAATAAAGAGCTGAAAGATCCTGTGTAAATTCTGCTCTTTAAATGCATGTGGGGGACAGGTGGCTGTAGATAAACAATTACAACTTATGCAGGAGGATTTGTTTTATCTCTGTGTATCACCTGAGGCTATTCACTTTACTGGGTATATGTGAGAGTTTATAATCACTTTAGAGAGAGGGAGCTAGAAATAGCAGTAAAATGCATCAGAGGAGTGCAGGACATAGAACAGAAAGCTCAGGAAAGAAGGTGGCTACCTATCAAGAGGTCCAAACTAGGTGCAGAAGGCTCAGGGAAGAAGGTAACCAATTAGCAAGAAACCAAATTAGATAAAGAAGGCTTGGGAATAAGGGTAGCCACTTAACAAAGAGTCCAAACTAAATACAGAAGGCTCTGGGAAAAGTGGAGCCCAAAATGTGATACAAAAATTGCAGGGATAGGGGAAGCCACTTAGAATGGAGCTCAGACTAGATACAGAAGCTCAGGGATAAGGGTAGCCACTTAGGATGGAGTCAAAACTAAACACATAGGACTATGGGAAGAGGGTAGCCACCTAGCCAGGAGCCAAAACTAGATACATGAGAACTAAAGGAAACAGAAGTCAAGTCAACAGCAGGGGCAGGATCACTAGAGGCAATTTTTTTATAAATATACTGTATGTATACTGTATGAGCTTCAAGTAAATGAGACAGGACAATGTGCAATAAACCGTAAAAGGCTACAGGGGTGTAGCATTCAGACCAACGTCAAACTAACTAGGGGTGCAGGACAGAATAGAAGGCTCGAGAACAAATCAGGAACTAAGAAGGAAGACAAAACCAGATATAGATTAACTCAAAAAGTCAAAAGTAACAACAGGATCAAGATCACAAGAATAGATAAGAACAAGGAGCAACCCAACAGCTGGAGATAGATCAGAAGAATGACAAATCATAGTCACAGGATATAGTAAGATACTTAGGAAAGGGTCTGGGAGTCATCTAGGCTGAGTATATACAATAAAGCAGCAGTGCATGTTAGTAGTAGGCATTCCTAAACATGCTTTGCTTAGATGACGCTCAGGTGATGGCAGGGCTGAAATACGAAGCAAGAGATGACAACAGGTGGCCATACCAGTTGAAAGTTACTGAGAGTCCAGTTAGAGCAGAGGAGAGAAGAAACCTCATCTAATAACTAGTGGCCAAGGACCAAGCTACCAGATCCTGCCAATAGTATACTGTAGGCAATCAAAGCTGTTTTCAAAGCTAATTATTTCTCAGCCCTACCCTGCCATATCCAAGTGGTCCTGCATCCATACTCCAATCAAGACAAAATTTACTAGTAAACCATAGGGCAGGGGGCTCTAAACTTTCTAAACAAAAGGCCAGTTTACTGTCCTGAGTTGAGGGGGAGCTCTGGAAGAACACTGTAAAATGCAGTTTCCTCCAGCAGGTATGCAGAGATTATAGTCAGTAAATTGCAGGGATTTAACGCTTGGGCTATGGATGGAATTATATTGAATAAAGTTACAAGCTGTTTGCTTATTGTATTATGCTGCATTTTGTTATTTCCAAGGATATATTAGAAGTTCACAACCAAGGGACTGTCTATCATTCTTCCAAGAAAACAAATGTTTATTTGTGACTGCATATTTGCTTGATTATTAAAAGAGAAGTTTGGGATTTTTTTTTTCAGAATCATACTTACCTAGGTGGATGCAACATCGGTCCGATGCTGAATCTGTCCCCGCAGGCTCTAAGGGTGAGAACTGAGCGATCAAAGACCGCTGATCACTCGGTTCTCAGTGTTCCCCCTAAACAGAGAGTTGGTGACTGTCAGTCAACGCAGTCTGCTCTGCACTGCACCTAACCTCACCTCACCTCACCGGAGCGCTAGGCTGTGGAGGGGGCGGGAGCGCCTGGATCAGGCTCTCAGCAGCTCGCTAAGAGAGGCTAAGCCAGGTGCCGGCCCAGGGTTGTAGGCGGATCCCGACCATATTGTCCCAATCTTGTTTCAGCCTGAACAGGCTCTGTGACATCAGTTGACAATGGGTCACAAGAGTGTAGAATTAACTGCACTCCTGTGATCCACAGGAGAAGTACAACCAAATGAGCTTTGGCTGTACTTCTCCTTTAAAGTAGAACCAATAGTTAAAGGAAGTGACCTGCCAAAATAACTATATAATGTCTAATTTCAGTAATTTTTTTTTTTTATTACTCAGTGCTCAAGGAGGGAATGGGAAAAAAGGAAGCATTTTAAAAAGAAACAAACAAATATTGCTTTTGTTTTTACAGGCTTAGTCAACAACGCCAACGTCCTTTTTTATAGGAGCATTTTTAAATGATGTGACATGCATGGGACCTAGTTTCTTTGTCTTCTTTAATGAATTAAATTGTTCACTAGCTGTAGCATTTTGCCAGTGAATCATCAGATTGCTAAATTTTGCTAAAGATGCAAATTGCATTCTTGTGCATAACATATCTAAATTCAAGAGAGTAATTAATAAATGGCCACGTCTATAAAAGTGTAACATTGAAAAAGATATGCAGTGATAGACAAGGGGTTCCTGTACTAAGGGTGTATTATAAATAAAAATTTACAAAGCTATCCTCCTGCATGGACGTTCATTCTGTGTTAATGATGGCAAATTTGAATGTTACAGGGCTAATTTTTCTCTCCAGGTTGAGTGTTATTCATTCATAGAAGAATAGAGTAAATCAGGTAAATACTGCCCACTGGCTGGAGCTAATGATCATAAGAAATAAATACTTGCTTTTTTAAAACTTGTTTTATTGCATATGCACAATAAAAGTGAACATACATTCACAAAGCAGTGTTCCATACATCAAATGTGTATTAGGATTATCTTGCAGGAGAACAGCGGATTAAGTACCAAAAATTGGTCAGAGCATTTGTAATGCCCCGTACACACGGTCGGATTTTCAGACGGAAAATGTATGACAGGCCCTTCTTGTGGGAAATTCCGACCGTGTGTAGGCTCCATCACACATTTTCCATCGGATTTTCCGACACACAAAGTTTGAGAGCAGGCTATAAAATTTTCCGACAACAAAATCCGTTGTCGGAATTTCTGATTGTGTGTACACAAATCCGACGCACAAATTGCCACGCATGCTCAGAATAAATAAAGAGATGAAAGCTATTGGCTACTGCCCCGTTTATAGTCCCGACGTACGTGTTTTACGTCACCGCGTTCAGAATGATCGGATTTTCCGACAACTTTGTGTGACCGTGTGTATGCAAGACAAGTTTGATCCAACATCCGTCGGAAAAAATCCTAGGATTTTGTTGTCGGAATGTCCGATCAATGTCCGACCGTGTGTACGGGGCATAACAGGTAGGCCTTGCCTGACCTTCTCTATTGCTGGCTCAGGCGCAGGGCAGTTAGGCACGGTCCTCCAAGAAGCTCCTCTGATCACCACCAATGTCCTCTTCTCCTCCAGAGTCCAGACCACGTCCAGTCCTCCAGTGACACAGCCCCGGGTGGCGGTAGCAATGCTCCCGCTCCTAACTCCCCCTCTAGTAATTAATAAAAGGCGTCATCGTTTGCCCACCTCCCATCCGAGCCCAGCCAGCTTCGGAAATTGCGCATACGCAGTTCTTAAGTTGGCCCGTGGCCATATTTTTACGGGGAGCTGCTGTCCATAACGGACCTTTATTTACAGTTTGTAAATTGACAGATTTTTACAAACTGTCTGTAAATTTACAGATGTTTGGCAACCCAGTTGAATAGATCTATATAACACATAAAAGAAATTGGTAAGAAAGAGGTTAGGTTTCAACAGAACCAAAAGGAAAACCTTATACTAAAATATAATATAGAAGAACTAGGAAATAAACTATTAATATAATGTATAAGTTCAATCTAGAAAAAAACAGGTTTGATAACTTTTTCCCGCTCTATCCATATACAAAAATGAAAACAAAAAAAAAAAACAACATTTTGGCCTTTCCCATCGAAATCTCACAGTGCAATGTGATTTTCAGCCCAATCATTTTAATGGGCTAAAATAACACTGGATTGCACCAAAACGAGTGCATGCACTACTTTTAAAAAAACACTGTACCTGAATCGCATGGTAATGCGTTACCATGTGATCCAATGCAGGCAAACGCTCTGCGTTTGGGGTGTTGGTAGAATTACATTCACACTCACAGCAATCGCACACTGCATTATGCATTTTAGATGTGATGCATGAAATGCGCATGGAACTTGTGATTCCGGCACTGCATTCTGGTGTGAACAGGCCCTAACAATGGAGGCTTATATTGCAATTTACAAATTAAGACATAAGGTGTTAAAAATCAAATGCTGAATTGATTGAGTTGAGAAAAAGAGCAGCCAAACAGAAAGACATTATAATATAAAGGGAATGTTTCTGCAAAATCAGACGTTCGTTCCGTCCCCAGCACTTGCTGTGTTGTTGGCACCAGAATCTGCTCTCCGGTACTAATCAGGTAGATTAGGATTCAGCTCTGTAATCAGGCAGCTCTGTGTGCGACAGGTGGCTTCACTACTTCTTCCAGTGTACGGGACAATGTATCACCTGGCCCAGTTACGCAGGCCATAAATACAGCGTTAATCCCGCAGGCCAGCAGTTTTATCCTTGCTATTCATAGATCAGAAAAGCTTGTTCTGTGGGGCAGGAATGTCACACTCCTACAGATTTTTCAACAACTGAGCAAAAAACGGTCACCTTATTGCATCTATCAGCATAGGACAACCAGTCGTTGCTCTCTGCAAAAAAAAACCTAAAGACCCTTATGCTGGTAAACTGTGAATATGTAGCAAACAGAAGATCTGTCTTACAAAATCAAATGTTTGCTTGAAAAAAAAAAGTATATTCCCCTTTAAAAATGTGTTTTTTGCTTTGCAAAAAAAAAATTTATAAATAGACCAATAATATGTTAACAAAATACAAAATTGTATTTAACCCCCCCTCCAATTTTTTTTTTATAGATTGAACTTCATCAATTTCACCTAAAGGGGGTGTTCTGCTCTTCCTCCTAATCCCCCCGCTCCCTCCCCAAGCCATATTTGGAATTTTTTTTTTTTTGGTGAGCTACTTCCTGAAGGTTAAAGACTTCTAAAGGAATAGGAGGTTGAATAAATCAGCGCATATATGCAAAAAACTAAAAAGCAGCTGTACACCAGGGTCAACACAATCAAATCCCTTAATCGAAATATATAAAATAAGGTGCAGCGCTCAAATAATAAACTAAGTTTATTATTTGAGCGCTGCACCTTATTTTATATACTTCTAAAGGAATGCAGACACAATAACTTTTCTAATCAAATCACTGAGATTACACCAGTTGATTATAATGAACCAGACCCTTTCAGTGAGATCCAGTATTGAAAGTACATGGTCAAACAAACAGTTATTTCTTCAGAGTAGAAACAGGTAGGGATATGCAAAAAATGTGTTAAAATCCCTGTAATGTACATTGATCGCCCTGAGGGGATATTTTTTTGTTTTTCCTTAACAAAAGTGTTGAGTTACTCTTTAACCTAAAAGGAACAAATAAGAGAAATGTATTGTTAACCTGTTCCTGGTGGTCATGAGCATATATGCAAAAGCAGGACAGGTACGCCTTATCCTCAGTCATCACACATATGTATCCATGGGGAATCATAATTATGTGCTCAGTGTGTATGGTAAGCACACCGACACAAACAGACCCCAGTCATTGTTTTCGATCGGGAGCCCCTAATCATATGACCATGGTGACAGACAATCACAGCAGTCACATGACTGGGAAGCTTCCTCTTCCCAGCATTAGCAGTCTCTTAAGAGCCCGCTGGGTGGCAAAGGGTTACTGTGTATTAACCTCTTAAATGTTCAGTGATATTTGTGACTTATTTTTGCTGTCGCTGTCTAGAATTATTGTAGCAATGAAATAAACTTTTTAGCTATAGCAAAGTCTTCATTGAGTGTGCATAAAGGTGAGATACATCCTTCTCTTTCACAGATTTAAGAATGCAGAGGGCCATTCCCTTCACTATAAAGCACTAAAGTGACATCTTTACCATGTTAGGATTCAAAGGGTCATCCCTACTTCCCTAGAGTGCTAAGAAGGTTGTCTCCACCAACCTAGAGTGCTAATGGAGATGTCTCCACCACCCCATGGTTCTAAGGAATATGTCCTTACCACCTTACAGTCCTAAGGAAGCTATCTCCACCACCCTAGAGTGCTAAGGGAGATGTCCTCACCACGCTAGACTGCTAGGGAAATCTCCACCACCCTAGAGTGCTAAGGGAGATGTTCCCACCACCCTAAATTGCTAGGGAATTCTCCACTATTCTAGATTGCTAGAAAAGTCCCCACCACACTAGGGTGCTAAGGGAGATGTCGCCACCACCCTAAACTGCTAGGGAAGTCTCCACCATCCTAGAGTGCTAAGGGATAAGTCCCCACCACCCTAAATTGCTATGAAAGTCCCCACCACCCTAGAGGGCTAAGGGAGATGTCACCACCACCCTTAATTGCTAGGGCAGTCTCCTCTACCCTATAGTGCTAAGAAAGATGTCTCAATTACCCTACAGTGCTAAGAGAGATGTCTGCACCATCTTACAGTGCTAAGAAAGATTTGTCCACCACCCTAGAGTGTAAATAGAGATGTCTTCTGCCAAGGTCAACTGATGTGAAACAAAAAGAGGATACGGGAGGATGAGAAGCTACTTGACAATTTTTACATTACATGGTTCTTCTTGATGCTTCTACCACAGAGCATCAGATTTAAAAGCTTTGGAGCTGGCCTAAATGACACACCTTATTAAAAAAGATATGTGTGGACACTGGAGGGTGCAGCATTGGTGATTTATGCTTTAGGTGCCCATTCTTACTGCCAGCACTGCAATGCATTTTGCGTTCATTCACAATGCAGGCAAAGAGTAAGGACAAGCGGAAATCTTTTACTTTCTAAATGGCCCACTCCTACCAGTGTGCTGCTTTATGTGGAAAATTCCAGCAGAGTGCACTTTAGGTGCATTGATTTGCTTTGTCCAATTCAAGTCAATTTGGATCTTATCTTTTCCTGTGGGTACTTACATCACAACTAACCATTCCTCAAAGCTGGTTGTTTTCTCTACATCACTTTCCCTTTAACCTAAAAATATATCACTTGAAGGATGTGTGGAGTGCGTTGTTTAACACGCTTTAAACGCGTCCTATAGAAAGGGGGGGGGGGGGGTTTGCCTGGATCGACCACAAATAAAAATTCAAAAATAAAAAATAGGATCAGATATTCATCCAAAGAAGTAGAATGGATGCAGTTTGGATTGCCTTGTGAAGCATACAAAACAAACAAGGAAAAAGAGATTCCCCCAAAGAAGGCAAGTGATCCAAACACAATCTGCCAAAAACAGTATGTTTATTAAGCTACAAAACACCACACAATGATACAAAAATTGGGCAATATAGGGAAAATGTCAAATGACCATATTAAAATTGATAACGTTATCATTAAAAACACCGGAGCCGCGGCCAAACATACCCCATACACACACCAATCACAGCAGCAATTTCCTACTACATTGGCCAATATCGTGTAAAAGGAGACCTCAGATTAATCCAAGTATAGATAGTAAGGTGGTATGGGAGTATGGGTGGATGAATGGATGTTAATGGAAAATTAATGGGACGTATTCAACATTGCATAGAAACTAATAACAGTCCGGGAACTCGTCCCATAGTGTGGGTACAACAGTTGAATTGGTCGGCAGTGACTGCTGAAGGTGATTATAGCCCAAGATGAGCAGGCAAAGCAGTTGTGTTAGTAGAAAGCAAAAGGGGGAGCAAAAACGACTCAGACTGTGTAAACTTATATACATTGGAGTGATACTTCTCTCACCAAGTGAATCAGCAGCTCATGAAGTCGTAAGCTCTACCCCAGATGATGGCTTGTAGATGTCAGTCCAAACTGCATTGTAGATGTCAAATGCAAATGCAATCGTAGGGAGTCCACCCAAAATTCTGAACGTGAGAACGCGGTGATGTACAAGACGTACGACGAGCCAAGAAAAAGAAAGTTCAATAACCAGTGCGGCTCCTTCTGCTTGATTCAGAGCATGCGTGGACTTTTGTGCGACGGACTTGTGTACACACAATCTGACTTTCTGACAGCAATTTTTGTTGGAGAACCTGCTCTCAAACATTTGTGTGTGGAAATTCCGACAGGAAATGTTCGATGGAGCATACACACGGTCAGACTTTCTGACAACAAGCTCACATCGAAAATTGAGTGAGTTAAATGTAGTATGATTTAAGTTGCTACTGACTTGCTTAGAGTTGCTGTAACATTGACTTTGGCTTGGAAAAAAAAAAAAACGTTTTACTAATGTGAATGTGCATGCATTGCATCCATTTTCTGAACCCATTCAGATAGTCGATCCTGCATGACAGCTGAGCCTGTCCCATGTGCATACAAGCTCCTGTTCATTCCTGGTGATGCCCCTCAAAGGAAGGACATGGATTGTGTTTGTGTGACAAGCCCTCATTCCCAAGTCGTGTGCTAGAAGAATCTTTAGGGAAAGTAGCAACACCGAGTGACAACCTGCCTAGTGTATTCCTGCAGTCAGATGACATTTTCTCGTTTTTTAGCCAGCGAGGTAATTGCTGCAATGGCTGATTGATCTGCTGTTATGTGGGCTGAGATCAGCTGTGAGCCTGTGGCCATTACCAGATCTTTGCTCATTCTGTCCTTATCCCCAATAATGTTCACAGTCAGTTAAGCTTTTACATTCATACATGTTGGCTTCATATCCTATTTTGGTTTCTTGTGTTCCAGGAATGCATTTTATGATTTTTCCCCTCTAAGACTTGCTTGTCTTTATAAGAACACCAGTAGCAGCAATAGACATCTGCTTATTCTGTTCAACATGTCGCTCATTGTTAAATGTATGCAGAAAGTCAGATGGCTGCCTTGATTATAAGGAAAAGCATTGCTGGCAGCAAGGATAGAAAAGGGTTAACATTGTAAAGTAATGTTACTACTAAAATCCCAAAAAATTGTTAAGATATGTTTGTCTTTTGTACCCGCATTTTGACTGGTCCATGCAGCTTTCTCTGTAAGCTGCAACCAGGCATGTACTGGCCATTGGGACTACCGGGAGTTTCCCGGTGGGCCGATGGCTCAGTGGGCCGGTTTGGGGCTATAGCTCCGAATCTGGGGCCCATAGCCCAGAGTCCCAGGAGTCCCCAAACACAGGTAGTGTGTCGCGGCCTCTCTGCAGCCATGCGGCGGGCAGCATGGGAGAGCCGGAGAGCAGGCGGGCAGCATGGGAGAGCCGGAGAGTGGACAGGCAGAGGCGGGCGGGCGAGAGAGCAAAGAGATGACATCATCTTTCACCGCCCGCCCTGCATCACCGCTGTTCGGCCCTCACTGTGCAACCACGGGCAGCAGAGAGCTTACATCATCTCTCACTGTCCGCCCTCTCTCTGGTGACCCTGATGTAAGTGGGGGGCTCTCTGGGGACTCTGATGCAAGGCTGAGGCTCTTTTGGGACCCTGATGTAAAGGGGAGGCTCACTGGGGACCCTGATGTAAGGGGGAGGCTCTCTGGGGATCCTGATGTAAGGAGGAGGCTCTCTGGGGACCCTGATGTAAGAAGGAGGCTCTCTGGGGATCCTGATGTAAGTAGGAGGCTCTCTGGGGACCCTGATGTAAGGGAGAGGCTCTCTGGGGATCTTGATGTAAGGAGGAGGCTCTCTGGGGATCCTGATGTAAGGAGGAGGCTCTCTGGGGACCCTGATGTAAGAGGGAGGCTCTCTGGGGATCCTGATGTAAGGAGGAGGCTCTCTGGGGACCTTGATGTAAGAGGGAGGCTCTCTGGGGATCTTGATGTAAGAGGGAGGCTCTCTGGGGATCCTGATGTAAGAGGGAGGCTCCCTGGGGATCCTGATGCAAGACTGAGGCTCTCTGGGGACTCCGATGTAAGGGGGGCTCTCTGGGGACCCTTATTTTTTTTGCGCAATTGTGTATAGTTTATATACTGTTTTTGTGCATGTTTGCAAAATTAAAGTGGGCCGGTCTGGATGAAGTCCAGGGCCAAATTTTTGTCCCAGTCCAGCCCTGGCTGCAACTGGCGCTGGTCACACCCCAACCTCCTCTGCATACAATAAAGTTATTGTCCCTGTATTGCACGTGATGATGCTGAGACTTCGGCTTTATCATTGTGTGGTGGACTGTTCCTGATGTCATCACATCTATGGACCTGCTTTGGATGTGAGGATGTCAGGAACAGTCCACCACTGGATAAGCTTTCTCCAATCCCGTAGACAAAAACGAGCAGCTGACCTGTGCAGTATAGGCCACACTGCATAGGAAAACTTTTTTTTTGCCCAGAGTTGGGCTTTTAATTAAATGAATGATTTAAGCTGGGTAAGTGTGGCCCTCAAAAGGATCGACTTAGGAAGAGTTTCTTTATTTCTACTAAGAAAGCAACATTAGTTTCATTTGAGTTTGGCATCCCTGGTGTGCATTAACAAATTCTAATTTTGAACTGGGCGTGAAAATAAGATGGTTATTAACAAATAATCAATATATCTTATTTGCACAGTGCAGGACACAGACAAAGCATGCATGGTCCCTGGGTTATAGGCTTGTACCATGAACAGTGGAAAACTATCTAAAAAAATTCAAGCCCCCTTCAAGTCCCTCCCTTGAAATCATGAGGGTTTATTGTAGCCTACCTCACAGGCCCCCCTGGTCAATCCCAACGTATAACATGTTGGAAATTTAGATTACCTCTATCCATTCTCCTCCACTGCCATTAGATGGTGGAGGGAGGGCACATTTTTTTCAGTACATGCCAACACAGGGACCTGTAAATATAAGGTATGCAAATGGAAACAGTTTCCTACTGGTGCATTGCGCTGATATACTCTGGAAAAAAGTAGAACAAGTCATATTTTTTTCAGTGTAATGCAAAGCAGCCTAAAGTAACGTGTGTCATTGCAACTCACCTAAACTCACAGGAAAAAGCAGGCCAGCACTAGTTGGACTCCTCTGTCGTTCCAGGAGAAAAGTGCATGTTAAAACCCAATGCACAGTGTGCTATCTATCACACATCAACACACATGCATTTACTTGCACACAACACACACTTTGCAGTGCGATAAAAAACTCCTAAATCTGGGCTCACCAAACGCAGTGATCATCTCCATAAAGTGGTAGACATATACAGCAAACCCTATAAGAAGCAAAATAGGAATCTTTATCATTGTAAAGGAGAGACAGTGAATAGGCATAAAGGAAGTGCTTCCACTGTCTCTTCCGGTGCATAAAGGGTTACCAGCAAGATACAGTTGAATGGTGTCCCGCAGAACTGACGTAACACACATGTGGGAGTTTTCCATACTTTCTTCTCTAGCACAAAATAATTGACTGTGCATTATGAAATTACTGAGCTATAAAAAGAATGATAGGAAGGGGGGCTTAAAAAAAATATTCAAAATGAACAAACATTTGGAATTATTAAAGGGATTTTTCAGTGTAAAATAAAGTTGTGATCCTCCTTTGCACTCTTTCTTGTAATATGTACACCAGATTTAATTGTAAGCACCACTTGCAGGTGAAAACGTTCATTGCATTGCAAGTTGACCTTTAGAGAAAACCATTATTGACTGGGCTACAAGAATCTAACTGTGCCAACATAAAGAGGTTTTTCGCTCTAAAAAAAAAGGTAAAGTCAGCAACTACAAATAATGCTGTCCTTACCTGGGCTAGTTCTTCACTAGTCTCCAGGTTCCTGGTGTCGGCATCTTTAGTGTGGGAAGCCGGCTGTGAATGCTTGTGGCTTCACAGCCGGCCTCTTACTGCATGTGCATGAGCTACACTGCACTTTGTGAATGGTCCTGCAGCCTTCTGGAACCTGTGACATTACCCAGAAAGCTGCAGGTGAAGGGGGGAAAGAACTTCTGCTCAGATCCCCTAGTGGGAGCTGGTACCTGTCCAAAAAAATTACATGCCAAATGTGGTAGAGGAGGGGGGAAGAGGACATAAAGCGGAATTTCTCTTTTTGGGTGAAGTTCAGGTTTAACCACTTCCCTATTGTAAAATGATGGCTGAGCAGGAGAACTGGTATTCTGGGTAGATGTCATATGACGTCCTTCAGGTATGCGCCTTGTGCGATCTGTCACCTGCAGTGTCCACTGGACACAGCAGAAGACAAATCACTGTACCGGGCAAACCCTGGTACCATGTGATTGTTGTGACCAATCACATTTCAATAGTAAAACATAGCTTTCATACATAGCCATTTATTGTTTACTGTTGTGATCTCTGTATTGATCACAGTGATCACATGGTACAGGGGCCAATCACAATGGACCTGTACCATGTGATAGCTGTGGCCAATCACAGCTATCACAATAGTACACAATGACACATGAATGGATGACTGTCAAAAAAATGATTACTTATAACAGCGATCAGATCATGACTGTAATAAGCAATCACAGTGGGAAAAAAACTGATCACCTCCCCAGAGCAGTGCTGTGTCACTATGGTGACACTGTACTGCTGTGGTCACTGTATAGACAAAAAAATATATACAGTAGGAATCAGAGGACCCCTGGAGCTTACAATCTAAGAGGGAGGGTCAGGAGATACAAGAGGTAATAACTGTGGGGGATGAGCTAATGGAGAAAATAAATGTAGAGTTGTTAGGTGGGGGCAAGATAGGCTTCCCTGAAGAGATGAGTTTTCAGAAATCATCTGAAAGTAGACAAAGTAAGAGATATTCTGGCAGATTGGGGTAGAGCATTCCAGAGGATGGGAGAGGCTTGGTAGAAGTCCTGGAGGCAAGCATGGGATGAGGTGACAAGGGAGCTAGAGAGTAGGAGGTCTTGAGAGGAGCGAACAGAACGATTTGGTTGGTATTTTGAGACCAGGTTAGAGATGTAGCTGGGGGCCAGGTTGTGGATGGCTTTGTAAGTTACTATTAGTATATTGAATTTGATTAGTTGGTTGAGTGGCAGCCAATGGAGGGATTGGCAGAGAGGGGTAGCAGACACAGAGCGGTTTGTAAGGTGGATGAGCCTGGCAGCAGCGTTTGTGATGGAATGAAGGGGGGATAGCCTATTTAGAGGTAAGCCAATGAGGAGGGAGTTGTAATAGTCGAGGCAAGAGTTGACCAGGAAGTGGATTAGAAGCTTTGTGGTGACATTGGTTAGGAAAGGACATATCTTGGAGATGTTGCGGAGGTTGAGGCGGCAAGCTTTGGACATCGATTGGATGTGGAGCTGAAAGGATAGTTCAGGATTACACCTTGGCATGAAGGAACGGGTTGATAGTTGAGCCGTTGATTTTGAGAAATTAGGGGAAGTGGCACGTGGGGAGGAAATATCATGAGCTCAGTTTTGGATAGGTTGAGTTTGAGGAAGTGGTGTGACACCCAGGCTGATATATCTGTTAGTAAGTTGGTGATGCGTGAGGAGACAGATGGAGTGAGTTGGGGGGTGGAGAGGTAGATTTTGAGTGTCATCCGCATAAAAAAAAATAATAATAATGATTATTATTATTTCACATAATGTCACCTGTCAGTGTCCCTACTCACCACACACCAGTGATATGATGATCCTGTACTGCTGTTGAAAAAAAAAAAAACAATTTTTATTTAATTTGTTCATTTTCCAAAAAAAGTGACAAAAAATTACAGAAACTCACCTTGGACTGTCTACTTTCCAAAAAGAGGTCATTTGTACAGTCCTGGCGTTTTAGAAAATAAAATAGACAGTTGGTACAACAGGATTGATCAATTGTCATATATATGCAGTATATACCATATATATCATACAGACTGAATAATATACACTGATTTTGGTTATTTGTACTAAAGAAATGTAGCAGAATACATTTTGCCCTAAATTTATGAAGAAACATTATTTAGTTGAAACATTTTATAACAGAAACAAAGAGAAATGTGATCCAGTCACTAGCACACCTCCTGTATTAGAGTGCCCCCAACTCTGGATGAAGGAGCACAGGGGGCACCTTTAGACATCAGTATTGTAAGTCTTAGGGGAGGGGAATGTAAGGTGTACTAACAGTTTTAAATACACTAACAAATTTAGGTCAACCTCCGGATAATATCTTATAAGCAACTACAGCAAATAGTTTTTTCCCCTTTGGGATAATGATTTTACATGGATAAATAAAAGCTCATCATTGTAAGCACCCCAGTCAATGGTAGATTTGGTAACTTTGTCTCATCCCTGTAACTGATACATTTGTGGGAGAGCTTGTGTTTTTAAAGGAGAAGTCCAGCCTGAGCTCATTCGGCGGTCTGAAGTCCGCTCTCTGCTGACGTCACCAAGATCAGTGCAGGCACCGCGTCATCCCGACTCTGGAAGTCTGGATCCGCCAGGTGCCTGGACTGATGGCAGTCTCAGCCTCGCAACGAGCCGCAGAGAGTCTGAGACGGCCGCTTCCCTCCCCTTTACAGCTCAGCACTCCAGTGAGCGTGGAGGATCAGAGAGGAGAGAGCTGCTGACTGACAGGCAGCAGCTCTCCGCTTGGGGAGGTGAGAGAACCGAGCCATCAGCGATGTTTGATCGCTCGGTTCTCAGTGAAGAGGCGGCGGGGGACCACCCAGGTAAGTATGATTATGGGATAAAAAAAATCCCATACTTCTCTTTTAATGATAAAATAACAGACTCACTGGCAGAACCACTAGGTGAAAATTAAACTAAAGAAAGAAAGCCTAAAAAGAAAACAAATGCAGACACTACACTAAGAACTGGTAAGCTGCAATATACTGTTTGCTTTTGGGTTTAATACCGCTTTAACCCTGCCTCTAAGAATTATATTTTCCATATTTGTACACTGAGCCTGCAACCTGATCTCTCCATGTTCCAGAGCCAAATTGATACACAAAGTGATCATACAGAATTTAAAAATGATTGAGTCTTTTCTAGCATATCCTAATGTTTATTATAGTATGGATACAGGTTCAGGGTTAATAAGAGGGTCATGTAGATGGATTACTGTGTGTGTTTGTACAGGGGCAGTATTAATGACATAGATATCTGTTATTGTATTGCCATTACTTAGGCATGGAATAACAATTACTTTCAGAACTGAGCAGTGCCAAGATTAGCTCCCATTTAGTTTGCTACATTGCACACAGCTTATCATTAGATAGTGTATAGAATATACGGGGAAAAATAGATTCCTTGATCCTGCATTTTGTTTTATTAAACTTGACATGTTGTTAGGATGTGGTAGGCTTGCCTAACACAGAGAATGTTTTTTTTTTTTTCAATTTTGAATTTCAGAACGTTCATGGTGCTCCAATAATGAGTTAGACCAGTGGTCTCCAAACTGCGGCCCGGGGGCCAGATGCGGCCCTTTGCTTACTTTTATTCGGCCCTTGCGGCACAATTCCTCCCAATGATACCAACGATAGGGCACAATTCTTCCAAATAACACCAATGATGGGGGCACTATTCTGCCTAATGACACAGATGATGGGTAACAATTTCTTCCAATGACATGAACAATGGGGCCCAATAACACCAATGATCAGACACAATTCTTCCCACTGACTCCAACAATGGGGCCCAATTTCTCCCACTGACACCAAAGGTGGGGCATTGTTTTTTCCCACTGGTGTTGGGGCTTTTTCTACTCCCAATTTTCACAATCGGGCCCCACTAAAGTCTAAAGGACAGTAAACTGCCCCTTTGTTTAGAAAGTTTGGAGATCTCTGAGTTAGACAGAGGGCTGTTGGTTGGTGATCTAGCCCTGCACTTGCCCCATCTATGTCGCGGACGGCAAGGCTCCTATGGGTGGCTGGAAGCGGCTTCCATTGCTTCTCCTCCTCCTTATGGATGGGCCGTTGCTGGCTGTAACTGCTTGTGTAACTGCTGTGTGAGATGGAGCTTGGCTTAATTTTGCTACTGCATCTAAATCTGCTAGTACATCGAACACTAAATTAAACTTTCCTAACAAAAATATTAATGGAGTGAATTCTACTTCCATTTGAATCCCTCAACTTTTTTTTTCAAAATCTTTTCCCAAATATGATTTTTGAAGTAATAATACTGACCTCTGTGCACAATATATCTACTATTCCCTGCTTGGTGCACCAGCACTAAAGTAGCCCATGTACATGAGATTGTCATATGTGGCATTGCTGATTAGACTATTATGCCCAGCAAGAATTGCACCAAAGCACAAGGTAAAAATGTGTGAGTCCTCTTGTCCATCCTCTCACAGTTTATTCACCTATATTTAGCCAATACTGAATAGGATGAGGACGTTAATCAAGTCAGTCATGGGCATGGTTGACTCAGAAGGAGGCTGGGACTAGAAACATTGTTATTTGCAAATGTGGGGGTTATGTCCCCGAGATGCGGGGCAGTATGCCCAAACTGTAGTTTACATCAGGAATAAGGGCCCCCGGATGACACCTATGCTCCTCCTAATGTGTTGGTGTCACCAGGGGAGAGGAACCGAGGTTAGGCTATATCAAGGGTGTCCAACCTGTGGCCCATGGGCCACATGTAGCCCAAAATAGCTATGAGTACGGCCCAACAAAAAATTGTCAACTTACTTAAAAATGTTGATTTTGGGGAAATTTTTTGTAAAAATGCATTTACACACAAAATTTGGCAGTGTCTCTTTACTGGACCTTATGTTGCCCTCTTACTCTTTTAATAAAAAAAAAAGTTTTATTACTCAGTTAGGTACATTATTTGCATCAGTGATCATTAACTTGTCTTCTGCCCGACTTTTTTTGCTCATCAGCTATCCTTATTGTTAGTGTATTTTATATGTGGCCCAAAATTAGTCCTCTTCTTCCAATGTGGCTCAACAAAGTGAAAAGGTTGGGCACCCCTGAACCAATAAATTAATGATGAATATAAGCAGAGCAGACAACATCCATTTAAGGAAACTGAAGAATCGGACAGAGTGTGGGGTAGGAAATACTTTAGGAGGTTAAAGACTAGACTTCACTAGTCTTTTCTAGTCTTTACGTAAACTTTGACCAGACACCAGAACTTTAGAGACACTGAAAAAGTTGAGACGAATACAACATTGAAAAACACAATTATAATACTTACCTCTAGTCTTTGCTCCCTTCCCGAGCTGGAAACAGAGTTACAGTCTTTAGCATCTGACACTTATATCGGCGGCGTCTCTCTGCCACCTGTTGTTGCCTCTCCCACCAACCACTACCTCACTAATCTTTCACTTAAGTTCCTATAATGATAATATTATTCTTCTTGATTATGTTTTTGTTGTTAATACTACTATTATTCTTGGTTAAAAGTGACTTGGTATTTCCTAAGGATTCCTCTCTGTTACACATTCCTAGGCTGCAGTGCTCAGATTTGCCCCACTGATGAAAGCTGACAGGTGAACAGAAGCAAAGTTCACATTCAACCGACAGCATCATAATCTCAAGAAAAGCTGAGGACAGGCAGACTGAGACACAGTCTGAAGTCAGGGCTGGTGGCAGACAAGGACAGGAACCGGAGATCAGGCTAAGCTTGTAACCCAGATAGTAGGATCACGATGCACAGGTCCAGTACACTAGTTCGGCTAATGTTTATATACACAGGATCAGCTACTCAAGAAACACTGATCATAGACAGGATTAAAGATATTGGGTCCTGAACATGAACTTTTGCTCAGGTACTGACAAAGTGCGTGGATTAGACTTTAAAAATAGTCAAAGGATGATATTAAAGAGGACCTTTCCAGATAGATACATTCCTGATGCCCCATCCCTAATTCTAAATGAATGCATTCCTGAGGCCCCATCCTTAAGGCCCTTCAGCAGTATGTTATGTTTTTTTTATTGTATATATACCCTTTTAAGGGTTCATGCACACTGCATCTCAAAGAAGCTGCTACTACAGGCTTTTGAGCTTTTTTGAGCTCCCATTTTTTCTCCCCTCCATGTTTGCCAATATGTCCATGCACACTATGGCTTTTTTCAGGAGTTTATAGACATATGCTCTTACAGACAGAAAGAAAAACACACCAAACTCGCATTCGTGAGAGGAGCTTTTGAACAGAAAAGACACCTAAGTGCCCAAAAGCGCAAAAAAGCTTGAAAACGCCCAAAGAGGTTTAAAGAAACTTGAAAATGCGCTAAGGGGAGGGTTGTGAAAAAAATTGCTTATGCTCAAAAAAGCTCAAAGAAGCTCGGAGAAGCTTTTTAAAAAACGTGCAAAAGATCACGAAAAAGCACAAGCTTCTTAAAGCTTTTGGGCAGAGAAATAATATCTCAAATGCCTGTATAAGCAGCTTTTTTTTTCAGCTACAGTGTGCATGAGCCCTTAGGGTCCATTCACACTGGGCCTAAAAATCATTCCTTTTTCAGTAGTTTTGCATTTTGCCTGAAGAAGCAGCTCAATGTTATCCTGTGCCCATGCACATTAGAATGTTTAGAGGCCTATTTTAAGCTCAGCATTTAGAGGCACAAAAAAAACCTTTCTGGTTTGCGTTTTTGAGAATGCTAAACTCTCCTAATTGCCTGTACAAAAACGCTGCATATGAGTGTTTTTTTCTCTGCCAAAAGACCTGGCATTTTTTTAAGCCCAGTGTGCAAGGACCCTTATGATGTATTTTGGCTAGTCACATGACAGGCTGGGTCCTCTTACCGTGCACTATTCTTGGGTTCCCCTTAAGCACAGTTTACTTTGAGTAACTGAAGAATAAAATAAAATTTCCATACTGTTTACCTAATTTGATTCTAATAATCCGTCTCTCTGACACAAAAGGAGTAGTTTCGTCATGGAGGAAAGATATACTTGTAATGTTAATACCTTTCACCCTCCTCCTACACATCCATACCATCTGCACAATAAAAGTTAGCCCTTAATTACTTGGTTTTAATAGAATTCCACTTACATCTCTAAGAGGGATTAACTAGACTATGTTCATTTTAAAATATAGCAATATAGCCAGCCGAGTGGCCCAGCAATACTGGACCATATATTTTTTCTACTTTGTACCATGCTTATGGGACAAGTGATTCCCTGTAGACAGGGCCAGCCCTACCATGGGTCCCGCTGGATCCATTGGACCCAGGCGGCATTTTGAGAGGGGCGGCAAATTGACACCCAAGATTTTTTTTCCAGCAGTTTTGTGTGTCATCCAGGGGCAGACTGGGCCGGGGGGGGGGGCAGGGTGACAACTGCCTCTCAGCCGCTTCGCTGCCCTGTAAAAAGGCTGCCCTCAACACGCATACTCATAGTTGCCGAGTGCGAGGGTGCTTGCACACAGTCTAATACTGGCTGTTAAACACCTGAGCACACATGAAGGGCTTAAGTGTGTGTGCTTCCGAGGGGCGTAGTACCCACAGGAGACAGAAAGCAATGAAAGATCCCTTCCCCACCGGCTCCCCCAGCAGCCGATGTTCGGGCGCAACTTGCGAGGGTTGCATTACTATTGGGTGGAACTGGAGTAGGGGGTGCGGCTGGCCTTGCGCCCGGCCCGCCTTTTTCAGCTTTGGTGCACGTGTGAGGCTAGGCACTGAAGACTCTGGGAGCACTGGGAGAGAGGTAATATAAGTTAGTTCTGTGTGACAGGACACAAAGGGTGTCCATCTTTTTTTTTTTGCGGGGGGGGCAGCATTTCATTCTTGGACCCAGGCAGCATAATGTCTTGGGCCAGCCCTGCCTGTAGACCAAAGGTCACTCTTCTATGTGTCAAGCCCCTTGACCTTCTCAAAGCCTAGTTCAAGCTTGTGGTCCATGTTCTCACTGCCGCTAAGCAGGTAATTGCTCTAGAAATCCTCTACCCTTTCAGTATCTGAAACCAGGTCAAGAATCACAAAGATGATGCTACATGATGATGATTATGCTACTCCCTTTCCCCCATACTATGTATATACTGTAATATGATTGCTGTTTAGCTCAGTCCAAACTGTGGTTTTAGGGCTTCCTGGCCCACTTTTAATGGAAATTGAGAAGAAAAATTCAACCAAACTTGCCCACACAGGGGTTTCAGTTTCACAGGGCACACCTCTGCTCTTGTCACTGGTCACATCTCACTAGCTCTAACAGGCCTTCTGGCTCACTCAGCCTGTAGTCACAGCTTTCAGCTGCATGGGCCCACTCCTGGCCTCTGAATAGAGGTTGTTCTGATATCCCAGGTTCTGTCACTTGTCCGAGACCTTAAGATTCCCTCAGTCCCCTGGACTCTCCTAGTTGCCTCCACCCTCCCAGACTCTCTCAGCTGCCCCAGTTCTCTCAGCTCGATGGACATGGAATCTCTCCAACATGGAGTACTGTCTCTTTAGTAGAGCACCTCTAGACAGGACCACACACCTCCCTCTTTACTGGAGCTCTGGGCTATGCCCAAGTGTTCATTATAAGGACTCTTTGCACCTGGACACACAGCATGCTGGTCTTCAACTAGACCTGGGCACTGGGTTGGAGATTTCTTTCCTCCCAAAGCATTTTGAAATCTCCAAACTTTGGAGCCCAATCCAGGCATACCAAAATCCAAAGAAAGCTGTAAAAACTGTTTTCTCTGCTCATAATCAATACTCCGGAGTCCTGCACTCTGCATACATGTGAACCCTGTGTCCTTTTTACAACCATTTATACAGCGGCAGAGGCCTCGCACTGTCACAATACCTAATAAATTATCCATCATATTGATCCCCTATCTCCCTCCCTTTCATTTCCTCTCCTCCCCCTCTACCATCATGACTACCCCAAAGGGGACATAATTTAATTTGTTAACAAAATCTGTTCCTCTTACACTTAGCTATACTTATAGCCCAACAATGGGAACACTTTAAATTATCCCTTGTAGTGGGGCTGTGCAGGGGTTAATTGCTCATTTTGTCAGGGGGAGAGGAGAAACAGTTTTACTTACCTGATCCTTCGTAACCCAGCCCCCCCCCCCCCCCCAATGCTCCAGAGGTGAAATGTCCCTGGCATCAACATGGCAATGGGCCCTGCTTTGGTCTTGATGATGTCAGGACCCCAGATCACTAGAGCATGGGGAAAAGATGTTTCAGGGGCAAGTCTAGCAGCGGGGAGGAGTGGAAAATAGGGTCAATAAATCTTTTATTGTCCCCCCAGACGTAAGCGAGCAATTAACCCTTGAAGTGCAAGCATCATTTTCTAGTTACCTGGAGTTGGGCTTGAATGCAAAACCAATGACTGATATTCCATTTATACATGACCAACCAGTTGGTAGGTCACTATCTGTTAGGCCGCGTACACACGAGCAGACTTCTCGTCCGCCTTAACTAGGAAGGACTTTTCAACGGAGTTCCAATGAAACGGACTTGCCTACACGCGATCACAACAAAGTCTGATCATTTCGAATGTGATGACCTACAACCGGGCTGAATAAGGAAGTTCATAGCCAGTAGCCAATAGCTGCCCTTGCGTCCTTTTTTGTCTGTCGGACTAGCACACAGACAAACGGATTTTTCGATTGGACTCGAGTCCGTCAGAAAGATTTGAAACATGTTCTATTTCTAGGTCAGTCGGAATTTTCGACAGAAAAGGTCAGATGAAGCCCACACACGATCGGAATGTCCGACAGAATCGTTCCGTCTGACCTTTTCTGCCGGACAGTCCGCTCGTGTGTACGCGGCAAAACTCTTAATTTTACAAAAGGGATATATTTCCATTACTGTTCCTAATCTGTATAATATATTGTTCATAATGAAATGTGAAACAAAACCCAATAAAAAATGGAACCATAAAATAAAGCAATACAGCAACATTTTAACAAAATAATAAAGGATAACAGAGAAAAAAATGATTGCGTCTGATGAAATGGCTGCAGCCTCAGCATCATAATGTGCAGCAGATAAGGGCAAGGCTATTTCTGCTGTCTGTTCTGAAGCATGGGGACTGTGATCTTCTGTGTCACGACTGGCAGGAAGCAAGACACACTTAGCAGTTGTTCCACTCCCTGTAATATAATGCGATATCTACTACATGTAGAAAACCTAGCCCTGTGTTTTTCGTAAAATGAGCCTTTTTTATATTCCCTGGGGAAATTCGAAGATGAGAGCGACACACTTTTCTGAGATAATAGTAGAAGGTCCTTGGTGTGTGAGCAGTGCGCACTGTCAGTGTCCGATTGATCAGCGCAGTCCCCTAACAGATTTTACAGAGGTGAAGCTGCTTGCTGTGCAGAGCTGTCCCATCACTTCGCAGTCACTCATCAGCACTCTATGGGAAGAGAACTTGTATCTTCAAAGTGCTTGTCTCATTGTTTTTAGTCTCACTGCTTCTGCATCAGAAATGATTGTTTGAAGGATTTGTGATGTATAAAACATCACAGTAAGGTTAAAAAGAACCTTGCGCTCTATTTATACAGTCCAAAAGGAATCATCAAATTATTATCATCTTCTAACTTTTGCAGGTTTCTGCATATATTCATTCAGTTATTAGCTGTACAATGTATATGTCATTACATAAAGAGAACCTGTCAGAATAATTCTTCCCTGTCTCAAATGAGATTCCCATCTTATGATTAAAGTGTATTTATTGTGAAAATCTAAAATCATATATTTAATTCTGTACTGCATTCTAATTATTTCTAGCCTACTCCTATTAATCTTTAAAGAATAGTACAGCCAAAGCTCATTTGGCTGTACTTCTCCTGTGGATCACAGGAGTGCAGTCCATTCTGCACTCCTGTCATCTGTTCTCAGCAGACAGCGGGCTGAAGCCTGCTGTCGGCTGACAATACAGAGCTGGTCCAGGCTGCAGAAAGATCACGACAATATGGTTGGTAACCTCCCACATCCCTGGACCAGCACCTGACTCAGCCTCTCGGGGAGCCACTGAGAGCCTGAGCCAGCCACTCCCATCCCCTCCACAGCTGGTCCAGGCTGGAGAAAGATCACAACGATATGGTCGGTATCCTCCCACATCCCTGGACCAGCACCTGACTCAGCCTCTCAGCGAGCCGCTGAGAGCCTGAGCCAGCCACTCCCACCCCCTCCACAGCCCCAGGAGTGGGGGGGCAGAGCAGAGAGCTATGACTGACAGTGCTGACAGAGCACTGAGAACCAAGCGATCAGCGATGTTTGATCGCTGGGGGGGGGGGGGGCAGAGCAGAGAGATATGACTGACAGTGCTGATGGTACACTGCGAACCGAGCGATTAGCTGTGTTTGATCGCTCGGTTCTCAGTCTTAGAGCCGGGGGGGGGACAGATGCAGCATTGAACCCACCTAGGTAAGTGAAATGAAAAAACAAACTTCTCTTTTAATAATCTTGAAGTTTTTAAACTTGCTTTGTTAAAACCCCCACATGCTTACTTCCTTGAATTCTGCAACACATGTTCAAAATGCCCTGAGAGTAGGCACTGCTGTGTCACAGAATTCACAGAACCTGCCTTCTGAACTAGAGATGCTGAAAAGGGGGGGTTTCAGGAGGCAGAGTTAGTACAGGAATCCGTGCTTGCAGGCAGCAAGATACCATGGGATATGTAGTCCTTAGCATTTGAAAGTAAGCCACAGGAATGAGAAGATAAGCAGCAAAGTATGCAAAGAATCCAGGAAGTCATGAAAAGAAGGAGACAGCAGGCAGGTAGCAGTCACGACATGAAAGCAGTTCCAGGTCAGGCATGTCAATGTACAGTGATGTACATTGATTGATGTACAGTGATGTGATGCTATAAAGTTGCGCTTAGCCCCTAAATATTATAGCTTTGAGGGGTTTAGAAAAATTAAGTACTGAACAAGAACCTAGCAACCTATGGCAGGTAATAGCTCTTCTGTGCAAAATATATAAAGAGGTCCCATACCTTAAAGCCCATGCTCACCACTCCATATTTAACATCTCCAACACTTTTTTCTCCCCCTGCAGTCAACAATCCCAACCTATTTCTCCTTTACATAAATACCCAACCAACCTAACCTTCACCTTGCACTTTATGTCCCCTCTCCTATTGTAGAAGTGCTTAGTGTGATTGTTATGGAAACAGAATTTAGATATCACAAGGGAAGTTCCTTCAAATTGAATCCAAATTCCAGAAGTAAATCACATCTTCAGCCAATTAGACATTTCAGATAATGCCAGGGTTGCAGTCTAAGGTCCCATGTCAACAGGCATTCTTATTAAAAGCAGCTGCTTGTGTTTGATTGGAAAGTGCAGTGTCTGACAAGAGAAAGCTGCTTGACCAACTTTACCTGCAGTTTAAAAACACCTTAAAGTGGTAGTTAAATCTGCTATTTTTTTTCTTTTTAGGGCCCCCCACATGCACAACATATTAGCACATGGCAGACTTACGGTGTCCTTCAGCGCTGTGGTGTGATTGATTCAACGGGCCCCGGGCGCTACCATCTTTGCCCAGTCTTCCTCCTGAGTTCTTTGCCTTCAGCCATTTGAATGGCCGGGCTGTGATGATGTCACTCCCGAGTATGCACATGGGAGTCACGCCACTGGGGCACAGATCTGGGGCAATAAATGTTCGCTGAACTGCGAATGTGGGGCTCAGTGTATATGACGGCTGACAGGCAAGAGGAAGCATGTATGACAGAAGAGACTGATGGGGCCTCTTCTGTCATAAATACGCTGCCTGTCAGAAATGTTTTAAAAATTAGGTTTACTACCACTTGAACAGGTTATGTTGTGCCAAAAAATGCACCATGGGTCAAAAACAGCCTCTCACATGTCATGTTTACTTTTCCGTTAAAGTCAATGGCAATTTGTTAACTTGCATTTGAAAGCATATATCAAATGTGGGGAAACATAAGCCCTTACCTTATCATTGCGTACATTTCTTTTACTAATGACATAGAAAGTTGAATGGATATTAGATTTTGTATTTTGATATCCATCTAACCTGATGTAAACAGGCTGCCTTGAGCGTCTTCCATGCAGAGGTCAGACTAGAGTACATGAGGTCTACAGTCTAAGTGGAGATAATTAGACATATACACCAGATCTTCAAATGGGCCTTCAGGCACCAGAAACAGAAAATGGTTTGGAAGATACCATTGCAGTGCTGAAAGAAAACAGTAACGCACCAAATCTGGCCAAGTAGGGAAGCCACCCCAACATATCATTTGTTGCTATAAATATGAATTGCAATTTGTCTTTTTGCAAAGGTTGGAAGAAAAAAAAATGCTTTTTAGGTCTGTAGCATGAAACTTAAGCCCATCCGTGACACAATGGTGTCATTGTATAGTCATAAACCTATTGGAGATCAAGTATTGATAACATATGGAAGCCAAGTTGCTTTGCTGTCCATGGTGCTGAAAACGTTATATCTAGAGCAAGTATGAGATAAGCTTAGAGATTGTCATTGCATACTGTTTCTAAAGGCACATTTTATTTTTGTTTTTGTCCTATGGGGACACTTGAGCAGCCTTTGTCCCGAGCCACGCTCCTGTGAATGGACAGGTACACACAGAAAGTTTTTTTTTACCTTAACAATGCATTAAGGTAAAAAAAAACCTTCTGCCTTTAGAACCATTTTAAAGTGTATCTATGGTCAAAATGTAAAATCATATATTTATTTCCACATTGTACTTCCATTATTTCTAACCTACTCCTATTAATCTGAATGATCTTAAAGTTTGTATACTTACTTTGTGAAGATCCCCACACATTTACTTCCTTGAAATCTATGACACATATTCATTATGCCCTTTGAGTAGGCACTGCTGTGTCACAGCATTCATGGAGTCTGCCTTCTCAACCACAGAGGTGCTGAGAGGAGGCGTTTCAGGAGGCGGCAGGGTCAGTAATAATAATTTTTTTGCAGGAAGCAAGATACCATGGGATATGTAAATTAAAAGTAGTGTTTGTATGGCTATTACAATACTAATGCTAAAGAATGAAAGTGTACGATATAACCATAGGACTCCTGTAAAGGAATAGTAAAGCCTACCACTAGCTATTCTTAAAAACGTTTCTTCCCTCCTCCTCCTCCTACCTATCCTGTATACCTTGTAAAAATGTTTGTAGTCTTACCTTTTATTAATTCCAGGGCTTTTTTTCAGCAGGAACTAGGGGGAGCTCAGTTCTACCACCTCTCGCTCAGGTCTTCTGCTCCCTGCTCACCACTATCACTTGGTAACATTGAAGTCCAGCTTCTGCGTTTACAAGTGATAGCTTATGTCCCAGTAGCTCCCACAGGTCAGATCTCCTGCGCAGATCCCACCAAGTGCCGGACAGGGACAAGGGAGATACAGAACAGGTGCCCAGGGTTCAGTGCAGTCATAGGCAGGAGAGGGTGCGTGGTAGGACACACCTTCTGTGGTCTCCATTTTTTCCCCAGGGTTCAGTGCAGTCAGGTTCCCAGGGTTCAGTGCAGTCATGGGAAGGAGAGGGTGCGTGGTAGGACGCACCTTCTGTGGTCTCCATTTTTTTCCCAGGGTTCAGTGCAGTCAGGTTCCCAGGGTTCAGTGCAGTCATGGGCAGGAGAGGGTGCGTGGTAGGACACACCCTCTGTGGTCTCCATTTTTTCCCTGGTGACCAGTTGTTGATGCTCCTACTGCATAATCGCCCTCCCTCCGTGACTGTAGTATAGTATGCTGGGAGGTACTAAAGCCGGATAGGTGTTTCAGCTTTATATTGCAACAAAGGTAAGATATATGTCAGATGGTGGAGCTTTTAAGGCAGGGGGAGAAAATGAGGGCAGTGGAGGGAGGGGGTTGTATGCAGTAGGAAGAGCTACTATTTGATGCCATTTGGCAGGTATGTGAGTGTGGCAGGCATGGTTGAGTTCCTGCACCTATTCTCTGAGAAAAAAAGCCCTGATTAATTCTCTCTTCAGTCCGGTCATGTGATCCCACAGCTACAGCTCCAATGCGTCACTGAGCACTTGACAGTGGCTTTGAGTCCTGGGAGCAGTGACATCACTCATAGGCTCCAATGACCTAGCCATTGTCGGCGCTCCCTCCTGTCCCCTGCAGCAGCGACTTACTGAAACAAGGGAAGCAGAGCTGCGGGATCACATGACCGGACCGGATTAAAAAAAGGTAAGTATACAGATCTTTTTTACACAGGGTATGCAGGATGGGGAGGGGGACTGCCCCCTCCAGTCATTTATATTCCACAGGAAGACCCCCTGTCAGGAGAGCAGAAAACTGTTTAAATGTTCGGACCACACATATCCATATCCTGGGCCAGATAAACAAAGGATAGAAAGCTTCTCCAAAACCCTGCACTGGTCTCAAAAACACGCTACAAACACAATACAAAAAACATTTTAAAAAATCATGCTCCATGACAAGGACCCTCTGGAAATGCTAGTTGCTAGTCACTGGTTTGAATTGTTTAAAAAAGATCAATCATTATATTTTATTGTTATGCTTTTGCTTACTATGTGATGAAGTTAAAGTAGTCTTTTATCCAATGTTGCTTTCTAACCCTAACAATGACACACGACCTGCCTCCCCCGTTCTGTCATGGCCAAGCTTACAACTGCTATAAAGGAGGTGGCCGTTTCATAACTGCAGCTTATATCGGCTCTGAGCACTTTTCCCAGAAAGGCAATGGCAACAGGAATGCAGAGCCTGACCCTGACACATCACCCCTTCCTCTGCATTCCTCTTACCGCTGCTTGTCTGTGAAAAGTGTTCACAGCCGAGACAAGCTGCCTTTCTGCTGTGGCAGTCGGTACTCATAACTATCATTATAAAACAATTAGCAACATAGGACAGAGTACTACATGTACTTTGTCCCATAGAGGGCAGAATTGTAACAAAAAATTATAGTGATAGACGTTGTTTAAATCATTGACCTGAAGAAATTTTAGATATAAAATTCTGACTTTTCTTGACTTTTTCTGATCTGAATTCTTGTTCTAGACTTGTGGTTGAGATATTTTTAAAATCAGTGTGTCAGTATCATAGGCGTGCACAGGGGGTGTGCCTGGGCACAACCTAATCACCATGTGCAGTGCCAATTCCCCCAACTGCCCCCCCCCCCCGCAGTGCTGCTGGCTTCCCTTCTCTGCTCTCTCCCCAGCTGCTGCTGGGGACTTTTCAGGATGGAGAGGAGGAGAGGGGGCTAGTAAATATTTCCTTTACCAGAGACTTTCTTTTCTAAATGAACACACTCACGCTGTTCATTCCTAACTGAAGCTTGGTAAACTATTTATTATGCTTCCGTTTGTGAATGAACAGGAAGCAGCTGAGCACAGAGATCCCCCCTCCTTCCCTTAGTATTAGCAGTGATGTCACTGTCACTACTCCTGTCAGCTTTGTAACAAAAACATCTGGCACTGGGCGCCCACATTCCTGCAATAAACCATTACGCCCAGGGCAGCCGCCCCTCCCGCCCACCCCTTTTCTCGGCCCTGCCCGTGCAGCTGAGACTGCAGAGATAGGCTCGTGTGCTTGAGCTTTGGGGTGCACACCCTAATGCAACAGGTCAGTATAACAGTAAGACAAGCATTTTCATAAGGGGTCAGATATGGCAGTTTCATTACCGATTTACAGTAAAAGTTGTGCATTTACGCTGTGTCCTTTGACATTTTCCAATTTCACAAGTAGAATGACAGCTTTGTTACACACATTACTAATTATTGACACAATTGTATCTTTTTTTAAGATAAAAGCATTTCTTCTGTTATGGTGACATATCCACCCACTGCAATACAATGAGACATACTATTTATTTTATACTTAAAATGGTTTCACGGGGGAATTGTAATTTCCAGGGTAAGAGTATGATTTCCTTTTTGTTACCTCTGTATAATAGAAAGAGGGAGTTCATTGAAAGGCTGCATGGTTTATGTTATGCTGAATCAATAGAAAGGGAATCCAGAAAAAGCTTAAATTTGATAGATTTATGTCTCTACTCAGCCTCTTTCTCCCTGCAGTGCTCATGGAGTCCTGCTTCTGACAGTACTGAAACTCTATTGATTATCACAAGCATGTCATGCATTAATAACTCAGATGCATATACTGGCCCGTTGCCAGTGCATTGCTAATTGAATGATTATCACAGGTTTTAACACATTTGTTTTGCCATTGGATCAGTGTCGAAGTTCAAACATGGAATAGGCCGTCTGGGGGCTGACCAATGTTGATCCAGAAAGCTGGCATCTTGTCAAGAGACATTGATATTGCTGGCAGGGATTGTAACTGTTTTATTTCCTGTCTATATTTGCTGTAACCATTGCCTAGTACTCTAAAGAAATGCTGGAACCTGCAAAGAAAATGTCCGCATTAGCAGCGCTAAAATAACACAAAGTTCAGAAAAAAATATCCCAAAATTAAACACTTAGTAACAAAGACAAAGTCCTTAAAATTAAATTACAAATAGGGTGACTGATAAATTAAAATATGCGGCAATTGGGAAACAAACCACGTTTGTAAAGTGATCCTCCCGTTACCACACCCCGTGCAGCACCGATCCCTAATGCCGCGTACACACGATCGGATTTTCCGATGGGAGCTTGTTGTCGGAAATTCATTTTTTTTTTTCGGATTTTCCGACAAACAAAATTTGAGATCTGGATCTCAAATTTTCCGACAACAAAATCGGAAATTCCGATCATGTGTACACAATTCCGACGCACAAAGTTCCACGCATGCTCGGAATCAAGCAGAAGAGCCCCAATAGCTATTGAACTTCATTTTTCTCGGCTCGTCGTACATGTTGTACGTCACCGTGTTCTTGATGTTCAGAATTTGTGTGACCGTGTGTATGCAAGACATGTTTGAGCCTACATTCGTCGGAAAAAAAAAAACATGGATTGTGTTGTCGGAATGTCCGATCGTGTGTACGCGGCATTAGAATATTAAACTCACCAGAATTTAAATGCCTTTAGTCAAATAGAGTTGTGACATCTCATTCACTCATCAGTGGATCAAGGTATGTACTACCTCTGAGGCTCCAATATCAAATCTCTGGTTCAATAGCCACAGCTCATCAACGATGATAACATAGGAGGGAATGATCACATAGCATAATTCCTTTTAAAAGTTTTTTGCCCCTGAAAAGCCCCCCTACATATTGCACTTACAAAAACAATGAAGAGTAACAGATAAACGTCTGTTAGCGTGTGTAACTCACACCGCTCTTCTGGATACAAGTTTGAGATAATACCCGGGTAGAGGTCCACGCTTGACAGATGATTAGAGTAGCCGTGTATTCACGCCATGTAGACACGCCCTAACGTGTTTCGTCATCAACTATCTGTTACATGCTATTGATCTTCATTGATTTTGTAAGTGCAATATGTAGGGGGGCTTTTCATGGGTAATAAACTTTTAAAAGGAATGATGCTATGTGATCGTTCCCTCCTATGTTATCATTGCTGATGAGCTATGGATATCGCACCAGAGATTTGATATTGGAGCCTCAGAGGTAGTACATACCTTGATCCGCTGATGGGTGAATAAGAAGTCACAACTCCATTTAACTTAAGGCATTATTTCTTTTAAATTCTGGTGAGTTTAACATTCTAAAGGAGCGGTGCTGCATGAGGTGTGGTCACGGGAGGATCACAAACGTGGTTTGTTTCCTAATTACTGGATATTTTAATTCATCAGTCACCCTATTTGTAATTTTCTTTTAAAAGGACTTTGTCTTTGTTACTAAGTGTTTAATTTTGGGACATTTTTTCTGAACGTTGTGTTATTTTAGCGCTGCTAATGCGGACATTTTCTTAGGAGGTTCCAGCATTTCTTTATTATACTGTTTATGTGATAGCAGCAGCTTTGAGGTTTTCACCTTTTCCAGCTATTTTCTCGAGCGCTGAGGGAAAGAGGACACATGATTTATTACTGGTTCACTTCTCTATATATTAATTACCTAGTACTCCCTAAACTTTAGCTGGCCCTGTTCTACGACAATGACTTCTTCTATGTATAGGTGCCATAGCCAGTACTGAATTTATAAAGCTACTAAACTAGGATAAGGATACTTGTTTTTCAAATAAGTGACAGTTATATTTAATTGGGCCTAATAAGATATAAAATTTACAGTCACATTAGTAAAATAAAGATACTTATCCTTGTGCTGAAGCTTTGTTAATTGATCCTTCAATTTTTAAGAGTGGATTGCGTCTTCTATACTCATTTTGGCTCTTCCAGTTTAAAGGTTAGTGACTTGGAATCCTTACTTAGGGATGGGGAGCATACTAAAGCTTTATCCTCTATTTATAAGCAGCTGTTTATAGATGCCCCTAGGGTTCTATCGCCTTGACACTCTGCATGGGTAACGGCTTTCCCACAACTAGATGGTGACGACAATCATAATTGCTGGAGATGTGCTGCTCCTGGGGTGGATTTCATGCACATATTTTGGCACTGTCTGGCCATTCAACAGTTTTGGTCAGAAGTTGTAGGCTGCATAAAGTCGGTTATGACTATTGGTATTATTCCCTGTGTTGAAGTCTGTTTATTGGGGCTGATTGATCCCCTAGCACCAAAAAAGGTGATCCATACCCTACTTTTTTATTATGCACGTAAAAAATGTATTCTGTCATGGAAAAAAACAGTGGCTTCTAATATCTCTGCATAGAAGGCATTGGTAAATAAAGCATTACCGTTGTATAAGGTCACATATGCCAGTAGAGGCGTACCTTCTAAATTTGAAAAGGTATGGGGAAGCTTGATAAATGATAAATCCAACTGTATCTGACCGATTGTATATTGTTCTGGTTTTTCGAGGGTATAGTACCAATTTTTTGAGGGTCTTGGTACATGCCAAATCTGTTTGGTGTATGTCTGGGGATCTATTATTGTGGAATGCAATTGCCTATGATATATTGGGGGTTATTTACGAAAGGCAAATCCACTTTGCACTGCAAGTGCACTTGGAGGTGCAGTCACTCTAAATCTAAGGTGTAGATCTGAAATGAAGGGAAGCTCTGCTGATTTTATCATCCAATCATGTGCACGCCAAAATGCCGTTTTTTATTTTCCTTGCATGTCCCCCTCTGATCTACAGCGACTTTATTTCCAAGTGCACTTGCAGTGCAAAGTACTTTTTCCTTTAGTAAATAACCCCCATTGTGTTGTTGTTTCCTTACATGATAATGTCACTATGGGGGTTATTTACGAAAGGAAAATTCACTTTGCACTGCAAGTGCACTTGAAAGTGCACTGAAAGTGCACTTGGAAGTGCAGTCGCTCTAAATCTAAGGGGTAGATCTGAAATGAGTGGAAGCTCTGCTGATTTTATAATCCAATCATGTGCAAGCTAAAATGCTGTTTTTTATTTTCCTTGCATGTCCCCCTCGGATCTACAGTGACTTTACTTTCAAGTGCACTTTCAGTGTACTTTTAAGTGCACTTGCAGTGCAAAGTGGATTTGATTTTCCTTTAGTAAATAACCCCCTATGTTCTATTGGAGTCACATTACTTAGGGGTGTTGATGCGTTGTAATGCTGACTGTTGATGACTGTTTCTAAATCTTTCTAACTTGCATATGAAAATACCATTAAAAAGAGTTAAAAAAAAAGAAAGAAAGTGGAGTGCTTGTGAGCTTTACGCACCAGCTCTCTACAGCGGCCATGCTCAACTGGGCTCCTTCTGAGATTGCTATTGGTTCCTTGAGCTGTGGCTGATTGGCCTCCCATCTGATGGTGCCGGCATAGTTCTGGGGCAAACACCCTGTTCCAGCAGCATACCAGGGATCTTTTTAGCCGCGTGTAAGGTTAACATTTTGACCATCACTGTAAGGGGGGCATTCTGCATACTGACGTGTTTTTTTTCTTCACTGAATCCCAATGAAGCGGTTCCCTGACACCTGAAAATTTGTTTAAAGCCAAACTTCATCCAAAAGGGGACTTTCTGTTTTAAGTCCTTCTCCCCCTCCTCTGCTACATTTGGTCATTTGGTATGACATTTTTTTCTGGGACAGATCACAGGTCTGCGGGATCATTCATAAAGCACAGTGCAGCTCACACATGTGCAGTGGGCAGCCAGCTGTGAAGCCAAAAAGCAACACAACCAGCTGCCAATCAGTTAAGATGCCGGCACCGGGAACCCAAAGACTAGTGAAGAACTAGCCCGAGTGAGGATGGTGTTGGATTGGGCAGGTAAGTGTCCTGTTATGTAGTTGTAGCTGCTGACTTTTATTTTATGTTTCTAGCTTGAAGAGCCTCTTTAAGGTCTCATGCATACAGAACTTTTTTTTCCTCCCATGGCCACCTTTGCTCTAGGGAAGGAAAATGCAGCTTTAAAAACGCACCTGAAGCTGCATTTTGCAAACTTATTTAGGCGCTTTCAGGCACATCAAGCATTTGGGTGCTTATTCATGCCTTTTTGCACAATATTAATTTATTCTTGCCATTGAAATGAATGAACGCTTAAGCCTTACACGTGCCTAGCGTTTAGAAGCATTTTCAGGTGTTTAGGCTTTTGCTGCATTTCTTCCACCAAAACGCTGCTCTCCTGAACGCAAGTGATGTTTTTTTTTCTGCCTGTAAACATGTGTGCATGGACACATAGTCTAACATAGAAGGGTGTTTAAAGGCAGGAAAAAAGTCAAACCCCTGTAAATGTGGTGTTTTTACACCCAGTGTGCATGAACCATTAGTGTTCTCCTGGGGTTAGAAGGCTGAGAATGGCTGCTCTACACTGTGGCAGGTAAATGTTTTTCTTTGCCTGCTAACACTGAAGCTTTAAACTATTCACACTCTCTCTAATTGACTGTCCTCCTGGACCTCTGTTGTGAATCTTGAACCATTTGTACTCTTCATAATGGAAATTGTGGATGACTGCACTCCATAAAATTAACTTCTTTGTAGTACGTCCATAAAAACAATACAATACAGCCAGAGGAGCGTGAAACTAACGCGTTTCAGTCTATAGACCTCTTAATCATAGCATGGCATGTCCCAAACTTTTGACTTTGACAGGTAACACGACTAGGCTATCTTCATAGCTTTTTCTTTGTTCGTTTATGGAACTTTCATTCAGTTACACAGTACAGTAGTTAGACAGGTTCCATAAAAGGCTCAAGTCTATCTAGTTCAACCAATGAAAATAAATGATTAAATAAAAAGATAACCTCCATATACAGATTCCTATACCCATCGTTACTCCAGAGATAGGCAAAAAAAAATACTAATTAAGCATGGTCTAATTGGCTCCAGCGGGGGTAAAAAAAATTCCCTCCTGATAACCCAGGAGACAAGTGGATATTCCCTGGATTAACTACCTCTAGTTCTGTTTCTCCTTGCTGGCTTCAGCATTCCAAACCCAGCATAGTGCAGGGCACATTTGTAAAGTGCATTGTCTTGCTTTTTAGGTGTGTGGTGCTTTTTTTTAAATTATTTTTTATTCAAGCACCGGTATGACCGCTGAGCAGATTTGCCACTGCTTTTTAAGTGGGCCTCTTAGTGTACTCCTGGGCCCCTGGTATAGATCCCATACAATGCATACTCATCTTCTAAGGTATCTGGAATCTAATCGGGATACTACTTGGTCTAAATTGATCCCTACAGTAGCTATACCTTCGAACAATCATGGTATTAATTGGGCAGTTCCAATTTTGAGGCTGTTGCCTGCATCCAATAGATTCTTGTATTGTAATGCATGTTGCATTTCTACAGTTTGAGTGAGAAGGGTGTCCTTCACTGATGATGGCACTGTAATAAACCATATAGTATTGGTGATATTTTTGCATGGGGACAGACTTTTTTAGAGAGCAATGGTCATCGACTCTGGCTCTAATGGCTAACCTACAAATCTTTACATTTAATATAACAGCAATGACGTGCAAGAATAAACGTGTAAATATGTCACATCAAAAATATTTTAAAGCAGCCAAGAAAAAAAAAAAAGAATAGCCCACTAAAAGATAACATGAAAAACCATATTTTTCTGCAATATTCATCTTTAATACAGAGCTTTTCCCCACAGTACTTCTTTTCTACCACAAGATGTCCTCAGTTTTTCGGGTTGAATGACATCCATCATTCATATCATTTCCTCTGTACCTGGCTGTCATGTACCCCTCCCAAACCTGTGACTGGACAGTTAAAGGAACAAGCAATTAACTCATCTCTTTGTCACTCTTCTTCTCCTATCAGCATGTACCTTGTCACCAAATAAACTGATTTGCTGCTTCTGATTCCTAGTCTTACTCTCCAGCTCTGCTATGCAGGGACTACCAGATTAAATTAAACTATTTGCACTGTTTGTATTTAAAAAAAATCGAATGATGTAATAATAACTAAAGAGCTGCATTAATCTGGGTCTTTTATGTCTGTCTCGAGTTTATCTTTAACGTAAACACTGCAGTATTATCTCGTTTGCTCACTGAAAATATACTGTGCGTTCCCTTTAATTTGTTTATATAATGTAACCAGATGGTGCAGACTTGAAGCCAGCCCCAATTCTGTTAATAAAATGAACAGCCAGACCTGTCAAGTGTCAGACATGTTGCATGTTTGTCACATGTTGTATAACTGCCAAGCCTACAGTGGTGGCCCAGCTTTGTCAGTAATATGTTAGCCAGTAAAGGCTCCCGGGAAAGATATTTAATGGTGTAAAATAGCAGGGGCATCTGGAAAAATAATTATAGCTCACTAATTATACATTAACAATTAGTAACGCATGGGAAACCTTTTGAGAAAGGCTGATTTACGGTGTAAGAGAATTTGAGTTTGCAGAAATGGTACATAGACAGGGAAGGATTTCAGAGGGTTTTAAAGTGTAGTGTGAAACAGTAGAGGATGATTTATTTTACTTAAGAACAGTGCAAAACTGTGTTGGATCGAAAATGACCAAATAAAACGACCTTGTATGAAGAACTACTATGTTATAGGAATACAGAAATGTCTGGGACTTTAAATGTACCTCCTTGGGTATAATGAACACCAACAAGTGAATTATAAAAACAGTAACAGTTTTGTTTAAAGTATCACAAAATCTTAAAAAAGGTTGTTTTAAAAACATATCCAAAAATCAGTTGTCAAGTGTGATGTTTGTCCTGGCTTTGGAATCTGATTAATGAGCCTACGCGTTTCATGGGAAAACCTGCTTCATCAGGGCCTCAGATCCTGTTAAATAGTATTGCAATAACATACAAAAAATATGTATAAGACAATAATCACTGAATGGCACATTGCATAGCATATTATTTGACATATTGTCTCTAAATTATTTGACAAATAATGTAATGATAAGATCATATCCACTATGAGTAGATACAAGAAGAATGTTATAGGGAATATTTAGAAATGATAATTGTGCACAAACAATACCCCAAAAAATCTTAATCCATCCTTAAGGGACCCAGGTTGGATATTCTGAGACATAGCATTATCCTGCCACCTTCAGGAGGTTGTGTGGACAGCCCAATATACAGTATGTCACAAAAGTAAGTGCACCCCTCAGATTTTTGTAAATATTTTATTATATCTTTTCATGTGACAACACTGAAGAAATTACACTTTGTTACAATGTAAAGTAATTAGTGTACAGCTTGTTTAACAGTGTAAATTTGCTGTCCCTTCAAAATAACTCAACACACAGCCATTAATGTCTAAACCGCTGGCAACAAAATTTCCAAATTGGGCCCAAAGTGTCAATATTTTGTGTGGCCAACATTACTTTCCAGCACTGACTTAACCCTCTTGAGCATGGAGTTCACAGAGCTTCACAGGGTATCACTAGAGTCCTCTTCCACTCCTCCGTGATGACATAACAGAGCTGGTGGATGTTAGAGACCTTGCGCTCCTCCACCTTCCATTTGAGGATGCCCCACATATGCTCAGTAGGGTTTAGGTCTGGAGACATACCTGGCCAGTCCATCACCTTTACCCTCAGCTTCTTTAGCAAGGCAGTGGTCGTCTTGGAGGTCGTTATCATGTTGGAATACTGCTCTGTGGCCCAGTCTCCGAAGGGAGGGGATCATGCTCTGCTTCAGTATGTCACAGTACATGTTGGCATTCATGTTCCTCAATTACCTGTAGCTCTCCAGTTCCGGCAGCACTCATCCAGCCCCAGACCATGACACTCCCACCACCATGCTTGAATGTAGGAAAGACACACTTGTCTTTGTACTCCTCACCTGGTTGCCGCCACACACGCTTGACACCATATGAACCAAAAAAGTTTATCTTGGTCTCATCAGACTACAGGACATGGTTCCAGTAATCCATGTCCTTAGTCTGCTTGTCTTCAGCAAACTGTTTGCGGGCTTTCTTGTGCATCATCTTTAAAAGAGGCTTCCTTTTGGGACAACTGGAAACAGTGTGCAGAGTATGGTCTGAGCACTGACAGGCTGACCCCCCACCCCTTCAACCTCTGCAGCAATGCTGGCAGCACTCATACGTCTATTTCCCAAAGACAACATCTGGATATGAAGTTGAGCATGTGCACTCAACTTCTTTTGTCGACCATGGCAAGGCCTGTTCTGAGTGGAACCTGTCCTGTTAATCCGCTGTATGGTCTTGGCCACCGTGCTGCAGCTCAGTTTCAGGGTCTTGGCAATCTTCTTATAGCCTAGGCCATCTTTATGTAGAGCAACAATTTTTTTTTTCAGATCATCAAAGAGTTCTTTGCCATGAGGTGCCATGTTGAACTTCCAGTGACCAGTATGAGAGAGTGGGAGCAATAACACCAAATTTAACACACCTGCTCCCCATTCACACCTGAGACCTTGTAACAGTAACGAGTCACATGACGCCGGGGAAGGAAAATGGCTAATTGGGCCCAATTTGGACCTCCATTTCCTGCCTTCATATTCTCCTCTCCTCATTCTCACGCCTTCACCATCCCGGAATATTTTCTTGTACTCATAAATTCCATCCAACTTTTCCATGCCTTTGCAAACTTCCCTTTTCTATCTTTAAACATTCCCACCATATGTGCACAGTTGTTCCTTTCATCCCACAACCTCTCCAACAGAGCAGTGATTTCTCAGATTGATATTTATGTACTCTACTAGGTGTTATGTACCATCTTGAGAGACACTTATAATAATTTCTATCGTATTTACATCTATTGCTGTTCCGTCCGCTAATTTTAGCATTTTCTCTTTCTCTTGCTCGCTTCAGTGTGCACCAATTTCTGCCTTTCATTTTCCTAGAAATGGCGGTACCATTGGTTCCGCCATTAACCACTTGCCAAACGTGTCGCATACATTTACTGCGGCAGAATGGCACCGCTACGCGAAATCCCGTACCTGTACGGGGCTCGCTCTTGCCGCCAGCGCACCCCCGCTGCGCTTGCGACCATCGGAATCATTTCAGAACCGATCAATCTTCTGGTCCAGGCCAATGATTTATGGCCTGGACCTGCTGATTGGTTCTGGCAAAATTAAATCCTTCCCCTGCCTGTGTTTATACTTACAGGCAGGGGAAGGATTTCGAGCCCATAGTGCCCTTCCTGCTGCATTTGCCAATCCGAATTGGGAGCCCACAACTTCTGCAGCACCCGTACTAAGGATGTCGAGCCCATAGTGCCCTTCCTGTTGCATTTGCCAATCCGAATTGGGAGCCCACAACTTCTGCAGCACCTATACTTCCCCCATTCACTGGCCAACCCGGAATTCAGGTAGAAACAGTTGATTTTACGTCACTTGATTTTTATTCGCTGTTTTTCACAGAAGATCTCTATAGATCTATTGTGGACCAAAGCAATTTGTGTGCTGGTCAATTAATCGCCGCTATTTCCCAGTTGACCCTTCCCAGAGATTGGAGACCTATTATGGTCTCCGAATTTAAAACCTTCCTGGGCCTATCCCTCCTCATGGGCATAACTAAAAAAGGTGAGTTGCGGTCATATTGGTCCACTAACCCAATTCACCATATGCCCATGTTCTCTGCTTGCATGACCAGGACACAATATGAGCAGATCTTTCGGTTCATGCATTTCAATGACAATGAACTCTGTCGTCCTCGGTGTGACCCGGAATACGATCGGCTCTACAAAATTAGGCCCCTCGTAAACCACTTCAACCAACAGTTTGCAGCCTTGTTTACTCCCGATCAAGTTGTCTGCGTTGATGAGTCCCTGATTACGTTTTCTGGCCACTTGTCATTCAAACAGTATCATCCGAGCAAGAGTGCCAGATATGGGGTCAAGATGTATAAGCTCTGTGACAGGGCAACAGTCTATACATATAGTTTTATGGTTTACGAGGGAAAAGATAGTTACGTAGAGCCAGTAGAGACTACATAGGGAGCGCTGGTAAGATTGTATGTGGACAATTATTACACAAGAGTGCCACTTTTTAGTCACTTGTTTGATCATGGAATTGGCGCATGTGGAACCCTGCAATCTAATCGCCGGGGCTTACCCCAGCGGCTTGTAGATTCCCATCTTAGGCTGGGGGAGAGAGCCTGCTTGAGATGCAAAAAATTTGCTCGCTGTGAAGTGGAGGGATAATAAGAATGTTTTCGTTCTGTCCTCCCTTCACGCAGACACAACGATCCAAATTCAAACAGCGACTGGTGTTGTGGAGAAACCCCTCCGTCTCCACGAATGCAACCTTAATATGGGTGGGGTGGATCTTTAATGACCAGTTGATAATGCCGTACTTAATTGCCCGTAAGGCCAGACACTTGTACAAAAAAGTGTCTGTATGCTTATTCCAATTGGCTTTGGTGAATGCTTATGTGCTATATAAAGCTTCAGGACGACGAACTGGATCCTTCCTTAAATTCCACAAAGAGATCATCACAGCCCTTCTGTTTCCAGACGGTGCTGTGGCCCAACTTCCCAATGTAAATGCAGTGAGCTGGCTGCATGGCATGCATTTTCCGTATGTCCTCCCTGGTACCCCTATCAATCTCTCACCCCAAAGAAGATGCCATGTCTGTAGCAAGCGTGGATTTAGGCGTGGCACCCGCTATTGTTGTCCCTCCTGTCCTGAACAACCTGGTCTCTAAATCAGTGAATGTTTTGAACACTACCACACACTAGTGGAGTATTAGCGTAGGGTACAGCACTGCACAGACTAGGACACACTTTCACAGGGTCTCCAAAGATGCCATCGCATTTTTAGAGACCCAAACTTGGAACCGTTACAGTTACAAATAAAGTTGTAAAAAAAAAAAAGTTGAAAAAAATAAATAAATAAAATAAAAAAGCCAAAAATAGTTGTTGTTTTATTCTTTCTCTATTCTCTCTCTATTGTTCTGCTCTGTTTTACTGTATTTTTTAACTGCAATGTTTTATTGTTACTATGTTTTATCATGTTTGCTTTTCAGGTATGTAATTCTTTTATACTTTACTGTTTATTGTGTTTTATTGTTAACCATTATTTTATTTTCAGGTACTCCATTCAGCTGCAGCACTGATTTATTCACCTTGACAGCAACAGTGTTTGCTCTCATGATAAATAAATCGGGGACTCCAACGCTGTAGGAGGTGATTTCACCACTACAGTTAAAAAAAAGAGCATTTAATGCCGAAGCATTGGAGCAGGGGTGAAGGGGAAATTTGCCCCTAACATTGGGGGCGGATTGCCACCATGCTTCAGCATATATTTTTTACTCTTTTTTTTTTGGCACAGATTGTTGTTGTTTTATTGAGTTCATGTTTACCATTGTTTGCTTTTCAGGTACGCCATTCAGCTGCAGCACTGATTTATTTATCTTGACAGCAACAGTGTTTGCGCTCACGATACGTAAATCAGCAACTCCAGTGCTGTAGAAGGTGATTTCACCACCACAGTTAAAAAAAAAAAAAAACGGTGTATGCCCATCATTAGAGGTGGGTGGATGCAGGGCGGTATTCTTATGGTGGGCATACCCACTGATCAATCTCTTTTTTTGTTCAGCCCACAGGCTGCATGAAAAAAAAGAACATTACAATATATGCCCAACAAGGACCAGTAACGTACTGGTATGTTGCTGGACTTTGAGTGGTTATACCAGAATGATGCCTGCAGGTTTAGGTATCATCTTGGTTCAGCCATCGGTCAGTTTGCATGTAAAAGCAAATCTAGCGGCTAATTAGCCACTAGCCCGCTTTTACAAGCAGTGGGAGGGAACGTCGTTCCCCACCCTCCCGCCGTCTTCCATTATTTTCTCTGGCTTTCCTGTCCCACCGGGGAACCTGAGCATGCAGCCGGTGGTTCCGCCAGCTGACCATAGAGCTGATTGAAGACCAGAATGGCTCTAATCATCTATATGGCCTAAGAAACCGAAAGCTACGAGTATTTCATGACTTCGGTTTCACCGGATATAAACAGCGCCATTGGGAAAATGGGAAAGCATCTTATCACACCAATCTTAGTGTGGTCAGATGCATTGAGGGCAAAGGAGAGATCTAGAGTCTAATAGACCCAAATTAAAAAAACAAAAAAAGAGTACCTGTCACTACCTATTGCTGTCATAGAGGATATTTACATTTCCTGTGATAACAATAAAATGATTAAACAAAAAAAATTAAAGGAACAGCATAAAAATAAAATAAAAAAGCAAAATTAAAAATTAAAAAAAAAACATGCCTGTCCCTCGTGCTTGCGCGCAATGGCAAATGCAAGCGTCAGTCTCGTGTCATATGTAAACAGCAATTGCATCATGCATGTGAGGTATCACTGCGAACGTCAGATCGAGGGCAGTAATTTTAGCAGTAGACCTCCTCTGTATATCTAAAGTGGTAACCTATAAAGGCTTTTAAAATGTATGTAGTTTGTTGCCACTGCACGGTTTTGTGCAATTTTAAAGCATGTCGTGTTTGGTATCTATGTACTCGGCATAAGATCATCTTTTATATTTTACCAAACATTTGGGCAATTACAATTCAAAAAGGTGTTTTTTTTCAAAAAAAAAATAAATTGCATTTGAAAAATCGCTGTGCAAATACCGTGTGAAAAAAAAATTGCAACACTCAGCATTTGAATCTGTAGGGCCTTTGCTTTGCTTTAAAAAAAACGATATAATGTTTGGGGGTTCAAAGTAATTTTCTAGCAAAAGAAAAGTATTTTTTCATCTAAACAAAAAGTGTCAGAAAGGGATTTGTCTTCAAGTGGCTAGAAGAGTGGGTGATGTGTGGCATACACTTCTAATGTTGTGCATAAAATATCAGGACAGGTCAAAACCCCTTTTTGGAAAGTACACGCCCCAAGCTATTTGCTGAGAGGCATGTTGAGTCCATGGAATATCTTATATTTTGCCACAGGTTTCAGGAAAATAACAATACATTTTTTTCTTTTTTCACAAAGTTGTCACTAAATGATATATTGCTCAAACATGCCATAGGCATATGTAAAATTTCACCCCAAAATACATTCTGCTGCTTCTCCTGAGTACAGGACCCCGAAAACCAATTACTGCCTTCAGGATTTCTAAGGGTGTAAAATGGTGATTTCACTTCTCACTACCTATCACAGTTACGGAGGCCATGGAATGTCCAGATAGCACCCCCCCCCCAAATGACCCCATTTTGGAAAGTAGACACCAAGGTATTTGCAAAGAGGCATGGTGAGTATTTTGCAGGTCTCATTTGTTTTCGAAAATTAAGAAAGAAAAGGAAAATGTTTTTTTTTTCTTTTTTCAATTTTCAAAACTTTGTGACAAAAAGCGAGATCTGCAAAATACTCAACATGCCTCTCAGCAGATAGCTTGGGGTGTCTACTTTCTAAAATGGGGTCATTTGGGGGGGGGGGGGGTTTGCTGTCTGGGAATTTCATGGCCTTCGAAACTGTGATAGGTAGTGAGGAATGAAATCAAGAATTTACGCCCTTAGAAAGCCTGAGGACGGGATTGTTTTTTGGGGTCCTGTACGCGGCTAGACTGCCAAAAAGTCCCACACATGTGGTATCCCCGTACTCAGGAGAAGCAGCAGAATGTATTTTGGGGTGTAATTTCACATATGCCCATGGCATGTTTGAGCAATATATCATTTAGTGACAACTTTGTGTAAATTTTTATTTTTTCAATCACTTGTGACAAAAAAAAATAAATTTCAATGTGCTCAACATGCCTCTCAGCAATATCCTTGGGGTGTCTACTTTCCAAAATGGAGACATTTGGGGGGGGGGTTTGTACTGCCCTGCCGTTTTAGCATCTCAAGAAATGAGATAGGCAGTCAGACTAAAAGCTGCGTAAATTCCAGAAAATGTACCCTAGTTTGTAGACGCTATAACTTTTGCGCAAACCAATAAATATACGCTTATTGAATTTTTTTACCCGAGACATGTGGCTGAATACATTTTGGCCTAAATGTATGACTAAAATTGAGTTTATTGTATTTTTTTATAACAAAAAGTAGAAAATTCCTTTTTTTTTCCACAAAATTTTTGGTCTTTGTTTGTTTATATCGCAAATAATAAGAACCGCAGAGGTGATCAAATTCCTATCCATATTTAAAATTTCCAATGTCTTTTGCCAGGGCCGAACAGGAAGTGTATCCTGAAACCCGATTGGCCAGGGAGTCCTAATGTGTCCCCCTAAACCATGCGTTTGGCGCCCTGCATGTAGATTAGAGGCTGGGCGCATGGATTAGGGGGGCGGCGCCCTTTATAGACATGCTGCCACTGCAAAAAAAAACTTTTTTGTGGGGTTCATTAGAGGGACGCAAGTCCTTCCCCTCTGTTTCTATTATCCACTTCTAGTATTGCTTGCTATAAAACTGAGGAATGCTGGGAGTGGGAAGGGTTATACTACGCTGTCCTTTCAGCTTTGTTGTACTAGTGTCCAACCTCCTGAAGGTGCCAGCATAACCGTATGTCACAAAATATTCATTCTGTGACCTCTAATGAGCTTCAGGAAAAGGATTTTACAGTAAGTCAAAAGTCCAGTAATACAACAGTACTACTGGAAGAAGGGAGAACATTGAAAATGAAGCCTATATAGCAGTATGAATACAGAGGGGTTGGTTTACTAAAGGCAAATAGACAGTGCACTTTGCAAGTGCAGTTGCTCCAGAGCTTAGTAAATGAGGGAGAGCTCTTCTGACATACATCATCCAATCATGTGCAAGTAAAAAAAAAATTTATCTTGAGTGCATGTAATTGACTATTTTTTAACCCCTTTCCGACCGCCGCACGCCGATATACGTCGGCAGAATGGCACAGGTGGGCAAAAGGGCATACAGGTACGTCCCCTTTAAGATTGCGGGCCGCGTGTTCTGTGACCGTGGGTCCCGATGTCAACCGGGTGCCGGCGATCATGTCACGGAGCGGAAGAACGGATTGTAAACAAGGCATTTCCCCGTTCTGCCTAATGACATGACAGGGATCTACTGCTCCCTGTCATCGGGAGCAGTGATCGCTGTCATGTGAGTAGTAGCCCATCCCCCCACAGTTAGAATCACTCCCTAGGACGCACTTAACCCCTTGACTGCCCCCTAGTGTTTAATCCCTTCCCTGCCAGTGCCATTTACATAGTAATCAGTGCATTTTTATAGCACTGATCGCTGTATAAATTACATTAATTACATTAATTAAATAGTGTCAAAAGTGTCCGATGTGTCTGCCATAATGTCGCAGTCATGATAAAAATCGCAGATCGCCGCCATTACTAATAAAAAAATAATAATAATAAAAATGCCATAAAACTATCCCCTATTTTGTAAACGCTATAGCTTTTGCACAAATCAATCAATATACGCTTATTGCGATTTTTTTTTACCAAAAATATGTAGAAAAATACATATCGGCCTAAACTGAGGAAAAACTTTTTTTATATATATTTTTGGGGGAAATTTTTATAGTAAAAAGTAAAAAATATTGCCTTTCTTTCAAAATTGTCGCTCTCTTTTTGTTTATAGCACAAAAAATAAAAACCACAGAGGTGATCAAATACCACCAAAAGAAAGCTCTATATGTGGGGAAAAAAGGACATCAATTTTGTTTGGGTGCAACGTCGCATGACCGCGCAATTGTCAGTTAAAGCGACGCAGTGACGAATCACAAAAAAGTGCTCTGGTCAGGAAGGGTTATCCTTCCAGGGCTGAAAAGGTTAAAGTGAACCTTTAGACTCCATGCACACTAGATTAAAAAAACATTCCTAGCAGCAGCTTTTGGGCATTTTTTTTCTGCTTCCAGAAGCAAATAGTGTTATCCTATGTGTCCATGGACACTATTTTAGTCTGGAAGCGTTTTTAAAGCTTCAGATTTTAGAAACATGAAAATAATCTTTTTTTTTGCATTTTTGGGAGCAATTTGCCGGCAGAAAAAAACCTTAATGCTCCTAACTGCTGCTAAAAGCTGGCACAAAAACGCTATTATGAGTGTTTTTCATCCAGTGCTTTTCTGGCTTTTGTTTTAGCTTAAATTGTGCATGGAGCCTTACCTCATTTACTAAGCTCTGGAGCAAGTACACTTCCAAAGTGCACAATTTGCTTTTAGTAAATCAACCCCAAAGTGTAACATTTCTTAAGTACATAAAAGAGTTTAATCAGAGTCTTCTCAGGAGAAAATACATTTCCTATGCAGAGCTAATTTCTTGTATATGTTGGTCAAGAAAGGCCATCTTTCTTGTACAAAGGTTTTTATTGAACAAATAAGTCAACATATCAGTACAAAGAGACAAGAAAGGCCATCTTTCAACCACTCTCCTGATATGGTTATGGATCTTCTCTGATATTCCTAGCTAACACATATCCCTGTTCAGATACTTAATATCTGGTATGGAGGATGCAGTTGCAAGTGGTCTGTATAATTCGAGTATTCATGTTTGGTCCTTGTGTAAATACTTCTCCAGCCCCATGCATGAGGCGGATGTTTGGGGAAGGTTTTGAATATCTGTTTCAATGTCCTGAACTGTCAGATTTGATGACACACAATTAATCGAACGCCAAGCAATGTTGAGCAACTTGATCTGCTTTAGTATAGTTGACTTATTGCTAATTGCAGAAGATTATAACGTGTAAATTGTAGCTACAATTATATGTGGTGCTATAACCAACAAATACAATCAATTCAAGAGAAACGTAAATCTGAAAGCCAAGCCCATGAAAAGTCAGACACACCAAATTTGTGCCAAAGCACAGCAGAAGAAATACCAAGTGAATGAAAGTGGTCAGCACTTCAGATTTTGAAGGAAAAAATATGGCTGCAGTAAGTGCTGGCCTCTCCTATAATGTTGATCCATCAAGTTTAATACTTTGAGGCACAGACTTCAAACAATACAGTAATGCAGATCAGGAGATGTATCTTCACTCTGATTTCACTTGCTGCATACGTTTTCCAGCTTTGTAACTCAGAAGGTATTGAAAATAAAGGATCAGCATAGCAGCTACATAACTAGCATAGCCCTTTTTTTTTGAGGGGGGGGGGGGGGGAAAGGCTTTGAAATCACGAGGAATACGCTGTGCTCAGGTATGAATGCAGTCCTATAATATGGCATTGCCAGGTTCACTTGAGCTTTTTCTGCTCTTTTCCCTACACCTGACTTAGTTCAACATTGAGAATCCCATGTTTTCCAATTGCCTTTGTTCTTATGTACATTCAGTTGCCTTGTGCTTTACGCTAATAAAAAAAGTACATGGGATTTTTTTTTTTTTTTAGCGTATTCAAGTGTTTTTAGTCCCAAAGACTTAGGATGCATTTTTTTCCTGCCTAGGAAATAAACTGCTGAAGCTTGATACTTGTGCAAAACGCTTGTAAAATATCAACAGGAATATGATCTGCTCAATTATAAATACGGACTTAAGAGTAAGCGCTGTGCAATGAATATTTAGAGCACTTTATGGAATAACCATCATGTAAAATATAGCTTCTGTCAGCCAATAATGCAAAGGTAAGTTATTTCAAGGATATTTGACAGATATTGGAGTGACTATAACTCTAACCACCTACCAAATAACAATATATAACTGCCTATTGATTTCCACATTGCATAGATTTTTTTGTATGCACAGATGAAAACTTAGTTGTTATTTGACAACCTTATTAATGAAGCTAAGATTAATTACACAGATGTAAAAAATGAGATCTTCATGTACATGGGCTTGTGTCACAGCCACTGTATTATTACCTTGATAAGTATCACATTCAATTGGATATATTTTGTGCAAGACAACCAGGAGAGAAATATGTCTTCATTGCTAGGATCCTGTACTGCTGGGACTTTTTGTGTTTTTTCTCCCCACCTTTGTTAACACCTTAAAGTGGTCCCATCTCCTCAGTAATATACTGACCTGGACATTTTATAGATAGGCAACTCCTAGCCTCATATTGATTAGTGGTTCCAAATTAATAATAACTACTGCAGTGGGGAACAGACACAAAAGATACACTCCGAATCTTTCCAAATAACTGTTCTGCTTTATTATTTAACGCAATTGAATGTTTTTATACACATGATTACGTAGGTATCACATTATTATTACAATTGTACTTTTATGGTAACAAGGGGCATAACATAGGCAAACTAATTCTAATCAGGACTCGAAAGGATGCAAACATGTAATGAAAACATTATTAGTGCCGTGTGCACAGTAAGGGCAGGGTACAATACATACAAAATAGAATACAATTATATACAGAACTTACAAATTTCCTTTACAATACCCATAAGTGTCCTTGTACCTGTGTTATATAAAAAAATATGCTTATCTGTATCTATATCAGCGCGACTCCCATTGCTCAGCTGACTCTTCAGCTCTCTTCACTTTCCGGCTCACAGTTCCAGTGGGCGGAGCCCAGCACTCCCACTGACGTCAGTCGTGGAGGAGAGGAGAGAGAGAGCCCACAGTAAACTGAACGCTGGGAGCCGCGCTGATACAGCTACAGATAAGCATATTTTTTATATAACACAGGCACAGGGACACTTATTGGTATATTACAGCGTGGATGGGAGCTTTTTATATCAAATATGAGAGCAGCGGGGGGAGGGGAGCAGGCACTGACACGAGCAGAGAGGCAGAGAGTGGAGGGGGGAGGATGACAGAGGAGACACAGGAGAGCAGGGCTGTGGATGACGGAGGCACGTAAACTGATCACGGTGTCAGGGCTCAGCAGTCATGATATGCCGTGGTCAGTTTACAGAGTGGAGGGAAGAAACTGGCAGGATCAACCAGGTATTACAGGTGTTACAGGGTGCCAAATGACACAGCACAATCTCTGTACTGTATAACATGCTTTAAAGGAACAGAATCTGTTTTTTTTTTTTTGGTTAACAAGCGTTTAATGTACCGCCCATTTGAAGCATAGGGCCATTCTTTTTACTTAAGAGAACATGAAAATAACTCTGATGTCCAGCATTTTAGAGCATCTCTGCAAATGATAATAAACCCTTTCAACTGGGCCTTCCATGGCTCTTGAAACCACTTGTGACCATCCTGGATTGCTATGGCTTTGTCTTTGACACTCTAATTGTAACTCTAGTGAGATAAAAAAAGATTACTGTTTCACAACTCAGCATTATTTTTGCTGCTTTCGTTTACCTATGTATTAACTTCTTGCAAGACATTTACTGTATGTTTCTAATTGTTTTCTACTAAGGGTTTCTACTGCTGCTGTTTAAATGAGATTGATTTTCTACCTTTGCCTTGAGCGCCTGCATAAGATAAACCCATCTATCCCAGATAAGTGTTGGAGATGCCAACAGGCACTATGACCCATATTTGGGGCTTGTGTCCCAAGAGTTTTTGGGATGAGATATTAAAGGTGTATGAAAAGTTGGTAGGAGACAAATTTCCAAGTATGCCTCAAATTACTGTCCTCTCGCTAGGGGAATAATGCTCAATTGATGAAGACGATTTAATACTGGTGTCTTGGTGACCCCTGGCACCCGATGGATCGTACCTTGGGGACAAGGGTAAACCTCCCGTGTGGTGTTCCCATTCTAGGTTCCATCGACTGTCTTTATGACTATTACGATGGTCAAGGCGACCTTCCTATCCTGCTGGGTCGACCCTTGACCAACACCTAACATGTTGTTTATTTTACTTTTTCTACTGTTCTATTCATACTCTAACATCAAGGGTATTTGCGATATATTTTTTCTTTTTTAATCATTTGCCTGGCTTTGATGCAAATGGTTGATGATATGATCACCCTGATCTTGTATACTTTTTATAGGTTTGAAAAATAAACATTATATAAAATTACTGTCCTCTCTGTGCTTCCTTGTACCTACAAACAAATCAAGAAAAGCTTGGTAAGACACTTTCAGACAGCTGCATGGTCTGTGATCGCCAGACACTGGCGGAACATGGAACCCCCTTCCTTGACTGAATGGGCATGCCAAATGGACAAGATTTGCCACAAAGAACATATGATTGCAAGAGAAAATGATAAGATGGAGTCATATAGACTCATGTAGATAGTATGGTTCCACTTCCATTTTTTATCTAACTTTGACTCCTTTGTGTCCTGAGCATAGGTTGGGGTAGCCTAAAGAGACAATCTCTGTGCCCAGGAGAATGGGGGAGCTGAACACCTCCTTATCCTTCCCCTTACCTTTGTTTGCCCCCCCCCACCTTTCTTTTTTTTCTTCTCTTTTACTCTTTTTTCGTTCATTGAATTCATGACTAATGTATTGGTTCACGGTTTGGTTTCACTGCTTACACTATTCACCGAGCAGATCTCATGCTTTCTAGTGTGTGATGTATGATTGCTGGCGGTGCTCAAGTGATACTCGATATCTCTGCTTTTTAGACATTCACCGATTGTCTTTAACTGCCATGCCATACTATGACTTCTTCTGCCTTGTTTTTCATGTGTATGAGGATTCTGTACTCAGTCTGACTTCTGATACTTGTTCACTTTTGTGAGCATTGTATTGTGTTTGTTATCTGTGTATGCCAATTTTGTCTTACACCTGCAGGGCTTTGTACCTTTTTGTTGAACACTTTTGTAAACTTTATAAAAAGATTAAACATGAATGAGATTGTTTTTCTTCCATGTTATGCAAAATTTTAAATGCTCAGGCCATCCAAAATTGCTGGTTGGTGGGAACCCGGGAACAAGGCTGTTGCGGCTGAAACGCGTCTACCTCTGCTGTACTTTTATCTTAATGGAGATATAATAAATTTGGACTGATTTAAATAGCATGTATGGAGTTGCGGATTGTCCTTTATCCATTCATCAGGTTGGCAGCTGAGCAACTGCACATCCTGCATCCGACAGTTCAGGAGGAGTTTCAGTAATTTGGGGTAGTAGCACCTTTCGTTGTTGGAACAAATGGGAAATGGAGAGGTGCTATTTTTGAAATAAAAAATGGGACAGTGGTGTGGATCAGGAAGTGTGGTGTTTGCAGGAGGCAAACAGTTGAGGTGGTCGTTAGACCTACAGTACTGGGTACAAATGGATGGGGTAGGTTGCAGCCAGCTTCTCAGAGCAGAAGGGACTCTGTGGGGAAGACAAGCAGAAAAACAGAGCATCACCGCTCTAAGGGTAGTAGTGTGTATAAAAGGCTTTAATAATGTTTAAAATATGCACTCACATTTAGGCTGATAAAAACAGGTATGTAGTGTTACTCTTTAACATCATGAGATCACATCCTGTGGACCGCTGGGCTGTGCAGGAGTCATTCCCCGGCCGCTTCGGGTGGCGTCCGAAGCTCCGAGATATGTAGTTCCATCAGACAATGCGTCAGCTGGTCCGTGGGTGGAGATGTCAGATGCTGGAGAGCCGGAGGGTGTGGCCGTAGCGCTCGCATTCGGAGCATGCATGCTCCTTCATCAGGCGTTTACCTTTCCTTGTTGTTGGTGGAAAACCGTGCCTTGGCTTGCTAATGACTCAAGTAAAGGGCTAAATTAAGGTCTGAGGATGTCCTTGGACAAAATATCGTGTGGGGCCAACCACTCCTTTTGGACAAAAATAGAATAGAGTGATAAAATGACAGGCTATTGGGGACTATGTTAGCAAAGTCTAGTTACTTAAGTTCTCTTTCTATTTTAATGGCATAGTTGTTACATGAAAATATGGAATAATATCTGGGGAAATAAGGTCATGGTTTGATAGCAACCTTTTCAGGGGAGGTTAATATGTGGTAATATGGGCTAGAAAGCAGACAGCACTGGTCACAAGTACTAAGCTGTGGTTATACATAGGCGCATGTGGCAATACCCAGTCAATACATTGGCAATTATAACAATATTTGGGAAACATACTGACAGTCCTGACAATATATGGTTAACAAATGTGGTCAACACACTGGCAAATGTGGAAATATGTGGGCGACACACTGCCAATTGTGGAAATATATGGGCAACACAATGCCAATTGTAGCAACATTTGGAAACATATTGGGTTGTGGCAATACATTGGCAACAGATCAGCAGAACACTTTTTGCATCATATAAACCAGAGCACCATATTTAATGATGTTTTGCCAAAAATCAATATAATATTTACAGATAGACAACCACCAATCTACCATAGTTCTTTACTCATAGTTACAACTTGGCACCCACAAAAAAAAGTATTACTACTAAGAAAACATAGTTCACTGCAGCATAATATAACAAAAAATATGTTGAATAATGTAAGACATTAAATATACTTTGTAAGATCATTTGGTTGGGTCTGAAAAGATGAAATAATTTGCTTCGGTGTCACTTACTGTAATTGAAAGTCTTGATTTGTCTTTCTCCTGTACTGGGGGTCTTGACATTGATGTATGATTTAGATGTATTCTAAACTGTCTGCCAAACGAATGTGCCAATCTTACTGGCTTGTTGTAGGCATGTCGCTTTCTTACTGGCAGAACACACAAGAGAGAGCAGGAACGTAAAGATAAGAGGCAAATGAAGGCAGGGAAGGTGAAATATGCTGAAGGGATTGGAGAGGGGTAATACCAGGTGGATGATTTTTAGGAAGGAGTAGCTTTATGGTGAATGCTAGAGGCGAAGATTTGCAGTTTAATTTGGCATTAGAGGGGAAGGAGAGGCACAGAACTGATAGGGTAGCAGAACAGAAAATCAGCATTCATTATTTGTTGCCCTGTCCCAACTTTTTTGAGATGTGTTGCTGCCATCAATTTCAAAATTACCTTTTTTTTTTTAAATGGTACATTAACAGTTTAAACATTTTGATATGTTTTCTATTTTCTATTGTGAATAAAATATGGTTTTATGAGATTTTCAAATCATTGCATTCTGTTTTATGTAGATTCTACACAGCGTTCCAACTTATTTGAAATTGGTGTTTATATAGCTGACAATGGCTGACAATTTATGCAGCAATTTACATAATCAGTCCCTGCCCTCAAGGAGCTTACAGTCTAAGATCCCTATCTCACATGCATACATTCACGCACACACAAACTTGCACTAATTTGTAAACTAACCTACCAGCATGTCATTGGAGTCTAATGTCGCGTACACACGAGCGGAATGTCCGACAGAAAAAGTCTGACAGAAGCTTTTCATCGTATATTCCGTGTGTATGCCTCATCTGACTTTTTTTTGGAAAATTCTGACGGACCTAGAAATAGAACATGTTCTAAATATTTCCAACGGAACCCATTGCTATCGGGAAAACTGCTCATCTGTATGCTGTTCCGACGGACCAAAAACGACACATGCTCTGAAGTAAGTACGAGACGGAAGTTATTGGCTACTGGCTATTGAACTTCCTTTTTCTAGTCCTGTCGTAAGTGTTGTACGTCACCGCGTTCTTGACTGTCGGACTTTGGTCGGACTTTGGTTTGACCGTGTGTAGGCAAGACCGCTTGAATAGAATTCCGTCGGAGTTCCGTCTGAGAAACCAAAACCAGTCATGTGTACAGGGCATAAAAGGAAACTGTAGTACCTGGAGCAAACCCACGCAAGTACAGGAGCAAGATGTAAACTCCATGCAGATGGTGTCCTGATGGGGATTTGAGAGAAAAACTAGGTGCGCCAAAAACTGTGTAAAGTGCAGCAGAAGATGCAATGAATGGTATATTTAATTAAAATCAGCCAAATGGCTACTCACACTAATATACAGATCAATAGGCATATAACAGTATAATGCTGTGGTCACTCAGCGGGTCCCTGGTGGATGGTGTTGTGTAGATTTTAACACGAGAGGAGAAGAGAGGAACAACTGGCCGGACATCCGTCTTATCGTCTCGGAACCGGCATGGAACACACTCGGAGTCAAATCGGAAGTGACGTCAGAACATGGAGATAACATTTCAAAGCATCTGCTTTTTTGTCTGATCTAAATGGCTATTGATCAATAGCCATTTAGATCTAGCGAAGAAGCGGATGCTTCCCGCTGAGTGACCACAGTATTATACTGTTTTATGCCTATTGATCCTTATATTAGTGTGAGTAGTCATTTGGCTGATTTTAATTAAATATACCATTTATTGCATCTTCTGCTGCACTTAGTTTTTGGCGCACCTTGTTTTTCTCCCTTTGTTCTTCCAGAGACTGCTTCGCTCTCAAGGGAGCTGCCATTAATGCTGCATACATATACTTCCTGGACTTTATAGACTTTCAGTTGTGTTATCAGTATGTTTCAGTACCCTCTTGTGCGCCATTCTGTTTTGTCTTGATGGGGATTTGAGACTCCAGTGCAAGGCAGAAGTGCTAATTACTAAGCCACTGTGATGCCCCAGTGCAGTATGAGGGAGGGAACTAGAGGACACAGAGTAGCCATACAGCGGATCAATGCATATACCTTCCTGTGGAGGTGACCTATGAGGAGACGCTGTAGTTTTGCTGAGATCTCAGGAGTGTCAAGACCTTGCGTTGAAAACACCTGATCTAATATGTGGATGATCCCACCTTCCATAAAGTTTTCCTCATAGAAAGAGTCTAAGGTCTTCTGCTTCACTCTTGTCATGCTTACCCCTAACGCAGATGGTCAGACACTATAGCTATCTTCTGTGTTATTAACCTATAGCAGCCCCCTTTCCTGTAAGGCAAGCAGGCCTACCGGTACTCGGTTGCCCCCAGGACTTATACACAATGCTATAGTGCCTGGCCACCACGCCAGTGCATGCGCGAACTGAGCAAAGCAAACAGGTACTTAATTTGCAGACAGTGGTTCAATGACAGTCTGGGTACAAGGCAGGCAGAGTTCAGAGAATAGTCGATGTCCGATCCAAGGTCGTCAACAAGGGAATCCAAACCGCAGGACAGACGAACAGGCAGCTTGAACACGTGTAACAAACACAATATCACAAGCATGACACTGCAGGCTTAGATTGCTTAAAGTGGAGGGCCAGTCAAAAAAAAAAAAAATTAAAAGTCAGCAGCTACAAATACTGCAGCTGCTGACTTTTAATTGGACACTTACCTGTCCCAGGGTCCAGCGATGCGGGGGATCGAAGAGCCGCTCGTCTCCCCCTCCGTTCAGTGGCGCCGGCATTGCAACTGTGGGCGCCGGGCTGTGGCTTCACAGCCTGGCACCCACTGCGCATGCGCGAGCGGCACCGCGCGCCGTGATTGGCCGCTCAGTCACCTGGGACCTGTAATGGGTCCCAGATGATTGACAGGAGGGAGGGAGCAGAGCTGAGCCCTTCCTGTGCCGAGGGGGAAGTGATGTCACCAGCCCAGGCACTAGAAGAGGCAGACTACGAGGGACCCCCTAGCAACAGGCATTTAGAGGTAAGTAAAAAAAAAAAAAATATCCAAATGGTTTTTTTTTGTTTTTTTTTTAGGCACAATCATGACTTTTTTTTTTAGGGTGGAACACCACTTTAAATCAGGTTTGGTCTCCACCCAGAATATGGCCACGTCAATAACCTTGAAGGTGGACAGACAGATAAGGAAAATGCCACATGCAAACCCAGGATGCAGGAACGCAAGACGCTCCTGACAACTCTTCATAACTTTGAATAAGAAATACATATCTTAGCGTCCAAGTGAGACCCTTTCACAGTAGTCACAACACATGAGTTAAGCTGGGAACTGAGGTGTAGAGATCTATCATATGAGGGATATTAGAAGGCACTGCTGGACAATCTAGCCCCCAAGCTTCTGCCAGCACTGAGATATTCAATTTTCAGGAGACTGACCCTTGCAATTGTAAAGTGTTGAACATTTTATTGTGGAGGACATTAAAATCTAACATGACCATCAATAAATTACAGTCATAACAGCAGCAGCATACGTCCACGCACATCCACAGCATGTTCTCTTCAGTGATTGCATTAGTAATTGTAGAAAATTATAAAAATACATCTTATCTGTCATAGGCTTCCTTCCAACCTTTAGTAAAAAGTCCTGTCATTAGAAATAATTACATTTGTGTATAAATTTAACATTACTACATCATCACGAAGGAGACCTAACCTAACCCGTAGTCTTTGTGTCTCATAGCAATTTGTGTAATGTCATCTGTGTGCCTGTGATCTACGACTAGCCTCCAGTCCCCCTCCCATTTAATAAAGGAAGGTGCTTGTCTTATGTCTGTAAGGACCTCAGATGATGTTGCTTCATGACATTAGCAGTGCACCAGAAAATTTTGTTGTATGTCTATTAGATTGTGAACAGCAGATCCTCGCTTCACTGCTTATTAATTTTAATCTGTGTGAGTAAGAAAACACAAGACGTAAAGACCATTAGTTTTTTATTATTAATTGTTCATATAGTGTTACATGGTAAAAAAGCTAATAATATTGGGATCCATTACATGTGGCCCTAGCACCTTTACTACACAATCAAATCAATAGTGACATGACAGCCATTGGGATTTATTTACTAAAGCTGGAGAGTGCAAAGTCAGGCTCACTTTGCATAGAAACCATTTAGCTTCCAGGTTTTTTTTTGCGAAAGCTTAATTAAACAGGCTGAGGTTAGAAGCTGATTGGATTTTATGCAGAAGTAGCCTGATTTTGCACTCACCAGCTTTAGTAAATAAACCCCACTGTGTACTACCCTGAACTGCATCTTCTGTACAATGGTCAAGCCTTGAGCACGCTCTTTCTATTTTTAGCTTGTTCAGTGTACCGAGAACATAATGTAGACGTAGACTACAGAATATTTCTTAGATATTACTGTTTTAAGTTCGTCACAGAGCAGTTCATACTCTATGTTGCCCCAGGGATATGTGAATGATAATGACCATCTGAACAAGCTACACCTATATTTTTCCGCACTGTACCCAAGGAATGGCAAGTAATGAAAAGTGTGTGGCACAAATTCCTGAGAAAGACAGGCTACAGTCACTGCAAAAAAATAAAAAATCGCCATAGGAGATACAGCAGCACTCTTGCATCTAGATCTAGTTTTGGTGGTCTCTGTTTCCAAGCCACATAGTTAATCTGGTTAAAAAATGTCTATCCAGGTCAACCAACAGAGAAAAAAAAATTAAGAAAACCAACACACTCAAATAGAAAATCTCCATATACACTATCCAATACCCACAGTTGATCCAGAAAAAAGCAAAAAAAAAAACAATAAAGCATGATCCAATTTGCCCCTTCGCGGGGGGGGGGGGGGGATTCCTTCCTGAGCAATTAGATATTCCCTCGATCAACTTTACCTATAAATATTAGTATCCAGTTATATTATGTACATTTAGGGAATAATTCAGGCCTTTAATAATTCAGTTGATCGAGAGGAAGGCAAAAAACCCCAGCAGAGCATGTTCCAATTTGCTACAGCAGGGGAAAAAATTCCTTCCTGATCCCCCAAGAGGCAATCGGATTTTCCCTGGATCAACTTTACCTATAAATGTTAATACCCAGTTATATTATGTACATTTAGGAAAGTATCCAGGCCTTTCTTAAAGCAATCTACTGAGCTGGCCAGAACCACCTCTGGAGGGAGTCTATTCCACATTTTTACAGCTCTTACTGTGAAGAAGTCTTTTCGTATTTGGAGATTAAATCTCTTTATCTCCAGATGTAAAGAGAGCCCCCTTGTTCTCTGTTATGATCTTAAAGTGAATAACTCAACACCAAGTTCACTATATGGACCACTTATGTATTTATACATGTTGATCATATCCCCCCTTCATCTCCTCTTCTCAAAAGAAAATAATCTTTCCTCATAGCTGAACTCCTCCGTGCCTCTTCTCTTCTCTGCACCTTCTCCAGTTCCACAATATCATTTTTCTGAACTGGTGCCCAAACAGGACTGCATATTACAGATGAGGTCTTACTAATGATTTGTACAGGGGCATAATGATATCTCTCTCTCTGGAGTCTATATCCCTCTTAATACAAGAAAGGATTTTGCTCACTTTGGAAACCGCAGCTTGGCATTGCATGCTTATATTAAGCTTATGATCTACTAGAACCCCCAAATCCTTCTCGGCCATTGATTCCCCAGTTGTGCTCCTCCTAGTATGTATGATGCGTGCATATTCTTAGCCCCCAAGTGTATAACTTTACATTTATCAACATTAAACCTCATTTGCCACATAGTTGCCCAATTAAACAGTGCATTGAGGTCGGCTTGTAAGTTGGCGATATCCTGTAAGGACGTTTTTCCTCTGCATAGCTTTGTGTCATCTGCAAAGACTGTAATGGAGACTGTAATGGTACTTTAATCCTAGACTCTATATCATTTATAAATATATTAAAAATGAAGGGTCCCAAAAGAGAACCTTGGGGTACGCCACTAATAATCTTAGACCATTCAGAGTAAAAATCATTCATCAAGATTACACGATAATCAGGTTTACAAAGTTTCACATTTGGAGCACTTATGGCTTCACCGTACATCTTCACTGCCAAATTTTGAAAAATCATGCAGTCTGCACATAAAACGATTGCAGGCCAGATGTTTGATCAATTTTTTGCCTTGGCTAACACTGCAATAAAGTACTGTGAAGCAGTGACTGTGAGTTTCCCATATTAGGCCTCTTTGACACATGTGTTTTGCTCCATATAACATTGCATGTTGGTATGCGTTGTAAATTTGTTGTGTTTGTCTAGTTTGTTTTTTTTCTTTTATTAATTGAAATGGCACAAAATTACTTTCATTCAACTCACATTGTGACACGCTACAGTGCATTGAAACGCAGTGATGTGCATTGTGCTGTTTTACAAATGTAGGCATGTTGCATTTATGCAACTCACACCACTGCATAGCTATGGTGTAAACAGGGCACAATTGTTTTCTATGTGTCCTTGTGCTGAGCCTGCCATGATATATGCCGATCAACACAGCTTAACTCACCTGGTGTGAATGAACCAGTGCTTTACTTTGTAAATCAGGTAACCAAATGTATAATTTTAAGCTCCAAGGTCCAGAGGAAGTGAAAGAATCTTTCCCAGCATTTAGCATGCCCATCTAACACAGTGGCTAAGTGGTTAGCACTTCCGCCTAGCAGCACTGGGGTTGCCGGTTGCACTACCTGCACAGAGTTTGCATGTTCTCCCGGTGCCTGCGTAAATTTCCTCTGGGTACTCTGGTTTCCTCCCGCACTCCAAAGACATGCTGGTAGATTAATTGGATCCTGTCCAAATTGGCCCTAGAATTTGTATGAATGTGAGTTAGGAACCCTAGATTGTAAGCTCCCTAAGGGTAGAGGTAATAAATAAAAAATAAAAAAAATCATGCATCCCTCTTCTCTGGCATACCTTCTTTTGACCCTAATTAACCCCCATCTAGCTTTGCTGAAGAAGACTCACCTCAGCAGTTGTTTTGTTCAGCACTGTATAAGTACCCCCATACCTCTCCAAATCTTTTCCTATGTAATAATTTTACTTTATAACTGCTCTGCACCTGCTACATGTTTAACACATCACCCATAACCCAGCTTGCATCTAACATATTCAGTGATAATCCCTATTTACTTCACTCATGATCTACAGTTTTAACCACACAAAGCAAGGTCCATAAAGACATGGATTAGCAAGTTAAGGGTGGAGGAACTTCACTGGCCTGCACAGTGTCTTGACCTCAGCCCGATAGAACACTTATAGGATGAATTAGAGTGGAGACTGCGAGCCAGGCCTTCTTATTCACATCAGTGCCTGATCTCACAAATGCACTTCTGGAATATTGGTCAAACATTCCCATAGACACACTCCTGAACCTTGTGGACAGCCTTTCCAGTAAAGTTGAAGCTATTATACCTGCAAAGGGTGGGCCAACTCAAGATTAAACCCTATGGACTAAGACTGGGATGCCATTAAATTTCATGAGGGGGTAAAGGCAGACGTCCCAATACTTTTAATAATATAGTTTATATACCATACCTGGCTGATGCCCCGGAAGCCGAAAATCACTTGACCAAACACTACTCTTTCAGTGATCTTAACTTGTTCCTGGGTCCTGTGCTGAGCGACCGGCAGGATGCATTGTGTATACAGGAGGTCAACCGTTCAGCGTGGGTGCCATGCAAAGTGTTCTCTGAATGGACGAGGTGGAGAGGCAGGTTGGTGATGTCACACTCTCCAACATGTCAGCCTCCCAGACAGTGAGGAATAGCCGCACAATAACCATGAGTTATCGCTCTGAAAACTCTGGCCTCTCCTTCTGCCAGCATTTTTACTGTCTGTGCATGAGCATAGAGCAGAGAATGGTTGGCTGTTAGTGGTGGCTCTTCCACTCCCTGCTGAGTGCAACTGTACAGGTCACTAACTGCATTTAAGAACATTTTAATTATTTGTTAATATAAAGCATAACTTTATTATCTAGTTTGATGTATATAGTATATTTGGACAGGATTTGACTTTTCCTTGGTTTCCTTTTAGAAAAGATCAAATTTTGTTTTTGCCATTTGTAGGAGCCATGGACACTGTGGAAAGTTTTGTCCCATTGAACGTTGCAAAGTCATCTGTAAAATGTATGTACACCAGCATGGTTTTCATGCAGATTTTGAACATTTCCGATTGGGTACTTTTAATACTTCAATAACAAGTATGGAAATAGTGGACCAAAACAGATGTTGAGGCTTTTTGAAAAGATTATTTCACTGCCTTGCTTTTCAGTATCAATTTCTTTTTCTATGGATTAAACATTCACAGCTCATAGCTCCTGTTGAAAACCTATAAAGAAATGGATTGGGTCTGCGATTACTCCCAAGTCTCTCTGTGCCATCTTGTTGGTCTTAAATAATTTGCTTCTTTGGATGAGAGAATTCACATTGATCTGGTCTATTTGCTAGAGGCTCTGCAGTGCCCAGACTCTTCAAAAGCTGGCCCTTGATCAGCGATGATTTGTTCTTCATCTCTAGAGGCATTTGAAGGAGTAAAGTGAGCTTTCCCTTCAGTATGTAATGTAATAGGGGGAAACAAGCCTTCCCAGCAATGCCTACTGCCTTCCTGTATGATTGTGGTTACAGACAGTGAGTTAACCTCTGAAAAGCCCCCAGCATAGTCTGATAGAACAAAGCAAACAGCAATATTTCCCTAAAAACCAAATCACTTGTGCCTAGAGTCTGAGCTTGTGACCCCAAGAGGAAGTGTTGGGGGGAGGGGCGTTAAAGATTTGTTTTGGCAGCCGGTGAATTTTATGAATGGTCAATTCCATGTCTTAGTAGGATCTGGCACTTGGGCTCTTGCTCTCTCACTTTTTCTTGTTAAAGTGAAGTGAACTCTGGATATTCTAAAATCTTATCAAGGTTTGCTTTGTGGGTCAAGAGCACTGGCCACGACTCCAGTTTGAAAGTGTCAACAGTCTTTATTCATAAATACATAGGGGAAGATTTACTAAAAATGGTGCACACAGAATCTGGTGCAGCTGTGCTTAGTAAATCAGCTTCTTACTCCAGCTTGTTCAGTTAGTGTCGGTTCACACTGCCGCAACTTGGGATCGGATTTGTCAGCCCTCAAGTCACCCCAAGTTGTTTGACATTGGGAATTACATTATAGTCAATGAGAGCTATCTTAATGTAAGCTACTGAAGTCTCTCCGACTTCAGAAAAGGTTCCTGTACTACTTCAAGGCGACTTCTAGGCGACCTGTACCCATAGAATTTAATGGAAGTTGCCTCCAAGTCGGATCCTCATCTATAGTGAAGCAACTTTACAGGAAGAAGAAAAGAATTTACCCAGGAAGAGAACAGGAACAACAGCTCTGATTGGCCACAGTCAAAATCGCCTGTCCTGGGGGCAACTTGAATTTGTGTTGTAAGTTGCTCAAAGTCACGTTGAAGTCACCTCCAAGTCGCCTTGCTAAGTCGCGCTGTAAGTCGTGTTGCCCCAGTGTGAACCGAACCTGAAGCTTTGACAATAAAACCTTGAAGCTGATTGGTTACTATGCACAGCCGCACCAGATTCGGTGTGCAGCGGTTTTAGTAAATCTCCCCCATTGCAACAATATTATTATATTGTATCGTGCTAGTGCTTTTGTGCAGATCAAAAATGTAAAAATAAATCAAAGATTTTACACTGGCATAGTGTAAAATCCTTGATGAAACTTTATTGAATAGTTACGGTGTACTCTGAAATAAATTGATATGATGGCATGTCATAATTCATAGTGTCTCTGATCAATAGGCATAACTGTCCAACGGTCAGAGCATGAATTGCCAACATGGGCACAACCTCAATGTTGCATAATGGCTTATGCATTTTGCGGGGGCACCCTCATCATCAGTCTACTTCCTCACAACAGACTTGTCCCATTTTATTTTTAGTATTTACCAATGATCTCTCAATCCTAGAGAAATCGGCAAGGCTGTGAAACTAACTGCATTTGGTTGCTTTTGTGAGAGATGCTTTTTTTTTTACAGCATTGATTGGACATTTTTTTGAGCGTAGACTGTATTCTGCTTGGTTTGGATAAAATGTGTATCCATTTTTCTACACATAATATCAGCTCCAGCAGCCCCCCCCAAAAAAACATAAAAGGTATTCCCATTTTAACAAAGCACCCTATTATTGCCTTTCTCCTCTTCTCAGGATTGCTATTTTCTGCTATTCAATGTAAGTAGCAGTTTACTCACTATGACTTTAATTGTTTCTTTTTGGTTATAAAAGAGTTAAAAGGATACGTGCATTGTATTGAGCTAAATCCCTGTAGATGATCAATATAAACATATACAATGTCAGTACTAAACAGATATCCTTAATTCATCTACACAATGGTCAGAAGATAGAATCAATATCCCCTGGGATTGTTCTGAGCACTTCATTGTGAATCATGTGAGAGTCAGACTACTATGCTGCATGGCCACAAATTCAGTAAATGTGCTTTGCTTTTTAACTACCCCTAAGTCATACTATCCCATCACCAGCTTTGTCAACATTGCTTCATTAATCGCAAAAGTAAGATCTTTCTGATGGAAGACCATAGCATAAACATGCCTGTTTGCATGGGGTGAATTTGTGGCCATGGAAGAAGAAAGAGGGAAAATGTGATTAGAGACTTATCTCAGGGGAAAACAAAAATCATTGGAAAATCCATCCCAGCCACTCACTTGAGAGAGCTTGGCCTGGCTCAACCTGGGCATGTCAAAGACAGCAGATATATGAACATTCCTTGATCCAATTTGGAAAGGTTTGGAAAGGTTCTCTTCTGTGTCTGTGCACATCTTTATGCATTGTTATGCTAGAAATGTGCACAAATGGGCCATATAACATAAGTTCTGTGTGCCTTGGCTGAACGGAAATTCAATGAGGGGATACTATAAGGTTGTCCATTTATTTTTCTGTCCTTTTCTTCTACATTTTAACAAAACCTACTTTCAGCTTCCGACCAGGTCTTCTGATTACACAAACCTTTCCCACAGCATTTATCTCATTTTCTACCACAGTACACATTTCAGCTCTTCATCTGCTGAACAACCTGTATCTCTTCTATTCTTTAACATCAGCACACAAACCTTACCCTAGGACGCAAAGATCTCTCAGACTTCTTTTCGCCTTCTACCACTGTACATAACGCCTTTCTCCTACGGCAATATATACTTGTTCTCTGTTTTTGTTGTGGCACACATTTCTTCTTTACACCAACAAACACAGCTCTTCTTCTTCCCCTTTATGCATCTCTTCCTTTTACCTTCCCCAGTAGACATCTCATAGCTTCTTTTTCCCAAGCACACATCTCATTGCTTTTTCTTCCCAAGCACACATCTCATTGCTTCTTCTTCCCAAGCACACATTTCATTGCTTAGTCTTCATCAGAACTCATCTCATTACTACTTCTCCAGCACACATCCCATTACGTCTTCTTCCCCAGCACACATCTCATTACATCCTCTTCCCCAGCACTCATCAAATTACTATTTCTTCCCGAGCACACATCCCATTACGTCCTCTTCCCCAACACTCATCTCATTACTTTCTCTTTTTTTAGTACTTATATCAGTGGTGTATTTAGGTTTTATGCTGCCCTACGCCTGACTAAATATGACTCACCCCTTCCTGTCAAGGCCACACCCCTTTCTTTTTAAGATCCGCCCTATCATTTTCATGGGGGGAGGACAGAGGGACACCGCGGGAAGAGGACAGACAGGGATGTGGCAATGTTTTCATTTGGGGGGAGATAGGGGTCAAGGGGATATGTGCTGGGTGCTTTGGGAGGGGAAAGGACATGTGCTAGTGGTGGGGGGCAGGATCAGACCCCACCACTAGCACATATCCTCTCACCTCCCAAAGCATCCAGCACATATCCCCTTACCCCCCCTCCCCTCCCATCACTCCATGTGTGTATCCCTTATCTGCCCTCCCCTCCCCGGTTACTGTGTCCACCTCCACTGTAAACTTTACACAGACCAGTAGCGCAGCTCTTGCACTGAAGTCATATCCCTCCTCTGTGGCTCCTTCCTGGCTGTGTACAGTAGAACATTGGAGTCGAGGAGGAGGAGCCGAGGAGTGAGTGTGGCTGTCAGTGGGGAAAGAGATGTCGGCTGCTACGAAAAGCCGAACTACGCTTGTGGGACCCCGGGCGGCAGATGTTCTGGGTGCCCACGCTAGCGCACCCCTGTCTGGCCAGTAGGGATGAGCCGAACACCCCCCCGGCTCAGTTTGCAGCTGAACATGCGAACAGGCAAAAAATTTGTTCGAACACGCGAACACCGTTAAAGTCTATGAGACACGAACATTAATAATCAAAAGTGCTAATTTTAAAGGATTATATGCAAGTTATTGTCATAAAAAGTGTTTGGGGACCTGGGTCCTGCCCCAGGGGACATGTATCAATGCAAAAAAAAGTTCTAAAAACTGCCGTTTTTTCGAGAGCAGTGATTTTAATAATGCTTAAAGTGAAACAATAAAAGTGAAATATTCCTTTAAATTTTGTAATTGGGGGGTGTCTATAGTTTGCCTGTGGCACATGTTTCCCGTGTTTACAACAGTCCCTGCACAAAATGACATTTTTAAAGGAAAAAAGTAATTTAAAACTACTCGCGGCTATAATGAATTGTCGGTCCCGGCAATACACATAAAAGTCATTGAAAAAAACGGCATAGGATTCCCCCACAGTCCATTACCAGGCCCTTTGAGTCTGGTATGAATATTAAGGAGAACCCCGAATCAAAATTTAAATAAGAAAATTGCGTGGAGGTCCCCCCAAATTCCATACCAGGCCCTTCAGGTCTGGTATGGATATTAAAGGGAACCCCGCACCAAAATAAAAAAAAAAATGGCGTGGGGTCCCCCTCAAAATCCATACCAGACCTGAAGGGTCTGGTATGGATTTTAAGAGGAATCCCGCGCCAAAATTTAAAAAAAAATGGCTTGGGGGTCCCCTCAAAAATCCATACCAGACCCTTATCCGAGCACGCAACCTGGCAGGCCGTAGAAAAATAGGGGGGAATGAGAGAGCGCCCCCTCCTCCTGAACCGTACCTGGCCACATGCCCTCAACATGGGGAGGGTGCTTTGGGGTAGCCCCCAAAGCACATGTCCCCATGTTGATGGGGACAAGGGCCTCATCCCCACAACCCTTGCCCGGTGGTTGTGGGGGTCTGCCTTATCGGAATCTGGAAGCCCCCTTTAACAAGGGGACCCCCAAATCCCGGCTTCCCCCCCTGTGTGAAATGGTAACGGGGTACAAATGTACCCCTACCATTTCACAAAAAAAGTGTGAAAATGGTAAAAATTACATGACACGGCTCCTTTATGAAAAAATTTAAAAATAAAAATGTCCCACGAAGTCCATTCATCTTCTTCTTCTCTCGCTCCGACGGGCCGAAAAAGAAAAAAAAAACTTGCACGCTGCCACCGATCCGCTTCCATAGGAGGCACCCACCATAATGACCGTCCTCTCAAGTGACAGTTCTTTTATAACTGAGGGCGGGGCCACACAGTGATGTTGCTGGGTGACCCTGCTCCCCTATGACGCATCTCTATGGCTTCCCCGTAGCATCATAGGGGGGCGGGGTCACCCGGTTACGTCACCGTGTGGCCCTGCCCTCAGTTATAAAAGAACTGTCACCTGAGAGGACGGTAATTATGGCGGGTGCCTCCCATGAAGGCGGATCGGTCCGTCGGAGCGAGAGAAAATGAATGGACTTCGTGGGACATTTTTATTTTTTAATAAAGAACTTGTCCCCAAGCCGTGTCATGTCATTTTTACCATTTTCACACTTTTTTTGTGAAACGGTAGGGGTACATTTGTACCCCGTTACCATTTCACACGGGGGGAGGCTGGGATCTGGGGGTTCCCTTGTTAAAGGGGGCTTCCAGATTCCGATAAGCCCCCCGCCCGCAGACCCCCACAACCACCCGGCAAGGGTTGTGGGGATGAGGCCCTTGTCCCCATCAACATGGGGACACGGTGCTTTGGGGGGCTATCCCAAAGCACCCTCCCCATGTTGAGGGCATGTGGCCTAGTATGGTTCAGGAGGGGGGGCGCTCTCTCGTCCCCCCTCTTTTCCTGTGGCCTGCCAGTTTGCGTGCTCGGATAAGGGTCTGGTATGGATTTTGGGGGGGACCCCCACGCCATTTTTTTAAAAAATTTTGGCACGGGATTCCCCTTAAAATCTATATTTGAGGGGGACCCGACGCCATTTCAAAAAAAATTTAGGCGCGGTGTTCCCCTTCATATACACACCAGACCTGAAGGGCCTGGTATGGAATTTAGGGGGAACCCCCACACAGTTTTTTAAAAAATTTTGGTTCGGGGTTCCCCTTAATATAGCCGCAAGTACTTTTAAATGACTTTTTTTCCTTTAGAATGTCATTTTGTGCAGGGACTGTTGTAAACACGGGAAACATGCGCCACTTTACATGACTATAGACACCCCCCAGGTACGAAATTTAAAGGAATATTTCACTTTTATTGTTTCACTTTAAGCATTATTAAAATCACTGCTCCCAAAAAAACGGCCGTTTTTAAAACTTTTTTTTTGCATTGATACATGTCCCCTGGGGCAGGACCCAGGTCCCCAAACACTTTTTATGATAATACCATGCATATAAGCCTTAAAATTAGCACTTTTGATTTCTCCCATTGACTTTTAAAGGGTGTTCCGTGGCTTTCGAATTTGCCGTGAACACCCCAAATTGTTCGCTATTCGGCGAACAGGCGAACACCCAATGCTCGAGTCGAATTTACGTTCGACTCGAACATCGGGCTCATCCCTACTGGCCAGTTACCGGAGCTTATTGTGGCATTGGACTCTGGGACAGTGGCATCACTAGGGTTGGTGTCACCTTGTGCGGAAAAATGGTGCCACCCCCCCTATTTTTGGGCCAGAGGCCAAGCGTTGGAGCTCATTGAGGCCTAGAGGATAGCAGGTTAGGCACTTCCTAATGGCTCAGTGCCTGGGAACAGTAATGGATAATGGCCAACAGGCCCTCTTGCCAGACCCAGCAAAACCGCAACAGTGATCCCTCTGGCTGGACATTCGCTATCTCTGGGTTGCCCAGGCCGACTCTAATCAGTAGTGTAGCATGTTTGTACCCTGGCAGTGGCTCTGTCTTTCCTCCCTTTGGTGGTGCGGGTACAGCGTGGCTCTCGCTCTGATGGTGTGGGTACAGAATGACTCTCTTTCTGGTGGTGCAGGTACAGCGTGGCTCCCTCTCTGGTGGTGCGGGTACAGTGTGGCTCCCTCTCTGGTGGTACGGGTACACCGTGGCTCTCTCTCTGGTGGTGCAGGTACAGTGTGGCTCTCTGGTGGTGTGAGTACAGCGTGGCTCTCTCTCTGGTGGTGCGGATACAGCGTGGCTCTCTCTCTTGTAGTGCAGGTACAGCGTGGCTTTCTGGTGGTGTGGGTACAGCATGGCTCTCTGGTGGTGCAGGTACAGCGTAGCTCTCTGGTGGTGGGGGTACATCATGGCTCACTGGTGGTGCGGGTACAGCGTAGCTTTTTCTATGCCTTCCCCCAGCACAGTACTCTCTTTTTCTCTTCTTCTGTAGCACTCAATTCCTCTGCTTTTTGCCAGGTTTCATGTTCTCCCCCCTAGCAGAGTGCATGCATGCTTGCTGGGGGACTGAAGCATGCTGTCTTTGGACACACTGGGGCCACCAATCTTGAGAGACTACATTTCCCATGATGCCCCCCTAGTGGCTTCTGATTGGCCCTCTGCTGTGGCCAATGGGGAGGGAAACAGCGGGCAGGAAGCTGGGCGTCATCGTGGCGAACGCAATTAGAACCGCTCTCTCTTCTCCCTTTGGCTAAACAGGAGGAGGGGGAGGGGGGTGAGCGGAGGAGATACACAGACAGCCCGCAGCTCGCCTCTCCCTGTCACAGCACCACTGCAAATTCTCTGGCAAATGGAGCAACAGCTCTGTCACCGCTTTACCAAGGGGAGAGAGGAGAGGGGGGGCGGCTCGATGGCAACCACTAAAACTGCTTCCTGGTGTCACCCTCATCCCCCGCACCCCCGACGCCATTGCTCTCTTCAGCTGTACTCCCCTGATGGTGGCCCTGCATGTGAGAGGAGGGCACGGTGCTTCTTTCGTGCCAGGGTGGCTTTTTTGCCGCCCTTCCGCAAAGTGCCGCCCTGGGCCTGGGCCTTGTCGGCCTAGGCCAAAACACAGCACTGACTTACATCAATGCTTCTTCTTCCCCAGCACACACCTCAATTCTTAGTCTTCCACAGTACTCATCTCAATACTTCTTCTCTAGCACTCATCTCATTACTTCCTCTTTCGCTGCACATATCTCATTGCTCACCAACACTCATCTCATTGCTTAGTCTTTCCCAACACTTATCTTGTTGCCCACAGAACACAATGAGGTTGATTTACTAAAACTGGAGAATGCAAATCTGGTGTAACTATGCATTGAAATCTGCTTCCAGTTTTTTTTTGTCAAAGCTTAATTGAACAAGCTGAAGTTAAATGCTGATTGGCTACCTTGCACAACTGCACTTGAGTTTGTACTCTCCAGTGTTAGTAAATCAACCCCATTGATTACTACTAGTGGCTATAGCCGCAAGCAGTAATCGCATGTAAAAAATCCATCAGGTTGGTTGTACTCAGGGCAGTTAATGGATCGACCTGGGTACAATCAGCCAGCCCATAGATGGATATCGAATCTCAGCTGGTCCTTTCTGAACCAGCTAAATTTCAATTCATGTATGGTCGGCTTTATTCTTCCCTAGCAACACTCAGTATTTCTTCTTCCCTAACACACATCTCTTTACATTTCCCTAGCTTGTATGCAAAATTTTTTCTTTCTATTTTCTTTTGTCCCATTACCCAACTCATCTTCTCCTAATATACAACTATTCACCAACACACAACTTCTTTTCTACTCCATGAAGCACATCTGTTGTCTGCGGTCCTCCAGTACATATTTTTGACCAAAAAATTGTATAATTTTATTTTGGTTGAAATACTCTGGAACCTATTACTAACCGTTATATATACATATAATTGTATGCACGATCATAACTGAATTAGAAATACAGGTAAATCTTATTTTACAATACCGTCACATCTAAGGATTTGTGTTGAGATGTTTCAACTCTTTTTTTAAAAAGTTACTGATTGTCTTCAAGGCACATTATTCTCTGCCTTACTGCACTTGTAACCCCAGAGCTTTTCTGCCAGGTATTAATGAGCACCCAGAACCACTTTCTATACCGTGTGCAGCGGAGGCTAATGAGAGAGCAGAAGAGACCAGGGCAGGGATTTATCAAAGCGGCTGCCTTTTAACATACTGCGCTTCCTGTTCGCGCACGCTGTGGTTAAGAAGTGGCCAACCTTATAATCTTTTGATGAACATAGGGAAGTACAGATTGCAAAAATATATTAAACTAGAAAAATAGGAAGAATGCAGAAGGGATGAAACCTGCAGAGAACAGGGGAGGACAAACAAAGATCTATGGATAAAGAACAGACAAAAGGATGACATAATTGTGACATTTATGTATCAAGTTTCTTGGATTTTCTGGGAGTCAAATGTGTCTTGTTAAAATTATTTTTTTAGTAAAAAAAAAAAAACTGAATGCTTCATTGGAGTAGAAGCACAAGGATAATGCACACAAGAAAAGTAAACAATCTGTGACATTACAGTACAATGAAAGCAGGAACATCGTAATGCGTACAGAGGTTCAACACTTAAAAAATGTTCACATACATTAAAGTATATCAGGGACGTCTACTAGGTACCCACAGAACAATCTATCTCAACTGAAGATAGGGTAGAGGGTGATGAAGTGGGGATAAAGTAATAGAAGCCTGGATACTTAATTAATGGTTACATCAAAACCTAGAAAACAGTGGGTTGGACATCCCTAAGATCCTGGGTAACACCCATGGAGCTAGAGTAGCACACCTTTGGAGGGGGTCATTCACATGTACCCGGATGCTGTAGACATCGATCCCATATTTTATTATATTTGGATGTACAACCCTTATGAATACAGATAAGCTTTTTGTATGACAGGGCGTTGCAGGAAATCCCCTCATCCAACCACGTGCTATTAATTTTCTTGCAATGATCAAGATTTATCTTATTAAAATTTATTCATATAGACACGAGATTTGGAAAGCATATTGTTTTTGACTGGGCACTTATGCCACCCTTCATGCCTGGTAACCCCTTCCCACCAGCTCCTTCTCCTCCTCCTTCTCACGTCTTTGATAGCTACAAACGTTCCAAAATCCGAAATTGGACATTTCAATCCCTAAAGCCGCGTACACACGGTCGGATTTTTCGTCTACAAAAGTCCAACGGACGCTGACGGACTAAAGCTGGCTGGTAATCCGATCGTGTGTGGGCTTCTCCGGACTTTCAACGTACTTTTTTAGCCTCAAATCCGACGTACTTTAGATTTGAAACATGCTTCAAATCTTTACGTCATAACTACGACGGACCCCGAAATCCGCTCGTCTGTGTGCTAGTCCGACGGACAAAAACCCACGCTAGGGCAGCTATTGGCTACTGGCTATGAACTTCCTTATTTTAGTCTGGTGTACGTCATCACGTACGAATCCATCGGACTTTTGTGTGGTCGTGTGTAGGCAAGTCCGTTCGTTAGAAAGTCTGCCACAAGTCCGCCGCAAGTCTGCCGAAAGTCCTCCGGAAGTCTGTTGGACAGGCTGTCGGACTTTTGTAGATGAAAAGTCCGACCGTGTGTACGCGGCATAACCCTGGATAAAGCACACCTATTTTTTTTAACGCTCAGGTTTAAAAAAAATAAAATGTATAACTAAAACAACTTAAAGCAGATTTAGACTCAGGAAACCTTATCCATTAAACAGTGCCGTGAAATTAATTTGTGAATAATACGGCATTTAATGTAGACCACATCCTCTGACACCACCATAGTGATCTGGTGATCAAAAACAGGAGTGGATAGGACATGTGAGGCTAGAAGGACAGAGCTTGTCTAGGAATAGTCAAATTACATGTCCAGTCTGCAGCAACTAACAGCTGTACAGAACCCCACCATCCTAAATTTCTAGAGCAAATAAAAAAACCCTTAGACCCAAATTTCTGCCCATTTTCCCTAGGTTTTAATGATGTCATTTGGCATTCCCATGGCTTCCTAGGAAAACTGAAGACCTCAAATCCAATATAAAGTACAGGAAGGCATTCTTGCCAGATTTGGAAAACTTGTGAACAGGATTAGATTTATCTGCCCTCACCACCTCATGATCACAACTGATGTAAAAACCCACCACCATGATGCAAAACAAATGTACAAATGCAAGGCTTTTCCTCCCAAGCCTTTCAACATTGTGGGAGGATGAGTAAGGAAACAGATACCTGAGTCTAGTGATTTATTTATTTATTTCAGGTACTTATATAGCGCCGTCAATTTACGCAGCGCTTTACATATACATTTTACATTCACATCAGTCCCTACCCTCAAGGAGCTTACAATCTAAGGTCCCTAACTCACATTCATACATACTAGGGACAATTTAGACAGGATCCAATTAACCTACCAGCATGTCTTTGGAGTGTGGGAGGAAACCGGAGTACCCGGAGGAAACCCACGCAGGCACAGGGAGAACATGCAAACTCCAGGCAGGTAGTGTCGTGGTTGGGATTCGAACCAGCGACCCTTCTTACTGCTAGGCGAGAGTGCTACCACTACACCACTGTGCCGCCACTAACCTTTGCAGTAATAGCAGCTGATAAATTGTTCCCTGTTGCTGCAGACCAAGGTGTATATGCTACATCCTACCAATAGCAATAGTATTAAAAGTTTCCCTCTGCCTGTACTTTTAGCACTTATGTCACAGTCAGGGGTCAGGCTCAGAGACCAGTAACTATAGCAGTAGAGAGACTCCCACCAACCAGCAGGATAGGTATATAAGCAGGTCACTCTGGAGGATGACCCAAGTTGTGTGGCCTAAATACTAACCAGTATTTACCCGATGGTGGAGATGGATTTTGCTGTGTGTTAGTATCAGGTCTCGGTCCTCGGGATCGCCTCCCCAGGGTGTGAGCAAACCGGGTTCCAGTAGCAGATACAGCAGGTAGGAATCAAGCAGAAGCATAGTCAGTAAACAAGCCAAAGGTTGGTAACAAGTGGTTGCAGGTTGGGATCAGGCAGAAGTGTAGTTGAAAAATAAACCAAGGGTCAGCAATGAGTGGTAACATAGATACGGACGGCAGCATTAGTGACAAGAGCAACATATTGGCTTGAGAGAGCACAATAATGTGGCAAACAGGAAGTGCAAAGGCAAAGTTTAAATAGAAAGTTATAGGGAGGAGAAAAAGGTTCAAGATTTTAGAGAAACAAGACACAACACTACCCGACACAGTAGAGGTCACCTGCTGTAAGTGAAAGTGATTGTTGTTCAATACAGATTTGTGGGAAAACTAGCAAGCTCCACCTCAAATGATTCCATGTGGCATGCTCAAAAAATGCACCTGTCAGATGCAAGTTAGTGCACGCTGAACATGATCACATACCTAGATCAATTTATGAGTATTTATCAATTTATGAGTATAAATCCAGTCATTGAACTAGAACCACGGTGAAATCTTTGACTATAACCAAGGCTAACAGGGTAGCAGCAATAAAAAACAACAAAACCTATTTTTGAAATGAGCTTTGGTGAAGTTCAAGAATCTCTCGTGTTTTTTTATGTCTTGCCTGTTGATTTAAGATGAGTAGGCGTTCAATACATTGGTATGAACATACCACCTACACAGATACTAATTTGGGGCAGGAAAAAAGCTTGAAAATTAATCGCATAGTAAGTATGAAGGGAATTAACACTGCAAAATATAAAGTATGAACTTATCTCAAGGTAAACTGCATCATTAGGTTGAATGATCTTCTGTTGATGAGGCTGGGCTGCGTCTTACAAGAGAGAACTGTCATAGGAGAGGCCATGGGATTTTTGTTGTGGTAGTGGGGGTCCTAAGGCAGGTGAGGTGAATCTGTTATTAAAGGGTTAATTCACCTTTATAAAAACTTTCTATGCAGATAAGAGATTCATGTAGATAAAAACATACTGTGCAGCTTTGACCAAAGTTGAATAATGCCCTTCCTATAAGTGTAGGCCATTTACGTAGCTCATGAAGCAGTGGCGGCTGGTGCTCAAAATTTTTTTGGGGGGGGTCGCAAAAAAATTTGAAAACAAATCATCAATTGCAGCCACTGTGCCATCAAACGCTGCCACTGTGCCCATCAAACGCTGCCACTATGCCCATCAAACGCTGCCACTGTGCCCATCAAATGCTGCCACTGTGCCCATCAAACGCTGCCACTATGCCCATCAAACGCTGCCACTGTGCCCATCAAACGCTGCCACTGTGCTCATCAAACGCTGCCACTGTGCCCATCAAACGCTGCCACTGTGCTCATCAAACGCTGCCACTGCACCATCAAATGCTGCCACTGTGCCGATTAAACGCTGCCACTGTGCGATCAAACGCAGCCACTGTGCCCATTAAACGCTGCCACTGTGCCCTCAAATGCTGCCACTGTGCCATCAATTGCAGCCACTGTGCCATCAAACGCTGCCACTGAGCCCAAACACTGCCACTGTGCCCATTAAACGCTGCCACTGTGCGATCAAACGCAGCCACTGTGCCCATTAAACGCTGCCACTGTGCCCCCAAATGCTGCCACTGTGCCATCAATTGTAGCCACTGTGCCATCAAACGCTGCCACTGCGCCCAAACACAGCCACTGTGTCCATCAAACGCTGCCACTGTGCCCAAACGCAGCCACTGTGCCCATCAAACGCTGCCACTGTGCCCTCAAATGCTGCCACTGTGCCATCAATTGCAGCCACTGTGCCATCAAACGCTGTCACTGTGCCCAAACGCTGCCACTGTGCCCAAACGCTGCCACTGTGCCCATCAAACACTGCCACTGTGCCATAAAACGCTGCCACTGTGCCATAAAACGCTGCCACTGTGCCATCAAATGCTGCCAGTGTGCCCATCATATGTTGCCAGTGTGCCCATCAAATGCTGCCAGTGTGCCCATCATATGCTGCCAGTGTGTCCATCAAATGCTGCCAGTGTGCCCATCAAATGCTGCCAGTGTGTCCATCAAATGCTGCCAGTGTGCCCATCACATGCTGCTAGTGTGCCCATCATATGCTGACACCCGGATCACACCCCCCTCCCCCCCCGTACAGATGGATCGCGGGGCACCCCGCTACCACACCCCCCCATGGATGGAGCGCGGGACACACTGGCCCGCTCACACACACAAACACACCCCCCCCGCGTGGGGGTGTCCTCTTGTCCGGCGTCCACTCTCCAGTGAGCTTCCTCCGCTCTGTCTCTATCCCACTTCCGCCAAAGTGCTGAGCAGGTCTGTGGACAACGGAGCGCGACTTGCATACATCGCCAACTACGCACGCTTTTGAAACGCGTCCAGCTTTGATGACGTCATCCGTCTGCAGCAAGCTGTCCTGTGCGTTCCACGCCTCGCTCTGAGGATGCTCTCCGGAGCCGGCGTCCTCCATCTGCCGGAAGATCTCACAGTTGTCAGCAAGGAATCCACACTGCTTAGGACTCGGGGATGCGTCACTGTATTATTAATAGCATGCCTATTTATTTCTACAAAATGTGAGTTGATCTACATCCATTATTAAAAGCATTATTTCTAAAATACTGCACTCAGAGGCGGCTCTTTACTTGTGTTTTGTTGCAGTTGAGGAATTGGTTTCTACCCTATCATGATGGCAGCCCTGTTTGCATTTTTTGGATGCTTTTTTTTCATTTTCACCATTCCTAAATAGACTCTATTAGCCATTATTTTTATGGACTGACCAGACTCTATTTTTATCATTACTTCCCTTTTTTTTTTAGCAGAATGTGTATGATGTCTGACTTGTTTTGCGCCTATACTTGTTATATTAAGTACACAGATCTTTTTAATTCAGGATATGCCGTATAGGTAGAACGAAAGGGGAGGGAATTATTTTGGAATAGTTCTAGAATAGTTAGCCTTTTCTGACACTGTAAAAACAGTGCTTAGGATCAACCATGGCACTACCTGCCTGAAGTTTGCATATTCTTCCTATGCCTGTGTGGGTTTCCTTCGGGTCCTTGGGTTTCCTCCCACGTACCAAAGACATGCTGGTAGGGTAATTGGCTCCTGTCTAAACTGGCCCTTGTATGTATATGAATGTGAGTTAAGGACCTTAGATTGTAAGCTCCTTGAAGGCAGGGACTAATGTGAATGGATAATATATCATACCTCCCAACTGTCCCTGATTTGGAACAAAGTCCCTCTGTCCCTTTTTCCTCCTCATTTGTCCCTCATTTTGATCTGATCTATATAGTTGTGTATAAAATGCACTTTTTATCTTTCAAAAAGTGTTTCCCAGTGTTAAACTTCTAAATTACTACATTTGTAAAGGTCAAAAGCCAATATAAAGGAATAACAGTGGTAAAAAAAAGCACTTGTGGATTTAACTAACCAATTGTTTTTGCATAATTCTCCTTTAAGGGGTGTGGCAGGGGGTGTGTCCTATGCCTACATACTTTCGCTAATAGGTGTCCCTCATTCCCATCTGAAAAAGTTGATATATGTAAGAGGTGCGTAAATTGATGGCTCTATATAAGTACCCGTAATAAATAAAATAAATACGTTTGGAGCCAATGGGACAGGTTTCACCATTATTCTATTGAGTCACATATGTCATTTTTAGTAGGTATTTTTCATGTTAGCGCCACTATTCATTCTCACACCTATTGGGGTTTGAATTTGGATCACAAACAAAAAAAACTAAAAATTTTTTGCTTTCTACTATAAAACATTCTCAATAAGAATTAAAAAAAAATTTCTTCATCAATTTAGGCCAATTTGTATTCTGCTACATATTTTTGGTAAAAAAATCCCAATAGGCATATAGTGATTGGTTTGCGCAAAAGGTATAGCGTCTACAAACTATAGGATAGATTTAGGGACTTTTTATATTTTTAGTTTTTACTAGTAATGGTGGTGATCAGTGATTTTTAGCGGGACTGTGACATTGCGGTGGACAGTGATCAGTGCTAAAAAAATGCACTCACACTGTATAAATGACACTGGCAGGGAAGGGGTTAACATCAGGGGCAATCAAAGCGTTACCTGTATTCCCTATGAGTGTTTTCTTACTGTGTGTGGGACGGATGCACTCAAAGAAGAGAGACATCTGTGTTCCTCATTAGCAGGAATCACAGATGTCTTTCTTCTTGTCTGACAGAAGGACGATCTGCCTTGTTTACATAAGCAGACCGTCCTTCTGTCTCTCCGCGATCGTGGGTGGCCAGCGGCCATCGCGGCCGCGGGACCCACTGATTAGCTCCCGCTGTGTCCAATCACAGCGGGAACGCGACTTCGGTGGCGCGCGCCCCAGAGCCGTGCACGGGAATCACGTAAAGGTACATGATTTTGCGCTTAAGGGCCAACCTGCCGCAGTAAATATACATGGGGCAGTCCTTAAGTGGATAAAGTTGTGGAGAAGTTTAAAGCAGGGTTAGGTTATAAAGAAATATCCCAAGCTTTCTCACGGAGCACTGTTCAATCCATCATCTGAAAATGGAAAGAGTAGGGCAAACCTACCAAGACATGGCCATCCACCTAAACTGACAGGCTGGGCAAGTAGAGCATTTTTCAGAGAAGCAGCCAAGAGGCCCATGGTAACTCTGGAGGAGCTGCAGAGATCCACAGCTCAGGTGGGAGAATCTATCCACAGAACAACTATTAGTCGTGCACTCAACAAATCTGGCCTTTATGGAAGAGTGGCAAGAAGAAAGCCGAAAGAAAGCCATAAGAAGTCACATTTGCAGTTTGCGAGAAGGCATGTGGGGGACACAGCAAACATGTGGAAGTAGGTGCTCTGGTCAGATGAGACCAAAACTAAACTTTTTGGACTAAAAGCAAAACGCTATGTGTGGCAGAACACTAATACTGCACACACTGAACACACAATCCCCACTGTGAAACATAGTGGTGGCAACATCATGTTGTGGGCATGCTTTTCTTCAGCAGGGACAGGGAAGCTGGTCAGAGTTGATGGGACGATGGGGTGGAGCCAAATACAGGGCAATCTTAGAAGAAAACCTGTTACAGTCTGCAAAAGACTTGAGACTGGGGCGGAGATCCACCTTCCAGCAGGACAACAACCCTAAACATACAGACAGAGATACAATGGAATGGTGTAGATCAAAGCATATTCATGTGTTAGAATGGCCCAGTCAAAGTCTAGACCTAAATCCAGTTGAGAATCTGTGGTAAGACTTGAAAATTGCTGTTCACAGATGCTCTCCATCTAATCTGACAGAGCTTGAGCTATTTTTCAAAGAAGAATGGACAAAAATGTCACTCTCTAGATGTGCAAAGCTGGTAGAGACATCGGTAGAGACATCCCCAAAAAGACTTGCAGTTGCAATTGCAGCAAAAGGTGTTTTTACAAAGTATCGACTCGGGGGCTGAATACAAATGCACACTGCACTTTTCACATATTTATTTGTATAAAAAATTCAAAACCATTTTCCTTCTACTTCACAACTATGAGCCACTTTGTGTTGGTCTATCACATAAAATCCCAATAAAATACATTTACGTTTTTGGTTTTAACATGACAAAATGTGGAAAATTTCAAGGGGTATGAATACGTTTCCAAGGCACTGCAGTGAATTTAACAACTCCTCATTTGTAAAGTGAACCTTCACCTTCCCCATCCACTTTCTGTCATTCTACACCTACCCCCTCCTCTCACAATCTGACATTTAAAAAAAATGTTAGTGCCTTTATAAGAAATACATCCCCTCTGTTCCTGGATTCCCACCTAGGTGAGAATGACTTATTCAGTTGCCTGCAACCTCCAGGGATACCCATGTCACCCATCTCAGGAGGCCTTGGGGTTTTCTACAGTGTGTGGAACACCTAATCAGGGGGTTAGCTGTTTCTTCCTGGTTCTTGCACCTGACTTCCTGGTGACTCATGTGCTTCATCAGGGGGCCAGCTGCAAGAACCTGGAAATGGACAGCCGGATCCTGAGGATGTCAGAGAAGAGGATGGCGGTGCAGGACCGGCTGAACATACAGTTAAATCCATCACACATATGAGTAATTTTTTTTGTGGATAAACCAACGGAAAATAAAGGCATTGGGGGATATGTGGGGGGGGGGGTGAAAACAGTATCCTCTTTTTTGATGAGACCCTTAGTTTTCCATGAATATATAAAGTAATTTAAATTGTGTTGTATTTTGTATCTTAACGATCAGAATCGCATTAACTAGAAAATAAATGAAGAATCAAGCAGTCAGGAGGCTGGGATAGTGGACTTTGTCTGCAGAGATTGATAGATATTTGCAGAGAGCACCAATAAATCTCTGTTCCCGCACACAGGCAGCTCCGCTGTAACAGAGTCATGGCCTCCGGGAGCAGACTCCACCAAACACTGGCAGACTGAAGGTGCACAATTGATCTGTACTTCTTCTTCTCAGTGGAGTTGTCACAGGAAATAATGGTTATTGTTCTGTCTTGGGAAAGATAAATGGCTCCCGGCTAAAAAAGAAAGTTAATGAAGTCCCAGGGAGAAAACACTTTATGTTTATGTGATAGAAACATCTCTTCCACGCTATGATACTTTTGGGTGATCAGCAGGCAGTTCTAGAATGGTGATGTAGGAGTGTAAAGCAAGTAAAAAGTGTCTCAGTACTACCTTCTGTTCCTGTCCCTGCCTTTGATTTCTGATCATGTGGCTTCTACTGTTTTTTTTTTTTTTACTTGGCAACCTACTGTCATACCATGCAAAGGCTATAGTGGTTTCAAACGTCATTTTTAATGTGTTAAATTTGCAGCTTTCATTAAAATAATAACTGGATGTTCCCATCAGGCACCTCCTGTTATAGGGTGACAACGTCTGTTCCTGTCACCCAATAGCACTCAGACATTGTCACCCTGTCCCACAGGATTCCCAATGAGGCTATAGTGGCTATTTCAACATATATTACACAGGAATGGTTCACTGTTATCCATACCTCCCAACTTTTTGATCTGGGAATGAGGAACACCTATCAGCAAAAGTATGAAGGCATAGGACACCCCCCACATCGCCCCCTTAATGGAGAATTATACAAAAAAACAAGATTGGTTAAACCCACTAGTGCTTTTTTACCACTACTATTCCTTTATTTTGGCTTTTGGAGTTTACAAATGCAGCAATTTAGAAATAAGATGAAAGGTTTAGCGTTGGAAAACACTTTTTGATAGATAAAAAGTGCATTTTATATACAACTATATAGATCAGACCAAAATGAGGGACAAATGAGGAGGAATGAAGGACAGAGGGACATTGCTCAAAATCAGGGACAGTCCCTTGAAATCAGGGACAGTTGGGAGCTATGCTGTTGTCGCATCAGGAAACCCACCCTGAAAACAACTTGCTGCTGCTGTAGTACATGCATGCAGACAACAAGAGGCTGCAAATAAGTAGCACTGAGATGCAATAGAGGATGAAAAAAGGCTAACTCTTTCCCGTCCAGCCCTTTACCTGGGGGTTTACACCATGGGGGTGGGAAGGACTGAAAAATAATGTGACCACCATGATTGTCTGTCACAGTGGTCACATGATCAGGAGCCGGTCCCACTGGCTCCCGGTCATTACTAGAGTCCGGAAGCGGCCTGTGTGAGAGCTCAGTCACTGTGCTGGGTAGGAGCAGTGACCATGCTCTCAGTACAGAAACACTGGCCATCCATGGATACATATGTGCTATGTGTGGACTTTTAAAGCACTTTCTGCTGCCACACATAAGCGCTATGTGGGTGGCAAGAGGTTGAGGCCTTAGTGTAGAAAAAAAGGGCAGTTGTTCATACTCTGTGCTTTTTATCAAATTGAATGTCATTCACTTTGGGTTTGCTACTGTAAATTGCATTTAAAGAAATCTCACTTCTATTTATATTAGGGTGTTCTGTTCCCCAAAGGACAAATGTAGTACTTTGTGATATGTCCTATATGCTGTCTAAGGCTGACTGTGAAGTCAAGACAGAGGTGTCCCTCCTCTCCCCACAGCCACCTGATATGCACCCAGCAAAGGAACAGCTGCTTGAACAAAAGGCACTTTTCTCCATCTCCAAGCCCGCTTACCTGTAACATTTTAGCTCACAAGTCCCCCCCCTGCCTGCATTCCTTGTGGGACGCTTGTCTTGGGCAAGTGATTGGAGACAAAGAAAAGTGGAAAAGTGGTGTCTGTCAAAGGAGCCGTCTCCTTGCTAGCTGCGTTATCGAATAGCCAGGAATGCAGAAGGTATGCCCTTTCCGACTTCACAGCTAGCCATCTTTAACTTTATTTTCTTTTATAGACTAATTTGTGGTGGGGGCCTTTACTGCAGACAAATCCCTATTTTTCTTCCAGGATGACCAATAACCTGAGTATAAATGTCATACTTCTACTTATAGTAGGTTCCAAATGCTAATTTAAAATATTAAAGAGATGTTTCACAGCTGCTTCTGGCAAATTTGTGCATTAATACAGAAGGGTGTCCCTTCTCCAGCCCCCTTCTATGTAACAGAAGACCTTCTTATAGCGTTTGCTTTGGTTTACTGGACACATAAGCTTAGCTTTTATATCTAAATAGTCTGGCCAGCATTCCACATTTTATCTGTAGGTGGCGGTTCAAACAAATAAATGAATGTTCAAGTTTTAGAGAAATTATGGGAGGGTTATAACCTCTGTCAGGTTTTCATTCTTTGACTGTTGTCACCAGGACTAAAAGTAAAGGAAAACTCAAACAAGATCAGAGCAAAATTTTTTCAATGGGGGCACTTGTTTTATTGACAATTGCCTTAGGTCAACTTTCTCCCTCTCACTTTGGAGAGTTTTTCTTTCACTGAAATAAAAAGAAGACAGGGGCGCACCAGCCTTGTGCATTACCTTTTAAAACATTTCTTAAATAAAAATGGTAAAAGAAATAACTCACAAGCAATTGGTGGAGGAGGCACAACATAAAATCGCACCGGTAGACAGCCTGCGATTTGGGATGAGCGAAACCTTCCAAGGGTCGTGGAGGAACACACAGACGTCACAATCTGCTAACGCGTTTCGAGGGGAGAGTCCCCTCTTCCTCAGAGCAATGCAGAGCTCTGAGGAAGAGGGGACTCTCTCCTCGAAACGCGCCCCTGTCTTCTTTTTATTTCGGTTTCTACTAGGATCCCCATCCTTGAGGGCAGCAAGGCCTGTGTCTACATATTATATATGGTGATCCACCTGTGCGCAGGAGTTGCTTTTTTCTGTTTTTCTTTCACTACCTGATGTGCCAATGGGACAAAAAGCGAAGGTAATTCTCCCCAATAGGACAAAGTTGCCAAAAAAAAAAAAGACTGGGGTTTTAACCATTCCCTACTCTCCAATAAAAGTAGCTTTCAATATGCTTTATTTTTTTTATCATTGTGAGTTTTAGTTAACAAAAAAAAAAACAGTTGGTCACATGGTTATGTCAACCTTCATTTTTCTAGCACATTAAAAACCTGTTCTTGTTCATATATTACCAGTCTTGCTCCATTATGCTCGTACAGGATCTTGAATCAAAAGTTCTGTCTTTAAAACATCTTATATTTTAGCCTCTGGAGGAATCCCCCCTTACAGTCTATTTATACAAATGCCACTAGGAGATTACCAGCATGACTCCAAAGTACAACTGTTATATGTAATACATGTAATGATTGTGTAATGATAGTTTACCTTGAAGGTTGAAAACAAAAGTACATACTGTACAATTATAAAATTATTGAATTGTTCATCTTTACAGTAAGGCATATTTCTACATTACTAAATGAAACCTTTTTCTTTTTCCTTCTGTAGGCTTTTTGACCTCGGTATGAAGATTTGTATGAAACAATGAGAATACAATGACACCGCACACATCTCAAGTGCATCCTGCTCATAGATATTCCGGCTTCTCTGGTGATATGTCAAGGTGATATTTTTGGAACTGTGAATTTCTCCCTTTGGGAGGGGGCTTAGAGGTGGATCCTGCCTCCTGGATCTTCATTGTGATTAATAAACTAGTGACATCATGCAGAAGCTCCCATGAAGAGGACACCACTGAGCTGAGATGGTTTTGCACACTTCCCCCTTTCCCAGTAGCTTCCTCTCATGCCTCAACTCCCTGTCCTGGGCATTGATTTTCCCTTGTTTCTGGCTTGGAGATCGCCTCCTGGCCTCCTTCTTGCCGACCACCTATGAAAAGCGTCAGAGATCTGATGACCCTTGTTACTTCCAGGCACTTTGCATTATCATCACTACTCCAATTTACTTGGCCTTGCTAGTCTCCTCTCTTCCCTTTGCGCTTATTGGCTTCCTGGTATGGTCACCTCTTCAAGCCGTCCGTAGACCTTACATCTATTCCCGCCTGCATGATAAGGCCAGGGCTAGTGGAGCCAACTTGCTGACTGAATGGAGAGCAACAGGAAGTTGTAAGAGTTTCTGCTTTGGATCTGCCAATGTCTGCTTGTTGCCTGATTCACTTGCAAGGTTTACAAACCTCTTTAACACTCAGGCACGGGCTAAGGAGATTGGAAGAAGAATACGAAATGGAGCCAGTAGACCTCAAATCAAGATTTACATAGATTCTCCTACCAACACCTCAATCAGTGCTGCAAGCTTCAGTAGTCTTGTGTCTCCACATGGGACAGATGTTCCCCAACGAGCAGTCAACATGGGCATGAAGAGAACAACATCCATGGAATACAAAGGAGATAATTCTGGGGAAAACAGCAGTGAAGAGGGTCGGGATGGGAAGAATGGAGGGGACATGGGGGATGGGGAAGACAGTCCTTGTATTATCCGCATCAGTGGGGAGGACAGCGGTCACATATCGGACTCTGATCCTGATGCCATGGTTGGGCATGTGAATGTGGCATGCTTGGCTGACACAGAGCCAGACTTCCAGAAAAGTCCAAACCCTAACCACAAGCACAGGGAGGGGGATGGTGGGAGCCTGGACAGCTGTACCACCTCACGTGAGTCTTTAGTCAAGGGCAGGGTGGCAGATGGAACCATTGACCAAAGTGGTATTAACAACAAACTTCTATACAAGGCGTCCATCATTAAGAAAGCTGCAGCCCGTAAAAAAAAGCATACAGACGATATCGTAGATCATGAAATATCTGCCTTCTTCCCAGCCAACCTGGACTTCCTGTGCCTGCAGGAAGTATTCGACAAACGAGCTGCAGAGAAGTTGAAAGAACAACTACACTACTATTTTGAATACATTCTGTATGACGTAGGGGTATATAGCTGCCATGGCTGCTGTGGCTTTAAGTTCCTAAACAGTGGGCTCATGATCGCCAGCCGATACCCCATACTGGACGCTACCTATCACTGTTATCCCAATGGGAGAGGAATAGATGCGCTGGCCGCCAAGGGAGCTCTGTTTGTAAAGGTGAGTGTTTGTATATGTATGTATAGATATGTATATTGGACATTATTTTCCTCTTCCCACACAATGAGACCTCACCTCTTTTATATGTGCACATTGGCATGGCATCATTGAGTGCATAGTTTATGGAGTTAGCAGTTTATGTTTCCAAATTTTCTTTGGTGAAAAAAGGACATTCTACAAGGGCAACAAAGCAGTACATTGAGTAACAGAGTACAGAGACTGACAATAATGAGTACATAGGGATGAAGCAGATTAGGGAAAACAGTTCTGAGGTCCTAGAGAAGACCTAAAGTAGACTTTGCAGTTGAGGTACAAGTTCATTGGAGTGTTTCTCACACAGGGTGAAAGCAAACTTAGGTCATTCACTGCCCCTGAGCTTCCTTCTTACTGGTCTTGCAGGTGGAGCAAACCCAGGGGTGAGGGACAGTGTAAAGTGTATGCAAGAATCTGCAAGGGGAAGTTGTGATGCTGTCCAAGAATGAGGTGGAAGGACTTTTAATGTAGGGTTAGGATGGGGTGGGAAGAAGGGATGGGAGAGAGATAAGTGGTATTGTGGGGCGATTATTAGGTGTCCAAGAGAAAAAGGTTATGGGAAATGAGGAGAGGGGGTGAGATGTATGTTCTCCAAAATAATAGGATAGTATGGTATGGGGTACGAGTGGTAAAGAAGTTGAGGTGAGGCTAGAAGGACGGAAGGGACAGGACTTCGCCAGTGAGGAAGACCCCAAACTCCCAAGCTTGCCTTCACTTATTTTTTATAGCCATGTTCTGGGTTGTGGTTAGTTGAGCACCGCTGTGAGTGAATGTTGTTTCTTTCAGCATGGAGTGAGAGAAGGGGTTGGCTGATAAATAATAATGCTAAACTAGGGTGGAAGATGCATTATGTAATTGTATGTGGCAGAGTATTTGTAGAGGTGCCACCTGGTGCAGATTTTTAAAAATCAGGTCATATTATCCTGGCTAATATGGATTAGTCCTTCCATGGTTTATCCAGGAGCGCCAGTCTCAGGCAGTTGGGGATATTGTGATTTCCAGTGTTGGAGTTAGGCGTTTTGATGTTCTGGAAGACAGAGGCATTAGCTGAAGGTTAGAAAATAAAAGTTTTATTACTTATGCATAATTTCTCTTTCCAAGGTTACAAGTTACCAGCCAGTCCTAATTATCTTTTACCTAATCTCCTAGTGATGCCTTGGTAATATTCAAACAGCATGTATCAGACGGTACTTTTAGGTAATCTGTCAGAATAGCAATGTGGGAGTTGTCATTGCTGACTAGTGGTAAGCCACTGAGCTGGAACATGCATATGCATATCAATATATACAGTATCTCACAAAAGTAAGTACACCCCTCAAATTTTTGTAAATATTTCATTATATCTTTTCATGGGACAACACTGAAGAAATGACACTTGACTGTGACATTCTGAAGCAGAGCATGATCCCCTCCCTTCAGAGATTGGGCCGCAGGGCAGTATTCCAACAGGATAACAACCTCAAATACACCTCCAAGACGACCACTGCCTTGCTAAAGAAGCTGAGGGTAAAGGTGATGGAGTGGCCAAGAATGTCTCCAAACCTAAACCCTATTGGGCATCTGTGGGGCATCTTCAAATGGAAGGTGGAGGAGTGCAAGGTCACTAATGTCCATCAGATCTGTGATGTCGTCATGGAGGAGTGGAAGAGGACTTCAGTGGCAACCTGTGAAGCTCTGGTGAACTCCATGCCCAAGAGGGTTAAGGCAGTGCTGGAAAATAATGGTGGTCACACAAAATATTGACACTTTGAGCCCAATTTGGACATTTTCACTTAGGGGTGTACTCACTTTTGTTGTCAGCAGTTTAGACATTATTGGCTGTGTGTTGAGTTATTTTGAGGAGACAGCAAATTGACACTGTTATACGAGCTGTACACTCACTACTTTACATTGTAGCAAAGTGTCATTTCTTCAGTGTTATCACATGAAAAGATATAATAAAATTATTACAAAAATGTGAGGGGTGTACTCACTTTTTGAGATACTGTATATATGTCGGCCCACAAAGTACTGGAGCACAGATGAGGATGATGGTCCTGAATCATGTTTCCCTAAAAACAAGTCAGCAATGGCAGTTTCCACAGCTTTGTCCTGACAGGTTGCCCTTAAATAGGAATTCCACTTTATATTGTGTTTTGAAATACAAGTATTTCAAAACTGCCATTTTGTAATGGCTGTGACAAATTACACACTTTTGTTATTGTTATCTGCAGCCTCAAACCCATCCTAAATTTGTGAAAGTTTATTTCTGGTGTGTGACAGACGACAGGCTTGGTGAAATGTTTCTTGTGTTTAGTGATGATTTACCAAAGGCAAAATGGAAAATGTAAATTCTGCTCAGTTACAGTAATGCCGCGTATACACGAGCGGACTTTTCGACCGGACTGGTCCGACGGACCTAATCCGGCGGACAATCCGACCGTGTGTGGGCTCCATTGCACCTGCAGCGGACTTTTTCGGTCGAAAATCTGACGGACTTTAGATTTGGAACATGTTTCAAATTTGTCCGACGGACTCGAGTCCGGTCGAAAAATCCGCTCGTCTGTATGCTAGTCCGACGGACGAAAACCGACACTCGGGCAGCTATTGGCTACTGGCTACGACTTCCTTATTTTAGTCCGGTCGTATGTCATCATGTACGAATCCGTCGGACTTTGGTGTGATTGTGTGTAGGCAAGTCCGTTCGTTAGAAACGGATAGTCCATCAATAGTCAGTCGGAAAGACTGTCTGTCCTTTGTTGCTGAAAAGTCCGCCCATGTGTACAGGGCATAAGTGATAGCATGAAAAATGTGCTGGAGGAGACTTGGATGTTTTTAAATATCAAGAGGTTCAGGAAAATATGAGGAAATCTACCAGTAAAACATGAAATCTCTTTATAGTGCACCCTTCACTGAGCCAAGCACAGCATTCCCTTTTCTGTCCTCCTCCATTACAGCATTATACCTATTACTAAATGACAGATGTGCCTTAATGTATTTTATCCAAGCCTTCTCTGTATGCTAAGCTGCAAGCACCGGCCAGAATAGCCCAGGGGTAGGCTTAAAGTTCTGCATGCAGGCCCTGGGCTACCAGGCGATCATGTCATATTATTTATGTTGAAATACATAACCATTGCTCTGTGTATGGCTTGCAGCACCTAGACAGTGGGACGCCATCCTATACTGCGTAAGTGGAATAGACAGATACAAATAGGTCTTTATGTTGATGCATGTGCCTCTTAATTAGATCTGAATACATTCATTTTCTCAATTTATGAAGGTGAAGGTTAATAGACCCATATATCAAATCTTTCCATAGAGCATTATCTTATGAGCATCATTGATCATCCCCATTATTTTCAATGTACCATTTTGATTTTAGCCATCATTTCATTTTTTGTGGCAGCCAAAGAACAAGCTGTCTGTTGAGTATGAAAAGTACCTGTCTGTAGTATAAAAAAGTATTAAGAAAAATGTTTTAGATCATGAGTAAAAAACAACAAGAGAGGCACTATAATCATTTTAAAACACATAATTGAGCAAAATATTTGTACCCAAGTTTTAAACTTCATATGCAATGGAAGACAGGTGAGACAAACCTCTGATGTCTCATTAAGGAGAACCAATCTTTGAGGCTGGGTTCACACTAATGCAAATTGGATGCGGGGTCCCCCTATCAAATTTGCATGACAGGAGAATGTGACCGGCTCACAATTGAGCACATCTACGGGGCGGCCGCAGAGTGGATTGCACAGGGGTCCTGTGCATCTTTGGCCCTGTTTCAGGTCCGAATTCAGGGAAAAAAATTTGAGCCCGATTTGTCCCTGATAAGGTGAACAGGGACGCAGCGAACCCCTGCTGTGAGCAACATCCGAATTAAGTGTGAACCCAGTCTTAAAAAAATAAAAATAAAGTTACACTCTATTCATAATCCCCCTTAAAAAAATGTTCAGCCCACCTCCACGTACACACAAATGTAAAGCAGCTTTCGGGGGCATCTGCGTATGAAAGCGTCACTTGTGATACATATGTTATATATTGCCATGCACGGCAATATTCATGGTAACCTCTAAACCGATTATCTGTAGGGACTTTTAAAGTTTCGCCTATGGAAAATATAGGGGACGAAAGTTTTTTGTCAATTTGCAGTCATGCCCAAGTTTAAAGCATGACATGTTGGGTATCTATTTGCTCGGTTCAACCTTTTTTTTATAGTTTAGACAAAAAATTGCATTTGTGTTCCCTAAAATTAAATGTAGAATATTTTTTACAGAAAATTTGATTTGATAGACTGTTGCGCAAATATCGTGTGAGATACAAAATTGGAACTACCACCATTTTATTCTCCAGGGTGTCTCCTTTTAGAAAATGTATCATGTTTGGGAGTTTTAACTATTCTTCTGGCCTATAAAGATTTTTTTAACATGTGTGCAAAAACACAAAAGTGGAACTGGCAGTGAAAGGAATGAATATCATTTTTAGATGACCTGACCCTTTAAGATGTAGTAAGAACCATTATGGGTCCTGTCTTGTCAATATTCCTATCGCACATCTTCCTGGAAACAAGGCTCATCGGTAATGGGTACTGCAGCGATTACCAGCTGGATACCGGATAAACAAATTCAATGTACATATTCGCCAGCACACCAGGGATCTTCAGTTATCGTCCAAAGGTTTTTTTTGCAGAAAGATCACATCACAAAGACAAGTGCAATGTTTCGGAGCCATGCACGGCATGTGACACATCACATGCCTGACAAAAAAAAAACCTTTGGACGATAACTGAAGATCCTTGGTGTGCTGGCAAATATGTACATTGCCATTATGGGTCCTAACACCCACCTTTTGCCAGCCTTATACTGTTCTATCTCTGATCCAGCAAGATATTGCCAATGAGGTTACATAGCCCGTTGTCAAATTCCTCCAACCTGGGCCTCCCTATGCAGTTTACCCTCTCATTCGTTCATATGGAGTGTTTGTAGGCCATGCTTTGGTGATTTCAAACTCTACATAGGATTGAATGGAAGTGCTCAGAAGATTTGGACAAGTGAATGTGGGACTTTATTAACAATATCTTGCTGGATCAGAAACAGGTCAGTTTAAAGTAGAAGTCCAGTCAAATCTTAACTATACTTAAATTTGCCCCTATCCCCATTCTAAGCCTATTCTACTTACCCTGCAAAGAAAAGATGCTTATACTTACCTATTCTGAAGGTGCTCCAGTCTGGTCACATGATCTCCCAGCATCCAGCTTGAGTGAAAAGCAGAGATCGCCGACAACAGCTGCAGAGCCTGGACGATGACGACACCCATAGGCTTACTATAGGGCTACTACTATACCAACTATACTTACCAACAATGGATGTCCTATAGCAGTGATGGTGAACCTTGGCACCCCAGATGTTTTGGAACTACATTTCCCATGATGCTCAACTACACTGCAAAGTGCATGAGCATCATGGGAAATGTAGTTTCAAGACATCAGGGGTGCCAAGGTTCGCCATCACTGCTATAGGGCATCCATTGTTGGCTGCCACTCCTCCACACTGAAGCTGCCACTGGGAGCCGGTCATGTGACTAGACTGGAGCACCCTCAGAATAGGTAAGTATAGACATCTTTCCTTTACAGGGTAGTTAGAATAAAATTTAGAAGGGTGTGGGAGCAGGTTTAAGTATAGTTAGTATTTGACTGTACTTTTAGACTAGGGAGGTAGAGTGAGGGCTGGTGTCAGGAAAAGGTACAAAGCAATGGCTTTTGAAAATGTGATTGGTTGTGAAAGTTCCCTTGTTGTATGTTTGAATGTATTTTTTCTTCTTTAAATAATAGTGTGTGAGGCCTTTGAGTATGTGTATCTGCCATACACAACTGAGGATGCACTAACTTTGAATAATGCTACATTTAGTAGCCTTTTTTTTATATGTTTTTAGGGGTCACTGCTAACTGAACAGAGAAATCTTTTTTTGTCCTTCACTCTACTGAAGCTGAGAGCATATGTCTGTTACCATTACCTTCATTTTATTATAATGTCATTTTTGTGCATTTGAAATGCTTATCTTTCCAAAAATAAATGGTATTGGCAATAAAATATGATAGTGCAATATACTATCAGGCATACTTAAAGGAAAAGGTTCTATTCCTGCATATGATACTTGCTTTTAGATTCAGCTTTTAAATGCATAAAAATGTCCTGTTGTTTTTTTGCTTTTTTTTTAATACCAGAATGCACACGCATCTCATCAGATGCAGATTTTTGTGTTTTGTGTTATGGATCTGAATGGTGCGCATTTTTACGCACCTATACAAATATTTCCATTGAAAGCAATGCAGCTGCATTCAGATCCTTAAAAAAAAAAAGTGCTATTTTTTACAGTCGCGTGAATGAAGCCTAAAGCCTCTTGCACACAGTCGTAATAATTTACAGATGTTTATACTCAGGATCTTGTTGACAGAAAGATCCTGAGTAAAATGTTCCATGAAGACCTTGCGTAAACATGCGCGTGTGTGTATACATAGTAAAATCCTTCTTCATCCTCTTCCAGTTGTTAGCATTGTAGTATATGTACACATTAGGATTGCCACCTTTTCTTCAAGCCAAACCTGAACACAATAGCGGCGGGGAGGGGTCAGATATGTGCTGGGGGGTGCTTTGGGAGGGGAGAGGGCTAGTGCAAGGGTGGTAGGGGATTAGATACGTGCTGGGGGGTGCTTTGGAAAGAGAAAGAGATAGTGCTAGGAGGGGTTGTCAGATTTCAAATCCAACCCACACTTCTAGCATGTCTTCTACTTGCTAAAGCCCCACAGCACATATCCTCCTAACCCCTTGATCAATCCACATATTTTCTAAGTTGTACTCCTTTCCAGCCGCTCCCTCCCCTCCCCCCGTCCATCTACACAGTATAGAAAACTTTGTACAGACCTCGATCAGCGTGTCCCTGCTCCCCCTCCTCCTCCTGTATGTTTGTCTACAGAGTGGAGAAGGAGGAGAGAGGAGCTTTGATTCACTGACACTGTACTGTGATGAACCAGGCTGCCGTCGGGGAGGGCGGAGGCATCAGATGTCACTCTCAGTGCAGTCCGGTGTGAATGATGTGTCCGGGTCTGGGGCAGATGAAAACCCAAACACATCCTTCCAAAACCAGACTTTCCGAGAGAAAACCGAATAGGTGGCAACCCTAATACACATACTGTACATGCATATACACACGTATGCACATAAATGACTGCACTGAAATGTAACGTTTTCTATTTTTATATTACGCCTCTGTACTCATCGCTGTATTACTGATCTTTACGCAACTGTTCAATAGGCAACAATGCACCTGTGTTCAGATCAGTAAAAAACATGCAATTTTTCACTCCCATATGCAAGAGGCCTATATATGTGTAAGTTAATAAAAATGATTTACCATTTTTTTATTATTAATTTTACAAATAAGCATTTCATATAACATATATAAACATAATAATAAAACCCAGCTCCGCTGGCTTTGTGACTGCTTCTAATGGAAAATCCAATAATCTGCAAAGGGCAGCAGATGGAGGAGGGGAGGTGTCCTCACTATACCTTATCAGTTGTATGTGTGTCCGTGTATGTGTGTTGTAAATAGCCCAAAATAATAGGAGGGTGAAATAAAGTCTATTCACAGTATAGTAATACATTACTCCCCAGATCCAATGGAGAACAGTGCATCACCTAATTGTTTACCATACTGAAATTATTTTATATGATTTAATGTGTTAATTGAATGTTTTAAATGTTTTTAGTCCTGAACATAATAATTGAATTAGGCGGTAAATAAGCCTCCTAATACAGCATAGATTTTATTCAAATTCAGAATACATTATTAATCCCAAAGGGAAATGAATAAGATACAGTTACATTCAACGAAAACAACACAAAATCACAATAACAACAAATAAAATTACCAATAACAGCAATTAATACCAAATAAAACTAATTAATACTATACTCTAATAAACCATACCATCCTAATAAAATACTTTATAGAAAAAATAACACAGATTGAAAAATAACAGAAAATCATATATGTAATTTTTCATATGTAATCAGCAAATATGGCAACATTTATGATAAAATCATGGAAACTAATAGAACCCCCAAAAAATAAGTTTTGAGTTTATGCCAGCTGTTTGAATTGTTTGCCATTGTATTATACCAGAGTCTCTATTGCTTCAGTTGGTAGAAGATAGTCTAGTATTTTACAGCAGAATGACTATAAGAGGAAAATTTTATACTTAACTGACGGTAATTTTCCTTTCCTGATGCAAAGCATGACAGCATATACGTATGGGTAGGCTCCGCCCCCTGCCATATTCCAGGACTGGTTATACTATATATGTAAGTCTCCTCCCTGCAGGCAGCATTCTCAAAACTTAGTATCACTGCAAAGCCCTTTCGGGAGGGACCTATATGCTCTCATGCTTTGCATCAGGAAAGGAAAATTACCGTCAGGTAAGGATTACATTTTCCTCTTTCCTGACACAGCATGACAGCATATATGTATGGGATGTACAAAATCACGAGACAACAAGGGTGGGTAATGCTGAAGTGTTTAAGTCGAGGATTAGATCTATCCCCACTAATGACTGAAATGTATTGTAGCTAAGAGCGTTGGGTCCACAAAAATGGGCCCCCAACGTGCTGAATGTAGACCAGGTCGTAGTTTACATATTAGTTCTGGAGGGACTCCTTTGGAGTTCCGTCCATGGATGCGCAATCCATCTGAGAAAGCGGTCTCTGCCCTCAATTGATGGATTTGTCCTAGCCATCTAAGCCCCTTGACTAACTTGATCCGCACCACTGCGATTGTCTTTAATGGACAGCGATTGTCTTCTTCTGATGCCATTAGGCCTGAAGAGCCTATTGTTTTCTCCTTGAAGAAGGGCCAATTCTATGTCTCTCTTCAACCTTGAATCTATTTCCAATGCTTGTGGTACTTCAAACACTTTAGTTTGGATATGCCAGAAGGATGATGTTCTAACCCAGATGCAAGAATGCAGATCTCTGTATAGTGCGGAGGAAGAGACTAGAGCCATTTTGCCTGATAATTTCAGCAACAAGGTAGTTTATGGCTTGACACTTGATATCTGAGATCCTTCTAGACCTATTAGCCATACAAAATACTTCTTCAGTGTTACTGGCCATATTGAGGCTGTCTTATTCCTCTGAATGGAGAGTGAGACAATGTGTCCCACACTATTTGGAAGACCCCAGGGGGGAAAGAACAATCTTCCCAGGTCTTTTGGAATTGGTTTGCCAAGATATGCAACAGTTACTGGATCCCAGAGAGTGAGGACACGACCGAGCCTCATCTATCCTTTAATGCCCTCTTTAGGCTTACTTGTATACAATTGTATACAGACAGAGGATTCCATCCTTTAAATTCTGTAGGGTTTCCTCGGATCTAATGTTCTCGAAGTTTGGAGTAGGCGCCCTGACCTCCATAAGATTTCAAACACTTAACGTGAGACCTCCGGGTAAGCCTTCACTTCTTGGTCTCCAGCATCTAGATATAATTTGTCTGAATTTGGAAGATACCATTGGCCACGCTGTATGAGGTGTTGGATCTCAGGAAGGAGAATAGGAGGTTCTTGGATATCATGGCCTGCAGGCACCGGGCAATTATTGTCCTCATCACCACTGAACAACTGCGGATCTGGATAAGGATCCTGGAGACTATTAGGTTTGTTCCAATATACATATTGGCTAATCTGCAGACCCAGCTGGATGTCAGTAGTTTCACTGCTTCCACCTCTGGGAAGCCACCAAGGTTACTGTCAGATCAATATCCTGATAGCCTTATTTGTTGCCGATCCCTTGACCGGATTGTTGGTGCCAAGACCATCCAACGGCTTTGTACCTTACGCCGTCTGGCAGGAAGTTCTAGAAAACCTGAACCTAAAGGGCTGGCAGACCTGACTGGGAGATACCTCTGACAGAATTTGACTACACTACTTTGAAGTCGCTGCGATTTGAAGTCGCACCACTATGAACGGTACTCCTTGGAACTCATGGGGTACGATTTGTGGAAGCTAAGCCCTACTGATGGCTGGAGAGATTGATTGCAACTATGCCATATGCTGTTTTGGATCCTAATCCTTCTGCTTGTTGACCAAGTCTTACTTTTGACCAAAGAACATGCAGTCATAACCCTTGTGCTCTAATGCATCATGGAGAGAATGCAATGAGTTGGAGGAGAGGAATGAAAATTCCAATGGCTTGCACAAGACCCATGAATCCTTAGCTCAAATTTACATATAATGGGCGGCACAGTGGTGTAGTGGTAGCACTCTCGCCTAGCAGTAAGAAGGGTCACTGGTTCGAATCCCAACCACTACACTACCTGCTTGGAGTTTGCATGTTCTCCCTGTGCCTGCGTGGGTTTCCTCCGGGTACTCCGGTTTCCTCCCATAATCCAAAGACATGCTGGTAGGTTAATTGGATCCTGTCTAAATTGTCCCTAGTATGTATGAATGTAAGTTAGGGACCTTAGATTGTAAGCTCCTTGAGGGTAGGGACTGATGTGAATGTACAATGTATATGTAAAGCGCTGCGTAAATTGACGGCCCTATATAAGTACCTGAAATAAAAAATAAATAAAAATATAATTCTGTCAGCTGACCCTACTGGGCGACTTGGGTAGACTTGGGTTTAGGCAGACAAATAAAGATGATTGTTGATTCTTTATTCTCCTCCATAGTTTTCAGAGGTTTAACCTGTTATTCAATCTTTGTTACCTTGCCTTTTGGCTATCCTCTGGTCATTGGCGATTAACATAGGGGATTAATCCTCCTTCTAGATATCCCCAGATCCGACTTGAACAGTCACCACTCTGACTTAAAAGCGGTATGTGATACTTGTGGGATGAGCCATAATGGTTAACTGACCACAACAGACTACCAGATAAACAGCACACAGTCTTGTATCCACAGTGGCTGAACTGCATCACTGGCTACTTCCTTTTCACTCTAGGATCAGCCATCATAGAGCGTTTATCACTGGCCAGAGCTCTGCTTTCATCTTGTCTGGGATCCTGACAGTCTGGCTACCGAAGTGAGCTCAACCGCAGGTCACAAAACACTACTTAATAGTAGTATGAACCTTCTTTATCTCCAGATCCATTCGCTGTCTCAGGGCACCCCTGGCTAATCTGATGAAGCCTGTTTGGCCAGCTGCTTTTGAGGCAGAGGTACCCTTTAAACGACTTAGTTGTTTGATTAGCTTAGTACCTGAGTATTATTGAATAGAAATCCACACAGTCAGTTTGGACAGAGTTAAAACATCCACTTTTTGCTTCTGATATGCCAACTTGCCATAGCAACTTCCTAGAAGCAAGATAAGGCTGACCCATCTGGCCAGTCTGATAAAGACTCCCGGCAAACTGCTTCTGAGGTAGAGGTTGCCTTTAAATAAACGCAGCTGTTTGATTATTATTATTGCTTATTATTATTAATGGCTTTGTACTGGGTGTTTTGGCCACTGCACAGGAACACAGGTAAACCACACCTACTGTATACCACCGAATCTGGATTAGTGGGAAGATGGCATTATACTATGTGTCCTCTAGGGTTGTAAAGTTTTCAAAGTGACATTCAAATAGAAGGCTGATAAAAAATATTATTTTTAAATTGACTACTGTAGACAAATGAATTACAATGAAATTCCTAATCTAATATTTAGTGTGAGTTGAGTTCCAGTCTTAACTTCAAGCCAGAATCCTCAAGCCCATCTTTGTAAATATATCCTGAGAGACTCTGGAGGGAGTCTCAGATGTGCGTCATGTTAAGGTCCTTTAATTCTTCAGGCAGATATCCCACGGTGACTGCTGTGTGAAGCCCACCTGCTCATTGATTGATTTGCCTCTCTAAAAAGGGAAGAGACGTGCCTGAAAGGAAGTTCAAGCTCTAGGTGTTTAATGTGTGGCATATAGCATCAAGGTGACGTGGGAGTGTGAGTGGTCAGCTATTTTAAAGTATTTCCGTTATCTTTGTGATTGTCAGTGCTTTAGGAAAAAACAGGAACAGAGCAGGCTAGTTCTTATACAAAACAGATAATTTCATCACAACCAACGAAATATATGCTTTGATCCATCTGGAGCGAATTATAGATCATTAAAGAAAATGCCCCATAGAATTACAGTACACTTATTTAATTTGTTTCACGATTATCAAAGGGCTTTCCTCCTCAAGGCCCATCAGAATAAGTACATGGAAGCTGCCAATGCTGCAATGTTTTAAAAGTTGTAAGCTTTTTGCCATTCTTTTCCATCCTTCACTGAAGTAATTGGTACAATAAATATTATTCGAAGGTGGTTACAGAGCCCCTCTATTTATTGCACCTATGTATTAACTTGTCTATTCCTATAGTTAGCTAGTCTATTAAAACTCTGATCACATGTTACTGTTGATATCACAATAATACAGTTAGCTATGAAACCAAGCACGCTGCTTGATAAAACAAAGTCTTATTTATTTCCCAAGAAAATAGGAAACGCTAACATGAAAATACTAGAGAAAGAAAGATATTACAAACATATACCAACAGAACACATAATACAAGAATATCAAAGATACTTATCACAATGCTTTCCTCGAGGCTTTGTATCGTCAGGCTGGGCTCAGATGGCAAAGAGAGAAAGCAATGCGGCTCAGAGAGCCTCCAGGCTTGAACCAAGAGTGAAACAGGGTCGAGAGGGATAGCTCTCTAACTTGTTCAGTCCCTTATATTTCAATCATACACCATCCAGACCCAACCCCATTGCCATCCCATCGAGACTTTTGACGAATCACATATTTATAGGGCAGTCCTCCTCAATATATTATATTACTGTCCATCCTGCTGTACTGGTCTCTAGGGGCAGCATTGTCCATGTCTATGTATCCTGGTCAATCTTCATAGCCTTTGATCTTTTGATCTTCTGTAGCAGGACATTCATCAATCATCCTGTCAGCTATGGTCCCTTTCAAGTTTGCGTTATAACAACAGATGGTCCGGAGCCTTGATGAAGGCCTGATCTCTACAAAGCTTTGATGTGCAACTTGTTACATTCCAACTTGGGGCCATCAGCCTGTATCAACCAGGGAATGAAATACCAGAAATATGATATTAAACCATGTTGCCTTCCAACATTCACTAACTGGTGGATTAGGTTGGGTATACGGGTATAGTAAAATTCGTACAAAAATTCTTAGGAAAATTCTCAGAAAATTCCAGTGTCGGTTAAAAGCCTTTGCTTGCTTTTAACATGAATTTTAGAATGAATGGATTTTACCAAATGAAAACCACCAATCTGCACTGTTAGAAATTAGTATATTCAAGAGAAATTTTTTATCCTGCTCCTTCAAATTTTCTCGTCACTGCGGTGAAAAATGAATGTTGATTTGACCCCACTAATAATTAGAAAAACAAGCAAATGTTCTTGCAATGCTCATACAATGTAAAATGTGGAACTAAATTCTTCTAGTGTATACTGAGCTTTTAAAGGGTAACTTCACTTTCGAGGGGAAAAAAATAGCAAATAAAGAAAAAATAATATAGCGTGTACAATTGCGATACAAGCCATATTGTAATTGAATGTTATTAAAAATGGCCTTTCCTTTTCAATCTGCAGCCGCTGTAATTTTTTATAAATGCAATATGGCTACATAGAGTTGTTCTGTACACTGAACGTGTACTGACCATTCCTCAAAAACATAATTTCCTGCTTGTGTAATCGGCTCATCAATTTTCCCAGAAGTCTGCTTAAGATATAAGTCTGATTTCAGGTATCCCTTGCAACAAAAATGTTGTTTTTGGTGAGATACTCCCAATAGGAACACATCTAAAGGGATGCAGGCCCAGCAGCTTTCCTCATTAGTGTCATGCAGCTGCACTGCTGACTGATAATTATGAAACCACTCCCATTAGACCCACTTAGCCCAGAGGTACAGACAAACACACACGGATTTCTTCAGAATGACAAAAGGTAGGAATCTGCAACAAAGGTTGTTATAATCCCTACAATGTACATAGATCACCCAAGGGGGATCTTTTTTTCTCAACAAAAGTGGAATTACGCTTTAATTACCTAGAGCAAGAGTGTTCCTATCTGGGTGTCTAGACATTTAATGTGTTTGTTTTTGGACAGTAAATTAAGGATATTTTTGAATAGTGAGCCTACCCCCCAGTTGCAAAGATAAAAGTTTAACACAAAAAATTCCTCTGCAAAGGATAGTTAATACTCACCTTTCCCATTACCCACACCACCAATCTGCACTGTTATGTGAAACTTCCACTGTAATGAGAAACTCTTCAGAGTTCAACATTTTGGGCAGTGTTGATGTCCTGGGCCCACATTGCGCTCAGTGTTTCAAATACATTCAAAGACCCCAAAATACATTTAACAGCTGTAAGCCTCTACCCAGGGGTAAATGTACCCACCTTTTACCCTATAGATCTATTGTGAGAATTCATTCTGCAGCCTGTATCTATAGATACAATTTTAGTTGGCTTTACTAGACTGAGGAGTCTGATCTGTGCTTGGTTGCTACAGTATTTAACAGTATGTATGTATGTACAGTATCATATCTGCCAACTGACCCTGATTTCGAGGGACTGTCCCTGACCTTAGATTGTAAGCTCCTTGAAGGCAGGGACTTATGTGAATGGATAATATATCATACCTCCAAACTGTCCCTGATTTTGAACAAAGTCCCTATGTCCCTCTTTCTTCCTCATCTGTCCTTTGTTTTGATCTAATCTATATAGTTGTATATAAAATGCACTATTTATCTTTCAAAAAGTGTTTCCCAGTGGTAAACCTTTCATCCAATTTCTAAATTGTGGCATTTGTACATTTCAGAAGCCAATATAAAGAAATAGTAGTTGTAAAAAAATACTTGTAGGTTTAACTAACTTTTAATTCTCATTTAAGGCGGCGTGGCAGGTGGTGTGTCCTACATACTTTTGCTAATAGGTGTCCCTCATTCCCATCTCAAAAGCTTAGGAGGTATGCAGTATACAAATTTTTTTCAGCGCAGCATGTTATTAAAGACCATCCTCCCCAAAATATGTTTCAGCTTCCGGTGGAAGGAGTTGAATGATCCACTAGCCCGTTCTTTCTCCTGGGAACTTCAAGAACTTCCCACAGTGATTTATATCTTCACACTCTTAAAAAAAATGTGTTTTCCTTTATTAATTTATTTTACATTGTTGAGCATCCTGTATATTTTTTGATTGGAGATCTCTGCAATGAATACTCTACAAGAAATACAGTAATAGGCCACTAAGGGATTTGATTTGTTAGCAACCAATAATAAACTAAAAAAATCAGTTTTGGGTGAACTTTTTATAATTGCTCATATTCTTTAGACACGTATGAACTCTCAGAGTCTAGACAGAAAAGAGTAATATTTAATCAATGTCTTTGTTCATAACTCAGTCCCTGCAGAGGGCCATCATAATTGATCGCCTTGAGATATTGTCATAAACATCAGGATGACCTGCACTGTGAAACTGATGATATTTTGCATCTTACAATGATTTTAATAACAATACCCTGCTCTTAGATCTAATAGCTTATTTGTTAAAATTTTAATTTAATTTTAAGAGATGCATTAATGATGGATATTAGTATTTAAAATATAATGCATAACTCCCAACCCAACTGAGCTGAGAAAGAGGGACACCTTTTAGAATAATGTAGTTGAGCAAAGGACATATCCCTACCACTCCCCGAGGTACATTGGTCCAGCTTGGATATACCATACTTGTGGGATTCATTGAGAAAATGCAGTTTTCCCTGAATGGCTCCATACTGAATGGGCAACCTCCTGCATTGGCATGGGACCCGGATGCTATTGCAGATCACCAGAGTAGCAGCGTCTATTAGAGTGATTTCTCGCTTCCATACATGGGTTGAATTTTGAAAGAATTTTCTTTCAAAAATCTCATATAAGAATTTTCGTTTGAATTTTGCACCCTTAGTGGGCTGCAGCAACAGCCAATTTTTGCACGGCCATCGAATTTGAGTAATCGGGCATGTTGGGAATTTTTTGAAAAACAAACGATTTTCTAATCAATGATAGGAGAATCGTGCGAGAAATATAAATCGAAAAAGAAATGCGCAAGAGTCCAAGAAAAGAAAATTCCTGGAAAGAAAGGAAGATTCCCAGCCACGAAAATTCTTTTCTGTAGCAACATGAGGTGAAATTGATGGCTTGGTTGATCAAATTTTGAAATCAATGGTGGCACCTTCGGATTCAAAACAAAATTTCTGATTTTCAAAAGAAGATTCTTTCGAAATACGACCCATGTACGGCCTGCTTTACATTGGTCCAGGCTGTGTTAAAGTATACATACCTGAAATCCTTCTTCAACCCTTTCATGCCTAAGCCTATTTCTGATTTTTTTTTGTTTTTAGCAGAGACCCTAGGGAATAAAATGGCGATTATTGCAATATTTTATGTCACATGGTATTTGCGCAGCGGTCTTTTTTGGAAAAAAGATACTTTCATGAATTAAAAATAAAACTAAAAAGTAAAAGTTAGCCTAATTTTTTTGTATAGTGTGAAAGATGATGTTGCGCCAAGTAAATAGATACCCAACATGTCATGCTTTGAAATTGCGCACACTCGTGGAATGGCGACAAACTACAGTACCTTAAAATATCCATAGGCGATGCTTTAAAAAAATTTAGTGGTTCTCAGATTAGTTACAGAGAAGGTCTTTTGCTAGAATTATTGCTCTCAGTCTGACAATCGTGGCGATACCACACATGTGTGATTTGAGCACCTTTTTTGTTTTGTTTTTGTTTTTGTTTTTACATTGTCCCTTTTAAAAAAAAAAAAAAATTCTGATCACTTTTATTGCTGTCACAAGGAATGTAATCATCCCTTGTGACAGTAAAAAGTGGTGACAGGTACTCTTTATGGAGGGATCGGGGGTATAAAAGACCCCAAATCCCTCCTTTGCACTTAAAAGTATTCAGATCGCCAAAATCAGCGATTCTGAATACTGTCATTTTTTTTAAATCGGCAGCATTGACAGCCAAGTAAACCAGAAGTGACGTTGTGACGTCGCTTCCGGGATTTTACATTGAAAACCGGATCAAAGCCGAATCCGGCTTTGTTCGGGTCTCAGCCTAGAGCCTAGGTGGTGGACGTGTCGGCTGGTGGCTCGGGTCTCCCGGTGGGACGGGAGTCTCAGGAAGAGTGGCGGAAGTTGGTGGGAAGAGGGGACGCCCCCCCCCTCTCCTTTAGGATAACAGCCAAGCGGCTTTTAGCCGCATTGGTTGTTATCACTAAAAAGCCAACTGCTGGCTCTAAAAAATGGTACCGGGGTGATGCCTGCAGCTGCAGGCATCACCCCAGTTTAACTCCTTCAAGCCATAAATGCAAATTTGCGAATGGTCGGCGTGAAGGGGTTAAATCATTTGTTTTGATAGCATTCTATATATCAGACCAAAAAGAGGGACAACTGAGCAGAAAAGAACAATAGAGGAATATACTATATATAGTTGTGTTCAAAAGTTTGCATACCCTGGCAGAAATTGTGAAATTTTGGCATTAATATTGAAAATATGACTGACCATGCCAAAAAAACTGTATTTTATTTAAAGATAGCAATCACATGAAGCCATTTATTATGACATAGTTTTTTGGATCCTTTTTAAATCATATTGATAACAGAAATCACCTAAATGGCCCTAATAAAAAGTTTACATACCCTGGAATGTTTGGCCTTGGTACAGACACAGAAGGTGGCAAACACACAGGTTAAAATGGCAATTAAAGGTTAACTTCCCACATTTGTGGCTTTTTAAGTCACAATTAGTGTTTGTGTATAAATAGTCAATGAGTTTGTTAGCTCTTACATGGATGCACTAAGTAGGCTAGACACTGAGCCATAAGGAGGTAGAAAAGAACAGTCAAAAGACCTGCGTAACAAGGATGGAACTTTACAAAGATGGAAAAGGATATAAAAAGATCCAAAGCCTTGAATATTCCAGTCAGTACTGTTCAATCACTTAATAAGAAGTGGAAAATTTGGGGATCTCTTGATACCAAGCCAAGGTCAGGTAGATCAAGAAAGATTTCACTAGCTTAAGCTATATGGGTGAGCATAGGATATTTTGTTTGTTCAGGATGCTTCTATCTTCTGTTGTATACTAATAAATGGTACACACTTTGCAAGCTCTTTGTTTTCAGTTCTTTGTGTTATAGTTAGTTTAACCTTGGTTACTATGCCTGATATCACATTTATTGTGCAGTTGAGTTACCCTATCTCAATGTATAACCTGTACCTGGTCCTTTGGGTATGCGCTACCCTTTACAACTGTTTATATCTTATTTTATTTTATGCACAATAAAAATATTTTATATATATAATCTGCATAAATGGACAGGGGAAAGACCCTGTGGCTAGGCATAGCCTATAAGATAAGTTTGCTAGTTCTGTTTGTTTTTTTTAGATGTTTTCCGGAATAACCACCCACTAGTAGCACAGAGTGCCCCCCATTGGATCATCCAATAACTCTAACGTTCTCTCTCTAGTAGGAGCTACAATTTAAAATGTTATCTGCAATGCCACCCTCTATTGTCTCCTGAACTCTTGGACCTGGTCTATGTATATGTTTGGAGCTTTCGAAATACCAGTAGCAAATACTTATAATGAACAATGTTTTAGATCAATGTTTTGAAGATGCGGGTAATGGATTTTTACTAACTATGTCTTTAGTTGCTATCACCAAGGACCACGTCTATCACTGTTTACTTAGAATGCTAACAATGGTTACTATATATGCCAATGGCATCACAAATGATCTGCCTTTACCAGGGCTGTGTTTATATCGGTCTAAACCCTGTTGGTGATGACAGGACTGAGGTTGACTGAGTGACGTTGAATATTGCTGATTGTATAGTATGTAGAACAACTGGGTGCTTTAGAGCAAGGGTCTCCAAACTTTCTAAACAAAGGGCCATTTATTGCTTGTTGGGTTCTAGGTGGCCAGTCTGTGGCCATGGGAGTTTAAACATCTCAGGGGTCAGTGTCAATAAATTGTGTCCCATCACTGATTTTAGAGGAAGGAATAGTGCCCCATCATTGGTGTCAATTGTAAGAATAGTGCCCAATTTATGGTGCCAGTGCGGGAAATAGTGCCCCATCATTGGTATTAGTTGTAGAAATAGTTCCTCATCGATGATATAAATGGGAGGAATGGTGCCTCATTATTAGTGTCAGTTGGAGGAATATAGCCCCATTGATGTTGTCAATGGAGAGGAATGGTGCCCCATCATTGGTATTTGTTGGAAGAATAGTGCACCAAGGGCCAAATAAAGGCAAGCAAATGGCCGCTTCCAGCCCCCTGGGCCACAGTTTGGAGACCACTGCTTTAGAGTGATCTGAACAGCCAAGAAAAAGCAAGAAAAATGCATGCTACAGAGTACTCTGAACAATAAAGGATTGCTATACCCTTACAATTACATTTTTGTTAAAAAAAAATCTGTAAAGGCCATTATGGATTTTTAAAATAATTTTATTGTTAAGGCATAAAGATCCTTTATTAGGCAGAATACTCTGTATTATGCACTTTACTTGCCCTTTCTCAGTTGTGGAGTCCAGTGGGTTTGGAGCCAAAGAGATATTTAACTAAGTGAAGTGCAACTCCAAACCTTGTGGGACATTTTGTTGGTTTCAAACCGCACACCAATATCACACAGATTGTTTAAACAGTTAACATAAATGCTAATAAATGCTTAAAGTAGATCTAAACCTAGTCAGTAAAATCCAATATGAGCTGTAACATGTAAATGCAATTTAAAAGGTCTTTCCAGTTTTTTTAAATCTGCAGCTTTTAATAAAATGATACCTGGTGATCCTACCGTAAGGGTCCTTGTGCAGGCAATTCCTGGTATAGGGTGACAACTGCCTCCCAACCAAGGCCTTGCATTGTTACCTTTTCGCACATATGCCTTATGAAGACTACAAGTGGTCTTGCCATTGCAGACATGATCCACCATTGTCCCTATGAGGTAACCTATCCAGTTCAATGATGTGCAGCTGCCACTAGTAAGTGCATGTAGATTGGAAGTGGCTGGAAGAGATCAACATTAAAAAAATTATGAAAACTCAGTACAAATAGAATTTATAAAGGAAATAGCAGTTGTTTATGCACAGTTCTTTAGCAAAATAGAGCTCATCTATTTAGGGTTTAGATCTACTTTAAGAAATGAAAACTGATTTATCTGCAATATAAAATGAGTAAATGGTTGTGTGTCTAATTTTGTAGGTGCAGGTGGGGACCACTCCTCAGGACCAAAGAATTGTGGGATATGTCTCCTGCACTCACCTGCATGCTTTGTCAGGTAAGCCATCAGACTTGATACTGTAAATGAATTCTCTATTCATTCCTACAGCCATCTCTGCCCAAAGTTAAGATTTTAGTACTTGGCAGGGTTTGCTTCCTTCCAGTATCTTATATCTCTTGGAGACTCCAGAGATGAGATGTTCCTGTATTTGTTTCCCCTCTCTCTCAAAGGCCATACCAAAAGTATCACTCTCTCACAAGTGGATTCCAATCAGTGGCTACTGATGTCAGTTGTTTTAGATAAAGACTTTGCACTGTCTTTGATCTTCCTCCTCACTCACCATGTCTTCAGATACCCAATGTGGTTGCTGCATCCTGTGCTGATGCTGATCCATGTGCTCCAGCTGCAGGAAAGGCATACGCTGGAGATTCCCATGGGAACGCTGCTTTCAGTATATAGAATATTTTTTTCAGTTGGGGTATGGCAAAAACCCAGTTCAACTGCCTGGTTCTACCGCCCACCAAACACAATGGTAAACTAGGTCTAAAGCCACGTACACACTATCGGATTTTCTGACGGGAAATGTGTGATGACAAGCTGTTGGCGGAAAATCCGACCATTTGTACGCTCCATCGGACAATTGTTAACGGATTTTGCACAGACAAATGTTGGATGGCAGGCTTTAAATTTTTCCACGGACAAATATCTGTTGTCGGATTCTCTGAGCGTGTGTACACAAGTTCGTCGGACAGAACTCCAAAGTACAAACACGCATGCTCGGAAGCAAGGACAAGCCAGAAGCGGTCGGTCTTGTAAACTAGCGTTTGTATGGAGAATGAACATTCGTGACGTGGCAAATTATGAAATCTCAAAATGCAGCGCACAATTCTCTTCTTCTTTATTGGGATAATAATGAAGCTGCTTTGCTGGTGATACTGATGGAGTTATTGCAAACAAATTTTCAAAGGCTTTTTTTTTCTAGTGATATCAAGAATAATATTATTATGCTTTTTTTTTTTTTTTTTTTTGGGCAAGTTACCACAACACCATTATCCCGTAGTTTTTAAGATCAAAGATACAATTATGTTGGTGTCCCTTGTCAATTTTATATTGTATTTTTTTAAATGTAACTGCCTACTCCCAAACTGTCATTTCAAGTAAAACACATAGCCAAGTATTATTCTACACAATTTTTTTATTGTGCATTAAAAAAAGAAAACAAATAAAATTAGACATGCTATCTGCCAATAGAACTTAACCAAAAAGTGCATTCTATGCATCCAAAAATATAGAAAATATAACAAATCAAATCATTATTATTCAACCAAAAAAAAAAATAAAAGCCTCGTGAATGTGTCCTGCTTCTTAATATAGGGGGCCAGCAATGGCTAGAGATGGTGAAAGCAGTGGTCCGTCATCCGGAGATAATTTTGAAAATCATCCAGATTATTCTCCTGGAGCTCCCGCAGCAAAGGCATATGACATATTTTGGTCACAATTAATAAAGCAACCAATTTTTGGTCCAAGAAATTCTTCTCCTCCTGTTCCTGGACTGGACTTGGGTCAAAGCAATAACTACAACGAGTTTATCTACTCCGAGGAATATGGACAGCTAATAAACCGATCCCCACGAGGGGAATAATTGCAAAACTTCCCGGCAGGAGTGGAGGTGACTGGCAGGGGAGATGTACCCTCCCCCCCCCCTCCCTTTTTATTTTTTTCTCTTCTCTCTTTCCACCTTCTATGCTCTCATCTCATCTCAGATTCTCCTCTTCCCCATATTCTAATCTCCCCCTCTCCTTTTCATTTCCTGTTTCTGTTTCTCGTCCTACCCGATGCGTTTGCGTCAGATGTAGACTTTCTAGGGTCGGTGTGAACTGGCTCCAACCATACACCTAATCCTGTAAAATACAGCGATTGCCAAAAAAAATTAAAGGGGTCATGCGGGGTGCGGAGGTCTCCTATTTGATAGACATACATCCTGCATTGTTCTAGAGAAGGACATTTACGAAAGATACCCCTAGGATTATATATAATAGGGGTGTAGAGATGTACAACATGTGTTATCTTTGTAACATTTCTTGTTGAGCCTTCTGTATCACCGCATGATATACCCTGTTAAATAAATAAAGAATTCACAAAAAAAAGCAATAACTCCAAGGCCAATAATAAATAACACGTTATCTCCTCCGATTCCGCAACATGTCTGGTTGATGAACGGCCGTTCAGAAACAAATTGAAAAGCACAAAATGAAAAGCGCAAACTGAAAAGCGTGAATGAAAAGCACAAAATGAAAAGTGCAAATCAGCACTCACCAAACTTCTACTAACAATAAATTAGCAGAAGGAGCCCAAAGGGTGGTGCTAAAGATCTGAAAAACCACGTAGTACGTCACTACGTTCGTGTTTGTTGGCCGACAATTCCTTGCCATTTGTATGCAAAACAAAATCCAGGCACACGTCTTTGGATAAAAGTCCGGAGTTTTGTCTGCGGAAAATCTGATCGTGTGTACGAGGCTTAAGAGTTTGTTTTGACAGGCTTTTGTTCCCTTCAAGTGAGTTTTGCATTCCCATACATGTCTACCAAAAACCTCCTTGAAACAGGTCAAATGCACATCAAAACAAGATCAAAACAAGGTCAACTGCTGATGTAATGCACCTGTCACTTAATTCTGAATGATCAGAGAAGCATCTCAAACTGATATTGGACGGATGCCACCACCACAAGCACAATGCTAACTGAAAGTAGGGTAAAACTGGGTGAACATTGCTGTGTGTATGTACAGCATTAGTGGTCTATTTAAGTGTACAGTGGGGAAAATAAATATTTGATCCCATGCAGATTTTGTAAGCTAGCCCAATTACAAATAAATGAAGGGTCTATCATTTTTTATCATAGGAGTATTTTAAATGATAGAGACAGAATATCAACGAAAAAGCCAGAAAAAACACATAAAACAAATGCTATAAATTAAGTTGCAGTTCAATGAGTAAAATAAGTATTTGATCCCCAAGCAAAACATGACTTAGTACTATGGAGGAAGAAAAATTCTGCCTATGACCCTAAGAATACCACCCCCACAGTCTAGCATGGAGGTGGAAACAGTATGCTTTGGGGCTGTTTCTCTGCTAAAGGTACAGACTGACTTTGCCACATTAAGGAGCTATGTATTGTAAAATCTTGGATGAGAAACTTCTTTCCTCAGCCAGAACACTAATGATGGGTCATGGATGGGTCTTTCAGCATGGCAATGACCCAAAACATACTGCCAAGGCAACAAGGGAGTAGCTGAAGAAGCACATTAAGGTCGTGGAGTAGCCTAGCCAGTCTCCAGACCTTAATCCTATAGAAAATTTATGAAGGGAACTGAAATGCTGAGTTGCCAAGCGACAGCTAAGAAACCTTAGGGATTTAGAGAAGATCTGTAAAGAAGAGTGGACCAAAATCCTTCCCGAGATGTGTGCAAACCTGTAACCTGTAACTAACTTCAAGAAACATCTTACCTCTGTGCTTGCCAACAATGGTTTCTCCACCAAGTACTCAGTCATGTTTTGCTTGGGGATCAATTACTTATTTTACTCACTGAATTGCAACTCAATTTAGAACATTTGTATTGTGTGTTTTTTCTGGATTTTTGGTTGATATTCTGTCTCTATCATTTAAAATAAACCTATGAAAAAAATTGTAGACGATTTATTCGTTTGTAAGTGGGCAAACTTAAAAAATCTGCAGGGGATCAAATAATTATTTTCCCTACTGTATATACACATTACTTCTTTACAGATTGTTACCATGTATACATATACCCTTTATATATGTATATGAATGTATATGCATTAACCCCTTATTGTACACTTAGGAGTCTATTTGAAAAAAGAAAAAGCCTCAGCATTCGCAAAAAGTTACAAATAAAAGTTTAATGTTTGTAATATATGTGAAATTTTACTTTTTATTTAGTAAATAAATTAATAAAATTGGCACTGCTCTAAAGTTAATGTATGTGACCTTATAACACATTGAAATTCACATACAATATTTTAAAAATTCCTGCGAACAATTATAAATTTTAATTCATAATACTATATCTATAAAAGAAGAATGAACACTTACAGAGATTTGAAAGCACCTTAACCACTTGAGGTCCGGGCCATAGCCGAATGACGGCTACAGCGCGGACCTCAATCTCCAGGAGGCCGTCATGGGACGTCCTCCCCTGTGCATGCGCACTGCGCGCACCCTGCAGGGCGCGCGCTGTGATTAACGAGTCACAGAGACTCGGATGATCACAGAACCGAGTAAGGGGCCGGCCCCTTACCATGTGATCAGCTGTCAGCCAATGACAGCTGATCACATGATGTAAACAAAAGCTCGGTGCTTATGTCAAAGGGACATCGGTCCCGAAGAGGAAGAAGGCACAGATGCCTCATCTGTGCTTCCAAGTGCCATCTGTCATTGCCACCTGCCAGTGCCCACAGTGCCCACAAGTTCCACCTATCAATGCCCACAAGTGCCACCTATCAATGCCCACAAGTGCCACCTATCAGTGCCACCTAGCAGTGCTGCCATTAATCAGTGCCCAATCAGTGCCCAACACTGCCACCCATCAGTGCCCATCACCACCACCCATCAGTGCCCATCACTGCCACCTAACGGTGCCCATCAGTGCCGCCTCATCAGCGTACATCAACGAAGGAGAAAAATTACCTGTTTGCAAAATTTTATAACAAAATATAAAAAAAATATTTTGTGCCCACAAGTTCCACCTATCAATGCCCACAAGTGCCACCTATCAATGCCCACAAGTGCCACCTATCAATGCCCACAAGTGCCACCTATCAGTGCCACCTAGCAGTGCTGCCATTAATCAGTGCCCAATCAGTGCCCAACACTGCCACCCATCAGTGCCCATCACCGCCACCCATCAGTGCCCATCACTGCCACCTAACGGTGCCCATCAGTGCCGCCTCATCAGCGTACATCAACGAAGGAGAAAAATTACCTGTTTGCAAAATTTTATAACAAAATATAAAAAAAATATAATTTTTTTTTTTTAAATTCTTTTTCTTTTTCAATTTTTTTAACAAATAAATAAAAACTGCAGAGGTGATCAAATACCATCAAAAGAAAGCTCTATTTGTGGGAAAAAAATGATAAAAATTTCATTTGGGTACCGTGTTGTATGACTGCGCAATTGTCATTCAAAGTGCGACAGCGCTAAAAGCTGAAAATTGGTCTGGACAGGAGGGGGGTTTAAGTGCCCAGTAAGCAAGTGGTTAATCTTCATTTGTGCACTTTATTTGCGATATTTCCACAATTAAGAGCCCTTTCACACTGCTAGCGCAGCCGTTTTCGGCCGCTAACGGGCCACTCTTAACCCCGCTAACGGCTGAGGAAAGGGTTAAAATCGCCCACAAAGCACCACTGCGAAAGCGCTTTGCAGGTGCTTTGGCAGCACTGCCCATTGATTTCAATGGCAGGGGCGGTTTAGAAGCGGTGTATACACCGCTATCGCACCGCCCCAAAGACGCTACTTGCAGAACTTTTTTTTCGGTCCTGTAAGCGCATCACTCCAGTGTGAAAGGACTTGGACTTTCACATTGGGGAGGCTTGAGAGGGGTTTCTCAGGCGCTTTACAGGCACTCTTTTTAGCGCTAAAATGAAAAGCGCCTTCAGTGTGAAAGGGGTCTAAAAGAAAGCATTTTCTTTTATGGACAGAAAAGAGAAGAGAGAGGGGCGCCAAGCCGACCATAGTGTAGTAAGCAAGTTTACTGTTTAGATAAAAAAAAAGGTCAAAGTTGTACTCAAAAAGAAAAGTAGATAAAAGCGTGTCTCTTAAATCAGTGGGCAGTCCAGACATCTGTGGAGTTGGAAGACCAGAGCCCAGCTCCCTCTGTGGCTGCTATACCAGAGCCGCCGCAGCCAGGTGCTATAAACAGGGGAAGAACCGCTGCCGCGGGACACAGAAGAAACGCCAGATGATGTGCTCACGCTGCCAGGACTCATTTATGGACACAGTATTATGAATTTAAATGTATGATTTTTGTGCATACATTTTTGAATTATTGTATATAAATTTCAATGTGTTTTAGCCCCTGTTCACATCGGGTTGATATGACATGTCAAATCGCACGTCAAATCACCGCCTATTGCTGGCAACGGCACCGTCCAAAACAGTGGCGACTTTTTGGCGCTGCACCAATTCCCAAAAGTAGCGCTACTTTTGGCAAGTTTGGGGGAGATTTAAATAGACATCTGTGCAGGAATCCGCACAGATGTCAGACTGAAATGCGGGTTTGAAATGGTGTGAATTCAGCTGAACTTGTACCATTTCAAACCCGCGTTCAGTGTGAACCCAGTTTTAAGGTCACATGCATTCATTTTAGAACACTGACAATTTTATTATTTTATTTACCTTCTGAGTGTTTTGGGCTTAACTCGTTTTTTGGAGCAGCTGGGAGTAATATTGACAAAGGGAAGACATTACACTGAGCGCAGGTGGTTTATATATGATTTTAGTTTCTATTTAGTGCCTTGAGTTCCAGGAAAGCAAATCGCTAGATTCCTCCATCCCTCCCGTGGAGCCATTGTGTTCTCCTGCCGGGAGGGGCCCTGCCCGGAGAACACACAGTGATTATTGCTAGAGGCTATAGCCGATGGCAATAATCACATGAAAAATCCAACATGCTGGTTGTACCCAAGTCAATTGATGGATCAACTTCAGTACGATCAGCCTGCCCATACTTTGTTTGAACCTCGGCGGTCCCTGCTGAACCGGCTGAGATTCGAACCGTCTATGGCCAGCTTAAGAAAGGATTTGGAAATGCCAGGACGAAGATCCAGGTTTTGTCTTAAAGGAATCAAGGGGTCAGGTATTGTTGAGATAGCGCCTTACATGTGATAGGAAAGCTTTGCATGGTAGTCCCAATAGTCAGTCAGACGTTTGACGAATGCCTGTGGAGCAATCCATAAACCTGTGTCAAGGGACTAATGTGTAAAAGATTGTTCCTGGGTTACCTAATCTTTCACGGATGAATGCAAGTTTTACTCCACTAACTCAAGAAAGTAATGCTTTTTATCTGGGAGCCTGATTCACCATTTGTTTCCATTTGAATGTGCTAAGGAGTTTCTGCATAAATGCAAAGAACGCAAATGGCAAAATGGCAATCTTATCGGGATCACAGAACATATAATATTTTTGGGAGAATATTCATCTTTAAAATAGCTGCTCCGCCAAATCAAAAAGCAATGTCTATTTTTTTTTTTAGGTCTAATTGAAAGTCTTTGAGAAAGGGTTGTTAGCTATAAGAGTAAAATTCCGAAATGTTGGTTGGCAGTTGTATCTTCAGGTTTATTATTGCATCATTCTTCCAGGTAAATAGAAAATTACACTGACAGGCACCAAGTGTATTAGCCGAGAAGAATATATATGTTCAGGGCATTTTATTTTGTGTAGGTAATTTTTAATGTTGGAGAGATGTCTAATAAATTCAAGTTCCTTAAATAAGTTTGGGTGTGTGGTGTGGGATTACGAGAGAAAAAAAGGCACTTTATCTGCAAACGCTATTAATTTTATCTTTATATGCTAACAACTTTATTTAATTCACCAACACACCCTTATGGCCTCCATTGGTCAGCAATGCCTGATCTCCCCCTCCTAACTCGAGGCACCGGATTGCATTAACCATCTTGGCTTGTTCTATGTACAGTACAAACACACTTTTGCTGGTTTACTGTTTAATGTTATACACATCGAATTCTCAGGTAAATCCAACCACCATTAGCCAGCTTTTGGTGTGAAAATGTCAATTCAGATCAAGACAAGCTACCATCAACAGTTTCTATAGCAACTGTGAAACGTTGCAAATTGTTATAGAATAGAATGGGAAAAGCAATAACCAAAAGTATCATTTCAGTTACATAACACTTGAAGATACTTTGAGTTGTGTAAAATGTTCACATTTTTGCATGCACTACTTTTCGAAACTCACTGCAACTGCAGCACATGGTACTTGTGTACCATTCGATCCAGTGTGGGCAAAAGCAGTAGATTTGCAACCTGTGTTTGGAGCATCAATAACCTATTATTGACACCACTGCAATGACAATTGCAGTGCGTTTTGAACCTGATGCGCGAAACAGGCCCTTATAAAACTCAGACAAGTACATGCCCTCTGAAGAGTAAAACTGCTCTGATGTGGTACTTGGTCCCATACTGTATATCAGTGGTCTCCAAACTAAGACCCTTTGCTTGCTTTTATCCAGCTCTTGGGTCAACATTTCATCCACTATTACCAACAATGGGGTATAATTTCCCCTATTGGCACTGCACCGATGAAGGGGCACAATTCCTCCCAATGACACCAATGATGGGGCACAATTCCTCACAATGACACCAACGATGGGGCACAATTCCTCCCAATGACACCAAAGATGGGGCACAATTTCTCCCAATGACACCTACGATGGGGCACAATTTCACCTAATGACACCTACGATGGTGCACAATTCCTCTCAACGACACCAATGATGGGGCACAATTCCTCCCAATGACACCAACGATGGGGTACAATTCCTCCCAATGACACCAATGATGGGGCACTATTCCTCTCACTGACACCAATGATGGAGCACAATTACACCCACAAATGATGGGGCATTATTTTTTCCCACTGATGTTGATGCTGACCTTTTCTACTCCCAATGGCCGCAGTCTGGCCCCCTGAAGTCTGAAGGACAACAAACTGACTATTTGTTTAGAAAGTTTGTAGACCCCTGGTTTACACATTACTACATAGAAGATGAGAGGCGTGACTATGATTTACCAGAAAGTCAGTATTTGCATAGACACCTTAGTGGGCTCCAAGGTTGGTGATAGCAAAATGTCCAGACACATTATGGTACCTGCTTAAAAGTGTCCCACTGAAATAAGTACATTTCAAGCTGCAGCAAATATTGATAAGAATGTTGAATGATTTCACACATTTTCTGACTGAATTGGCTCAGTTTATAGATAAAAACGCAAAATATTCACCCCAACCTGTGAAGCAGACAGAAAATACATATAGGGGTATTGAATTAAACTTCAAGGAGGTCTGATCAGTAAAGTTTTCTTCCAGCAGAGGTCCGAATGTCATGTTTGTCCTCACATCACAGCTCCCCTCTCATCTTATAGCACAATCCGGTCTTACATCAGTGTCCTCTGCCCCTTCACATCACCCCCCACACACACAGCACTGTCCCCCACAGCAGTGTCCTCTGCCCCCTTCACATTACCCCCCCTTTACATTACATTATCACAGAAGCACTGCATGGAGGGCGGGAGCTGCTGAAGTTAACGTTGCATATTAAGGAGCTGGTGATTGGTTGCTTGGACCGCTCTTTGTTCTAGCAACCAATCATCTGCTAGTTAATATGCAAAGTTATCTAGGTGTATTTCACTCTACACAAAACAAAAGCTTTAGTGACTTTGTGAGTATGAAAATTCTGTTTTATAGCGCGTAATGAGTTTTTCATAGTCTGGGTTTAATGACACTTGTGAGGGGGTCTGTATAAAAAAAATTAACCCTTTATTTAAAGTGGAGTTCCACACAAAAATGGAACTTCCACTTTTTGCATTCCTCCCCCCCTCCGGTGTCACATTTGGCACCTTTCAGGGGGGAGGAGAGAGCAGATACCTGTCTAATACAGGTATTTGCTCCCACTTCCTGGCATAGATCACTGCGGCGCTTGCAGTGATCTATGCCACTTCCGGCACCTACCCCGTCCTCCTCCGCTGTATTCTGGGAGACACACAGGTCCCGGAACACAGCAGGGACCTGAGAGGATGCGACTCGTGCATGCGCAGTAGGGAACCAGGAAGTGAAGCCGCACAGCTTCACTTCCTTATTCCCTTACCGAGGATGTCGGCGGTAGCAGCCGAGAGCCGAAGGACGGATTGGCTTCGTCTGCCGACATCGCAGACTCCTTGGACAGGTAAGTGTCCATATATTAAAAGTCAGCAGCTACAGTATTTGTAGCTGCTGGCTTTTAATATTTTTTTTTCAGCGAACCTCCTCTTTAAAGAAAGGCAGAGGAAGGCAAACACAGTACGGGTCATTTCAACTCAGGCATAGCTGAATATAAATTAGTTTCCAAAAAAAAAAACGTCTACCGCATCAATACAGAGAGATAGAAAACATTTTCATTTTGTTTAATATTTGCACACATTTACATGTGTCAGTAGTATATGTGATATATTGTATGTGTACGTTTTCCCACTGACAAAAAAATATCAGTCTATGATTTTAATGGTAGGTTTGTTTTAACAGTGTGAGACAGCATGATGACAAAAATATCCAGAAAAATGCATTTCAAAAAAGTTATAAATTGATTTGCATTTTAATGTGTGAAAACAGTATTTGATCCTCTACCAATTAGAAATATTTCTGTCTCCCAGGTGTCTTCTATACAGGTAACGAGCTGAGATTAGGAGCACACTCTTAAAGGAAGTCCTCCTAATCTCAGCTTGTTACCTGTGTAAAAGACCCCTGTCCACAGAAGCAATCAATCAGATTCCAATCTCTCCACCATGGCCAAGACCAAAGAGCTGTCCAAGGATGTCTGGGACAAGAATGTAGACCTACACAAGGCTGGAATGGGCTACAAAACCATCACTAAGCAGCTTGGTGAGAGGGTGACAACAGTTGGCGTGATTATTCACAAATGGAAGAAACACAAAATAACTGTCAATCTCCCTTGGTCTGGGGCTCAGTGCAAGATCTCACCTCATGGAGTTTCAATGATCATGAGAACGGTGAGGAATCGGCCCAGAACTACACGGGAGAATCTTGTCAATGATCTCAAGACAGCTGGGACCATAGTCACCAAGAAAACAATTGGTAACACACTATGCCATGAGGGACTGAAATCCTGCAGCGCCTGCAAGGTTCCCCGGCTCAAGAAAGCACATGTACAGGCCCATCCGAAGTTTGCTAATGAACATCTGAATGATTCAGAGGAGAACTGGGTGAAAGTGTTGTTGTCAGAGGAGACCAAAATTGAACTCTTTGGCATCAACTCAAGTCGTCGTGTTTGGAGGAGGAGGAATACTGCCTATGACCCCAAGAATACCATCCCCACTGTCAAACATGGAGGTGGGAACATTAGGGGGTGCTTTTCTGCTAAGGGGACAGGACAACTTCACCGCATCAAAAGGGGCGATGGATGGGGCCATGTACCTTCAAATCTTGGGTGAGAACATCCTTCCCTCAGCCAGGGCATTAAAAATGGGTCATGGATGGGTATTCCAGCATGACAATGACCCAAAACACACAGCCAAGGCAACAAAGGAGTGGCTCAAGAAAAAGCACATTAAGGTCCTGGAGTGGCCTAGCCAGTCTCCAGACCTTAATCCCATATAAAATATGTGGAGTGAGCTGAAGGTTCGAGTTACCAAACGTCAGCCTCGAAGCCTTAATGATTTTTTTAGAGGATCTGCAAAGAGAAGTGGGACCAAATCCCTCCTGAGATGTGTGCAAACCTGGTGGTCAACTACAAGAAAAGTCTGACCTACTAAGTACTAAGTCATGTTTTATGAAGGGGTCAAATACTTATTTCACTCATTAAAATGGAAATTAAATTAATTTATAACTTTTTTTTTTTATGCATTTTTCTGGATTTTTTGTTTTGTTATTATTCTATCTCTCACTGTTAAAATATACCTAAAATTATACTAAAATGATAGACTGATCATTCCTTTGTCAGTGAACGTACAAAATCAGCAAGGGATCAAATACTTTTGTCCCTCACTGCAGATATACAGGATACAGATACATGGGGATGCTGCAGAGTTTTACAGCTGTTAAGACTGTACAGGACTTTCCTGCTAATGTTTATTTGAAAGGTATTTCTGCTTTTTACTGGATATGAAGAGAAGAGGGGTTTTCTCATAAATTTCACATCAGGATCTGGTGATCTGCAGTTACACCACCCTCCAAAGCCAGCAGCGGTGTTTGGTTAATGTGTGATAGATGATTTAGATGTGTATTTACATTAGCGGCCTTGTGCTGTGACTTTGTTTGAGTTTTCCATGTGAAATATGAACAGTGAACCGCAAGAGTGATGTTCATGGAGAATGGTTTGTATTTGTGTGTGGTCTGGTCAGATCAAACCTGGGACTGAGGAACAGGTTAGTATGCAGAGCCGCAGTTTATGTGGCCTACTGACTCACCAATGACTAAGGAGTGCAAGATTTGACTGATCTCCATATAGTGACAGACAACATGTTAAAGCAGTATCAGGCTAGACAGATACTGGTTATGTCCCAATGTTCAAAATAAAAGATAAGGGACTTTAAAAGTTGCCTTAACCACTTCAGCCCGGGAAGAATTTACCCCCTTCCTGACCAAAGCACTTTTTGCGATTCGTCACTGCGTCGCTTTAACTGACAATTGCGCGGTCGTGCGACGTTGCACTCAAACAAAATTGACGTTCCTTTTTTCCCCACAAATAGAGCTTTCCTTTGGTGGTATTTGATCACCTCTGCGTTTTTTTGCTTTTGCGCTATAAACAAAAAAATAGCAACAATTTTGAAAAAAAAAAGCAATATTTTTTACTTTTTGCTATAATAAATATCCCCAAAAAATATATAAAAAAACAAATTTCTTTTGTCAGTTTAGGCCGATATGTATTCTTCTACATATTTTTGGTAAAAAAAAATCGCAATAAGCGTATATTCATTGGTTTGCGCAAAAGTTATAGCGTCTACAAAAGAGGGGATAAATTTATGGCATTTTTATTTTTTATTAGTAATGGCAGCAATCTGCGATTGTTATCATGACTGCGACATTATGGCAGACACATCGGACACTTTTGGCACTATTTCGGGACCATTGTCATTTATACAGAGATCAGTGCTTTTAAAAATGCATTGATTACTGTGTAAATGACACTGGCAGGAAAAGGGTTAAACACTAGGGGGCGATCAAGGGGTTAAGTGTGTCCTAGGGAGTGATTCTAACTGTGGGGGGGATGGGCTACCACTCACATGACAGGGAGCAGTGGATCTCTGTCATGTCACTAGGCAGAACAGGGAAATGCCTTGATTACATAGGCATCTCCCCGTTCTTCCACTCCATGACATGATCGCGGGCACCCAGCGGACATCGAGTCGGCGGGACCCATGGTCACGGAGCACGCGGCGTGTTTGTGTGCGCGCCCACAATGCCGCGTCTTAAAGGGGACGTACCTGTATGCCCGTTTGCCCAGCCGTGCCATTGTGCTGACGTATATCGTCGTGCGCTGGTCGGCATGAGGTTAAAGTAGAACTATAGGCAAAACTTTTTTTTTTCAGTTTGGATAGAGCAAGGGTGGGTTATAAACTCTGTCAGATTTTTTTTTTCCGCCATCTGTGACCCATTGTGGAGATTTCCTTTCACTTCCTGCTCCATAACTAAACAGGAAGTCAGTGGAAATCCTTGAAAATTAAGGGAATTCCTTGGGGACCCCCAGGTCACCAGAACCAGTGTCCCCATTGGAAGATTTCTCCTCTATTACTCTTCTGGGGACAATCCAAAATTAGTGATTTTCTTCTACTTTCACTTTCAACAATAATGGTAAACAGGCCAAATAGAGAGGGTGAATCTCCCTATCGGGGCACAGACAGCAATAAAACCCTGACAGGGGTTCTAATCCATCTCCAAAAAAGTTTTGCCTTTAGTTATACGTTAAGGAAAGCATGCGCAACTTAAATAAAATTACATAAACAGAATATGTTCAAAATATCACTGTAATGCCCCATACACACGATCGGAAATTCCCCCAGCAAAAGTCCGATGTGAGCTTATGGTCTGAAATTCCGACCGTGTGTATGCTCCATAGGACTTTTGCTGGTGGAATTCCCACCAGCAAAAGATTGAGAGCAGGTTCTCTATTTTTCGGTCGGAAAAAGTTCTGATCGGAAATTCCGATTGTAGCAATTCCGACGCGCAAAATTCCTACGCATGCACGGAAACAATTCGACGCATGCTCAGAAGCATTGAACTTAATTTTCTCGGCTCGTCGTAGTGTTGTACGTCACCGCGTTCTTGACGGTCGAAAGTTCAGAGAACTTTTGTGTGACCGTGTGTATGCAAGCCAAGCTTGAGCGGAATTCCATCCAAAAAACCATCCAAGTTTTTTCTGACGGAAAATCCGCTCGTGTGTACGGGGCATTATTCCTCTTCTCTCCTACAAAAACTTGCACTTCCTAATCATCTATGAATAAGGTAAATAGGCAATGAATAATACTCAAAATACTGCGCTGGAGGAGGTGAAACAAATATATATTGTGCAGAGAAGAGTCCATAGGTCCCAATGTGTTTTGCAAATTAGTGCTTCTTCTACTTATTACAGAGTGTAATTACTGGTGCTTATTTAAAGGAAACTTAGCATCAGATAGATTTCGGCTAAGGGAAATCGGCATTGAAGTCTTGCAGCTTTACAGCTGGTTCCCTACTGCGTATGCGCAAAGCACACTGCACTGGGTAATGGCCCAGCTGCGGAGAAAGGAGGAGGGGGGGGCAAACTTCCGGCTGAGTTCGCCGCGGTGAACTCAGCCAGAAAGGGGAGCGGGTACCTGTCAAAACCAGGTACCCGCTCTCCCCTCCCCCCCAAAAGGTGCCAAATGTGGCAGTGGAGGGGGGGGGGAGTCAGATATGCGGAGCTTCCCCTTATGGGTGGAGCTCCACTTTAAGGGGGTAAAATGGGTACCCTTTGTTTTAATAATGCCTTACTGGATCAAGTATGTCTGATAACTCAATGTAAGCAAAACAAGGGGCTTAACTTGCTGGGTAAGTATCAGAAATTCACAGATTATCCCAGACATTCTCAGGGTCCCTTGTAAATCCCCTCCTGGCTGCAAGCTCGCCAACGAATCTTGGAAATTTTACTGATAGGCAACTCCTATCCTAATATTGATCAGTGGTTCCAAATTAATAATTACTGCAGTAGGGAACAGACACACAAAGATACACCCAGCATCTTTCCAAATAACTATTCTGTTTATTCGGCGCATTTGAGGTTTGTGTGTTAAACATGCTTATGGAGGTATCACATTAATATTACAATTATGAGCAGTCCATAGGCACGCTACTTTCTTATCAGGGTCTTAGGAATGTGAGTACGTGGCAGAGGAGGACCATTTAAAGTGATTGTAAAGCTTAATTTTTTTTTAAAATAACATGGCATACTTACCTGCTCTGTGCAAGGGTTTTGCACAGAGCGGCCCCGATCCTCTTTTTCTGGGGTCCACCAGTGGCGCTTTTGGCTCCTCCTCTTCTCGAGTGCCCCTACGGAGAAGCGCTTTCCATGGGGGCACCTGTGCGGGCGCGCTCCCAAGTCCTGCTGGTGCGTTCATTGACACAGACAGGACTCGGCCCCCTCTCCCAAACTCCCGTGTCACTGGATTTGAATGACAGCAGTGGGAGCCAATGGCTCCTGCTGATATCAATCTATCCAATGAGGACCCGAGACAGCGGCTGGAGCTGCTGTGCTCATCGCTGGAATGATTGGGCTCAGGTAAGAAAAAGGGGGGCTGCTGCAGCACAAAAGGTTTTTCCCCTTAATGCATAGAATGCATTAAGGTGAAAATCGGTGAGGGTTTACAACTCCTTTAACACTGACAGGGGTGCTTAAAATGGTCAGCATTTATTCACGAATGTAAAATCTTTATCCCAAAAGGGAAAAATACTGCTGTTAATTCTTAAAAAATGTTAGCTGTAGTTCAGCTTCAATTTGTTAGTCAAATCCATTTAAATCTGTTAGGCCTCATGCACACGAGATGCTGTTAAACTTGCGTTCATAGGCAGTTGGACACTTTTTTCAACTGCCCCTGAACCCATTCAATGTTATCCTATGTGTCCATGTACACAGTGTCGTTTTTTGGCGTTTCTAGGCAGTTGCGTTTAACCTTGTTTTTCCAGAAGCAAAAAAAATGGGTTCAGACGCAAAAGTTTTCCACGTTTCAGATGCCAAACGCGGCTAAAAGTGGCTAAACGCCGGTACCGCGTTTTTTACAAGTGTTTTTTACAACCCGAGTTTGGGGCCTGATATCTAGGAACCCCAAATTTGGATATGTTCCACTGTGTTAGCACACCAAAATTGGGGTTCCCAGCACCAAGTGGCCCAGAGATACGGGGCCCCAAAGTTGGGTCGCAAAATGTCATTCTCTGCTCTGCAGACACTTCTAGACGCAAACGCAGTAAAACGCAGCATGGAAACGCGGCAAAACGGGCATTTTTAAACACCGGTTTCAGCTTTTAAAAACATGTCCAGCAGTGTTTGCACCGGCGTCTCGTGTGCATGAGGCCTTAGTCTAACACTATCCCCCCCCCATTTCCCCAGACTGACAATGCTGTCAAAGGTATCTGCTTGACTACTTCATCCGGAATGCAGACACCCTAAGACAGGATGTACAGTGCATCCAGCACTTCACTTTATCCACATTTTGTTATATTACAGCCTTATTTCAAAATGGATTAAATTAGTTATTTTCCTCAAAATTCTACAAACAATACACCATAATGACAACATGAAAGAAGTTTGCTGGAAATCTTTGCAAATCTATTAAAATAAAAAAACAGAAAAATCCCATGTACATAAGTATTCACAGACTTTGCCATAACACTGTAGACATCTGAGACAGGATTGTATCGAGCCACAGATCTGGTGGAGGGTACAAAAAAATTTCTGCATTATTGAAGGTCCCAATGAGCACAGTGGCCTCCATCATCTGTAAATGGAAGAAGCTTGGAACCACCAGGACTCTTCCTAGAGCGGGCCATCCAGCCAAACCGAGCGATCTGGGGAGAAAGCCCGATGGTCACTCCAGCATTTCTCTGAGAGAAAGAGAGGAGAGAGGAGAACCTTCCAAAAGAACAACCATCTCCGCAGCACTCCACCAGTCAGGCCTGTATGGTAGAGTGACCAGACGGAAGCCACTCCTCAGTAAAAGGCACATAACAGCCCACCTGGGGTTTGCAATGGGCAACTGAAGGACTCTCAGACCATGAGAAACACAATTGTCTGGTCTGATGAAACAAAGATTGAACTCTTTGGCCTGAATGGCAAGCATCATGTCTGGAGGAAACCAAGCACCACTCATCACCTGGCCAATACCATCCATACAGTGAAGTATGGTAGTGGCAGCATCATGTTGTGGGGATGTTTTTCAGCGGCAGGAACTTGGATACTAGTCAGGATCGAGGGAAAGATGAATGCAGCAATGTACAGAGACATTCTTGATGAAAACCTGCTCCAGAGCTCTCTGGACCTCAGACTGGGGCGAAGGTTCATCCTCCAACAGGACAACAACCCTAAGCACACAGCCAAGATAACAAAGGAGTGGCTACCGGACAACTCTGTAAATATTCTTGAGTGGCCCAGCCAGAGCCCAGACTTGAACCCGATTGAATATCTCTGTGAGTGATCTGAAAATGTCTGTGCACCGGTGCTCCCATGCAACCTGATGGAGCTTGAAAGGTCCTGCAAAGAAGAATGGGAGAAACTGCCCAAAAATAGGTGTGCTAAGCTTGCAGCATCATACTCAAAAAAACTTGAGTCTGTAATTGGTGCCAAAGGTGCTTCAACAAAGTATTGAGCAAAGGCTGTGAATACTTATGTACATGGGATTTTTTTTCATTTTTTATTTTTAATAAATTTTCAAAGATTTCAAATAAACTTCTTTCACGTTGTCATTGTGGGCTATTGTTTGTAGAATTTTAAAGTGGAGTTCCAGGCTTTTTTTAGTTTATTAAAAGTCAGCAGCTATAAAAAAGTGTAGCTGCTGACTTTTAATAAACAGACACTCACCTGTGTCTCAGTCCAGCGATGCGGCCGCCCGAAGCCTCGCTCCTCTCCCCCTCCTCTCAGCCGCCATAGAAACTGTGCATACGCGAGTCGCGCTGCACTCTCCGAGTGGACAGGCAATTTTCTGGGACCTGTGATGTGTCCCAGAAGATTGCCAAGAGGGAGGGGCCACCTAGGGGGGAGAGGAGGAGTTGCCTAGGCGGCCTGAAATCGGAGGAAGTCCCACTCAGAACTAGGCACCCACTCCCCCACCCCCCAAAAAAATGACATGCCAAATGTGGCATGTAAGGGGCGAGGAGTGCTTAAAGCGGAAGTTCCACTTTTGGGTGGAACTCCGCTTTAAGAAAAATAATTAATTTAATCCGTTTTGTAATAAGGCTGTAACATAAAATGTGGAAAAAGTGAAGCATTGTGAATACTTTCCGGGTGCACTGTATGTTACTGGTTGGATTGCCAGGTGTCCTACCTGACATTTATGTTATGAAGGTGATTTGGTCAGACACCAGTACTGTACCACACACAAGCAATGAGGTTGGTTGGGTGGAAGCTGAACAATGTACTATGATCACAGAAGAACACCAGCTGGAGCTCCTAGAAGATGACCAAGGATGTGCAGTATCCCACAGCAACCGATCCGCTTTTGCTTTGGATCAGTCAGACCACTCACATTAAAGTGGTTGTATACCTCAGTCATAAATTATGAACAACAAAGCACATCCCTCTATAGTGTGCACTTCCCTCCAATCAGCTCTCAGAGCTCTCCTCACAGAGCTCTGCAGTCTGTAACTTCAGCTCTCCATCCCCTTTTTTCTGAGAGCTCAGACAAGCTGGACTTTGAACAGATGTAAAAGAGAGAAGACTTCAGATAAACAGGTACAACCTATGTATAAGGATTTGTATCACCTGAGGTCAGTCAATTCACTGGGTTTTTGTAAGGGTTTACAACCAGTTTAAGAAGATTTATTTTGACTGATTGATGTGAACCACTGCACTTTTTGTATTGCTATATTGAAAGCTGTGAACCTGTTATCCTGGAAGTGATAATGTTTTACTATTCACTACATATGCTGTGGATCCTTTACATTGCTGGCATTTTTTACATTTTTTTTAGGGGATGCAACAATCCGATGTGAGCAGCTAGACTTTCTCCAGGAGTGGGCATCTGAATTCCGTAAATCTACCTCCTCCTCCAGTGCTGCAAATCCAGAGGAGCTGGTGGCCTTTGATGTTATTTGTGGGGACCTCAACTTTGACAATTGCTCATCAGGTATGAAAACTCAAAGAAAGGCCCTTAGTATATTCAGTTTGCCAGTAAATGATCATGTCATTGGTTGCTGCATTTTTCTGTTTATGAAATGGGTGCTAAAGGGTTTCTCAGCCATTCTCAACATAATAAACATGAGGGAAGTATTGCACAGAGTAGCCCTGAACCTCCTTTTCTGGGGTCCCCACTGGAGATGCTGGATCCTCATCTTCGGTGTCTGCCCCCATAGCAAACCGCTTGCTATGGGGGCAGACATGCGGATTCACTCCCGAGCTGGGATGTGCATCCATAGACACATATAGCGCAGCTCCGTCCCACCCCCACTCTCTCCTCCCTGGATTTGATTGACAACAGCAGGAGCCAAAGGCTTCTGCTGCTGCTTGATCCTCCTGTGAGAAGAGAAAGGCAAGAAAGAAGAACTGAATACGGGCACAGCGCTGGATCGATACAAGGCTCAGGTAAGTGTTTTTGTTTGTGGCAAAACGTTTTTTTTACCTGAAAGCAGGGAATGCATTAACGCAAAAAAAAAAAACGTTTTAGTGTTAGAACCACTTTAACAAGTGCACGGGTAGAGAAAAGAGATTTTATATATATTATATAAGCTGCAGAGAGACCAGCGACTCCTCTCAGCAGCCTCTGAACCCCAACAACAATCAGATCAGTTGATGTATTTACCATAGGTGTGCGCAGCCTATTACATTAGGGTGTGCACCCCAAAGCTTAAACACACAGGCGCAGTAGAGCAGTGGTTAAAAAGAGAAAAATCAACCAGCACAAAATAGATACTAATATAAACCCTAAAGATACTGCAGCTGAAAATACTGAGGGTCAAAATATCAAATCCCATATAGATCAATGTTACAAAAGGCAGTACAGCGCAGATAAAACACTACAATAAAATACTACAAACTAAAAATAAAATTAAACAAAGAAATAGTCCATTTTCTTCATAGTGAGGAAATCATTGATGAATTCAGCAGAGAAGCCAGCATGTACCCAGTGAAATAGGTGATCTAAGATTCAGGTATGGTGACTTAAGTGACAACCTCCACCACCGATATTAATGGCCGCTCACCTCCAATGATGGACCCCTGAGTGTATCAATCAGGTCAAACACAGTGGTCCCTTTATAGGGTTGTGTCAGCAGAGTCAGTAGAGCATTGGACAATGTCAGCGGCGATGAGATTGGCGTCAGTCGTTTTTTGTTTTTATTATTTATTTCGGTATTTTTTACAATTGTTTTTTTTATATATTTTTTTTAAATTATTTTTTACAGTGTTGAGGTGAAACAGAGAAAGGGACTGAGGACAGAGATTCCCTAGTCCCTTTCTCTGTAACCTCAGCTGCCACGGGGGTAGGGGCGTTCAACAAGGGGAATCTGTGGCGCACAGGGTGATTAGGGTGTGCCCAGGCACACCCAGCACACCCTATGCGCACACCTATGGTATTTACCTACAAGTGTCCAGTGGCCAGGCTGGGCAAAATGGTTTTTGAATTCTTCTAATATATGTTATACTATTATGTCCTAGCCGCCATATCATGTGGTTAATAAAGCTTTTATCGTTTGGTGAATTCAGTGCACTGATCACATACATTATGGTTATCTTCCCGGTAAGCTGTTAACATGCTTTTAAGAATTTGAGTATCACGCTAATAAATGTCTTTGTTTTGATATGGTGATATGTGTGCACGTGAAGAGCGTCCAGATCTCATTTGCTAGGGATCATTTACAACTAACACTGTGCTCATAACTATAACCAGGATGTGTTCCTTGTTTTCTGGTGCAGAAGATAAGCTGGAGCAGCAGCACAGCCTGTTTACACATTTCAAGGATCCATGCAGACTCAGTCCTGGAGAAGAGAAGCCATGGGCAATAGGTGAGACATATTAGAAGGAAGACATTATTGTTTTCTACCAGTGCCACCTGCAGGCAAATCTACAAATTGCAAGTGACCATCAAACTGGGAATTTAGGTGATCATTGGCTAGAACGGTACGATCGATTTTATTATTTAACAGGTAATGTAAAAGTAGGGTTATAGTTCATTAAAAAAAAAAGAAGTAAAAAAAGAGCTTTGATAGAACGCTTCAGTCCACACGTATATATGTGACTAATCTTTGGCAAGCCTGTGGCTCAGTAATATACTAATAAGTACTGCTGCTCCAGGTTTGTCCACTGTTGTCCGCAATTGCTGAGAGGCATATAATCACAAAAAAGATGGATGACGGCACCCCAATGTCAGATGCGATCTTCATTATTTCATGGAAATGGAGTACAATGTGATCTCATCCGCCTGTTTTACCCCATTTTAGGAAATAAAGAATACATCTGTCATTGGAGAGCCATCATCCCTGTTGCTCAATAATGTTCATTCAGAAATGTTTAAGCTGAACTCCAGGTACAAAAATTTTCATTTAAATATATTCCTCAACAGCCATAAAGGATATAAATTCTGTTTATGTGCATCAAATGCCTTGGAAACCCAGTTTTTACCCTGTGAAACTAGTGGTGACATCATCACTGTGCTGTAACCTGCCAGTGATCAGAGCTGTGGGAGGGACCCAGCAAGCCCACTACTCACTGCCTGCAGACATCTACGGGTGGAGGGGGCGGAGACAAGACCAGTCACCTTGCACAAGGAGAGAAAGCAATAGTGAGCGGTCTTTACTACAGGAAGTTCTTCAAAGGTGCAAAGTTTGAAACTGGATTACTGCACAGATCTGGAAAAATACTGAGAACACACCAAGATTCAAGTAAGAATACACATGACTTGTTTATCCAAGAGATCAGCTTTTAATCAGCACTGCTGTTAGCCTATTACTGCTGTGAAACCAAAAAATATTGAAGCTATATTAAATCTTTTTTTTTTTGTAAAAAAGTGGATTAAAACCCACACACAGAGGCTCACAAGTACCGCGCTAGATTACAGCCCTTCATTACCCCATGATATACAGACAGCAGCTACATGTGTGCTTTAAGTATAACTATATAAAGGATTTCTGATTGAAAGTTAAAGCGGTTGTATGCCCTGACAAAAAAAAAAGAAAACTGTAAGGCAAAGGCATAAGGAGCTGTTATGCACCGCATACTAGCCCATTATGAAATTCTTACCTTAGAACAAAGCGCCTGCACTGCCTCCCGGTCACCGCTGAGGGAGCTGACATGTTCCTTCTGCGTTTCTTCCGGGTTCGGGGGTCAGGTGCTGTGGGTGGCCGGTGACGCACGTGCGGGAGTCCTCCGTTTCGGCATCAACAACCGCCGGACCTTCAGTGGCTGCATGCAAGGTGCCTATCTCCTAAACTGAAAAGTTTAGGAGATATTCATTTTACCTACAGGTAAGCCTTCTTATAGGCTTACCTGTAGGTAAAAATGTGAAAGGGGGGTATACAACCGCGTTAACTTCAGGCAGATATAGAATCCAGTTATGAAATAATTATTTTAAAAACTGTTTTTAAAAAAAAAAAAAAAAGACCTGAAAGCTTAGCAGAGTTTTAGGGCCCATTCACACTAGGTGCCTGTGTTTTTCCGCACGTGGGGGAAATGTATTAAAATTGGAGAGTGCACAATCCGGTGCAGTTGTGCATAGTATCCAATCAGCTTTGAACTTCAGCTTGTTAAATTAAGCTTTGACATAATAAAAAAAACCTGGAAGCTGATTGGTTTCTATGAAGAGCTGCACCAGATTTTGCACTCTCCAGTTTTAGTAAATCAATCCCCCACAGGAAACAATAGTTTTCTGTGTGTCATGTTCAGACCAGAACGCCGTGTTACACTGCAATCCAGAGCAGTGCTATATTTTGCAACATAATTTTCCATCGCTCTGCTCGGTCCTGCATGTAATGGCACAGAAACACACCACACCGCACTTCTGTGCAGTTATATGAATGAAGTGTCACATTGCACACTTCAAATAAAGCTCATTAAAAAAAGGGAGCTGTATAATGCGATAAAACGCGCATCCCAGCGCCCCCTGCTGCACTGCTCTGCAGAGCAAATCGCTGTGCAGGCAGCAGTTTGGGCTGCAGAAAAGTGTGAACAATCCCTTAGGGTGCACTCTTGCAGGGTAGCTGCATAAAATGCTTTCTGTTCCTGACAGTATCACCAGCAAGTCATGTTTACTAATTTACTAAAATTATTGGTATAATGAATTGACTGATAAATTGGATTTTTTTTTTATTTACAAATGTTTTTATTCATCAAAGTAAAAAAAAAAAAAAATACAGTCATATAACAATATTCATTATAAAATTGACATCAAACACATATCATCAGTAATAGAAATCTAGAATACTTTCAAAGCATACAGAAAAAGAAGTATGAAAAAGGTATATCTAAAGGTATTGTCAGTTAAAATATAAGGACATTGAATGGCATTTAGCACTGCATTACCAATATATGTCTATGGGTTTTCCAGGCTTCCCATCTACGTTCAAATAGGTGCATTTTATCTTGTAGGGTATATCCTCTCCATTATCATAATCATATCCACCCTGTCTTGGATGGAGGGTAAGGGCACTATGGGGGTCTTCCAGTGGAGAGCAATAGCCCACAAAGTTGATATACATATAGTATGTATAAGACATTCCTCTTTGCGGAGGGATTGTCGCTCCGAGCAAACCCATTGAGATTGTGAGCTGTAGAGGAGTTCCAGCTATTGCAGAAGCAACAGCAGTTACACCTTTCCACACTGAAGATAGAAGTCCACAATCCCAAAAGATGTGTCTAAAGATGCCTGGAAGTTTACAACCCCTAAAGCATAGCCCAGATGTTCCTGGGAACATCACCTGGAGTCTGGAAGGAGTGTAATACCATCTGGTCAATACTTTATAGGCCGTTTCCCTAACCGCCAGAGACTTATGGAAGTTCATCTGAAAAATATGAAGCCAACGCCATTTTATAGAGCATTGAAATGAGGCCTTTGCCTCTGGGAGAGTCATGGCAGATCTGTTCGAAAGATGTGGGGAGGGGAGGACGGGGCAAGACTATGATGGGAGATATAAAAGTGTCTTATTTGTATAAAATGATAGTGTTCCCGAAGTGGGATTTGATGTTGTGTGGAAGGAGATTGAATGTAGCAAACGTATCTCCAAGCTGAAGAACCGTTAATGTGACCAGGGATTTGGATGTCCACCATGCAAAACTGTTGGGGTGATTAAATGCTAAGGCAAATAATGGTTCTCCTAGGAAGGAAGATCCTGGGGGCGCAGGTGAAATTAGTCCAAGTTTACTTTTATATCGGTGCCAGAGAGTGAGTAATTGGGAAACTATAGAGTTAAGGGGAGTAAGCTTGTGTGTAGAGTTGGAGGGAGGGAGTATGTACGAAAAAGCAGTAAGGTCTAACGGAGATGGATTCAAATTTGACCCAGGGTACTCTCGTATCCAGGATGTTCCACTGTTCCACTGAGATATCTGGGAAAAGCAGGCAGCTAAGAAGTAAAACCAGAGATTAGGCAGACCCAAGTCGCCGGAGGACTGAGATTTATATAGAATGTGTTTGGAGAACCTGGGACATTTGTTCTGCCAGATAAATCTATTGATATCCTGCTGTAGTTTGTCAATAAAAGGTTTAGGGATCGTGATAGGGAGGGATCCGAAGAGGTATAAGAGTTTCAGTAGTAGGGTCATTTTGACTGCCATGACTCTCCCTAGGAATGATATATGATATGAACGCTAATTTTTGAGCAGACTCCGGAGTCAGGATACACATGCTGGATAGTTAGCAGGAAAAATGGATGAGAATTGTGGGGTGATGTAGATGCCAAGATACGGGATTTTGTCATTTGACCATTGGAATGGGAAGTATCCTCGGAGTGTCTCACACTGGGCAGAGGGTAAATTAATGGGAAGTGCTGTGGATTTTGATATTTTTACCGTAAGTCCAGAGATGGATGCAAATTTGTTCAAAACAGTGAATAGGTTGGGGAGGGAGATTTGAGGTTGGGTCAAAAAGAGCATGACATCCTCTGCATACATACAGAGTTTAAAATGGAAAGATTCCAGGGGATATCTAGATATGTCTGGGTGTTGTTTAATGGTGATTTCAAGGGGTTTTAGTGCTAGTGCGAATAATAAAAGAGACAAGGGGCATCCCTGACGGGTGCCTCTGCCCAGTGTGAAAAAGTCTGAGTTGCATCCAGGTAATTTAATTCTCGTTTTAGTATAGCAATAGAGGGCCTGAACACCCCTTAAAAATTCATCCTTAAACCCCATCTGTTTTAGGACTGAAAACAAATAAGGCCAGAGCACACTATCAAAGGCCTTATTGATGTCGGGGCTCAAGAGGAGGGTTTGTTTTTGGTGTAGAGTAGCGTCTTGAAGCACATTTAGGGTTAGGCGAATGTTGTCTGTGAGTAAGTCTATTGCGCATAAATCCTGATTGGTCGGGAGAGGTCAGAGTCTCAATAATTTTGGCTAGTCTATCTGCCAGGGTGCGACTAAAAATTTTAAGGCCATTGTTAATGACCGATATTGGTCTGTAGTTCTGTGGGAGTGAGTGATCCTTAAGGGGTTTGGGTAGCAGGGACAAGTTGGCCAAGGTCAGTTAATTTGGGAAATAGTCTCCTTTAAGTATGTTATAGAACATAGTGGTTATAAATTAGGGTTTTTAAAGGGAGAATGCAGTGAATTTTCAGTGAGCTCTTATTCTGAGCTGGCTTGCTTTACATGTATATCTAATAAAACAATGAAAAGATTGTACATTTCCTTTAAACCTCTGAACACGCAAAGCTTATAGTCTGTCCCAAGAAAAGGGAAAATTGTTATCAAATACTTACTGTAATTTTCCTTTCCTGGCCCATCCTCACGTCAGCACACAACAGATTAACACCTCCTCCGGAGCCCCACATGACCACTTGTGTCTAGCTGAAAGAAAAGACAGCCCTCCCCCAACTAGGATGTTCGATAACTTAGCCTGCGACGTGAGGATGGGCCAGGAAAGGAAAATTACAGTAAGTATTTGATAACAATTTTCCCTTTTCCTGGCCCACCTCCCGTCAGCACACACGGGATATACCAAAGCTGATATAGGGTGGGAGAGAACAAATGAAAAGAGACACTGACAATCAAAGAAAGCTGCTAAAGCCAGAAAGAATTGATCTCTCTTGTCCAAACCTTTCTGGTCACATATTTAGCTTTTAAGGTTGAATGAAGGCAGCAGACCTTCAAGCTAGCCCTTACCTATATCTTCAAAGCAATCCTGACATAAATGCCCCAAAGGCTGCCACCCCTCTCGTCAAATAGGCTTGCAATTGTTGCAGAAAAGCATACTTTCTGCATGACAATCACCCTGGTAACCATACCTCCCAACTTTGAGATGGGAAGGAGGGACGCCTATCAGCAGAAGTATGCAGGCATAGGACACACCCTCGCCACGCCCCCTTAAAAGGAGATTTTTACACCACTGCTATTCCTTTATATTGGGTTTGGAATTGACAAATGCAGCAATTTAGAAACTGGATAAAAGGTCCAGTGCTGGAAAACACCTTTTGATAGATAAAATTTTATAGACATCTATATAGATCAGACCAAAATGAAGGAGGAATGAGGGATATTGTTCCAAATCAGGGACAGTCCTTCAAAATCAGGGACAGTTGGGAGCTATGCTGGTAACCCAAGAGTGGATGACTTTTGAGGGCCTGATGGCTAAATAAAAAGATTGTACACTTTCCTCTTTTGACCAAGTACACTGTTAACTCGACCGTTAACTCGACTGAAGTCTTCCTGCTGTGCACCCAGTGACTCTCTGGGAGGGACTACTTCCAAATTTTTCTGGAAACTGGATACCACTTTAAAATTGAACTTTGTAGATAGACGTGGTATCCCTATCTCTGGTAAAAGGAACAGAAAAAAAAGGACACCAAGGGGCCCTTACAGGAAAGTGTTGCAATCTTCAGCATCCTTCTGTCTGAAATAGTTGCTGTCAGGAGAATTAGTTTTACCGTGAGGTACTTCAATGGAAATGAAACCTATTGGAGCAACGGGTGCTCTCAGATTCAAGCCCAAGTCCCACTGAGAGAACAAGGATTTCCCTCAGGGTCATGTATAGATTGTCATCTGGAAGAAGCATCTGGTCACTGGCTTTTGCATCCATCTGCAGCCTGTGAAAAGATAAAGTAGAGATCTGTACCTTACCTGGAGTTGTATGCCAGACCAACCTCTAGCGCTGACTGTAAAACGTCAAGGATGTTGGCTAGAGCAGGAAACGCAGGAGAGAAAGCTTTCTCTGTGCAAAGAAAACAAACCTCTTTCATATCCTCTCCTATGTATTGTTCATGGATGATTTTCTGATCACCAAGGTCTGAACAACCTCAGATGAGAATCACTACACCTCTAGTGTAGCCTATTCCATAGCCAGGCTATTAAAAGTAGTCTCATTGGATTGGGTGCTGTTACTGACCTTGCCATGAAAGATTTCATTCGACCAGAGACAAAGATCAGACAGAAAATTCCATGGCACTGTGAACATGTCTTGTATGACAAAGTCTTTGCATTGGTATCCTGTTGCAAATATCAAAAACTGCATATTCAGTGAAGTCTCCCTGAGAACTACTGCCGGGATACCCCATAGGGCCAATATTGGTATGAGGCACTTGTAGAAAAAATATTCTACCTAACCGAACCAATAATTAGATCTTGCTTCCCTGGCAAGAAGGCAACCTTAACTAAGTGGTTCTTATTTGCAAGATGTAACAAGAAAAGACTTTTGGTGTCCTCTTGTCAGGCAATGTAGGCTACTACAGTCTTGTTGTCAACCTTACTCAGCCCCCTCGAAGATCCTGAAAGGCTTGCAATGCTAGAAAAGACTTCCTTCTGTTCAAGATATCTGGTGAGTCTGCGTTTTAAAAGCGTTCCAATGTCCTTGCACATCTCCTGGGCTGAGCGGCATGCCTCCGAAAGAAGCATAGTGCCGATGTTCAGAATTCCAGTTCTTGTTGAATTTGCATAGGCACAAAGATTTTCTGATCCATAGACAGCTCAGCTCATAGGTTAAAGAAGGCAACTTGAAAACGTCTTCATGTGCCACCTGGCCCAAGGTACCATCACTGCCAAGAAGATCTTCAAAAATTTCCTAGGGCTGTGCCAATTCTGTAAAAGGCAGACACCAGAACTGGAAGTGACATCTGGTCACCAAAAATCTCACAAAAGGCAAAGACACTTGCTGTCCCAGACACTAGAGGGCAGCATCCACCCCTAGAAGTGCAGGGCATAAACATACATCAGCCACCCTATTTGGATAAAGTTGAGAGAACCTGTTTCTGTAAATTGGTCCTCTGACGAGGTCTCGGCCATCCTTCATCAACAAGCGATTTACGCTCTGCTATTATGGGAAAAGACCATCTTCCATCATGAGCGACTTACGCTCTATCATTATGGGTGTTGCTTGTGGCGTGGATATTTGCAGCATACTTTCTGCTATAGCCGCCTTAATAGGCCTTAGAATTTTGCACAACCACATGCTTGTGAGGCAACCTGTGCAATTTCATTGCTCTGCCACTGCAGACTGCATGCAGGCCCCAAAATGCACCCTGATCTTGGCAAGGCATCTTCTATCATGCTGGAATAAACGCATGTGCCAATCTCCTGGATCCTGTAATATTTGCATATTTTCCTTGGGCACTCTTTTAAGAACCATGTCCCACGTCGCCCCCTCCTACCCTTGCTAATCTTCCGTGCCACTAACAGGTGTGGCAAGCTCATATTTGCACAAAAATATATGGAGAAAAGCATCTTACCTATCATCAAAAAACATGAATCCCTGTCTCTTTAAGACCCATCTGCCTTCATCCACTCACTTTAAAGCATCAGCAGGTGAGCTTCAGGCAGCATTTCCAAAGGCAGACAGCAGACACAGTTAGAGTCTGAGACAAAAACCAGTCAGACTGTCAAACCTACAGAAGTACACAGCATAGCAGGGGAGCCAGGGCAGCACATCCAGAGACAGAAAGGAGACTCAGCCAGAATCTGAGGTAAGTCCTTTACCTGGCAGGACTGCAGAGAGAGAGGGAGAGAAGCCCTCCCAACTGCAGACCTCCAAAATCAGTTACACCATTGCATGGTGTCTGACGGTTCCCATCCTGTGCTGCCCATCTCCCTGCCCCCTGTGACACCATTCACAGCCACTCTGACTGACAATAAAGCCAGGAGTGCAGTACGGTACGCTGCATATAAAAAGACAGGAAAAAAAAACAAAGGGAAAGGCAATGATGACATTGCAGAGCTCATATAATACCACACCTGTACAATATCAATGCTGTTTAAGCATTATTTTGCCCACGGCCTTGGCACAAGGCACCTCAGTTTTTAGAAAGATTTACTTTCAGCATTCTGGGTCTTCCAACCCAATGAGAGGCTGAACATGGAGGGGTAGGTTCGGCAGGGGGAGGGGGGGAATGCAGCAAACCAATGACTTATCAACAGGTGGCCTGGAGCAGACCAAAAAAGAAGAATACCCTGTTTGGGGGAGGGGCTGTCTTTATATTCAGCTAGATACAGGTGGTCATGTGGGGCTCCGAAGGAGGTGTTAACCCATTGTGTGCTGACGGGAGGTGGGCCAGGAAAAGTGGGCTTTAATGCACAGCCGCCTCACATTTGCGTCCTTGGTGGCCTGAGGTTGTGTGCTGAAAGTGTGCTTACATCTTACTGATCAGGCTGTATCAAGAGCTCTTTGTCATTGCTTCTGACGGGAGCCATCGTGATCATGTAACCATTGTTAGAGCCAATAACAGTGGTCACATAATATAGAAGCTGTGTCAGGTATTAAAGCCCACTTAAAGTGCCACACCATTAAGAGGTTAAAAATAACAGTATATTATTAATTGGTATGGGCTCATACATCTATATACTCCCTTTTAGGAAACTCAAGTACACCGTATCTATTGGAGTAAATGTGTCTTTAAAAGCACAATCTTGGCATTCCTTCCATGTCCGGCGATGTCTGAATGGCGGGGGATTTTTGTTTAGCCACTTTTTGAGCTTGGCTGTCTGGAAATTTGAAGTGCCATTAAGTATGCAGTGATTATAGAGCGGGTTACAGCAAGCCGCCTGTGAGCACCAGACAAACACAATAGCTTCAGATTACATTCAATTGCTTTAATGTTTGTGTATGCTTTTCAGGAACGCTTCTGGACCCAGAAGGCCTGTATGACGAGGAGGTGTGCACCCCGGACAATCTACAGAAGTGAGTGACTTTCATATAATCGTAAAGAGGCAATGTCATGGTTGTATAGATGAGTGTGTTGGTGAGTGTGTGTATTAAAAGTGAGTAGCTATCGGGGGGCTCTCGTAGTCTCAAACATGCCTTAAGATGCACTAACCCTTTAGCCATCTCCCAATCAAATCCTTTATTTAAAGCTGAGCTCCAGGCATGACCCAATTTCACCCCTAAACCTCCCTATCCACCTCTACATCGTGAAATAGAAAATAAGTTGCGCTAAGAAATCAATCGCACAAAAAGTGACATATACTAAGGATAACAGATATTGAAATGATGATCATTCAAATACAAGTCTATATACACAGTTAAAATCAGCAAAGTCCTCCAGGGTTGTGTATTGTCTATCACCATTCACTGAGGATGAGGTTAAAATGGAGAGAGGAAGACGAGACTCAGTCTGACAGGATAAACTCTATAAGTAGGGACCCTTACCAGAGCTGGTGGACCCCCTTAAGAGCAGAGTCAAACACACAAGCAGATAGAGCCCTCTGCAAGGACAGGGATGTCTTCAGATACCTCCGAACAGGGCTGGACTGGGACAAAAATTTGGCCCTGAACTTCATCCAGACCGGCCCACTTTGACATGTTTCTCCCATGCCGGCCGGAAAAACCCGCCCCCCCCAGCCAAGCCCCCCCCTCCCCCTTCACTAGCCATTAGTCGTTCTACTTTATTAGAGTAGAACGGCTGGTACCGGTGGGGAAGTTAGTCATTATTTCACCCGGAGCAAAGAATCAGTTTGTTGCCCCCCCCCTAATGGGACAAGATTAGGCAGAAGTGAGATACTCCCAGGCCATAGCTGTTGAGTCAGCTGTCTGTCCCCTCCCCCATGCTCCTTTTGGTCCCCCCATGCTCCTCTGCCCCCCTGTGCTCCTCTGGTCCTCCCCCTGCTTCTCTGTTCCCCCACATGCTTCTCTGTTCCCCCCCATGCTCCTCTGTACCCTTGTGCTTCTCTGGTCCCCCCTGTGCTCCTCTGGTACCCCCCTGCTTCTCTGGTCCCCCACATGCTTCTCTTTTCCCCCACATGCTTCTGCATTCCTCTCCTGATCTTCTGTTCCCCCCCAGGCTTCTCTGGTACCCCTGTGCTTCTCTGGTCCCCCCATGCTTCGCGGGCCCCCCCCCCATGTTCCTCTATTCCCCCCATGCTGCTCCGGTCCCCAGTGCTCCTCTATTTTCCCCCCATGCTGCCCTGGTCCCCCATGTGCTCTGCTGGTCACCCGCGTGCTGCGCTGGTCCCCTACCTGCTCCTATGGTCCTCCATGTGCTCTGCTGGTCCCCCCCATGCTCCTCTTCCCCCCAATGCTGCTCTGGTCCCCCGTGCTCCTCTATCCCCCCCCCTTTGCTGCTCAGGTCCCCATGCTCCTCTATTCCCCACCATGCTGCTCTGGTCCCCCATGCTCCTCTATTCCCCTTCCCCCCTTTGCTGCTCAGGTCCCCACACTCCTCTATTCCCCCCCATCCTGCTCTGGTCCCCCATGCTCCTCTATTCCCCCCCATGCTGCTCTGGTCCCCCATGCTCCTCTATTCCCCTTCTCCCCTTCCCCCCATGCTGCTCAGGTCCCAATTCTCCTCTATTCCCCCCCATGCTGCTCTGGTTCCCCATGCTCCTCTATTCCCCTTCCCCCCATTCTGCTCAGGTCCCCATGCTCCTCTATTCCCCATGCAGCTCTGATCCTCCATACTCCTCTATCCCCCCATGCTGCTCTGGTCCCCCCGCAGCGCTCACTTCCTCTCCCTGCCTAGTTATGAAGCGGACTTAATAATGACATGATCCTCGGGAGTCGGCACTGAGAAGCTCATCATACGATCCGGAAGGAGGGCTCAGGGCAGCCACACACAGCTGTGACATAGGCTTCCTCGGCACTCGTTCTCCTGCTCTTTCCTTTCCTGCTCTCCATCTAGATTCTCCGCGGCAGCAGACAGGATGGAGAGTGGGGAAAGAAAAGAGCAGGAGAATGAGTGCAGAGGAAGCCTATGTCACAGCTGTGTGTGGCTGCCCTGAGCCCTCCTTCCGGATCGTATGAGGAGCTTCTCAGTGCCGACTACCGAGGAGCATGTCATTATTCAGTCCGCTTCATAACTAGGCAGGGAGAGGAGGTGAGCGTGGCGGGGAGGGGGAGACAGAGGAGCGGAGGGGTGGCGGTCCGCTGTCACTGAAGCCGGCCCACTGAGCCATCGGCCCACCGGGAAACTCCCGGTAGTCCCGATGGCCAGTACATGCCTGCCTCCGAACCCTTCGGCGTCTTCAGTGTTGAACAACGAATGCTTCCGCAATATGCGGAAAGAGCCCGGCAGGTAAACGCTCCGATCTGTAAAGAGAAGCACTCGGGCCCGGAGCCACGAGTGCAAAAAACGAAGGGACTCCAATCCTGTAGTAATATTAAGAAAGGTGAGCCTTTAATACTAAAAAACGAACTGTGAAGTCCGAAAAATTACATGTACAGAAATATAAAAGCCGGCTAGTTAAAAACAAACAAACGAACGCCCGTGTTCCGGGGTAACATGTGGAGTGGTGGCGTCAGCACAAAGCACCGCCCTCCATGTTTCGTAATACCTTACGTCTTCCTGGGGCACGGGCGATGTGCTGATCCATCACTTAAATAACAAAACCACTACACCCTAACCTCACTTTCGTCTTGGGCGCCATGTTGTGACTCTCACATCTGATGCAATGCAAACGGGAGCCAGACCTCGATCCGAAGTCCATAACGAACGCATATTAATACAAACTTAAGAGGTAGATAGGTACAGTAAAAAAGAGAATAAAAAATGCACAAAGCTGGTCAGGACTAAAAATGCTATTTAATTGCATATGGGCATATAAAGCACTATTTTAGTGCAACTTGAATATTATTATAAATAAGGAAAAGGACTAAGAAAAGACCAGAAACAATGAAAGAAAGAAAAATATCAATGAGCTTCGCATCGAGGTCGAGCCCTTCTACACTTCAAAAATATTGTGGTTTAATAATTTTACTGTATTTGCACTTATATATACCCCAATTTCCTATTGGGATAACTTCACTGTTCTGTGCAATAGCGCTGCACTATACTATCTTATTTGATTTACTTTTTCACAGACTATCTGATGTGCTGGCAGCTACTATTTTTTGTTTAAGACAGCGCGGTTTCTTTCACATTTTTTTTAATATACACACCATTTTTTACTATATGCCAGTGTTTACGTCTAAGTTTTTTGATAGAAAAATGCTGTTGGGAATACCCAGTGATGAAAGGGCATGAAAAATTATTTGAATTCTGTGTCAATACTGTAGGTTTTTCTGCCAATAGAAGGTCACATCATCCGTACTTCTGTAAATTTGGTATCAAGTATAGAGGTGTCATAGCCCTTATCAATCAATCTATCTGTGAGGACTTTAGATTGTGCATCAAAGTCCTCAATAAGGGTACAATTCCGTCTCATGCGAATAAATTGGCTCTTGGCAACCGAATTTAGCCATGAGCTGTGATGACAACTGTCCCACGGTATAAAAGAATTACGGTCAGTGGTTTTGAAGTAAGTAGACGTCACGAGTGTATTACCTTCACTGGACCGGATAGTCAAATCTAGAAAATCAATAGTACTTTGACTAGCTACATATTTCAATTCTATGCCTCTATCGTTATTGTTTAGACCAGCCATAAACGTCTGTAGGGATTCGAGGGTGCCATCCCATAGGAGGAGGACGTCATCAATATATCTGGCCCAGAAAATCAATTCTGGTCTTCTATTGGTATAGCTGACATCCTCCTCCCATTTCCCCATAAAAAGGTTGGCCAGACTGGGGGCAAACTTTGCCTCCCTGGCCACACCCTTTCTTTGAAGGTAATACTTATTACCATGCCAGAAGAAGTTGTGCGTCGTGGCATACTCAAGGAGTCCTCTACATCGTGTCTAAGCACTTATTGTTTCCTTTACCTTGTTCTTGTACCAAGAAACATCTTTTATTATTTCTGGTAACTGGGAGGAGGGATCAGCTTGGTACCCTAGGTCAGTTCGAATTGATGTAGGAATACCACCCAGAACTACATCTCCCAAGAACCATTTCCCCACACACAGTATTTGGACAGGTTCTTGGGAGTCAAGGCAGCAGCTTTGCTTTCCTGTGAAAGAATATAATGTTCTCATATAGAGATGGACAGAAAATTTTCCAGGTTTAGGCAGAATAGTGTAGTCCAGAAGCTGACAACGCTGCTGGGGATTTCAGGGCAGCAGGGGCAATGTTGTCAGCCCACAACAGGAATTTACAAACTCATTGGATTTCTGGCAGGGTTAACAGGGATTTTTCTGTACTTGCAGCTTTTTTAACTTGTAAATCATAGAAACATGTTCATGCATTGCAGAGATGTTATGCAAATGTTTTGGGGTTGGGAGGGGGGTTGCTTTTGTAGTAAACCATATTATCTAAGACAATAGCTGCCAGATTACCCTGATTAGAAGGGACAGTCCCAGGACATGACATTTTCTCTCCTGAAGAATCTTTGTACTTGCACATTTTTTTTAATTTTGTCTTAAAGCTTTATTAAAAAAAATATACTGAACCAGAAATGTTGCCCCCAGAAATCTCCCTCCCTGTTTTTCAAATTTAACCATCCTAAGAGCCAAATGCCTTTTTTTCCAGCAAGTTGGTCTATTTCTTTCACTTCCGAATTCTCCATGGCATTTTACATTAGTATTTTTAAGTCTGTAAGTTGAAAAGTAAATGGATCCTATAAACCAGATATCTGTAAATGGCTATCCGCGGTACGGATCCAGACCAAGTGACGGTCCAATCCAGACCCCAGAGGTTGTGACACTTAGGAGCCTAGTCTCTCTTTTGTCTGGCCACCCTGTAGATCTCTCTGTCTGTTCATCCCCCCAGCTGCAGCTGCTGTCATTCTCACAACAGGGTGGAGGGCAGGATGCATGGCAGTTCTGGATAGAGGCTGGGGACACTGTTGTGAAGTGGAGATGTTATGTGAAGTGGGGCTTGGGACACTGGTGTTAAGGTGAAGGGGAGCTGAGGACAATGCTGTGAAGGGGGACAATGACATGTAGGAGGGACTTTGATGTGAAGGGGGTGAGGCCTGTGATGTCATATATAAGTGCTATCTGTGGTCATCTAATACACTGCTATACATGGAGTCTCATTGAGTAATCAATGAGAAATAATTTTGTATTTCCATGAATATACCACACAGGTGAATGTTTAAGTCTGTCTAGGTAACCACACATCTTTCTGTTAAAACTCTTATAATTAATAGCAAGTCTTACCCCCCCCCCCCATACTTTCACTGGAGTGCAATTCGGATCCAAGCTGACATGAATGACGTTCCGCACTACATCCTTAATCTCCTCCATGGTAGCCAGACATTGCCCTGGTAGTACATCAATAGTCTCGCCTTGTTAAGATGACATTTTATAAATCTGCTGTCTACTCCGCAATGCTCATTCCATTTTTCCAGACGAAGGTGGCTATAGGAAGAAATTGTTACAGCATGGAATATATGAGGGGAAAATGCATGAATTAGCATCTTCACTGACAGAGGAGAGGGTTGTAAGTTAACACCTGTGGGTAACATCACAGGCCACCAGAACTGCTAATGTATAACATCTTTAGTATTTAACTGTGTATCTTCATATCTGATAAAATGATCTGTTATTTGTATGTAGCCTTTACAACCTTGGTGGCATACTAAATTTGTCTGCGTTCCAGGGTCCTGGAAAATGAGGAGGGTCGGAAGGAATATCTGGTATATCCCACCAGCAAGAACCACTGCCCCAACCAGAAGGGAAGGAAGGTTCCATTGAAGGGTAGCGGGCGAAGGATTGATTATATGTTATTTTCTGAAGAGGGACTCAATATGGAGTGGAAAATGGTTAGTGATCTAATATCACTCATGGCCATATACATTCATTAATTCGTTTTTATACAGCTTGTTTGGTCCAGATACGGTTTACATTGTTTTTCTAGAACACATGGACAGTGCATAGATAACAAGATATAATTGGGTGGTAAAGAGGTGTTTACCTCTGCAGGAACCAAATCATTAACTGTGCTTATAGGAGAATTGTTGGCTTTCAGTATTTTAATGTATATGTGTTGTTGGTTTTAAGTAAGACGTACCCTCACCTCTTGCTCTGGTGACAACTCTTTTTATTTTCTGTCATATTCTGACCTAATAACAACAGTCACCAGGACAAACAAAGATGCCACATTTCCCAAATCGGGACATAAATTTCAATAAAAAGCTGGTCTGGGTTTTAAACCTCACCTGCCAAAGAAAAAAAGGATTTATATACAAGTGTCTGGAAGGGGTAGAAATGTCCTGTGTCAAAAACCTGTAAGGCAGAATGATGGTGCTATGTGACTCAGTCTCCAAATGACCCATAAATAAGCTGTTTTGTATTGGTTACTATATTAAAATAAATTATCCTTAAGTATAGATCATTTGAAATTCATCATACAACATTGTATATACAAATTTCTATGATCCAAGTGTTTTGTGAGCAGAATAGACATGAAAATATTGTTCTTCAGATTTCCCTGTGCTGTTCCCATTTTTCTCTGCCCTCCACATATGAGCTGAGCAGGTTAAAGTTCCTGTTCTGTACATACAGGGGTCCTATTATATATAGATCACTTATAGCAATCAGTAAAACCTGAAAACTTAAGAGGCTAGGAGCAGAAACGGATTAAGGCAGAATGAGTGATGTGGTGGCTTTGGCTCCCTCTTCTCCCTTCAATCAGAAAAAAACAATGTATTCTAGCAATGAATACAAAACTTCCTCTGATTGGCTGAGCATCAGCCCACCTCTCTGACTCAGCCAATCACAGGAAGCTTTGTATTCCATGCTAGAATGCATTGCTTTCTCTGATTGGCTGAGCACCACATTGTGTTCCGGTTATGAGACAAGAAGTCTTGGCTTGAACCCAGAACACAGTGCGGTATGCTGTATGAAGCCCAGTGGTGACTGGTGCTCAAAATTTTTTGGGGGGCCCAAACAAACTGAAAAATTCTGAAAAAACCCCCATCAATTGCAGCCTCGCTGTACCATCAATCGCAGCCACTGTGCCATCAAACGCAGCCACTGTGCCCATCAATCGCAATCACTGTGCCCATCAAATGCAGCCACTGTGCCCATCAATTGCCACCCCTGTGCCATCAAACGCAGCCACTGTTCCATCAAACACAGCCACTGTGCCCATTAAACGCAGCCACTGTGCCCATCAATTGCCGCCACTGTACCATCGATTGCTGCCACTGTGCCATCAAACACAGCCACTGTGCCCATCAATTGCCGCCACTGTGCCATCAAATGCTGCCACTGTGCCCCATCAAATACAGCTACTGTGCCCATCTTATGCTGCCACCGTGCCCATCTTACACAGCCACTCTGCCCCATCAAATGCAGCCACTGTGCAGCATCGAATGCAGCCACTGTACCCATCATATGCAGCCTCACTGTGCCTATCATATGCAGCCTCACTGTGCCCCATCATATGCAGCCTCACTGTACCCCATCAAATGCAGCCTCACTGTGTCCCATCATATGCAGCCTCACTGCGTCCCATCATATGCAGCCTCATTGCGCCTCATCATATGCAGCCTCACTGTGCCCCATCATATGCAGCCTCACTGTGCCCCATCAAATGCAGCCTCACTTTGCCCTATCAAATGCAGCCTCACTTACCTTACAGGCAGCTACGCTCAGGCCGTGCATTCCACGGAGCTGCCGATGTCACTTCCAGTTTCCCTGTGGAACAGAGAAAACGGAAGTAACCTCTTAACTAGAGGAACCAAGCTCCTACCCGTAGTAATCCTACGGGCAGAAGCTGCTCCACGTTTTGGATTGCACCGCAAAGCAGGTCAAAATCCTGCAAGTGAAGAGCCTCGTCTGCAATCTCTTGATTGCATTGACGTGGCGCTTCCCATAGTGCACTGTGTCCGGCGCCCGAACACAGTGCACTTAAAGAACATTTTTTTTCTATATTTTTTTTGAAGGGGCCTTTTAAAAAAATTGTATTTATTTTTTTTTGTGACTGCTGGGTCCCCCCACCCAGCAGTAAATAAATACAATTTGCGCCCCCTATGGACGGGCCGCCACTGATGGAGCCTCTGATACATACAGTATATATCGCACATCCAGTGGCCTCACATGTTAGTGAGGGAGATAGTTTGTTTGGGCCAGCTTGGCCCAAACAAACTATGTAAAATGTAGCAAAAGCTGGAGTTCAGCTTTAAGAATGGGGCCATATTTATACTTTAACAGTTGAAAAATGTGAGAAAGGGGGGCGCATGCGCGAAGTCTTCCTGGTCGGACATGTCCGCCTAGAGCTCCGCTCCGAGGAGAGACACAAAGCCGCACAAGCCATTAGCCAGGCCACGCTACGCTCCACAGCTGCCCTATTCAGCCTCCAACAGGGCCCAGTCATAGCGGACATGGTCACTGGAGGGTCCCGCAACAACAAGACCAAGTCCAGAAACATCCGAGAGGCCCTGGCTTGGGCTGCAGCTAAGATGGCACCACGACAGCTCCACACGCTGCTTTCCCACAGCCACCCAGACTGAAGCCGCCTACCAGCAGAGGAGAGGGTGAGTCAGACGCGGACTTCTCTGACACTCCATATTCCTACCCAGGGCAGCCAGACATGCTGAAGCAATTTGAGCAAATGCTACAGCGTGCCCTGAAGCAAACCTTAGACCAGATTACAGAACGCCTCTCCAGAGAAATCAGGGAACTTGCCCAACGTACCCCTGACCTGGAGCAGAGGGTAGACGATCTAGAAATCCTCTTTAGCAATCCTCTTTAGCAATCATACTGACAGATAGATAGAAGCTGTGCTTGAGGAAAACCAATCACTCCAAACCAAGCTAGAAGATTATGAGAACAGGGCTAGACGCTCCAATATAAGGATCTGTGGGATCCCTGAGACTGTGCTAGATCTCAATTCCACGGTCAGTGCACTATTCCAGGAACTAGTCCAATCCATTTCTTTTGAACACCTTGAAATGTATAGGGTGCATAGAGCCCTAGCACCACGCAAGCCGGAAGGGCCTCCATGCAACATAGTCGCCAAAATGCATTTCTACTGCACGAAGGAACAACTCATCCAAGCTGCACGTCAACGAGAGCCTCTCATTTCAAGGCCATGACTACCAGTTATTCGCTGAACTCTCCCAGATGACCATCGTCAAGCGAAGAGCACTCACGCCTCATTTGCAAATCCTGCAGCAACATCATATCGCCTACACCTGGGGATTTCCCTTCTCCCTTCGATTCACCTATCAAGGCCGTAAACATTCCTGCAAGACATCAGAGGTTCTTCACTCCTTCCTACAAGATCTACATCTGGCCCCACCTCCATCACCTTCGGTCTCTGAAAGCAAGCAACGTCGCTCAGGTTCTCAATCTCCGCAGAAGTACTCCACATTCAACCAAGCGTGGGAGATTCATCTCACCATCCCAAGCCCTACTGGACACTATGGACTGATGGTAACCCCCTAGCTAAATCTTCCATTTACCCATCAGGGTTCGGTTGCACCCCCCATGGGATCCACCCCGTCTCAGATACCCCCCCCGTTAGGCATTTGACTGCCTGTTGCTGGGTATCTGAGACACCCTCCTGCAGGCAGACTACTCTGCTATGTTTACTTGTTTATATGCACTTGTTTTCCTGACAAAACCTACCGCTAGGTCTTAGAATTCATCTTCATTGTTAGGTCTGTTCTTTATACATGTTCCCTGATCTGTTTCTAAGTTATCACGGCACCCATGATCTCTCAAAGAACCTTACCCCAACCCCCGCTCTCCTCCAGACCTCACCCAGGTGACCTTGGATCTAACCATCTCCCTATCCCCCCCTCTCACCCCTGCTCCCTCCACCATTTGATATATCTCTGAGAACTCATGGCCCCCCTGACTCATGGGTCACTTTTTGTTGTGCTCCAGGGATTTGAAATACCACACCCCTGATGACTCAACTCTAAGTATCCGCAAAACATTGTCAACATACCTTGGATTCCGCATACAGACCTAAAATGATCACTCTCAGTCTGATGGGTCAACCCCTCATAGTTCACTCTCTGCTAACCGATTATACTTTATTATGTTCACGTGTGTTAGTTAGCGCAAGTTTCTTCATATTTTGAGGTAACCTATACCCCACCCACACACGGCTCTGTCTGGGCATGCCTGGTGAAGAGGTACCTGCACATCACACTCCCCTTGTCGCCCATGGGGAGCGCCATAACATACTGTATAACTTTTTTCTTGAATAATCCTAAATCCTGAGTCACCATATTGTTGATGGCCTGGCTATTCTCATATTCTCACTGGCATGCTACCCCAATATAATTCATATAGATGGCTCCTGTGTCCCCCACGGTTGTCACTGCTGCCTCCCATTAGCCTGTGGACGTCCCCTACTGGACTCTCCCTAGGCTACACAATCCCCTCTGTTCAGGTACTTTTGACCTGCCCAGATGGGATTCACACATCCCTCCTGTGCTTTCCACCCCCTCCCTTCCTCCTTCTCCTGTCTCTGCCAACTACAATGCTCTTCCCGCTTTTCTCCCGCTAAATTTCCTTTTCTGGCTTCCTCCCTCTCTCCTCTTCATCTTCTATCTTCACCGGGAGGAGAAGACTCGATCTAGTCAACGCATTCGTAACAGGCCCCTTCTTCATTCCACACCATGGCTCCACTGAACAGCCTCACACTTAATGTACAAGGGCTGAATTCCCCCCAAAAATGAGTCAAAGCCTTCCAATCGTTTGCTTCAGCCAAAGCTCATGAAGTTTGCCTCCAGAAAACCCCTTTCACAAACCAATTCTCCCCCAAATCTGTTGGTGCCTCTTACCCACAATTATTCACAGCCTCGGCCACCACTAAACAAAGGGGAGTTCTAGTGGCTTTCCACCGCACTACCCCCTTCACACTCCGGGAGGAGATTAAGGACCCTGAAGGCAGATACATTCTTCTGATAGGTCAGCTTCTTGACGTTGAGATTTACACCGATCCAGGCATAAATATTATACGAAAGTTAACAAACCGGATACCTTATTGCACTATCCCTTCATAGAATGGTCCGTGCCTACAAACCAGTCAGACTGAAGATCGGAAGAGACACCTACTCCAGCGACCCTATAAAGGTCCTGTCTGTCTTCCGAAAGCACTTGGCCAAACTCTACTCAGCTGATAATTGGTTTAATGAAGCTTGCGCCTCAACACTCTTTTTTACCCTCACTCTCTCTTCCCTGATGGCCTCTCAATGGGCCAATCTAGACCAACCCATCTCTGAACTGGAAGTCCTTAATGCCATTAACATGTTGAAGAAAAACAAGCACCCGGGCCCCAAAGGTTTCACGGCTTCATATTATAAACACTATGCCGACTTACTCACACCCCTCCTGACTAGAGCCTTCAACTCTATTCCAAAAAGACACTCTTTTCGTGCTGACTTTCTCACGGCCATTGTCTCCATGCTTCTAAAACCTCAAACTGAAGACTCCTGTGCTAACTATCGACCCATTTCCTTACTAAACATAGACCTCAAACTTATTGCAAAATAAGCTTAAATCTGATTATAGGATCTCTAATCCATAAAGATCAAGTTGGGTTTATCCCTCTGAGACAAGCTGGAGACAATGTTCGTAGGGCAGTTCTACTAACACACGTGGCCCGTTCACGTCATATCCCTGCATGCTTAGTATTTTTGGATATCAAAAAAGCCTTTTATTCCCTCTCCTGGCCATATCTCCAATTTCTACTACAAAGATGGGGTTTTGGATCACATTGGGTTTCCTCCCTATATACCTCTCCCTCAGCATACCTCAAATATGCAGGCTGAAAATCAGATCCATTTCCAGTGTGTCGCGGAACAATACAGGGCTGCCCCCTGTCCCCGCTTCTTTTTGCCCTTGCACCCCTAGCCCACCTTATCCGTTATAACCCGGACATCAGGGGCCTGGAAATGGGTGGCATCCACCATAAACTCTGCCTGTTTGCGGATGACATCCTCCTCTTTCTCTCCTCCCCACTGACATCCACTTCCACCCTTCTCTCAATCTTGGACCGATTGGCAGCAATTTCAGGACTAGTTGTGAGGCCGCAGAAATCTAGATCCCTTAACATTTCACTACCCCAGCCGATGCTTTCACAACTTAAGCAGACCCTCCCTTTTTCCTGGCCACCCCAATATATTTCATACCTGGGCATTAAACTTACCGCTGACCCTGCCTCCCTATGCTCAGCCAACTATCCACCCATATTGAACCATTTATCTAATCTCATGTTTTCCTGGGCTGCCTTGCCCCTGGTGTGGCTGGGATGTCTCACAGTGAATAAATGGCAATCCTCCCTAAAATGTTATATTTGTTCAGAGTTTTACCAATCCAAGTGCCATCTCACTTCCTCCGAACACTACAATGCAGAGTCCTCACCTACGTCTGGGGTAAGACCAGACCTCGTGTGGCGAGATCAACTACGTATTTACACAAACTGCAAGGTGTCCTTGGTCTCCCACACTTCACCAAATATTACCAGGCAGCCAAAATTCTTCCAAAATATCACGCCTCTCATGAAACACCTCTCTGGGTAGCAATGGAATTGGTAGAGTGTGATCCCCTTTCCGTGGCCAACTTAATGTGGCTTCGTCCTAGCAACTGCAAGACAGTGAGGAACCCAGTCACCTGTCACTCCCTGCGAATATGGGATAACCTTAAAACCAAATTTAGATTTCAATCCCCCCATAATCCTCTTCTATCCTATTTGCGGAAGCCCAACTTTTATCCGGCGTGGACCTTCCCCGATTCCTTTAACACACAGAATTCCCAAGTCCGAAATCTTCTGCTACCTTTAACTTAAATACTTTTTCTCCTCATGCTTACGCACAGACTTCTCTCTACCCGACATGACCAGCTTTGGATGTATCTGCAAAAATGACCTTCATGCACGGGGCCTAATCTCCTCTTTCTACTCACAATTATTAGACCCACCACCACACACATCCCTGCACTACATTAAAATATGGGAATCCGATTTGGGCCTCCAACTGGGCACCACTGACTGGTCCAATATTTGGACCTCAACAAAATCGGCTTTGCAGAATGTTGTAGCCTCTGAAACAAATTACAAAGTAATGTTGCGCTGGTACCTGGTCCCCTCCCAGATTACCAAATATCTACCGTCATATTCCCCTGCTTGTTTCCGAGGATGTCCAGATGAAGGCACACACCTACATATCTGGTGGAGTTGTCCACTAGTTCAATCATATTGGACAGACATCTTTCATATCCTTTCCACCCTTACTGGTAACACCATAGCCCCCGACCCAACCATAGCCCTACTTAATAAGAAACCTCCCAATATAACCTGTCTTCAGTTCAAGTTACTCTTACATATAACAACCACTGCAAAGCAAACCATTGCGAAGGCCTGGAAAACCCCATGCCTCACAGTCCTGGAAACAAAGAATAGAGTTACCAGAGCCATGATTCACACCAAAATAGAAGCAGTTCTCCTAGACGGGGTCCAAAAATTTGAACGCCTTTGGAAACTATGGGTTGACCATTATCTAACCCCTGACTTTGAAAATGCCCTACTACTACCCTGAATAACCATACTGACAACTTTGTTTACCCATAGAGACTAGATCCCCATTCCCACTCCCCTCCTCCCAGTGAACCTTCCCTCCTTTTTTTCTTCTTCTCCTTATCCCTCATCTTCCCTTTCTGAGCTGCCTTCCTCCTCTTCCTCTACTCCCCCTTCTCACCTCCTCTCTGCTCTCCTGGATGTAAACTTCTCAGCTCCAACCGACATCAATACGCATTTTGTGGAAGCTAGGCATCTCTGCTGAACCACAATCTCCCTAAGTCAAGATCCTTGAATGCCTACAGGCCCATCACACAATCTAACCTATACCCAGTATGAGGACACTCAGACACCTGGTAAACCCCCAGGTGACTTAATCAGGAGTCACCAATAATGAAGCAAGGTTCACAGAGACCGGAACGTTTCCTAGACCTCATCTAATCATAATCCCCTGCATGTCATTTAACTGATCTACGTGGTGTAGTCATATGTTGCTTTATCTTAATTTGCTGATATTTTCTGTATGTTTTGTTGGACAGGGCTGCGCCCCTAACCTCTTCATTGAAACACCACTCTACCGTTACACTCCCCCCCCCCCCCCCCATCCAGAGAAAAACGTCTTTCAGTTGTATTCTGTTAAGATTTCTTGTTTTCTTTTACCTTTAATAAAAAATTTGAACAAGGAAAAATGTGAGAAAGATGAACTTTAAAGGCCGGGTGATCTCTTTTATAAATCATATGTGTATATTTTTTCTTCTCTTAGGAGGTTGAAGAGTACAGTTTTATCACACAACTAGCTGGACTTACAGACCACGTGCCAGTAGCAATGCGACTGACCGTTTCTACAGGGGAAGAGGAGTCATAAGCAGGACTATGGACTCTGCCAGTATTAATGGGGAAGTACATGTGGCCCAGGGGTTATTCAAACCCCCAGAATCTGGTGCAGGGGATTTCTTCAGCGTCCTATTGGAGCCACAAAGAGTCCTCCACCATTTGGACTGCGTGATGGAAGCAGACAGGAGGAATGAGTTCAGAGGTTTCCTCAATGGTGCCACTCCTGGGCACCAGACCACGTCCCACAGTGGGCCAGCTGCGCCCTCTATTGTATACCGGAATGTGAGGAACCTAGAACGGATTCAGTGCCATTCTTACCAAGATGTTTTTATACCACTATATAGCACAATATAGTTTGTAACCGTGAGATGCTGTTCTTTGTTTCTTTTTCCTTTTTTTTCGTTCTTTTTGCATATTTTTTGTATATCTAAAGGAACAGAAGGACCATTAATCTTTTTACTTTCTAGGCTCTTGTTGTAGTAACGAACAGCTCCACTAGCATGCGCTATAATTGCATGAGGCTCTGCATTACAAAAGCCAATATCACATGGGACACCCAAAGAGAGGGAATCCACCCGGGAATGTCAGTCTAAATAGGTAAAATGGGGGTTTCCTTGATTGGCTAATACTTTTTTAATGGCTTTGCGGGATTTTCTTTAGGTTTTCTTTTTTTTCAATTGTATTAGAAATTACACAATAAAATATCACCTTGCTTTTATCAATCTTGTCTCCCCTAAGTACTTTTAAGTTTTACCTATTGCTTAAATGAGTTATCCATAAAAATAAAACCCAGCTAACTGATACAGACTCCTTTGTGCAATAACAAGGAAGAGCTGCTACCTTTACTAGCTCCATTGTAAATTAAAATGGGTGTAAACTGGCTGTCTTTTCCTGAGCGTAGACTGAAAGTTAACTTTAAAGTTGATCTACCACTAAGGGTATACCGGCCATATGATATCTTTGTTATTATTGAAGTGGGCGGCAAGTCACATTTTACCTTTTAGGTCTGGAAAATACTAGCTCATTTGGAACCCTACCTGTTACCTAAACAGAGTTGATTAGGCTGAATCACCACATACACTATATGGCCGATTCTTTGTAGACACCCTCCAAATTGCTGAGTTGAGGTGTTAACAGTGAAGGGTACTGTTAATGCTATAGCATTTAGCACAAAGTCATTTTAAAGCCCGACTTTGGGAAACTTGAAAATTCCTCCTTGCAATGGGGCTGCGTCCGCACTGCAAGGGTTAACTGCCCAATTAGGTCTAGGAGAGAATAAAAGCATTTTACTTACTCAATCTTTCACTTCCCTGCCACATGGTGCCTTACCCCCCCCCCCCATGCTCTAGCTGTGGACTGACCCTTGGCATCATCACGTCCAATGCAGGTCTTGGGCTTTAAGAATGTGTACATTTCCAACCTTCAGACAATTTAGGGAAGGCTCTTTTCTGTTCCAGCATGACTGTACCCCTGTGCACAATGGCAGCTACCTGAAAACGGGGTTTGAAGAGTTTGGTGTGAAGGAACTTGGCCTGCACAAAACTCTGACCTCAAGCCTACCAAACACCATTGGGATGAATTTTAATGCTGATCGCCAAACAGGTCTTCCCATTCAGCATCAATGCCTGACCTCACAAATGCACTTGTGGCTGAATAGGTACGTCTCCACAGACACACTCCAAAATCTTGTGGAAAGCCTTATTGGAAGAGTGGAAGCTGTTATAGCCTTACTAGTAGAGTTGAGGCTATATTTAGGGCTTCCTTCAGCAAGTAGGGTGGGGTGGGGGGCGGCAATCCATTATTATTGCCAATAGTTTAGGAATGGGGTGTCCAACAAGCTTGACAACAGATGTTTAGGGCCTATTGACCATTTTCATGCAGTAAAACAAATGCATGTCAAGCAGAAAACCCATTCTTTCCTATAGGGCTGGTTCATATCTATGTGCTGCAGTTTACATTGAAATAGGAACTATATGGGTCCCTTCACAATCACATATGTGCATTATTACGCATGCTGCATGCACAAGGAATAGTGTGAATACAGGCTTAGTGTAGTTAACCATCTAGTTTGATGGGGAAAAAAGAATCTTTAGTTGGTAGGTGGCATCTTTAATATTATAGCATGAATAAGAGCCTGCATTATCCTGAACATTAAAATAATACTAAACACACACTGTTTAATTTACATTGTGCCTTGTAATTACTGTATGTGGATAATGGCACTGTAATTATTTTAATTAAAAAAATCTACTTTTTTCCTAATCGATATACGGCTGTCACATGACCCAGATCTATCCCAGCCTGTCTGCAGGGAAACATAAGCAGGGGAGCTTCTAGTCCTCTGCTGCTGGTCACATGTTCCAAATTGTAAAAAAAGCCTTTGAAATACAGAGTAAAAATAAATAAATAATATTATTAAACTTAAAAGTTTTAAGTTGTCATACAAATATATATTTGAAATCAAATTTTTATTATTTTGTGGAAATAACATGGTGTGAGCATATTTCTGTGTCATGCATCACCAGCTTGTGTCTTAGAATAAGAGGGAGATGAAGCCTCCATTAATCTAAATGTAATATCCCACCCTCATTGTGTTTAGCTGGTTAGTGGCCATGGAGGAGGGAGGGAGTGGGCTGTCATTTGCCACTATGTATACACCCACACGTGTGATGCTATAGTCAGATGGGCTGCTCAGATGCTCAACATTGAAACTCACTGAAAACTGAGCATGTGCAGAGTTGCCACCACAGCTGCAAAATCCCTAGCTGGATTGGGGACATGGACAGAAGGTGGATATAGAGAGCAGCAGTATCAACCAGTTTTTTTGCTGAATACAGAAAACAAATCTCTTAGTGACTGCGTGAGTATAAACAGCATGTAATACAATATTTATTGATATGTAAGGTGTGTAAATTGAAAGTAAGATAGTTGCACGCTATTATGCAGGGAAATATTTAAACCTAAAATTGCTGCTGCTGTCACTTATGTGCTCCCACAGAAAAACAGTAAATAAAGTATAAATGACACAGTGCTGCATAAATTAAAAACACAAAAAAATAAACCAAATCAATACTAATGTGCAATATAAGTGTTGAGAACAAAAGTCCAATAACATAAAGTGATAATTTCTTCCGCTGACATGCAGGGAAATGTGAAGTGTCTCTTTGCTTCAAACAACCTCTATATGCATAGTGCCCCCGCTACCACATGCAATGCTTGCTTACCTCCTTAAAAAACCCTGCTAGGGGTCAAACACGCCTTGCGCTCTGTGCAACTCTCCCTTCACGAAATCCTCACTGGTCCTTGGTAACCTCTGTTGGACTCTCAAGAAACAAGTAATGATCTATATCTGATAAGGGTTCCTTCCACTGTGCTACTTCAGACTTGAATCCAGTATAATCCACATTAGCTGCCGGTAGTTTCAACAATACATGGAAAAAACAGAAAGTGCCTCCAATAGTGCAGTATCCGAGGAATTAAAAAATGAACCTCTCCACCCCAGCTAATATACCACTCACATTTATTAAGACAATTAAAAGCAAATCATTCCTCCAGATGAAGCCACGTGTGGGGTGGTAAAACTAGTAGAGGTGGAGCCTGGTGGTGGAACCTTGTCGTAACTGAGTGAGACCTTTCTGATGTATTATTTTATTTTATTTATTTATTTCAGGTACTTATATAGCGCCATCAATTTACGCAGCGCTTTACATATACATTGTACATTCACATCAGTCCCTACCCTCAAGGAGCTTACAATCTAAGGTCCCTAACTCACATTCATACATACTAGGGACAATTTAGACAGGATCCAATTAACCTACCAGCATGTCTTTGGAGTGTGGGAGGAAACCGGAGTACCCGGAGGAAACCCACGCAGGCACAGGGAGAACATGCAAACTCCAGGCAGGTAGTGTTGTGGTTGGGATTCAAAAGAGCAACCCTTCTTACTGCTAGGCGAAAGTGCTATCCACTACACCACTGTGCCATCAATGCTTTTAATTTTCTTAATAAATGTGAGTGGTATATTAGCTGGGGTGGAGAGGTTCATTTTTTAATTCCTCGGATACTGCATTATTAGAGGCACTTTCTGTTTTTTCCATGTATTGTTGAAACTACCGGCAGCTAATGTGGATTACACTGGATTCAAGTCTGAAGTAGCACAGTGGAAGGAACCCTTATCAGATATGGATCATTACTTCTTTCTTGAGAGTCCAACAGAGGTTACCAAGGACCAGTTATGCCGCGTACACACGGTCGGACTTTTCGTCTACAAAAGTCCGACGGACGCCGACGGACAAAATACGGCTGACCATCCGATCGTGTGTGGGCTTCCCTGGACTTTCAGCGGACTTTTCCAGCCGCAAATCTGATGGACTTTAGATTTGAAACATGCTTCAAATCTTTAAGTCGTAACTACGCCGGACCCAGAAATCCGCTTGTCTGTGTGCTAGTCCGACGGACAAAAACCGACGCTAGGGCAGCTATTGGCTACTGGCTATCAACTTCCTTATTTTAGTCCGCTGTACGTCATCACGTACGATTCCGTCGGACTTTTGTGTGATCGTATGTAGGCAAGTCCATTCGTTAGAAAGTCTGCTGCAAGTCCGCCAAAAGTCCGTTGAAAGTCTGTCGGACGGGCTGTCGGACTTTTGTAGGCGAAAAGTCCGACTGTGTGTACGCGGCATAAGGGTTTTGTGAAGGGAGAGTTGCACAGAGCGCAAGGTGTGTTTGACCCCTAGCAGGGTCTTGTAAGGAGGTGAGCGAGCATTGCATGTGGTGGCGGGGGCACTATGCATATGGAGGTTGTTTGAAGCAAAGAAACACTTCACTTTTCCCCTGCATGTCAGCGGAAGAAATTATCACTTTATATTATTGGACTTTTGTTCTGAACACTTATATTGCACATTAGTTTTGATATGGTTTTATTTTTGCGTGTTTTTCATTTATGCAGCGCTGTCTCATTTATACTTTATTTAAGGTGTGTAAATTGGTGTTGTGCAGATTATATTGTGTGAGTGTGTATCACTGATGTTTTACTCATCACTATAACTTAAAAATCAAGAAGTAAATATGCAGATGCAAATAAACATATATAGTGTTTTACAGTGCAGTGGTCCCCAAACTGTGGCCCGAGGGCCAGATGCAGCCCTTTTGCTTGCCTTTATCCGGCCCTTGGGGCACTATCCCTCCCTCTGATACGAGACACTAGTCTGCCATGTGACATAGACAATAGAGCACCACTTCTTGGGTCCGGCAAATCACAGAGCCGGAGTCCGCAGCCCAGAAGGAAGATGCTGCCTACACAGGGGACATCACTGGATTCTTTTGCAGGTAAGTGGCACATATTGGGCTAGTATGTGTTGCATACTAGCCCGTTATGCTTTTCATTTGCAGGCTGTGCAGCAAGCAAAAGAGGCAATAAACCCCATCAGGGTTTACTTCCTCTTGAGGCTAGGGCAGTGTTTCTCAACTCCAGTCCTCAAGGCGCCCCAACAGGTCATGTTTTCAGGATTTCCCTCATTTGAAATGTCTGTGGTAATTACTAAGGCAGTGAAACTGATCAAATCACCTGTGCAAAATAATGGTTAGCCTGAAAACATGACCTGTTGGTGCGCCTTGAGGACTGGAGTTGAGAAACACTGGGCTAGGGGACACATTGGTTGGTATCTTTTATTGACATTCAGGTCTTTTCAGAAGATAGGAACAACAACAACTATAGCAATTTAGCCAGTGGGACAGCCAAATGCACAGGATGAAAGCCAGGATGCAAAATATAGTTGCCTTGTGCCATTGATGTAGTTTAAATACAACATTATTATGTTTGACTGAAGTCTCTGTTTGATTATTGATGGCCATTCCTAGTTGTGCTGTGGTTGAAGCATCATATGTATTTACTCTAAATTGCTTATTTATTCCTAATCTTAGTCTCGCCTGATTTGTATCAATCTGGCCTGTGGGGAAGATAGCGGGTTAAATAAATGTGAACAGATGGTAATGGTGGGTGAGATGCTACATGAGCAAAACAGCATTAATATGTTAATATTACACAGGAGAAATCTTGCTAGTAGTAAAAAAGGAATCCACGGTACATCCTGCCAAAGGCACATTGTAGAACAGGAGCATCATTAGATGGACATATCGCATTTGTTTAATGAGACAGTCAAAGAGTAAACATGAGTACATAGTGGAGTAGCCGTTAGCGACCTACGTCTAACATTTTTAAAGAATATATAATCATGCCTGCTGTACCATGTACTTCAATGAAAAAAGTATCCTGTTCTCTTTGTATTGCTTCCTTTGTATGAAATCCCTGCCCCTGCCAGCTTTCCTATAAAAAAAAAAACTGAGCACACTAGGCATGAGAGAACAGCACAGTGAGTTTTCTGGCTGTGCTGGGACCTCAGCCTGCTCTCCTCCAATAATTAGACTTAAGCCTCGTACACACAATCAGACTTTAAACAAACGTTTCCGTGGATTTCTGTCCAAAGGGCATTGGCCGTGAACTTGGTATGCCTACACACGGCAGGACTTTTTAGACAACAAACACGAACGTAGTGACGTTTCAACGTACTGACGACACTTCAAAAAGAGGAATTTCAATTTTTCGGCGCCACCCTTTGGTCAACGTCTGTATTGTTGTCTAATCTTTTGCATTGGTTCTGAGCATGCGTGTTTGTACTTTGGACTAAAGTTTTGTGTACACACGATCGGACTAGACGACGTAGGACTTTTGTTGCCCCCAAGTTTGTCTGTTCGCACAGCCGACATTTGTCCGATGAAAACCGATGGAGTGTACACGTGGTCGGATGTTGCCTTAAAACAGGTAATTTGCATGTTTGTTGTCAAAAAGTCCGATTGTGTGTATGGGCCGTTATGCTGACGCCATTCACACGGCCATTCACTGGGAAGAACAGTATGCTGCTGTTTTTCCTCCCCTAGGTCTCTGAGCTCCTTATGATGCAGCTGAGAAGGGAATGTAATCACTTATAAAAAAAAGGGGGGGGGGGGTATTTATGTTGTTTTTTTTATATTTAAACACAAATGTTTTGCCTTTCATTTCTATTTAAAATTGAATGGGTTGTTTTATAAGGTGAAGATTCACATATACTTTAAGAGTATAATATTTTCTGTAAGCAGACAGCACATCACACTGGCTATTACCTCTATTAGCCACAGACTTCTTTTCTTATTATAAGGCCTCATGCACACTGGATGTTTTTACAGCTGCTGTTTTTGGCTTCAGGCGTTTTTTTCTACAGCCACTAAACTCCCCAGCATGTTATCCTATTTGTCCATGTACACAAATGCTGCATACACACGGTTTCCAATGGGAAATGTTGGATGTGAGCTTGTTGTCGGACTTTCCGCCAACAAATGTTGGCTAGCAGGTTCTCAAATTTTCCGCCAACAAAACTTTGTTGTCGGAAAGTCCGATCGTGTGTACACAAGTCCGTCGAACAAAAGTCCACGCATGCTCGGAATCAAGCAGAAGGAGCCGCACTGGCTATTTAACTTCCTTTTTCTCAGCTCGTCGTCCGTCTTGTACGTCACCACGTTCCCATGTTCGCAATTGTTGGCCAACATTTGTTTGACCATGTGTATGCAAGACAAGTTTGAGCCAACAACCTTCGAACAAAAATCCACGGTTTTGTTGGCAGAAAGTCCGATCGTGTGTACGGGGCAATAGGCTTTTATCAGCGTTTTTTTTAGATGGGGCATGTTCTGGATGGGAAAAAAACAGAACTAGTGGGTTTTGAAGAGGAGTTTTCCATCTGTAAAAATGCTCTAACTCTGAAAAACGTGGTTATTTGGCGTTTACGGGCGTTTCTGAGCAATAAGCTTTTGTGGGAGTATAGTATGCTAAAAAAACGCAAACGCTAAAAACCGCTAATGCAAAAACGCTGCAAAAGTTATGTTTTTAACGTGGCACTCTACTTTTTTTTATAACGTCCAGTTTGCCTCAAAGTAAAAGAGGGCAATATAAAACGAGTGCGATGTTTTTGATAAACTTACACATCAGTGTCTGGTTCGATGGATGCTCATCAGATATTTTGGTTCTAATTTTGCCCTTTGTGTGCTTCATCCTTAAAAAGTGTTGCTCACAAATATAGGTACTGCGGAAAACTGATGAAATGAATAAGGCGTGATTGTGAAAAGTGGGAAATTTTTCAGATAAAACCTATAAAAGTCCAGTAAAGAGACACTGTCAAATTTTTCTTCGGCCACGTGTTCATTAAGTGTAAACGCATTTTTGCATAAATTTCCCCAAAAAATCAGCATTTTTAAGTAAGTTTATGATTTTGTGTTGGGTGGCAATCATAGTTGTCTTTGGACCTGAGCAGGTTGGATACCCACATTGCATTAAGACAACAAATTAATTTGAATGGGATGCCAATGTGTCCTATTTTATGTAAAATCAAAACTGAACGTGTTTTTTTAAACAATGCATCACAGCGTATGATGGTGCATTACTGTGTGTTGTGGTGCATTGTAACGCAGGTGCGTTGTGTAAACTAGTGTTTAAAAAAATGATCGGCAGGTGGAGAATGTGCAAAAAGAAACACAGATCTGAGGCTCCCATCTGGCAGCACTGCAGTCCTCCCAACACTAGGGGGGACTTGTAGGAGACATTGAAGTGATCAAAGACTACGGCATTAACATGGATTGACACTAAAACCTGTACCAAACACTCCTCAATATAATATCCCTGCACTGCTTGTTGGTATGATGACTGCAAGGCATGGGCATAGACTGTTCCCTTTTGGTGTCCTGAAATAAAAGGTTATAATATATCTCGGATTATAATATATCTCTGAACAGTCTGGTCACCTTACCCTACTGGTTCGCTGGCTGGGCCTCTGCAGTTAAAGTGATTGTAAAGTCTTGATTTTTTTTTCCTATAAAAATAACAAACATGTTATACTTACCTGCTCTGTGCAGTTGGTTTTGCACAGAGCAGCCCAGATCCTCCTCTTCTCGGGTCCCTCTTTGCCACTCCTGGCCCCTCCCTCCTGTTGAGTGCCCCCACAGCAAGCAGCTTGTTATGGGGGCACCGAGCCGAGTCACAGCTCCCTGTGTCCATTTAGACACTGAGCCCCGACCCGGCCCACCCACTCTCTCCCCTGATTGGCTAACTGACTTTGATTGACAGGGGTGGGAGCCAATGGCACAGCTGCTGTGTCTCAGCCAATCAGGAGGAGTGTTCCGGATGGCTAAGACACTCGTGGACATTGCTGGGGAGAGATGGGGCTCAGGTAAGTAATTAGGGGGTGCTGGGGAGGCTGCTACACACAAAAGGTTTTTTATCTTAATGCATAGAATGCATTAAGATAAAAAACCCTCTGCCTTTACAACTCCTTTAAGAGGGGGAAGTTGGTAGGTGGCAAAAAATGCTTTACAATTGCTTTAAACAAGCTTGCTGTACACACTGGGGTTGATTTACTAAATATTGAGAGCGCTAAATCTGGTGCAGCTGTGCATGGTAGCCAATCAGCTGCTAGCTTCAGCTTGTTCAATTAAGCTTTGACAATATAACCTGGAAGCTGATTGGCTACCATGCACAGTTGCACCAGGTTTTTCATTCTCCAGTTTTAGTAAATCAACACCATTAATTTTATGCACGCTTGTGTGAACAGGGGCTTACTGTGATTATTTCTTTTCACTGGAGTTCTCCTTTAAGGCTTGCTGTACACAGTAGTCTTATGTAAACCCATGTGAACAAGGTGTTACTGCGATTTTTTAAAATTTTTTACTGGAGTTCTCCTTTAAAGGCTTATTAGCCTGCATTGAAGTAGATGCTTCCAGCTGTCATTCTTCTATGGTGATAAGGAAATAAAAGCTATTTAGTAGCTATAAGTAACATTGATGAGCTATGTATGTATATAAGCCCCATTATAGCTTCCAAATGACATCACCAGCCAGCAATTACATCACATTCAGGCTGGGTTCACACTGCTGCGGTGCGGGAACGCAGCGAATTTACTGCGGGTTCCCGCACCGCACCAACTCGCACGGCAGTTCACACTGCCATATGCGAACTGCTGGGGAGTGTCATACAATGTTAATGACACCCCCAGTTCAGCCCGCATATCGCAATGCGAACTGACAATCCGGACACTTTCGGATCGCATAGGTGTGAACACCCATGCGATCCGATTTTGGTCCGAACAAAAAAAAGGGTCCTGTGCGAGTTTGGACCGAATGCGGTGCGATATCAGCCATACTATCTGTATGGCTGATATCGCACAGCACAGACATCGCATGTGATGTGAACAGCAGTGCGCTGCGAATCACATGCGATGTCTGCAACGGCCGCAGTGTGAACCCAGCCTCAATCCAGTTTTTTAAAGCATTGCCAAAGGAATTTTTTTTTCCGAAAATGTTACCCTGAAGGGTTCATTCACCTGATGCAAATACATTTTAGCACGTAAAACAGATGGAAGGAATTTATTAGAACGCTAATTGCAAATTATATCTAATAGGTATGGTGGATTTGAGTGACGTTTAATGAAAAGCGGCAATTGTTTGACTTTCAGAGGTCTATAAATGGGTTTCTGCTAGAGATCCCATATCCATACACAGATTACATACCGACAAGTGAGTCTCCCAACATCCCGCAGGGGTTTTGTGTACAAGATTCATCCACTGCGCAGCGTTTAGGGCCCTGTTCATAGGCAGAATCGCTGGCAATCATAGCGCAGCGCGCTGCATGCATTTAGGTGCCATGATCCTTTAATTGCACCCCAAACACTCAGTGATTCTGCTGACAGGAGCGCACGGCAAACTGCGCATTCAAAAATCGTGTGAAGCTTGTCGCCCGAAAAGGAGCAGAAGCTCCCTTTAAATGGGCCGCCCTATCCAACACGTAATATCGCAATGTCAAAATCGTGTTGTGGGAACGCTTGTTCCTACTACGTGATGGTGTGAACGGGGCCTTAACCACTTAACAACCAAGCCTCTTATTGAGATGTGTTGTTTACAAGTTAAAAACAGTTTTTTTTAAAAGAAAATTACTTAGAACCCCCAAACATTATACATTTTTTTTTCGAACACCCTAGAGAATAAAATGGCGGTCGTTGCAATACTTTCTGTCACACCGTATTTGCGCAGCGGTCTTACAAGCGCACTTTTTTTGGAAAATTACACTTTTTTGAATTAAAAAAATAAGACAGTAAAGTTAGCCCAATTTTCTTTTATATCGTGAAAGATGATGTTACGCCAAGTAAATTGATACCCAACATGTCACGCTTCAAAATTGCGCCCGCTCGTGGAATGGCGAAAAACTTTTACCCTTAAATATCTCCATAGGCGACAATTAAAAAATTCTACAGGTTGCATGTTTTGCGTTACAGAGGAGGTCTAGGGCTAGAATTATTGCTCTTGCTCTACCGATCATGGCGACACCTCACATGTGTGGTTTGAACACCGTTTTCTTATGCGGGCGCTACTCCCGTATGCGTTCGCTTCTGCGCGTGAGCTAGTCGGGACGGGCGCGTTTAAAAAAAAAATTTTTTTCTTATTTATTTTACCTCTTATTTTTGATTTTTACACTGTTTTTAAAAAAGCGGCGGAGGGCACCGGAGCGCGGCGGGAGGGGGGGGGCCTCTCCCGCCACCGATAAAAGTGATCTTGCGGCGAATCCGCCGCAGAGACCACTATTATCTTGTAGCGGGCCGCTGGCCGAACACGAGATTACAGGGGTTATGGCAGCTAGCTGCTGCCATTACAGCGATATTCCGCCTCAAAGTGAGGACGTATATCGGCGTGCGGTGGTCCAGAAGTGGTTAATGGAACCTTCCATGGGAAAAACACAGAGGCTGCCAATGCTGAGCATCTTCCAAAATAATGGCTTGGCTGCTATGAGGATCCTGTGTCTTCAATTCTTTCTAATGGTTTGTTCACATGGGCAGCTGAGGGCAGTGAAAGCAGGTGGATAAGCAGTAGTTTTATCACCACCCCGATTGCCCACCTAAATAAAGCAATGCAGCCATTTAGGGCTGTACCCATTCTACGCCCCCGAAGCTGCGTGGCAAAAGTTAAACAGCATGTCACATTCAGTAGGCAGTTCTGTCGCCAAATATGCCCCATGCATGTGAATAAGGCCATATTGTAACCCCCGTGCAACAGATTGCAATGGCTGTGGTTGCGACATGGTGGGTCAGCAGGAGGCTGTAGATCCACTGCAGATCGCCTTTCAGAGGGGCAGAAGGAAAGCTGCACATGTGAACAAGCCTGGCATAGAAAAAGTATACCCACCAGCAATCCTGACCTAGGGCTTGTTGACACTTGCTGTGCCCTCTGAAGAGTAATCTGTGTTGGATCACTTTTCAGAGCTGTATTAACCCCTAAAAACTCACACCATTGCGCTGGAACCTCCTACATTGCAGGGGTGTTTGTAGTGTGGCGCTATTCCCTTAAACAGGGTGAAAATACTGTACATTGTGGCTGTGACATGTTAAACCCCCTGCCCCCTACTTGCAGCTTAAGGGGGAGCAGTTGGGTGGGAATAAAAACATAGCTAAATTGAGCATTTTTACCCCCTCAAGTGTAAATGAGGCTTAGTCTGCTGCATACATGTTCTTACTTAGTGACTCAAACTATACTGTTCTATCAGTTTGAGGTCAGGACTCTGTGCAGGCCCGTCAAGTTCCTCCACCCCAATCTTGCTCGTCCATGTCTTTATGGTGCTTTGTGCACTGGTCCAAATCATTTGGTGGAGGGGGGATTATGGTGTGGGGTTGTTTTTCAGGGGTTGGGCTTGGCCCCTTATTTCCAGTGAAGGGACGCTTAAGGCGTCAGCGCACCAAGAAATTTTGGACAATTTCATGCTCCCAACTTTTGTAGGAACAGTTTGCGATGGCCACTTCCTGTTCCAACATGACTGCACACCAGTGCACAAAGCAAGGTCCATTAAGACATGGATGAGCAAGTTTGTGGTGGAGGAACTTGACTGGCCTGCACAGAGTCCTGACCTCAACCCGATAGAACACCTTTTGGAAACTGTGAGATGGCCTGCGAGAAACCTTATGGACAGCCTTTCCAGAGGAGTTGAAACTGTTATGGCTGGGTTCACACTATTGCGAATTGGATGCAGGTTTCACCGCATCCAATTTGCATGTAAGGAGAATGTGACCGGCTCTCTATGGAGCCAGTTCACACATCTCCGGAGCAGCTCCAGTGCAAATTGCACAGGGGTCATGTGCATCTTCTGGTTCGTTTCAGGTCTGAATTCAGCCAAAATCAGACCGGAAACGGTGAACAAGCACCCACCGGACCCCTACTGTGAACCCAGCCTCATAGCTGCAAAGGGTGGGCCAACTCAATATTGAACCCTACGGACTGAGGCCTGATTCACACCTATGCATTTTTAGTGCTTTTTGCATTTTGCAGATTTGCACTACAGAACATTTACCATGGTTTCCTATGGAACAAGTTCTGTAGGGCAAATCTGCAAAATGCAAAAAGCACAAAAAATGCATAGGTGTAAATCAGGCCTTAGAGTGGGATGCCATTAAAGTTTATGTGCATGTAAAGGTAGGTGACCCAATACGTTCGACAATATAGTGTACTGTATGTGTATATATATATATATATATATATATATATACACACAAACATACACTTTTAGAAATATATGTAAACAAACATTTTAAAATGTATTAAAAGATGAAAACTTGGACAGTGTCAGTAGAGCAGAGGGAATCTGTGCCCTGGGGGGTGACTGAGGTGTGCCCAGGCACACCGGCACACCCTGTGCACACTCCTATGGATTCATATAACACCCAGCCAGTAATGGCAACCTGTTTTTTTTCCCTGAAGTCATGTCGAACATATGCGTGCAAATAAACTTTCAGGGTTCAGGTGCATTATTTGTCACACAATGGGGTGGTTACCCCGGATCAAAAATCTATGGGAACATTCATGTACTATGTGCAATTGCAAGCTGGTGTATCAGGCAAAATATCCATTGCAATGGATTCTATATCTGTATATAGTCTATAGTGGCATTCCTGTAGGTTTATTAAAGCAGAGTTTGATCATCTCAGACTGCACAATCATTTTATGAGGAATACACACGCTTACACTAAGCGTGGGGACACATAATAGGCCAGAAAAGCAAAGTACCTAAATGAATTCAACCAGCGTCTTGTTTTTCTTGTCAATGGAAAAACCCTGTAAAGACTCCTGTAAACTTATGAGATTACCAGCTGCAGAATTCTGAATTAATATGTTCCTGGTTTGTGTTCATATGGCAATGTGGACCTGTTTAGATTATAGTGAGAATGTGGGAGGAAGTGGGAGGCTAACAGTTGGAGGTAAATGCACAGAATGGGTAGACTAGGACAGAGGAGAGCATATGGGCTTATCTGTATGGAAACAGTTATGCTGTGTACATATGAACGGACTTTCGAAGGACTGAATCACGTTGGACTTTTCGACGGACTTTCGTCTGACTTTTTGACAGACATGCGTCGAATCAGACTTGTCTACACACAATCACACCAAAGTCCGACGGATTGGACCGTGATGACGTACGACCGGACTAGAATAAGGAAGTTGATAGCCAGTAGCCAATAGCTGCCCTAGCGTCGGTTTTCGTCCGTCGGACTAGCATACAGACGAACTGATTTTTCGACCGAACTCGAGTCCGTCGGAAAGATTTGAAATATGTTCTAAATCTAAAGTCCTTCACATTTTCAACAGAAAAGGTCCGCTGCAGGTCCGATGAAGCCCACACACGGTCGAATTGTCCGACGGATTCGTTCCGTCAGACAAGTTTGGTCAAAAGTCCGGCCGTGTGTACACGGCATAAGACATCCTTTAAAACAGACCTGGGTATCACCTCTACTACAGGTGTATGGGCAGGCCACTGGGGTGCAGCTCTTATAGAAGGTCTAATTTTGTCAGTATCGTTATCTGCTTTTAATGATTAATTTAGATGTTAGGTTGCTTTAGGGTTACACAAATGTTAAAGCAGAGAGCTACTCCACTTACGCAGATGCTAGGAGAAAGGGAGAGCAAAAACTATAAGAAAATCACTTGGAGAGGGTGCCGGATGTGCTGTCTCCTTCAGCAGCACATCTATATGGCCAACAAAAGGATATGTGTGGCCAGAGGATGATAGAAACAACAGTTGGCCACTAAAGTCCTGGTTATTACCACCATTGCTTGTATGTTGCCCACACATTGTCACAATTGGCAAACTGTTGTCCAGATTTTGTCACATCTGGCTGCTTGACCATGTTTTCCCTATCGTTGCTCACATTACTGTTATGCCGCGTACACACGACCGGTTTTGCTGTCGGAATAAATTCCGAAGGTTTCTCCGACGGAATTCCGCTCAAGCGGTCTTGCCTACACACGGTCACACCAAAGTCTGACTGTCCAGAACGCGGTAACGTACAACACATACGACGGCACTAGAAAAAGAAAGTTCAATAGCCAGTAGCCAATAGCTTCCATCTCGTACTTGCTTCAGAGCTTGCGTCGTTTTTGGTCCGTCGGAACAGCATAGAGACGAGCAGTTTTCCCGATAGGAATTGGTTCCATTGGAAATATTTAGAACATGTTCCATTTCTAGGTCCGTCAGAATTTTCGAAAAAAAATCAGATGAGGCCTACAAACGATTGGAATAGGCGATGAAAAGCTTCCGTCCACTTTTTCTGTCGGACATTCCGCTCGTGTGTACGCGGCATTATAGTTGCTTGTTTTTGCCCACGTTAGCCATATTTGTTGCCTAGATATCGTCACAGTTGTTCATTTATTGCCAATATATTGTCACAATGATGCATGTTACCCACAATTGCCCATTTTAATGCCAACCAATTAATATAATGTAATAAGGCATGTTATGCATGCATTGTCTTTAAATTCCTGTTTATTTCCTGAGTTTTGTCATGATTTACAGTTTGTTGCCCTTTTATTGTCATGATTGCCAGTGTGTTATCCACATATGTTGGATATACAGTATCTCACAAAAGTGAGTACACCCCTCACATTTTTGTAAATATTTTATTCTATCTTTTCATGTGACAACAATGAAAAAAATGACATTTTGCTACAATGTAAAGTAGTGAGTGTACAGCTTGTATAACAGTGTAAATTTGCTGCCCTCTCAAAATAACTAAACACATAGCCATTAATGTATAAACCTCTGGCCACAAAAGTGAGTAACCCCTAAGTGAAAATGTCCAAATTGGGCCCAACTAGCCATTTTCCATCCCCGATGTCATGTGACTCATCAGTGTTACAAAGTCTCAGGTGTGAATAGGAAGCAGATGTGTTAAATTTGGTGTTATCGCTCTCACTCTCTCATACTGGTCACTGGAATTCAGCATGGCGCCTCATGACAAAAAACTCTCTGAGGATTTGGAAAAAGAATTGTTGCTCTACATAAAGATGGCCTAGGCTATAAAAATATTACCAAGACCCTGAAACTGAGCATGGTGGCCAAGACCATACATCGGTTTAACAGGACAGGTTCGACTCAGAACAGGCCTCACCATGGTCGACTAAAGAAGTTGAGTGCACATGCTCAGCGTCATTTACAGAGGTTGTCTTTGGGAAATAGAAGTATGAGTGCTGCCAGCATTGCTACAGAGGTTAAAGGGGTGGGGGGGTCAGCCTGTCAGTGCTCAGACCATACGCCACACACTGCATCAAATTGATTTACATGGTTTTCGTCTCAGAAGGAAGCAACTCTTCTAAAGATGATGCACAAGAAAACCCTCAAAAAGTTTGCTAAGGACAAGAAGACTAAGAACATGGATTACTGGAACCATGTCCTGTGGTCTGATGAGACCAAGGTAGACTTATTTGGTTCAGATGGTGTCAAGCGTGTGTGGTGGCAACCAGGTGAGGAGTACAAAGACAAGTGTGTCTTGCCTACAGTCAAGCATGGTGGTGGGAGTATCATGGTCTGGGTCTAAATAAGTGTTGCCGGCACTGGGGAGCTACAGTTCATTAAGGGAACCATGAATGCCAACATGTACTGTGACATACTGAAGCAGAGCATGATCCCCTCCCTTCGGAGACTGGGCCACAGGGCAGTATTCCAACATAACGACCCTAAACACACCTCAAAGATGACCACTGCCTTGCTAAAGAAGCTGAGAGTAAAGGTGATGGACTGGCCAAGCATGTCTCCAGGCCTAAAGCCTATTGAGCACCTGTAGGGCATCCTCAAACAGAAGGTGGAGGAGCACTGGATCTCTAACATCCACCAGCTCTGTGATGTCGTCATGGAGGAGTGGAAGAGGACTCCAGTGGCAATCTTTGAAGCTCTGGTGAACTCCATGCCCAAGAGGGTTAAGACAGCGCTGGAAAATAATGGTGGGCACACAAAATATTGACACTTTGCGCCCAATTTACTTTACATTGTAGCAAAGTGTTATTTCTTCAGTGTTGTCACATGAAAAGATATAATAAAATATTTACAAAAATGTGAGGGGTGTACTCACTTTTGTGAGATACTGTATATTGTCAGAATGGCCATTGTGTTGATTGCATATTGCAAGAATAAAGTGGTATCAAACCCAAGACCAAAAATTTAATATATTGCAGCTTACCAATCCTTAAATGCGGGGCTGTTTTTTGGGGGGTTTTTTAGGCTTTTTTCCCTTTCTTTTCACTTGGTGATCTGGCCAGTAACACACCTCCTGTATTAGAGTGTTCCCACTCTGGATAAATGAGCACAGGGGGCACCTTTTGACAGCACCATTGTCAGTCTGGGGGGAGGGGAGTGTTAGATGGACTACCAGGTTTAAATACACTAACAAATTTAAACATAGTTACATATAGCTACATAGTTGGTAAGGTTGAATAAAGACATTAGTTCAACCCGTGTGGGTGCGTGTTCGAGTAGATAATCATTTCCCATATCCCTGTATATTGTGTTCGCTAAGATAAGACAGCAAAGACCCCCCTACGCAGCTTAAGGTTAAACCGCTTCTCTTCCAGTTTCATCGTGTGGCCCCGTGTCCTTTTACACTCCCTGGGACTGAAAAGTTTCCTACCTGCGCTGGGATCACCATTGAGGTATTTGTATATTGCTATAATATCTCCTGTCAAGCGTCTCTTCTCCAGTGAGAATAAATTTAGCGCTTGTAGTCGTTCCTCCTAATTGAGTTTAAACCAAACTCCAACTCACACTGCAGTTACAGCAACAGTTTGAGGATAAATACACAGTATTCCCTCCCCTGTGAGCCACAATCAAACCATGCTCCTAAAAACTCATATCTTGGGCATGCCTTCAATTGGCTTCATGTGCCTCAGTGGCTCTGTCCCATTTTCATAAAGCTGATGGTGGTTATCAAAATTCCTAGCCATTTACTTGGTGTTGGCGTGTGACCCTCATGTCACCTCCCTCTTATTTTATAACATAAATGACAGCATGTTATTGGCCTATTTGTCCTTTACCAATTTCTATATCTGTGCTCTCATGATAGCCCAACTCCAGTAAAAACATGTAAAAACAAAAAGGAGAAAAACTCGCTACTACCTAAGTGTAGCATTTATTTAAAAAAATAATTATGATATGAAAAACAAATATGCACTCACATTTACAAAATATTAAAAAGCCACACCCCAAAACATGTAACCACACTTATTTATGTGGCCATGTAGGCCATCTTGTGAGCCTACAACACTTCCTTGCTGTCCACAGTGGTCCTCATCCATGTGATATACACCAGTGGTGCTCAACCTCAGTCCCCAAGTATCCCCAACACACCATGTTTGTAGGTTTTCCTTTATCGTGCACAGGTGCTTTAAATCAGGGTCACTTGCTTGGTATTTTGGACAGCTATTTTATCTAAGAGAAATTCCCAAAACATGGCTATTGGGGGTACTTAAAGTGGGGTTCCACCCAGGGGGGCCGGCAAAAAAAAAAAATTTAAAAGTCAGCAGCTACAAATGCTGCAACTGCTGACTTTTAATTGGACACTTACCTGTCCCAGGGTCCAGCGATGCGGGGGAGCGAAGCCCCGCTCGTCCCCCCCCTCCGCTCGTCGGCGCCGGCATTTCAACTGTGGGCGCCGGGCTGTGGCTTCACAGCCTGGCACCCACTGCGCATGCGCGAGCGGCGCCGCGTGCCGTGATTGGCCGCTCAATCACCTGGGACCTGTAATGAGTCCCAGATGATTGACAGGAGGGAGGGAGCAGAGCGGAGCCCTTCCTGTGCCGAGGGGGAAGTGATGTCACCAGCCCAGGCAAAGGAAGAGGCAGACTACGAGGGACCACCTAGCAACAAGCATTTAGAGGTAAGTAAAAAAAAAAAAAAAATATCCAAATTTTTTTTGTTTTTGTTTTTTTGAATTTTTCAGGTATGTTTGTTTTTTTGGGTGGAACCCCACTTTAAGGAATGAGGTTGAGAACCACTGATATACACAGACAGTCTGCTGCTTCTGTTGGCCCTTCCTGGTGTTTCCCTGGTTAACTTCCTGGTTCCAAGCACCTTACATCACATCCACTTAGGGTGACCACATTTCCAAACTTCCATTCAGGGACACCACCCAAAAAAAAAAGATGATTTTTTATACCTTTTTTTGCCAATATTTGGGGCAGGGGCGTATTATGAAATCAGTGGGCCTGTGTGCAAGATCATAAGTGGGCCCTGTAACGGATACCCGTCACACTCCACTTGAGTGCTTCCGTCAGTACAGCTTCCTCCAATCTGAACCTTCAGATATTAGATATCAGATTTTACAGGGAAATATTGTAACCAAGAATCAGACAAGACTAGCTCGGTTACAAAGCTGGAACATGAACTGTTTATTGAAACCCAGGTACACAGAGGTAACACTCGGGACAATCCCCCCTCCCTTTGCATTTAGGGTGGGGTAGACTGTCCAAACCGCAGGGAGATCTGTTGGAGGAATTCCCCCCTTCCTTCTCACAGCAAATACACATACACATCCCATAATACTTTTTCCTTAAGACAGACACAATAGAACAATGGAATACAGCCACACCCCAAACGACCCAGCAAAGAGTCCAAACAGTATGAGACATAAATACAACATTCCAGTGTGGTTGTACAGTGAGTCTGATTAGTACAGTTCAGACTGGGGTTCTCCGTCACCCTGTACCCCTAATAGACACAGGGTAACTTAGACATAGGAGGTGCATGGGGAGCTGAAGCAATGGTTTCCCAACCTCTCCAAGGGACTCTGAGTTCCACCAGCTCCCCCGCCCAAAGTGACTCCCGTCACAGGCCCTAGGATCACTTTTTAGAGGGACTACCGCAGGGATTACAGCAGGTCTATCCCCTTATATCCTCTTTCAAAGTGCACCCTTAGTGCCTCCAGGGTGCCCCCTTAGTACTACTGTACTAAGGGCCACTCCGAGGTATGTAAGGGCTCTCTCTGGAGGATGTAAGGGGGCACTCTGGAGGATTTAAGGTCTTGAAATCTTGATATTCCAGTGTCAGAAGTTTCTGTTTGTGTTCAACCATGAAACATGCAACAGGGCCCTGCATAGATCAATGCATGACATCTGTCTTTAGTCTGAGGACTATTATTTCCTGTGAAGAAACTAGATATCCCACAATCCCTGGGTTTCTCAGTCTCAGTGTTCTGCGGGTGAAAGCTAATTACATCTGACACAGACACAAGCAGGCAAAGACATTAGAAGAGAGATCACCATACAGCTGGAAGATGTCTTTTATCACATTAGCACTCCAACATTTGTGGTGCAGGAGAGGAAATGGTGAGGCATGGATTAGGCGTTGATGTTGTAACCCGGAACAAGAAGTTGCCTTTTTCTTTAGTGAATAGGGACAAGCTAGGTGAAGGAATACTTGGACATAGGGGAATTGATTGGCCATGAACCTACAAACTGCAGCCACAACATGTGAGTCCATCATTACAAGGTAAGATCAAGAAACAACACAGGGAATACAACTTCATTAATACATAACATTTTGAAAGTGTACAATGCTTTTAAAGAAAGATGGTAAATGGTTAACTCCAAGAACACATCGTCTAACAATATTTCTACTGAACTGAATTAAATATCAGGAAGACTGTTGGGACTGAAGGCTCCAGTATCAAAGGAATACGTCTCCAGTAATAAAGGATGCCTCCCTGAGTCCCTGTAGATATTTTTCCAAACAAAAAGTAGCAACCATCATTTTAAACTTGGATACAATTGAACTTCTGCAGATTGCAGAAGCCGTTTTGGCCTTGAAAAACAAGGGTTTTTTATTCTATCATCAAGTAAGGTTTAGTAGTCCCGTGAAAAAGATCTGGAAACCACTGCCTGTTCTGTGTTTAATGGCAGCATTTAGCTTTGAGAGCTTTTGTAATGCAGATAGTTGGATAAGTTCCTCCTGCGAGCGGCCATCTGGACCCCGCGCTATCAATAACAAGACAGGAGAACGGACGGATTTTAATATTCAACACTTGTCACCCACACAGCCCATCTGTTTGACAACATTCCGGGAGATTGAAGTTTGACACACAGGAGATCTCCAGAACAGTAGGAAAACAAGGCCTAGATTAGCTAAATCATCTGTTATCAGAGCCGTGGGATTTAACACCTACCGTACCAAGGGATCTTACACAACACAACGCGGCATATGGCACGGCCGCACTGTCGCCCGACAGCCCATTCCACACTCACCTGTGCCGCCTACAGCTGACTGATGTGCCTCATTTTCTCGACTGTACATTTAAGAGCAGAGCAAAGCTTGCTTAAAACTAGATTCTAGGTGGATCTAAAATATAACACAATTAAATCCACTTATGTATTCAATACAAACCTGGTAAAGCTGAACTCCAGCCTTCGCTTCAGTTTTGCACCTTTGTACAGGCTTCTCTCCTGCTTACTCTGATTTTCCTGGACACTGTGACCTTCTCACAGTGTGCATCAGAAGCTGCAGCAAGTCACACAGAGCTCTAATTTTTTAGCTGAAAATGTCCATCATCTAGATCAGGGGTCTTCAAACTATGGCCCTCCAGTTGTTCAGGAACTACAATTCCCATCATGCCTAGTCATGTCTGTAAATGTCAGAGTTTTACAATGCCTCATGGGAGGTGTAGTTCTGTAACAGCTGGAGGGCCGTAGTTTGAAGATCCCTGAAGTTCTTTCCTGTTAGCATGACTGCTCCTTGCTGCCTATTTCATTCATCGAGATTTCAGTTCTTTCGATCAGGGAGGCTCAGCATTACACGGGGCATTACCAAGGGCAGTCTGCATGCAAACGCAGCCTGTCTAGGAATGCCCACTCCTCCAGACTGACACCCACCAATCAAGGCATTTTGATATTTGTAAGACTCCTCTTAACCACTTTATACGGCTGCAGGTTGGCTCTCCTGTGCGAATCACTCTAGCTGTACGGCGGCTCGGGCAGGTGCGAGAGCGGACGGGCTCGCTCCCGCTGCGGGAGCGTGCCCGCGGGTCGGGCGAACTCAATGTCCACCGGCGACCTGTGATTGCCTATTGCCTTTGCAAACAAGGCGATTCCCCGTTCTGATAGGTGACATGACAGGGATCTACTGTTACCCCTTAATTGTAAACAGTGATCTCTGTCATGTCCCTGGCAGCCCATCCCCCCTATACTATAGTTAGAACACACCCAGGGAACACATTTAACCCCTTGATCGCCCCCTAGCGTTAACCCCTTCCCTGCCAGTGACTTTTATACAGTAATCAGTGGCTATTTTTAGCTCTGATCGCTGTATAAATGTCAATGGTCCCAAAAAAGTGTCTGATCTGTCTGCCGCAATATCGCAGTCCCGCTAAAAATCACAGCTCACCTTCATTACTAGTAAAAAAAAATGTCATAAATCTATCCCCTATATTGTAGACGCTATAACTTTTACGCAAACCAATCAATATATGCCTATTGCGATTTTTTTTTTACCAAAAATATGTAGAAGAATATATATTGGCCTAAACTGATGAATACATTTTTTTCTATTTTTTTTTTTTTTTTGGATATGTATTATAGCAAAAAAAATGTTTTTGTTTTTTTCAAAATTGTCACTCTTTGTTTGTTTATAGCGCAAAGAATAAAAAACGCAGAGGTGATCAAATAGCATCAAAAGAAAGCTCTATTTGTGGGAAAAAAAAGGACATCAATTTTGTTTGGGTACAGCGTTGCACGACTGTGCAATTGTCAGTTAGATCGACGCAGTGCCGTATTGCAAAAAATGGCCTGGTCATTAAGGGGGCAAATCCTTCACGGGGCGGAAGTGGTTAAAATCCTTCCCGCTGCTTGTGTTGGGGGGTTAGGCCTCTTGAATGTATTACTATGTACAGCACCTTCCTGGTCCCTTCTACCAGCCATGAGCTGCCTGCATAGCAGAGACCCATTGATTGCGTGATCTAAAATAAGGTATGTCATGAAAACAGAAAGGTTTTAGATAAAATTGTCATTAGTATGTTGATGAGGTATAAAAGGAGGAACCAAGAAAGGGAAATTATAAGCGGATTAGACTTCAGCTTTAAATCAATTTTTACATATACCGTAACTAATGTAAGCAGCTAAATCTTGATATCAACCTCCTGTAAACCCTGCACAGGACCAACCAGGCTCTTCTGTGCTGCTCAGTGTTGTCAGTCTCCCTTCCAGAACAACCTTACAGCACATGAAATAGATCAGTAGTGTTACTGCTCTTTCACTGTCCTAGAAGACGGCTTGGGTTGGACTGTGCCCAAAATGTTTAGCTTAAACGCATTGGGGAAAAGTGAGGTCAACAACCTGGTTATGCCATCTGGAGCAGATCACAGGTGACTGAAGAAATGTATAAAGTGTTTTGGCATTTTACATATGTATTCTGGGTTTGTATTTAGAAGTTTGCCTACAGTTAAATTGTTACTAAACCGAGGAGCCTGCATTCACTATATCTGGTCTCCCACAGTACACAGAACATGGAAATGCAATTATTTTAGTTAATATAAACTGCTAAATACCTTCTTCTCATCAGCAATATATACAAGTCTTGTGACTTCTATTTTTGCCTGGTTAAAGCTTGTAGGAGGAGTTTTTATTCAACTCTGACTGTCCTATGAAGCTGTAGGACCCCTGACCCTCTGCCTGGACAGTGCTGATTGGCCCTGTGCTGATCACATGCGTTCTCCCAAGAATAAAAAAACTAGCAATATGCATGTGCAGCTTTCAACCAAAGCTCTGTTCTATCAGGAGATGGTTTGGGGACTGTGAAAGAAGGGGAGGATCAGAGAAGACAGGATCAAACAGCCTTTTTTACACAGTGCAGAGGATTAACCCCTTTGGTTCCACAGTGAGTATAACAAGCATGCTTTACTGCATATACAGACTGATTTTACTGTTGTGGGTTTGGTAACCCTTTACAACCACTTTTTGCTACAGGTAAGCCCATAATTAGGCTTACCTGTAGCTACACTGGATATCTCCCAAACCTGCATGGTTTAGGAGATATTCCCTGTATTTGCATGTGCCGACGTCATTGGCACATGCGCACTGAAGCAGTGGCAGTACCGTTGCTTCAGTTAGACTGTGCCATTACCGGCGGCTCCCACGCACATGTGACGTCATCGTGGCTCCTGCCAATCAAAGCGCCGAAGCCCGCGATACCCTAAAGTAACTCTGGGAGCGATGTCGCTGGCCAGAGCAGTGTACGAGGATCGGTGTGGAGGCTTCGATCTCAGGTAAGTCATTCATAATGAGCTAGTATTCTATTTTATACTATGCAGGTTTTTTTTTTTTTTTGGGGGGGGGTTGTTGGGTTTACAACCAATTTAAGTGATACTAAAGTCTCTTTTTAAAAAAAATAACAAACATGTTACACTTAACTGCTCTGTGTAATTGTTTTGCACAGAGCAGCCCAGATCCTCCTCTTCTTGGGTCCCTCTTCGGCACTCCTGGTCCCTTACTCCTGTTGAGTGCCCCCACAGCAACCAGCTTGCTATGGGGGCATCCGAGCTGAGTCCATTCAGACATGCACCCGCTCTCTCCTCATTGGCTCACAGACTTTGATTGACAGCAGCAGGAGCCAATGGCTTCACTGCTGTCTCAGCCAAACAGGAGGGAGAGTCCCAGAAAGCCAATTCTCTAATGCAACATCACTGGATTTAGATGGGGCTCAGGTAAGTATGAGGGGGCTGCTGCACATAGAAGGCTTCTTATCAACCACCCCCCACCCCCCCAGTCGGCCATGGGCACTAATCACTAATCATTCAAACAAAACAACACCCCCCCCCCCCCCATTGGAATCCATGGTCTGGCGCACTGTATGCAGATCAAGGGGCCAGACACATGGATAGAGGGGGTGCCCCTTATGGACAGGCTGCCACTGCCTGAACCCATGTTTTGTACATGCAGGAAACAGCAACAGGCTCGCATATAGGCAGGTACAGTTAGCTTTCCCACCAGTAGGTGGCCTAGTGCCATTGTTGCATGAGAAGGGGAACTCTGCAAGGGTGCCTTGAGAGGAGTAAGTAGTCTCATTGAACACCAAACTCTTGAGAGACTTTGGCTGCTATACTTGGTGAGGGAACCTTATAAATAAGGCACCCCACGTCATTTTGGTGCATTTCTGGTGAGTGGATTATTAGGAACAGGAACCGACTTGCAAGGGACAGTACTTGGCCCAGGGAGAGGTTCCAGGTGAGGAGGGATAGCTCAGGGCAGGCTCCTACTTCATTTCTTATACTCTGGTGTTTGGTATGGAGGTGTGGAGCTGATACATGCTGCAGAATTATCCTGTACACATTTCAAGAAGGAACACCCCCTGCTAACTAAAGCCATCCTGCAGTAACACATCTGGCTAAATACTGAGACTCTATTTCTCTGCATCACTATATATACACATCAGTGCCAAACATTGGTTTATTTGTTTCTTCAACAAATTTCATTAAGACTTATATAAAGGCTATTGGTGCATTCTACACTGTAGAGTAATCAGAGTGAACAAAAAATACAGTACACACAGTACAAAGTACACTGCCTTACTGTATAGTTAAAGTAAAACTATAGGCAATACTTTTTTTTTCACTTTGGATAGAGTAAGGGAGAGAAGGACCCCGGTCATCTTTTTATTTGCAATCTGTGACCCATTGGGTAGATTTATCTTCACTTTCTGTCCCATAGCAAAAACAGGAAGACAATTAAGGGAATCCATTGGGGCCCACCAGGTCACCAGAACTAAAGTCCCCATTAGAAGATTTCCCCTCTATTACTCTTCTGGGGACAACCCAAAATATGCATTTTCTTTCACTTTTGATGATAATGATAAACAGAACAAATAGAGAGGATGAACCTCCCTAATGGGTGCAGAGGTAGTAATAAAAACCTGACAGATATTCAAATCCCCTTCTACAATGTCCAAAGCTAAAATAGAAATGTTGCATTTAGTTATACTTTAAAATGTCAAACAGAAAATGTGAAAGTCTCACATTAACCTTTCATGTAATGTCATTCGCTATGTGAACAGCTCCGCATGTTACATGTATTGTCGCAAAGTGAAAGTACAAGAAAAACAGCGCAAGCACCTCACTCAGCTAAGAGTAAATAAACCAAGATTAGTCAATCACACTAAAATCTATATGAAGCAAGCCCACATCTGATCTTCAAAAGCCAGTGGATCAGCTGGTAACTACCATGGGGTGGAGAACTAGGGTGGAGAGAAATGGCACCAGGTGCTCTGACTCCTCATAGTCAAAATCTGAAATATTTGGTTGTAACAGGAGGCAGTTTGTTGTGAAGAGCTGGAGGGTGGTACAATAATGAGTGTCTAAAGCCCCATACACACTATCAGATTTTCTGCCAAGTTTTTCTTTCAGATTTACCAAAACCATATAATATGAGGTCAAACCTTAGGAGTTTCAATGTGTATGCAATCAGGCAGGCCCTTGCACTACATGGTTTTGGTAAATCTGAAGAAAAAACTCAGCAGAAAATCTGATAGTGTGTATGGGGCTTTAGTCGTATTTTAGTTGACTAAGATAATATCATTTAGTTGACTAAAATGTTTTAGTCGACGAAATTAACACTGCTTTGGAGTTCCCTCAAAAACTGTATGGGAGTGTATCTAGAAGAATTGATGCTGTTTTGAAGGCAAATGGTGGTCACACAAAATATATTTTTTCTTTTTACTCATTTTTGTTAATTGCTAAAAATAAACTATTAACATTTGTGTAGAGGTCTCCCTGCCCCCTAAGGGCCTGATGGTGACCCCCAGAGTCAGGGAGAGCTGACATTCCTCCTCAGGGTGCAGGTTACTAGGCATGGTGGGTGTAGTGCAAGATGGAAAGATGGGCACCATTCACTTTTAAAAATTAACAGAGAGGTTTTAATTTCTCTTAACAGGAACAGGGGAGTAAGGGTTAGGGCACAGGACACCCGTAGGCAAATGCAATAGCAACTTGTCAGACTCCACAGACATAGATAGAACTAGGCAATACAGAAAAGGGCCTTTAAGCTGAATGCAGCGATCTGTATCCAATTGTAGCAACTGCTGTCTCCTATAGCAACAACTTAACAGTATCCCACTGTAGATTTTCAAGTTTAGCTCCCACCTACCTGCTGGACCTCTCAAGCTTCACTCACAGCTGCTCGCTGAATTCTTCAAGCTCAGCTCGCAGCATCCCACTGGACTTCTTGGACCTCTTGCTGTATTCTTCAAGCTCCACCCACACTACCCGCTGGATCCTTCAGGCTTGACTCACAGCTACCTGCTGTACTTCTCTTCAAGGTTTACTTACAGCTATCCGCAGGACTCCTTCAAGCTTTGCTCACAGCTACCCGCTGTATTCCTGGATGAGTCTCTACTGAAGCTTTCCCACTTACTTCACTGTCCCCGGCTAGTGATGAAGTGTCTGCTCTGTTTCTCCTTCAGAACTCCATCCCTTCTGCAGTTGCCTCCAGCAACGGGAGTGGTCGTCCCTCTGGCAACTGCTTCTCCTTTACCAATGATGAGGCTCCCCTCAGGCTGAGCCCCTTTACATGTGACTAGGCCTCAGGCTTCAGGCCTACACCACTGCTGCTGCACACATCCACCCAGGCCACAGTCTGGGTGGAAAGAACCCCAATGTCAGGGCTGGGATCAGCCCTTCCTTCTCAGAGCAGGCTGCTCAGCTGTCGATTAATTGCCAGCTCCAATCTTTTTCACAGTGACTCATCTGATGATTATATCCTGTTCGTCTGTCCTGCTGGTTACTTAAGCTGTTAAGTTCAGTTCCTCTCTGCCTTCGCCTTGGTAAACACATCCACAGACTCTCTCCTGTGTACCAGTTGAAGACTTTTTTGGCTGACGTCCCTTCTGGTTCCTGATACTGCTTGCTGTTCCACTATGCTGATTCTCTAGTTTCCTGATTTCCTGGCCTGCCCTGAAGTATGCTGATCTCTGGCTACCTGACTTCCTGGCTTGTCTGACTATCTGTTCCGGTTACCGAACTCTGGCTATGATTTGACTACATTGCTCTGTTTACCTTTTACTATCATTATTATTAAACAAGTGTGATTTCGACTGCACTTCTGTCATTTAAGGTTGATGCTTCTGAGACTGGAGTTGGCGCCCTTCTGTCTCAACATCCTACCTCTGAGAGCGCTATGCATCCTTGTGGTTACTTTTCCAAGAAATTGTCACCTGCGGAATGCAATTATGAGGTTGGAGACAGAGAGTTGTTAGCGAACATTTTAGCCCTTAAAGAATGGAGGTATCTCCTCAAAGGTACTACTGTGCCGGTTCTCATTCTTACTGATCATAAGAATCTCACATTCTTGTCTAAGACTAAACGCCTCTCTCCCAAAAGGATGCAATGGGCTCTTTTCTAGTCAAGTTTCCATTACATTGTGTCATTCTTACCCAGTACTAAGAATGTAAGGGCTGATGCTTTGTCGCAACAATTTTCCTCCACTTCCAAGATGGAATCGGTTCCCGTTCCTGTGATTCTTCCTGATCGTATTCTGGCTACAGTTCGCACCAGTCTCATTTCTCCTTTGGGTGACAAAATTCTTGCTGCTCAGGTCCATGCTCCTCTTGAGAAACCTTGTGACTGCTGCTTTGTCCCAAAGAGTGTCCGTACTGCTGTGCTTCAGATTTACCAATCTCCCAAGGCTGCAGGCCACCCTCGGAGAATCAACTCTTTTGGGCCATTTACCAACAATTCTGGTGGTCTAGTCTACGTGCTGATGTAGCCACCTTCGTAGCTGCTTGTTCCGTGTGTGCTCAAAGTTAGACACCACGACACCTTCCAGTGTCCTACAACCCATACCCAATGGAGAGAGGCCTTGGACCCACCAGTCAATGGATTTAATTGTGAAGTTACCCAACTCTCAGGGCAACACAGCTATCCTTATGGTGGTTGATCGGTTCTCGAAGATGTCTCATTGTATTCCACTTAAGAAGCTGCCCACATCTAAGGAACTGGCTTCCATTCTTCCAGGTGATCATCTCGGACAGGGGTAGTCAGTTTGTGTCCTGTTTCTGGCAAGCCTTTTGTGCACAGTTGGGAATTCAGCTTTCTTTTTCCTCTGCGTATCACCATAATCATAAACCTTCTTAGAAACATCTAAAAACTTCACACAGCCTGCTAGGCTGTACCTCCAGCTTCTCATACAACTGGCTTAGCCTGGAATAGATCTGTGTTTTGGCCCCATGGTAGTTACCAGCAGATCGACTGGCTTTTGGAGATCAGATATGGGCTTGCACAACATTATCATATGGGCTTAAATGTGATTCACTAATCCTTTTTTAATTCACTCTTAGTTGAGTGAGGTGCTTGCTCTTTCTCTTAGTCTTTTGCTAGATGCATAACAGGCTCCATTGGGTTTCTTTCAGCTGCATTTATCCCTAACCCAGTTCTGTGTTCCATTAGTTTGAGTTGTGGCGCTGGGACCACTTTGTGTTTTGTTTTTTCTGTAAAGTGAAAGTGTGATTTTGGCCTGCAAAATATGCACGTTCATACTTTTATTGTATGAATATAAATACATCTGTCAAGCTGCAGATCACCTAACAGTTCTAGGTGTGTGTCATTCAGTGTCACCTCCATTAACCAATCCTGCCAATGACTCGGTGCTGCTCCTGTAATCTGTGTGATTGCTCGGCACCCCCAGGTGGTGAAGGAACACTGGTGTCCCCTGACAGTCTAATACCCAGCTTCTGAAACACCATAAGCGTGCACCAGGGTTCACCCCTGCACCACCTTATCCAACACTGGAACTACTCTGTTTTCTTCTACATTACCCCTTTTATCAGATACAAAGGGGTCTATTTATAATGGATGGGTTTGTGTGATTTGCACAATAAATGTTTGCATGACATACAGTACTGTGCAAAAGTTTTAGGCGGGTGTGAAAAAATAATGTAAATTAAGAATGTTTTCAGAAATAGAAAGTTGAATTGTTTATTTTTTAGGAACAGAAGAGAAATCTAAATCAAATCAATATTTGGTGTGACCACCCTTTGCATTCAAACCAGTATCAAATCACTTTCACACACAGGTTGTTCCAAACATCTTGGAGAACCACAGATCTTCTCTGAATGTAGGCTGCGTCAAATCCTCCTGTCTCTTCATGTAATCCCAGACAGATTCCATGATGTTGAGATCAGGGCTCTGTGAAGGACAAACCATCACTTACAGGACTCCTTGTTCTTCTTTGTGGTAAAGATAGTTCCGAATGACATTGGCTGTATGTTTGGGGTCATTGTCCTGCTGCAGAATACATTTGGGGCCAACCACGTGCCGTTTTGATGGTAGGGATGATGGATAAGTATCAGCCTGTACTTCTCAGCATTGAGGACAACAGTGATCGGACAATGTTGAGGACCATAGACACAGTGGTCAGCCAAGGAAACCTAAAGCGGCGTTCCACCCAAAAATGAAACTTACGCTTTAAGGCCGCCGGTTCCTGTTTGTGAAACTGAGCTTTTGGGAAGGAGGGGGAGCAGGTATCTAAATTTGACAGGTACCTGCTCCCACTTCTGTTCTGGTTGGGAAGCGAAAGTTCTCCTTCCCCCCTCCCTCCTGAAGTCTTCTGGGGCAAGACAGGTCCTAGAAGATTTCGGGACCAGTCAAAAAGTGCACAGCGCCGCTCGTGCATGCGCACTGGGCACCCGGCTGTGAAGCCACAAGCTGTCACAGCCGCATGCCCATAGTAAAGATGCCGGTGCCGCCGAGGGGAGGACATGGGGAGACAATGGCTGGAGTGAGTGCACCGCTGGATCATGGGACAGGTAAGTGAGTGTTTATTAGGAGTCAGCAGATACACTTTTTGTAGCTGCTGACTTTTAATAAACAAAAAAATTACTGGAACTCCGCTTTAATGTCTTTAAAAATCATTGAATTGTATAGTTGAATGTTGTAAAATACAGATGGATAAATGTCCAGAAAACGTGCGAATCAATCAAACTTTTTTTTTTACAAACAAGGTTGGTCTTTATTGAGAAAACATGGTATGTGCACATTGCATATGGCAAAATCATCAATAAACATTCACATGTTGACTGTAAAGAGGACAAAACATACACATAGTACAGTTGCATATTTCTGTGGCAGAGAACTGTGACATAAAAAAAGAGCCCACATTCTTCCAAGGAATAGGGAAGGGGGGGGGGTGGAGGGAAGGGGAGGCCTACGCCTATCATATCATATTTGACCAGGAAAAAACAAACAAAGACCATTATAAGAATCAAGTTTGTTCAGTTCAAGGTTGCAAGATCCGATCATATTTCTGAGGACACCCCCTATTTGTGTATGTTAGCTTATACATAGGTAACACTGCACTTATGGATTATTCCCAGGACTCTACCGTGGGGGGAGAGCAGGAGGCCCATTTAATCAATATCTCTTTTTTAGCATAGAACAACAGGAAAGAAACCAATACTTTGGTGTACCGAGGTCTCTGGTCATCGTCCTGAATGCCTAATAAGGTTAATTCAGCCAACATCGGGATTGACAACTGTAATCGGATATTAATACACTCCATAATTGCAGTCCAGTAATGCACCTATTGGGAACAAGTCAGGGGATTGACACCGTGGACAATTCTGTAAATGCTGAGAATATATCCTATGCAGTCTCTGAGGCGTGTAATAAATTATTTGCAGGAATTTTGTTTGCAGCAACTTGTCTCTAGAGGAAATCACCAGCTTGGAGCTATCCTCAAAGCACTCCCCCCAGGTGTCCTCCCTCTCTGTCCAGACTCGGGATATTAGCCCTCCACCTTTCCCACAGTGCATCCATTTTGGGTGAGTTTACCCTGAGAAAAGCTAGATATAATGTAGGGGGAGGTTTGTCTAAAGATAGCAACACTTCAATAGTGTCAGCTTTAAGACTGGGGGCAGTGGGAAACTGTGCTTTGGCGGGGTGACGCAGCTGATAGTACCAGAAGACCATCCATCCAGGGAGTCTATATTTAACAGTGAGATCTCGGAAGGAGAGTAATTCCCCTGTGGGCATAATATCCTTCAATATCTTCATCCCAAACCGGGCCCAAATTTGTGGATCTGGAAGCATTCTAAAGTGAGGAAGGGAGGGATTCCCCCATAATGATAGGGATAGAGGATGTAGGAGGTCCATGAAAGCCATAACTTCCCCTTATTAGGGAAGTAACCTATGTCTGTATGCCCACAGATAACAACTATACTTCTGTAATGGGAGGTAGTAGCCCACCTGAAAAATTTACTGATAGCATTGAGTAAAAGCAAAAAATACCAACAAAATATAGGGAAAAACATTAAACAAGCCCAACCATGGTCAGCAACGGCCAACCTTCCCCATCCCCCACCCTGTGCATCCCAGAACATGGAGAGGCACTTAAGTCCCAAACTTAGTCCAAGGACTAAAAACATATGAGGGAGTTGTGTAACCATTCCTAAGCCTCAGAGATGTTATGTAGATGTGTTGTATGAGGCACAGAAGTGAACTGTCCCAGAGATGCTGGAGTCCTGTATATACGAGCAGTTTTTGTTTTTTCACCTGAATGAGCAGGGGCACATACTTAGGGTCTGTTGCAATAAAACAGGGAACAAAAAACAGTGAGGCTTGCGCTGAGGGTAAGTTCTTCCAAGAGTCACAGTCAGCCCAGAATAGAGCATCAGAGCCAGGGGTGAAGTCCCAGCCACCCCTCTAAACTTCCCAAGCCAGCAACGGTGCTCAAGGGACAACAGAAACCATGAGGTAGTCTCAGGGGAACATGTTAGAACTTACCCTTCCTCTGCAGCAGCACGAAAAGAGCTGCTCCTGAGGGAAGATGAGAATGGCATTAATCTCACAGGCGCCAACACCTCTATGGAAGTAGCGCTTCCAGCCACGCATTGGCATCCTTGGGGTTAGTAAAGAATCTCACGGTTTCACCGTCGACCACTCGCAATTTCCTCGGGAACAGGATGCTGTACCTGATGCCTTTAATGCGCAGAGCAGCTTTGATGGCATCAAAGGATCGGCGTTGTCGTTGGGTCTCCATGGTGTATTCAGGGAACAGGAGCTTGACATTGCGGTAGGGCAACTCTCCCGCTACTCGAGTAGCCCGCAGCAGCTCATCTCTGTCTCTAAAATTAAGCAGCCGGAGGATGAGGGTGCGAGGTGGGGCTCCTTCCAGGTCAGGCTTAGTCAGGACACGATGGGCCCTCTCCACTGTAAAATATGGGGAGAGCTGGGCCGCAGGCAGCAAGGACCATAGCAATTCCTCAGTAAAGACCATAGGATTCCAGCCCTCTATACCCTCCGGGAGTCACACAATGCGGGGGTTGTTTCTACGGCTCAGATTCTCGGTGTCCTCTGCTCTATATTCCAGGGTACTTACCTTTGTTTGCAAGCCCTGGATAGAGGCAGCGTGATCGGTCACTGAGTCTCCCACATCTCCGACACATTGCTCAGCAGCCGAGAACCTGGTACGGATCTTGTCCAGATCTTGCGGGAGTAAGCCCACATTCAGCTGAACTGCCTCTATCTTGGAGGGTAACGCAGTCTGACAGGAGGTGATAGCCGCCATCACCCCTGGGATGCCAGGTGGTGCATAGTCAGCAGCCTCCTTGTGGTCCATTTGCGATGCCTTATTGCAAAGGCACGTTGGTGATCCCGATGTGCTGGATACCGGTCTGGCTTCAGCCAACTCACACAGAGGGAATCTCAGTTTCTTTCCCTTCTTTTGACGCCCGAAAGTCCTAGAAGGCATCCAGAGACCACAGGCACCGCAATAGCACAATTACACCCAGGTGCAGATAATAACCCGGATCACACTCCAGCAGAGCTCAGAAAGCACATCTGCTCAGTCCGCCATCTTGGCCGCGCCCCAAATCATTCAAACCTAAAGAGTTTGTGCTGTGCAGTATTGATCCCTCGGTTTGTACTGTGCAGTATTGATCCCTAGGCTGGAGGCTAAACTTACTGAACCATCTGGGCAGCATAGAGGCTTAGTGGTCAGCACTTCTGCCTTGCAGCACTAGGGTCCTTTGTTCAAATCCCAAACAGGACACCCCCTTGCATGGAGTTTGCATGGTCTCCTTGTGCTTGACTAGGTTTCCTCCCAAGCCCAATAACTAAATGATCTCTCTCTCTCCCAGTGCTCATGGGTCATCAATTAAGAATGGTAATTTTTGGATAAACATGAATAGCAGCCGATATAAACCAAAACAAACATTCAAAACATGCTACAGTCAAACTATAACATTAGCAACGCTCAAAATGATCCACTATAAACAAATAAAGTGAATGTTCAATTGTCCAAAAGTGTCCAAATTAAGAAAAAATGTTTATGAAGAGTGTGCTCTCCAAATTAGGATCCCGTCACCACACTGCGTTAGTAATCACCCCTATGGTCACGCACTCACCAAAAAAATTCAGAATTTGCGCCTGTCTCAATCTTTATCTTTGCATCTGGGATGGCTTCTGCCACTCTAGATGTCTCTCTAAAATGAAAACAGATGTGTGCACATAGCAATTCCATAATAGTAATTCCATCATGTAATTTTATTGAAAACAATACTACCTTTACAATTGCATACTTACAATGTATCAAACTTTTAAAAGCATAGTAAAAAATTCACAATCCTGTCTCCTAGTCACTCGTCTATCTCTCACCACTCCACGGATTTCAAGAAGAGTGGCGTACCCGGGTTGAGAAGACCGCTGACAGACAGTTTAGGTCTGCGCGGTCACGCACTGACACGTTTCATCATCACTTCGTCAGAGGGCATGGCCACACAGCGCAGCACCATACTTTTATACTCAGCGAGTGTTGGATGTTAACCCTGTGCTCGCTCACTGTCACTTTGTATTGCAACCTATACTACTGCAAAGGCACATATGATTGTAATAACCCTTGTTGTATAAAGACAAACATGGATAAGTTAATATATATATGTATATTATTGATGTACTTAGTGTCTCAAAGGTGTCTCAAAGGTGCCAATTAGCCAACACCTAAAAAGTACATCATATTATCCCATAACGTCACGATCGATATAGAGCGGTCGCTCCATGTATGGGCTCATAATATCATCCTACAAACTACATTTTAAATTTGTCTGTGTTTTTATTTTTATTTCTTATTTTTATTTATGGTTCCACATTGTACATGCCTCCCCCAGTTGTTATGAATATTTTACAACATAAAATCATTATTAATAAAATGTTAATAAAATTATAATAAAATTAATACACCCTTTAAAATTCATTAATATAACATATACTCAACAATTTATGATCTTACTACATTATGATCAATTGTTTTCATTGCTTAAAATATCGAATCCATAAATCAATATTCCATAACAGGTAAATAACAATTTCCAATATTACTGTATTCAAATTAATGTAGATCATCACTATCAAAGCCTATTCCATAAATCAATAATCACTGATAAAACAGTTAAGATCTAATTCAATACATGTTCATTCCATTGGGATATAAAGTGTTAGATAAATCCAATTCGTTTTGCATTTTGACAACTCTCGGACTCTATTGGATCCTTTCCATATTGGTAGCATTTTTTCTATTCCCCAAAATTTGAGTCCTGAAAGGTCCCTATCGTGTTTCTGTCGAAAATGCATTGATACGCTGTGGTCTTTGTATCCTATTTTAATATTATTCATATGTTCAGATACTCTTTTGCCAACAGTACATTTAGTTCAGCCAATGTACATTAGGCCACATGGACATTGGAGTGCATATACTACATACGTTGAGTTGCATGAAATAAAATCCCTAATTTCAAATGATTTAGCATTAGATTTGGATCTAGATTCAGAAAGTCCCCTTACATGATTGTGTACTTGTCTACATGATAGACATCTTAGACAAGCAAAAAAAACAGCTCTGTCCCAAAACATCACAGGTTTGGTGGGTTGATCTAATATTTTCTTCAACACTTTGTCACCAAATGAAGGGCCATTTCTGTAAATAAAGACAGGATCTTTAGATACTGCTTTTCTCAGCATTTTATCCATACCCAGTATTGGCCAATATTTCCTAAAAATCGTCTCTATGGTAATTGCTGATAAAGCATCATTCATGCCTGGTGTCACTTGATTTTTCTCTGTCTGCTAAGCACATATCCTGTGTTGTTTGACTGATTTTCTGTATGTCATTGTCCAAATAGATGGATTTATATCCTTTCTCAATAAATAGCTTTTTAATCACCTGAGTTTGTTCCAAATAGTCCTCATCTCGAGAGCAATTTCTTCTGATCCTCATAAATTGCCCTTTAGGGATATTCTTGAGCCATGTTAGGTGGTGGCAACTTTGGATGGGCAGATAACTATTGCGGTTTGTAGATTTAAAATATACCTTGGTAATAATTTGCTGTTATGTATCATGACTGTAACGTTAAAGTAATGAATTTGCTCACTGCTCCAATGACAATCTAATTTGATATTATTATTGTTGTTGTGATTAAGCCCTTCAATAAATGCAACTAGAGATCGTTCAGTGCCAACCCAAATGGAGAACAAATCATCTATAAATAGAGAGACCTTGAGCGCTCACATCTCAGTAATTCATAAAGAAGGGAAGGACCCAACGGCATGTGGTAGCTACCGACCCATTTCACTGTTAAATCTCAATCTCAAACTGTTTACCAAAATTCTGGCTGTCTGGCTGGCGCAACACCTTACGCAACTCATCCACCTAGACCAGGTTGGTTTCAAACCGTCTAGGGAGGCCAGAGATAGCACCACAAATGTGCTAAATATTTTACATTTTACTAGATCCGGAAAAATTCCTTGTGTTTTCCTCAATACAGACGCCGAAAAGGCATTCGACCGAGTCAGTTGGCCATTTATAGTCACCGTACTCAGACACATAGGCCTAGGGGGGGTGATGCTCAGTCGAATAGCCAGTATATTCTCCAATCCCACGGCACGGGTGAAGGCGAATGGGGTACTATCTGATCCCTTCCCTATAACAAATAGAACAAGACAGGGATGTCCCCTATCCCCTCTATTGTTCGCCCTCTCTCTTGAACCATTTCTATCCACGATTCGACTAAATCCTGACATCCAAGGCATACCTATTGGACCCATGCAACACAAAATATCAGCATATGCAGATGACCTGCTTTTCTCTATAACAAACCCAACGATTTCCCTACCTAACCTTCTTAAAGAATTTGAGAGATATGGGAAATTGTCTAATTTAAAAATAAATTTCTCCAAGTCAGAAGCGATGGGACTCTCGTTAACACCTAATAACCTCCGCAACCTGCAAGAAGCAAAACATGATAGCTCTCTCTCTCTTAAATCATCAATATGCACTAAATTACAAGAGATGAACTATAAGATTCTGACAAGGTGGTACTTAACACCCAGTCGTCTACATACTATGTTTCCTGATACATCCAAATATTGCTGGCGATGGCAGGTGGAAGAGGGAACGATGCTGCACGTGTTTTGGTCCTGTCCTAAATTGACAAATTTCTGGACTGCTGTTCATTCTGTTTCTCAAAAATTTACAGATTTTCAAATTCCAAACGACCCGGCGTTTTTCTTGCTTCAGGTGTCGTCCATGCCGCTCAAAAAATATAAAAAATCCGTATTGCGTCACCTAATGAACGCAGCCAAGTCCTGCATCCCCTTGCTATGGAAACAAACCTCTCCACCTACCTTATCGATGTGGCTACTGAAAGTGGAAGAAGTAAACAAATTAGAAGACATTATACTGACAGCTCAAGATAGATAAGCAGTCTATAAGAAAACTTGGACGCTCTGGAATATGTTTAAATATTCAGATGAAGGTAAAACCCTTATGGGGAACCCCACCTAATGATAACTTTTAACTTTTTTGTTAAAAGAAAACTGGCCTACCCAAAGCTTCCGCCGACACCTAACCATTTCCCCTCCCTCCCTTCCCCTTCCCTCTCACCCCCCTACCCATCCCCCTTCCTCTCTTCTTTCTTATACTTGCTCCTTCTTCTCTTTGACTCACTTTCTGGTAGCTTCCTCCTGACTGATGCAGTCGCAACAGTTCATAAAAATTAAACGTTTAAATGAGATACCAACTAATATCTATGGTGAATGTACTAGGTCTTTGCTGCACTGAGATGTTGTAACACTAAGAAAAGGTACTAGTCAGGGATAATAACATATAACAGAACTAGGTTGACAAGAGCCTTACTTTTATAAATATACTATGTTTTATTATGATGCTCTGTAAGGAGGCTGCAACCTCGCTTTTCTAATTTATACCATTGTGGTATTTTGTTCGGGGATCTGCCACCTTTTCATGAAAATTAATAAAATTTATATTTGGAAAAAAAAATCGTCTATAAATCTCTTATAGAATAATAGCTCACTTCTCTGTTTATCATAAATATGTTTTATCCTCCCACTCACTCGTGGAAAGATTAGCTAAGCTTGGCGCAAATTTAGCACCCCTATAGCTATACCTCTTTTCTGAGTGAAGAACTTGCCTGCATACCAAAAGTAATTGTGGGACAAACAAAATTGTAAAGCTATTCCTAAAAACTTCTTTTGTATATAAGGTAAATCTCCCCTCTGGCTCAATGCCCAATTCAGAGCAAGTAAAGCGTCATCGTGTTGTATCGCTGTATATAATGACGCAACGTCAGCCGTTACTAAGTGTACTTCTGTTTGTTCAGGAATATGTATATCCTTTAAAAGTTGTAAGAAATTTTTTGTATCTTTTAAATAAGGTCTAGTTTGAAGCACACTTTTTTGGAGGAAATTGTCTAGATATTGACCCACCCTTGATGTTACAGAACCAATACTATTAACTATTGGTTTTGCCGGGGGGGGGGGGGTTACAGGATCCTTGTGGACTTTGGGTAATGTGTAAATTGCCGGCACTCTACTAAAGCTAGGCACTAAATATCTTATTTCTTTAGCACTCACTTATCATAATCTATCAGATTATTCAAATCTCTCCTATGGTAGGATTGTGATCCAATTCTGCATAAGTGTAGCCATCTGCCAACATGCTTAGTAACTGTGAGTGATAGTGCTTTCTTTCTAAAATCACCACCCCACCTCCTTTGTCTGCTGGTCTAATTACCACATCCTTTCTATTTTCTATAGATGTAATCCCATCCTCAATATATTTAGGATTAATGTTCTTTTTGAGTATTAAATTATCTACATCTTTTAAGACCATTTGTTTAAAGACTTCCACATGATGATTGGACGGTTGTGGGGGATTAAACAAGGATCTGTTATTTAATCCACTATCAATGCCAATTGATGTGGTATCTAAAACAGAACCTTGTTTTATTCCTAAGAAATTTGTTTGTTTGTCTTTATACACCGAGGGTTATTACGATCATATGTGCCTTCACAGTAGTATAGGTTGCAAAAGAAAGTGACAGTGAGCGAGCACGGGGTTTACATCCAGCGCTCGCTGAGTATAAAAGTATGGTGCTGCGCTGTGTGGCCACGCCCTCTGACAAAGTGATGGCGAAACGCATCAAGCGTGACCACACAGTTACCTAAACTGTCTGTCAGCGGTCTTCTCAACCCGGTTAGGCCGCTCTTCGTGAAATCCGTGGAGTGGTGAGAGATAGACGAGTGACTAAGAGACAGGATTGTGAATTTTTTACTATGCTTTTAAAAGTTTGATACATTGGAAGTGGGCAATTGTAAAGGGAGGGTTGTTTTCAATAAAATTACATGACAGCATTACGCTATGTGCACACATCTGTTTTCTGTTGAAAGAGACATCTAGAGGGACGGAAGCCATCCCAGATGCAAAGATAAAGATTGAGACAGGCGCAAGTTCTGAATTTTTCTGGTGAGTGCATGACCATAGGGGTGATTACTCACGTGGTGTGGTGACGGGATCCTAATTTGGAGAGCACACTCTTCATGAACATTTTTTCAATCATTCTTAATTTGATCGCTTTTGGACAATTGATCTTTATTTGTTTATTGTGGATCATTTTGAGTGCTGCTAATGTTATAGTTTGACTGTAGCATATGTTTGAATGCTGGTAGGTGAATTGGCCCTAGTATGTACTGTATGTTGCATGCATGTGAGCTAGGGACCTTAGATTGTAAGATGCGAATGTAAAGCCTTATATAAACACAATAATAATAATAAATTATTATGGATGCCTCTGTATCTTTCCTACAGTTATTAGCGTAATCTGTTCCACTCTGATTGCACCCCTTTCCACAAGCAGTCAGCCCTGCATTCCCTTCATACGCCTATGCATCAATAACTTCTTGGTGGTTTCAGGGGCACCCAGCAGAGATACAGGAATACAAAGACTAAGGCACGCAAAGCAGTCTTCAACATTTTACAGCATTACTAAAAGAATCCATGAATTTTCTGAGTGCCTGTTTATACTGAACCATTCTGATCGATATATTTATTCTGCAGCTCCTGCTGGGGAGACATCAGACAGCTGTAGGAAAATGCTAAAAGTTTAAATTTTTGGTAAAAGCTCTTACAAGCGGAAGTAAACGCCAGACCCAATACAACATTTTGAACCTGAGGAGCTTTTTGTCTTGCTCAATATAATAGTTTGCACATTAGGGCAGCAAAGTTCCCTTCCGTCGCTTCCATCTTCTCCCACACTTCTGGGTTTGAAACCTTCAGTCTCTTGCTTGGATGGGCGTAACTCCTGCACATGTACATTGGGATTCCTTCTTCCTGGCACAGAATCGTACCATGCTTGGCTCAATGTACACTTACTGTATAAAAAAAAAAGCAGGGTGAAACAGCTATAAATCACTGCTGTCAAAAAAAAAAACCTACCTGTCAGCACATTTTGACACTCACCCACACATATGCGTCCATAGATTGCTGAGGTTTCTGTTCTGAAAGCGTACCCTTTGCATGATCCCAGCACAGTGACCACTCTCTTAGACACCTCTCGGTTTGTAGTAATGAATGGGAGGTGTGTGTGTGTGTGTGGGGGGGGGGGGGGTGATAACCTGAAAGCTAACCAGGTAGTTGACTGATTCCCAGTTTCAGTCTGCAGTCTCTCGTCACCTTTGCAGCATGGTGGGGTATGTACAGAAGGGCTCATTTACACTTCCTTCGGCTTCAACACACATTTAAAGAGGAAGTAAACCCTGCAATCCCTATGTTGCTTTTTATATATTTCTTTTTAATCACTCTTTAGCAAACATTACATAGTCTAATAGCACACAATAGCCGATTACTTTTTAACTTTGAAAAAAAAATTCTATCAAGATAAGGCGGTGCCATCTTCAGTATGGTTTTCTCAGCCCATGTAGAATATCATTTCCTCCCATTCATGTTTCCCTTCAACGCAATCTCGCGCATGCGCGATCTGACATTACTGCGGTAACCGAGCACCGCCACTCATAGTGGACCTGCTGCATTATTTTTGTGCTTTATTAACAGGTAAATACCCGTTCTGGGTATATGCGTGCCTGTTTATTTTGCTGCAGCTGATCGCCGCACTAGGATACAGAAGGTTTATTCCCCATGTGACGTCACGCTGTCACATGGGGAGTTCCAGGATGCTGGGAAACATTCTGCAGTCTCACGCGATTTAACAGCTATGCCGCTGGAAGAGGAAATCCAATTTATGGCACCTTGTCAATAGATGTTTTTTATGAGGATTTCAATAAGGTAAAGTTGTTTGGGAGGGTTCACACCACATGCAGTCCAGTGCGTTTTTGTTCTGCATCAAAAATGCATAGAAAGTAGGTTATATGGTTTCCAATGGCATAGTTTCACATCAGTGCGGTCAGTTTCAGGGCTTTTCAGTTCCAGAAAAAAAAAGTAGAACATGCTGCATTTTTCCTGCACTGGAACGCAGTAAAACCCATAAAAAACGCACTGACACAAACTGAAACGCATCAAAAACACTGGACCCAAGTATAGTGGGGAAAAAAAACAGGAAAAAAGTAGAAAAAAAGCACCTGGAATGCATCCGCAAACGCATCCCTAAACGCACCAGAACACACCAAAAACGCAGTAAAAGCGCACACACAGAAAGGCATCTGGAACGGATCTGGAATGCGTTAGTTTACACTTGCTTCAAAACATGGCTTTGGACAGGTTTTGTTAAACCTCACTGAACGCCAGTCAAAGCTCCTGTCACTAAATAAAATGGTTATCTTACAGTCCAGTTTACACCTGCTTTTGCTTTGCCTTGCGAGATAAAGGGGATGAGAGAGGGGTGAGGCGTAAGGGAGGGAGGATGAGAGAGAGAGAGAGGGGGGATGAGAGAGAGGATGCGCATGAGCATGCATGGGAGTGACATCACCGCAGCCCGGCCAAGGCAAGTGACCGAAGGCACAGAACCCAGTAGGAAGACGGGGTGAAGATGGAAGCACTCAGGACCCGCCGGATTGATCACAGCGCAGCGCTGGAGGGCTCAGTCTGACAGGTAAGTGTACCCTAATGTGCTAATATGCTCTACATAATCTGTGGCATAATCTACCTCACGTCAGACGTCGTCAGAGTGTGACGAAACGTACGTCGGGCGTGCTGACGTGCTGACATGCTGCATCTACCGTCTGCAGGACGGGCGTTCGCTTCCAGCCGGCCGGCTTTATGTGCTTGTGTTTATCCATCTGAGTGTAAGTGCGATTTTAAAATTTTTTAATAAAAGGTGAAAGCAGGATTACGCTATGTTGCTCTTCTTCTCTCTTTGGTGTACCTCCCTCGAGATTTATCCCTAGTCAGGGGTCACATCTCTACAATACAGCGAATACTGGATAATTGGGGAACAGCGTGCTTATTCCAAGCGAAGGTGGTAGTTTCCTTTTGGTGTTCCCTTCCTGAAAGGCCCCGACCGGGTTAAGGTCGCAAGCTTCCCTAAGCTTGCCGTTTGGTAAGCGCGCATTCCTACCAATACCACAGTGGTGCGGTGAAGGACACATTGATTTATTTATTTGTATTCCCACCTGTGAAGGACACATTGATTTATCCATTTGTATTCCCACCTATCTATGTTTCTCAATATATCTACTATCTAAAACTGGTTCTGGATAGGACTTTTTACCTCCTGGTACTATGAACTTTATTATGAACTTTGGAACTAATCCTAATTTTGGGTCTAATATTCATTTTATCTGATTTGGTTTATATCATATAAACCTTTGTTATCACAGCGCTGCTCTTTATTGATTATTTTGTAATGTGTGTATCCCACTTTTAGTGGCTGCTTGTATATATATTTATTCACTGATTTGTCACTTTTGGTTGTTTCATTTTTATTTTTCTCAATATGTTTTTTATGTACTAAATTTATATTTAGCGCGGTGGTTTGCCCTTTTCTTAATCTACCTCAGGCCCTCTAAAAAGTAGTAATGTTAGTGAAGTTTACTACCGCTTTAATATCACAGGATCCCAGGAGCCTCTCATGGGGCCCTCTACTGACCCAGTGGCCCTTGGGCAGTGCCCAAGTGCATAGTTGCCAACATTTCAAAAATATTTTCAGGGACACTTAATTTACCAGTGGTATATTTAGAGTAGCTGACATCCCCTATGTTCCTCTATACATCACAAAATTAAATGAGTACCAATAATTGGCAGAACAAATATGAGGACTGAGAAGATTATCGTTAGTTGAACTAACAAAAGTATGCCCATTCTAGAGCTGGTAACATTGAGGATATTCAATTTAATTTTAAATAACTGTTTTTGTAGGTAAAAGGCATAGGGGAGGAGTATGGATGGTATAAAAGTGGGAAGTATGTGCATGTGAGGGAGAGGAATGTGGAAGGTATAACAGTGGGCACTATGTACATGAGAGGAGTGTGGAGGTTATCGCAATGGGCATTATGTACAGGAGAGGAGTGTGGGGGGTATGACAGTGGGCAGCATGCACAGCAGAGAAGTGTGGAGTGTATGCCAGTCGGCAGTATGTGCAGGAGAGGAGAGTGGAGGGTATGATGGGGCAGTATGTACAGGAGAGGAGTGTGGAGGGTATGATAGGGGCAGTATATACTGGAAAGGAGTGTGGAGGGTATGATAGGGGCAGTATGTACAGGAGAGGAGTGTGGAAGGTATTATGGGGGCAGTATGTACAGGAGAGGAGTGTGGAAGGTATTATGGGGGCAGTATGTACAGGAGAAGAGTGTGGAGAGAAAGACAGTTGGCAGTATGTACAGAAGAGGAGTGCGGAGGGTATGACAGTTGTTGGCAGTATGTACAGGAGAGGAGTGTGGAGGGTATGATGGGGAAGTATGTACAGAAGAGGAGTGTGGAGGGTATGATAGGGGCAGTATGTACAGGAGAGGAGTGTGGAGGGTATGATGGATGAGTAGGTACAGGAGAGGAGTGTGGAGGGTATCACAGTGGGCGGTATGTACAGGAGAGGAGTGTGGATGGTATGATAGTGGGCAGTATGCACAAGAGGGGAGTGTGGAGGGTAGGACAACCAGCTCTATGTACAGTAAAGGGGTGGGCAGTACGTACAGGAGAGGAGTGTGAAGGGTATGATGGAGTATGTACAGTAGAGGATTGTGAAGGGTATGATACTGAGCAGTATGTACAGAAGAGTGTGGAGGATATGACAGTAGGTAGTATGTACAGGAAAGGAGTGTGGAGGATATGGTAGTGGGCAGTATGCACAGGAGAGGAATGTGGAGGGTATGACAGGGAGCAGTATGTACAGGAGACGAGTTTGGGGGGTAAGGCAGTGGGCATTATGTACAGGGGAAGAGTGTGGAGGGTATGACAGTGGGCATTATGTACAGGAGAAGAGTGTGGATGGTATGATAGTGGGCAGTATGCACAGGAGAGGAGTGTGGAGGGTAGGACAGCCAGCTCTATGTACAGTAGAGGTGTGGGCAGTACGTACAGGAGAGGAGTGTGGAGGGTTTTAAAGTGGGCGGTATGCACAGGAGAGGAGTGTGGATGGTATGATAGTGGGCAGTATGCACAGGAGAGGAGTGTGGAGGGTAGGACAGCCAGCTCTATGTACAGTAGAGGTGTGGGCAGTACGTACAGGAGAGGAAGGGTATTATGGAGTATGTACAGGAGAGGATTGTGAAGGGTATGACAGTGGACAGTATGTACAGAAGAGGAGTGTGGATGGTAGGATACTGAGCAGTATGTACAGGAGACAAGTGTGGAGGGTAAGACAGTGGGCAGTATGTACAGAAGAGTGTGGAGGATATGACAGTAGGTAGTATGTACATGAGAGGAGTGTGGAGGGTACGGTAGTGGGCAGTATACACAGGAGAGGAATGTGGAGGGTATGACAGGGAGCAGTATGTACAGGAGACAAGTTTGGAGGGTAAGATAGTGGCCATTATGTACAGGAGAAGAGTGTGGAGGGTATGACAGTGGGCATTATGTACAGGAGAGTGTGAAGGGTATGACAGTGAGCAGTATGTACAAGAGAGAAGTGTATGACAGTGGGCAGTATGTACAGGAGAGGAATATGGAGGGTATGACAGCAGGCACTATGTACAGGAGAGAAGTGTATGACAGTGGGCAGTATGTACAGGAGAGGATTGTGGGGGGTATGACAGGGGGAACTATGTACAGGAGAGGAGTGTGGATGGTATGATACTAAGCAGTATTTACAGGAGACAAGTGTGAAGGGTAAGACAGTGAGCAGTATGTACAGGAGACGAGTGTGGAGGGTAAGACAGTGAGCAGTATGTACAGGAGATGAGTGTGGAGGGTAAGACAGTGGGCAGTATGTACAGAAGAGTGTGAAGGATATGACAGTGGGCACTATGTACAGGAGAGGAGTGTGAGGGGTATGACAGTGGGCAGCATGCACAGCAGAGGAGTGTGGAGGGTATGGTAGTGGGCAGTATGCACAGGAGAGGAGTGTGGAGGGTATGACAGTGAGCAGTATGTACAGGAGAAGAGTTTCAAGGGTATGACGGTGGGCAGTATGTACAGGAGAGGAGTGTGGAGGGTATGACAATGGGCTGTATGTACAGGAGGAGTGTATGACAGTAAACAGTATGTACAGGAGAAGAGTGTGGAGGGTATGACAGTGGGCAGTATGTACAGGAGAGGAGTGTGGAGGGTATGACAATGGGCAGTATGTACAGGAGGAGTGTGGAGGGTATGGTAGTGGGCAGTATGCACAGCAGAGGAATGTGGAGGGTATGACAGGGAGCAGTATGTACAGGAGACGAGTGTGAAGGGTAAGACAGTGGGCAGTATGTACAGGAGAGGACTGTGGAGGGTATGGCAGTGTGCACTATGTACAGGAAAGGAGTATGAGGGGTATGACAGTGGGCAGTATGCACAGCAGAGCAGTGTGGAGGGTATAATGGGGGCAGTTTGTACAGGAGGAGTGTGGAGGGTATGATGGGGCAGTATGTACAGGAGAGGAGTGTGGAGGGTATAACAGTGGGCAGTATGTACAGGAGAGGAGTGTGGGGGGTATGACAGTGGGCAGTATGTACAGGTGAGGAGTGTGGAAGGTATGACAGTGGGCAGTATTTACAGGAGAGGATTGTGGAGGGTATGACAGTGAGCAGTATGTACAGAAGAGGAGTGTGGGGGGTATGACAGAGGGTAGTATGTACAGCAGAGGAGTGTGGAGGGTATGACAGCGGGCACTATGTACAGGAGAGAAGTGTATGACAGTGGGCAGTATGTGCAGGAGAGGATTGTGGGGGGTATGACAGGGGGCACTATATATAGGAGAGAAGTGTGGAGGGTATGACAGCAGGCACTATGTACAGGCGAGGCTGGTCTCTGCTTAAATGGATTTCACATGTCACATTCAAAACAAATGCATCTAATCATCAGCCAGATAAAAAAAAATAAAAAATAAGTCAGGTGCATTATTTTGGGCCAATAGGAAATTGATTGCTTGTTCAAAAAAACTCGACTTTCTCTATCAAAAAACAGATGTTGATCAGAATCCCAAAACTATACCTCTCACACGTGTACAGATAGAGATAGCTATAGGTTTCGGTCGAAGTCTATGGAATCAAAAACACAACCTGCTGCAGGAAAAAAAGTCCCTGATCATTTCCCTAGAACACACCAGTTGAGGGTGCACAGATGTGAATGTGACCCATAGGAAATGGGGTTAAATGAATTATAGTGCATTTCTGAAAAACTGAAAATGCACTGCAAAACACACAGGGGTGAACCTAGCCTCAAAGTGAGGGAAACCCCTGGTAGT